>CM021769.1:50185469-50335582 GCA_011076525.1 Nettapus auritus | reverse complement strand
TTTTTTTTTTTTTTTTTTTTTTTTTTTTTTTTTTTTTTTTTCCTGAATACAAACTTAGAGTGCTGTTTAAAGGATATAGTTCTTATTGCAGTTGGATAATTTTACTCTTCTCCTTCATCCTTTGTAATGGAGCTCTGCCACCCCCAGTACTAATTAAATTTATTCTTGTGAAACAGAAACATCGTCTCTAGCTACTTAAGACTAATGGACTGCTATTTTTGTTTCTATTTGTTTTTTTTTAGCAGATTGATAGGTGATGAATGCACCTAACATTTTGAGGATGTTTGGTTAGAATAACTTGAGTAAAATTATGCCCCAAAACCCATCTCAACTTGAGGAAACCTTATCCAAAAAGCGTATTTTTAAGTTTAAGTTTGGAGGAATTTGTTCAACATCCTTAATGCAAGAGTTAGCTGTGAGTTTTCTGGTGCTTTGAGATCAGTGTGTCTCAATATCAGTCTGGCAATGCGATTTGATCCTTCCAGAAAATGTTTTTCTGGATAGGTGTTCTTACTTCTGGAAAGTTCATGTGGAGGCTGGGACCTGTGGTGGCTCCCCCAGGCCAGGCTGGGGATGTTGGCTTGTAGTAGTGAGTTAAGATCAGATCCAGTGGCCTGGGATGGCTGGGAACATGTGCATGCAACATGTTCTTAGGTCTCTTCTTTCCTTGTGCAGTCTTCATGCAACACTCAGTGTCATGTCTCTAATCAGTTTTGTGTTGCACGGAAATAACTGTTTTCTGTCTCTTCCATTTGAAGAATTAAATGCTCATGTATGCTTTCAAATTCCCATTGTCATTTTAAAAATATATATATTTTTTTGCAATGTAGTGTTCAGAGCTGATGCTTTGCTCTGTTTACTGGGTTATTGAATCTACGTTGTTACTGGTATGGTCAGAAGTGATTAGTTTGAGCTGACAATGCGATTTGTGCTTCGTTGATGTATTCCTTTACTCCTATGTTTCAAGGACAAAAGATACCCCCTAATGCCAAACGTAAATTTTCAATTTTAATGAAAGGAAAACATTCCTGCTTTCAGAAACAAACAGAAATTTTCATAAGTTGGTTTAAAAACCTTTGGTAAAGACCCACTGTACCAGCTATTACTTTTTTTTTTTTTTTTTTTTTAAAAAAAAGGCACTTAATTTTAACTTTCTAGCGTTAGTCATTAAATACATTCTTAATGACACTGAATTTTAAAGATAGGTTCTAATCAACAGTTCTCTTAACATTTTGTAATATGTAGATAACTTTGCATGAAGAAGCATGAGCTGAACCTGTAAATCTGCAAATAAGTGAAGCGTCTCTTAGTGGAAGAGTGTGAAGTTAAGAGCTGTGATAGCACAAACAGAACTACGCCATTGTAGTGACTCTGCAGGATGTCCTGCCATTTCAGAATGCCTGCCCATTCCTCATATCCTGCGTTTTTCCATCTTTGGTTGCTTTTACAGGTTTAATATTCTGGGATAAATATGTGCTTATGTTTATAGACAATTCTTTAACAGATACGTAATTGTGTTCATTTCAGATTCACAGGATAACAAGTTTCATATTTGTTAGGCAAGTATTTGCCTATTTCTAACAGAAGAGTACAGATTTTCTCTCTGCTTTTGCTGGCTGTATTCATCAAATATACTTCTAGTACATTAAGAAGTACTTTTTGGGACTTTAGTTTCTCCCATTTTCTAGATATAACCATTATCCCCAGTCTTTAATTTCCACAGATGAATGGTTTGCTACATATAATTTCAAGGACACAGTACCTGGACTCCTACTTAGCAATTTGCTACTTGGTTAATCAGTCCAAGGGTCTCTAAAGAGCAAGTCAGCTTACGTGCAAAACCATTCCATTACCAGTAGCCAGACACTTTTCATTTTTTTCTCCCTCCTGTCTATTAGGCATGCTCTTGCTGAGAGGAGTCAAAGACAAAATTAGCCTCTGCAAATTGAGAATGCTGGCATTACATTAAACAAGCAGAATACAAAGAATTTTTGGTTTTGAAAATCTTTCAAAAAGTTGTTGTCTGTGATTACCACAGCTGAGAAGCAGCAGCTGTACTGACTGTATGTATTTAAAGAACTATACTTAACTGTTCTCAGCATGTTCTCAAAAAACCATAAGCACTCAGTAAATGTTGACTTTGTTGTATGCTCAGAAAGTGTTCCATTAGATCCATTTGTTGTATCGTGCATTCACCTTTTGAATGCAGTAACGACTGAATGATTTTAGTTATTCGTGTTTTCAGGTCTAATAGATATTCCTGAATTATTCTTAGATGTGTGGATTAGAGAGTCTATAGCAATCTTTTTATTACATGAAAGAACCATTGAAGTGTAATGGTAAGTAACAATACCAGTAAAATGGCTGTATGTCACCGTGTAAACAGACAGAAAGCAGAGAACTGTAATTGCTGTTACTCCATTAAGAGTATAGCTGAACTTGGGAGTTTTCAAGTATATTAAACTAATATTGTTGTCTATGCAGAGGTAGTTGTAGTTACTGATGTTTGGCATTGAAGAATGGTTTGGTATACCTGAGAACGGGTATCTTGGGTTAGATGAAAAAGTACAAAAGTGAGAATTTCATTATTAGGTCAGAGGTTGGACTCGATGATCTTGAGGTCTCTTCCAACCTAGAAATTCTGTGATTATTTTACAGGGCAATCATTATAACATCATTGTCTCAGATATGTTGGATATTCTGTGTTGACTTTTTCTCAGTGGTCTAGTTCAAAAAGGCTGGAAAGATGTGACCAGGGAGGCAGTTTGCTTATGATAAGGTTTAAATCCCTTGAGCTTTTGAAACCATTCTGAAAAATTTGTTTTTGGATGCTGCCTGAAAACATGCAGAGATCTGGAGCAGTCAAACACAACCCCAAGCCTCCTTACCATCACCTCTCTTTTTTCTTTGAACCAAATCCATCTAAATACTATGCATGAAATGTGAATTAATAGATACATCTGGAATTAGATACTAATGTTTTCAAATATAAAGCCAATCATACTAAACCCTCACTAGCTTTTATGCTTGAACTGTATTTTAATTTCACTCTGTATGATAGCTTTTTAAAATTTTGTGTATATGTACCAGGTATTGAGGCCTTCATTTGTTGTATGGATATTGAGAGTGAGGAAATGTCAGCCATCTTCCAGAGGTCAAATGCTCAAATCTTGTAATTCATGTTTTAAATTGAAAAATGTATAATGAGAACCATCTTGCTCTAAACTCAAGGACTTAAGTATCTAGCTGTTGTAAATATTAAATAATTCAGTTTAAATATTTTTTCTGCTCTAATATTTATTTATTTTTCTTACCACAGTCATTGAGGAGATCTAACAGAGTAGTTTTGTAAAGCTATTTTGTACTGTGGAGGACATTCATGTAATTGCAGCTCATATGGATGCATCCACGTGGCCTTTAAAATGTCTGTATGATTGTGGAATACCTCCTCTTTGGATTCAGGCTTCTTACCACCTGTAAAGGTACAGGATATGTATAATGTCAGCAACTATTTATTGTCTAATATGAACAGTAAGTAAGTAACATTATTATGCTTTTAGACCATGGTGGAGCAGCTGATTAGTGCTGCTGTCAGCCTGTCAGCACTTCTCAGTAAAGTGAGGAAGTCAGCATTTATTTTTCCTTGAAACAAGCCAATCTTCCATTGTCTTCCATTTCTATTTTATATTAACTTTTTAATGACAGTATCTTTAATATTTTGAGGATCACTGTATCAAAACAACACTTCTTTCCCTTAATTTTTTAATGTTTCATGGTCTTAGCTCTTAATATTTCTCACATCTTGAAATAACTTTCTCATCAAAAGCGCGTGACCCAAGGTCACGCATTTGTAATGTACCAAACAGGTTTTGGAGAGCTGAGCCCTGGGCTAAGAGTTACAGTCAGGCACAGAACTGAGCTCAAGGTAGCTGATGTTTATTTTTCTGAAAACTGCATCTAGGAATTATTTTGATTTGAGCTAGTCACTAATAGTATTTTTTTTTTTTTTTCAGCTCTTGTTCTTGTATGTCATAATGGCTGCCAAGATAAAGGTACTCTGTTTGAAAAAGTTTGATGTGATTTTGCAAAATAAGTAATTTAATTTTAGTGGTCTTCCAGAGTTCTATCCAGTTGGCTTGTATTTTGTGACTGATGTATCTTATGAAGGACACTTACCAAGGAAAGCCGAATTTTCTGAATAAACTTCAGCTGAAAAATCTTTGGAAAGTTAGTGGTGAATAAGTTCTGAACAAAAATTAGTTCTGAATGCTAAATGACAAAATGCTTCTGTCTATTAATGCACTTTTATCTGATTGCTTAGAGCAAAGCTCTGGGCTATTAACTGTGCCTAATGGGTCATTAAACCCAATGAAATCAACTAAGGTCAATATGGATGTTAGATACTTGTTACTATAAAATATTTCATGGTGTCCTTTTAAATTAGAATACTTTCACTGTGCTTTTTTTTTTTTTTTTTTTTTTACTTAATTTCCACCAATCCTTTCCTGCTATTGATGAGCATGAGGATGTTTGCCGTAATATTCCATATAGCTTTCTTTCAATTCATGCCATAGATATTCTTTGGTAGTTCTGCTTTAGACTGAGATCTTTGTGTCATTTTTTTTTTTACAAAAAGGTATTGTTAAAAATAAGGGTGGGAGAATGATGTAGTTTTATACACCCAGTGAAGCAGAAAATCAAGAAAGGCTTTTAAAATTACTTGTTTCTCTCCAATATCAGTAAATCAAGTACTACTGTTAAAGACAACAAAAAATGTTTTTATAAGTACATCAGTACAAAAAGGAGAACTAAGGAGAATCTCCACCCTTTACTGGATGCGGGGGAAATGGTTACCAGAGATGAGGATAAAGTTGAGGTGCTTAACACCTTCTTTGCCTCAGTCATTAGCAGCAAAACCAGTTGTTCTCTGCACGCCCAGTACCCTGAGCTGGTGGAAGAGGATAAGGAGCAGAAAGTGGCCCCCACAATCCACGAGGAAGTAGTTGGCGACCTGCTACAGCATTTGGATGTATGCAAGTCGATGGGGCCAGATGGGATCCACCCAAGGGTACTGCGAGAACTGGCGGAAGAGCTGGCCAAGCCGCTTTCCATCATTTATCGGCAGTCCTGGCTACAAGAAGGGCCGGAGGGTAGACCCGGGGAACTACAGGCCTGTTAGTTTGACCTCAGTGCCAGGGAAGCTCATGGAGCAGATTATCTTGGGCGTCATCATGCGGCACTTGCAGGGCAAGCAGGTGATCAGGCCTAGTCAGCATGGGTTTATGAAGGGCAGGTCCTGCTTGACAAACCTGATCTCCTTCTATGACACGCTTAGTGGATGAGGGAAAGGCTGTGGATGTGGTCTACCTTGACTTCAGTAAGGCTTTTGACACCATTCCCCACAGCATTCTCCTCAGGAAACTGGCTGCTCATGGCTTGGACTGGCGCACGCTTCGTTGGGTTAAGAACTGGCTGGATGGCCGGGCCCAGAGAGTCTTAGTGAATGGAGTCAAATCCAGCTGGAGGCCGGTCACTAGTGGAGTCCCCCAGGGCTCGGTACTGGGGCCAGTCCTCTTTAACATCTTCATCGATGATCTGGATGAGGGGGTCAAGTGCACCCTCAGTAAGTTTGCAGACGACACCAAGTTAGGTGTGTGTGTCAGCCTGCTCGAGGGTAGGAAGGCTCTGCAGGAAGATCTGGATAGGCTGGACCGATGGGCTGAGGCCAATGGTATGAAGTTCAACAAGGCCAAGGGCCAGGTCCCGCACCTGGGGCACAACAACCCCAAACAGAGCTACAGGCTGGGAGATGTGTGGTTGGAAAGCTGCCTGTCAGAGAAGGACCTGGGAGTATTGGTTGACAGTTGGCTGAATATGAGCCAGCAGTGTGCTCAGGCGACCAAGAAGGCCAACAGCATCCTGGCTTGTATAGGAAACAGTGTGGCCAGCAGGTCCAGGGAAGTGATTGTCCCCCTGTACTCGGCTCTGGTGAGGCCGCACCTCGAGTACTGTGTTCAGTTTTGGGCCCCTCCCTACAAGAAGGACATGGAGGTGCTTGAGTGAGTCCAGAGAAGGGCTACGAAGCTGGTGAAGGGTCTGGAGAACAAGTCTTACGAGGAGCGGCTGAGGGAGCTGGGACTATTTAGCCTGGAGAAGAGGAGGCTCAGGGGAGACCTTATCGCACCCTACAGATGGTACCTTAAAGGAGTCTGTAGCGAGGTGGGGGTTGGTCTGTTCTCCCACGTGCCTGGTCACAGGACGAGGGGGAATGGGCTAAAGTTGTGCCAGCGGAGGTTTAGGTTGGATATTAGGAAAAACTTCTTTACAGAAAGGGTTGTTAGTCACTGGAACGGGCTGCCCAGGGAAGTGGTGGAGTCACCATCCCTGGAGGTCTTTAAAAGACATTTAGATGTAGAGCTTAGGGATATGGTTTAGTGGAGGACTTGTCAGTGTTAGGTCAGAGGTTGAACTCGGCGATCTTGTAGGTCTCTTCCAACCTAGACGATTCTGTGATACTAAAGCTGAACTCTAGTTCAAGACCACTATTTGTTAAGTTTAAGAATTTCTCAATGAACCTGTGATGACAGGTTTTTATTGTAGCATCACATGCTATGGAGAGAAGTGTCTCAGCCATCTTTTCTAACTCTTATTCAAGTAGCTATAGGCAGGTATAAAATTGCCTTTTTGCTTCTCTTCAGTCTGGCTAAACAAATTCAGATCACTCTTCTTCTCGTTTATGGTTTATTCCCCAAGAATTTTAACTAGTTGGCCTACTGCTGAGATGCTTACCCCTACTGCAAATGTACATTCTTGTTCTCTTTCTGTGCCCTTTTTTTTTTTTCCTGCCGCTTTAAAAATAAATAAAATAAAAGCTCCTGAGTGCAGTCTCTTCCTTCTTCCCTTATAATCCTCTTCACAAATTCACCTGAATCATGGTAGTGCTGTTACATCATACTGTCTGGCATGTCTTCCAAAATAGGTTGTACTGTTTAGGGCAGATCTCTTTTGATTGTCTTTATCAACTGTAAACCATCCTTTTTACAAAACTGGCTTCTTGTCTGTATCATTACCTTCATGAGTAGACACTCAGAATATCTTGTGTATCGTGGCGGTTACTTTTAAATGGGATATTTTAAACAAAATACCTTGCTACCAGTAAGTACTTCTAATAAATTTTCAGGTAAACAGCAGCTAGATCTCTTTTTGGTGTGTATTTAAAAACCCTTCCATATTAATGTCACAGAGACTTTCAGAGCAGTGTCTTAAGTGCACTGGCCTATTTGTTACAGAGAGTTAAGTGGCTGTCAGATTGCTTTCTTCCAAACACTCACTTTTCACTTGTTGTGCATGAGCTTTCTTGGAAGATAGTCTTCTTTAAGAAATATCTCTGTTTTCCCTCTTGTGTTTTCTATGAGATAAAACAGTGAAACATTTCCACATATCCTAAGCATAGGCTAGAGAAATGATATTGATGATAGAGCTATGTTCCAGTTGACCTCTATCACTGGTATATATGTGAATATAACACTTCATTTATGAAAGCTACCACTAAAGGAAAGAAACATATATCAGGAGGAGCTGGGAATATACAGCAAATGAGCTCACAGAAGCTTAGATTTTGTCTGTAACAAATATATTTACTAACTCAATAGCAATTAGAGATTTTCTCTTGCAGCCAAAGTTGTTGTTTAGCACGCACTAGGTAGCGGCACAAGAAGAACTAGCTGACCTCACTTCTTGTGATATGGGAAGCTAGGACAGTTCATTAGTGAACAGATTAGAAAGGGAGCCTAAAGAGTAGTACTGTATGGTAAGATAATGGGGTAAAAAGCAATCAAAGCAGAAAACGGCTGCTGGAGTACACATGGGGGGCACATCTCAGAGGACATACGTTGAAATTTCTTCAGAATTGCAGTGTGCTTTTTTGTGCAAATCTTGAAGTTACTCTGCAGTGTCTGTTAGGTCTGAGTGAATATCTAGAGTAAAATCTTCACGGGGAAACATGGGAAGTATTGGAACTGTCATGAGCTATCCTGATCAGCTTTGTATTTCTCTGACTATTGTGTTTATGAACATTAAGTGAACTCTGTGTACATTTATATTCCTAGTATGTTATGTGAACTCCATGTAGGATTAACTACTACTTTTCAGAAAAGTAATTCACTTTGGGCTTCTACATTTTCTTACCGTTATAATACATAATTGTAGTTGTTTCAGTAGTTTCAGTTAGCCATGACAGTGGGAAGGCTGAGCACATCAGGCTGCTTAGTAGCAGGGCTAGCTTCAGTATCAGTATGGTTTTTGTTTCACTCCAACATTTTATTTTTCATCCTCACCCTTTCATAGTAGAGTAAAACTAGAGTAACGTTATTCTAAACTTTGATATTTGTAGCTACTAGATAGCTGATAGATTAAATTCTAAACACATAATTATTTTGCTTTCATGGCAAAAGTGATGTTTAGGTTGTTTTATTTACTTAGTAGTTCAGAAAAGTTAAAAACTATGGGTTAAAATAAAGACTATTAGTTAAAAATTTCAAGATTGGAAGAAAGATCATGGAGATATAGAACATTAAGATAGCTTGGCATTTAAATATAACATATCAACTTTTCTGTGTTGAATATAAAACACTTCCCAGTGATGCTACTGAGGGATTCAATTTGAGCTGCTATCCACCAATATTCTTTCAAACAAATACTCAGCGGTATGCATAATGTGAAGTGTTGCCAAAGTTTTTGGACAATTTTTTGGCACTGGAGGTAACATAAATTTGGAATTCTTGAAGTAACTTTGTCTAAATTGAATGTTATTCAAGAACAGATCTAAGACTTCATGCCATTCAGTTTTTCACACTTGTCCCTGTGAGCCTCTTCTTGCATGTTTTGACTAATCTGCATGTTTCAAAATGGATCCAGCTTTGATCTCAGTAGACTTGAGTATAACATGCTTAGTGTAGTTTCCTTCATAGAATTCCTATTCCAACATCCATAGCTTCCCAAATACTATCTGAAGATGTTGACTTGCTTATTAGCTTTTCTGCATAGATATGTCAATAGATAATTTTGCTTAATTTCCTTATGTTAGAATAGCATAGTAAACTTTATTCCTCTTCCCCTCCTCCTCTAAAAAAAAAAAAAATAATAATAATAATAATAAACACCATTATGGGTACAGTAGACTTGAAACATCACATTCAAATTTAATTAATTGAATTGAATCAACTTGGTCAGCTCACTGATATGTTTCCTCTAAACTGCTACAATGCCTTAGAGGAATATGTGCATGGACTAGACTCTCTGTCTGGACTACATCCGGAACTGTGTGCACCAGTTTAACCTCTGGATGAACAGCTTTGTCATTTTATGGGAGATGCAGCTCAAATGCAGGCTGGTCAGCACAGGGGAATAGAACATGGGACACAGCAGCAACTTGGGCAGACTCCATACAGTCTGAAATGTACTTGGCTCAAAGCGTTATAGTAAATAGGGTTACATCAGGCTGGCAGCTGGTCACCACTCAGGTTCTGCAAGGCATCATTTTATGGCCAGTTCTCTTCAGTGTTTTCATAAATAACTTGGGCACAGGACTTGAAGGTATACAAAGTTTGTGGACGACATTAAATCAGGAGGAGCTGTGGACTCTGGACGGCAGAGAGGACTTGCAGAGACATTTTTACAAATTAGAGGGCTGGGCAATTGACAACCACATGAAGTTTAACAAAAGCAAGTACCACATTCTGCACCTGGGATGGGGTAACTGTGGCTATATGCACAGAGTGGGGGACAAGAGGCTGGAGAGCAGCCCTGCAGAAAGGGTTAGGGATTTGGGGGTTCTGGTCAACAGAAAGCTGAATGTGAATCGTCAGTGTGCCCTGGCAGCCAAAAGGGCCAACTATATCCTGGGGGACGTTAGGTACAGCATGGCGAGCTGGTTGAGAGAATTGATTGTCCTGCTCTGTTCTGTGCTGCTGTAGCCTCATCTTGAGTACTGTGTGCAGTTCTGGGCACTACATGACAAGAATGTAAAACTATTAATAGAAAGTGTCCAAAGTAGGACTACGGAGGCAAGACATACGAGGAGCAGCTGAGGTTCCTTGGTTTGTTCAGCCCAGAGTGGAAAAGGTTGAAGGGAGGCCTCATGGTGGCCTGCAGCCCCCTCACGAGGGGAGCGGAGGGGCAGGCGCTGAGCTCTGCTCTCTGGGGACAGCGACAGGACCCAAGGGAACAGCATGGAGCTGGGACAGGGGAGGGTCACGCTTGGTGTTAGGGAAAGGTTCTGCACCCAGTGGGTGGTCGGGCACTGGGAGGGGCTCCCCGGGGGATGTGGTCACAGCATCAATCCTGTTGTCCAAGAAACGCTTGAACAATGCTCTCAAACGTGTGGTCTGGTTTTTTTGAGTGGTCCTGTGCAAAGCCAAGAGTTGGATTCCGTGATTCTTGTGGGTTCCTTCCAACTCAGGATATTAAAAAAAAAAAAAAAAAAAAAAAAAAAAAAAAAATTGGACTGGAACGGGTGATGGGAATGGTAAATTCTTTATTTTGATCCAAATATATTTGCCTTGGCATTTCTGGCATCTTTTTTAAATGTCCCACCTAAATGACAAATAAATGGTAATCCTGAAGCAAAATGAAAATGCAATTTGAAATGCTGGATTTTCTCAAGCAATAGGAATTATAACATCTCACCTGCTTGTTTTTCAGTTGCTTAAAGCATTAATAGCCTGAAAAAAAAAAAAAAAAGAAACTGGTAACGAATAGTCCTGGCACTATGCTGATTATGCATAATGTATCTTCCACAGTAACAGCTGTGTTATAATTTGGAAATACTAGCTGATATTTTGAAGTGAGGAACTTTAAGCTTAAATATAGCGTTTTGGTTCTGTTTCTTTGAATGGTTGGATGGCTTCAAGTTAGAAAAAGAAAGAATGGGTTTGTTGTATAGATTTTGTATAGATGTAGAAATGGTGCCACATTGAGTGTTTGAGATGTATAGGCTTGGTAAAAAAAAAAAAAAAAAAAAAAAAAAAAAATTCACCCAGGAGAAGAATTTGGTTAACAAGTTTGAGCCTGCACCCTTATGCAAAGCAGGTGTAATTGGCAGCGGGAGCTCCAAAGGGTTCCTGCTGGGGGGATCACCCCTGCAAGGGCTGCTGCACATGTGCAGCCTGTGGCCAGTTCCCCCCTCCTCGTGTGTCACTGCAAGCTGCGCTTGGTCTGGCATCTGTACTCCCTGTGCTCACTGCTTCATAGTGGATTGTCTAAAGATAGGTGTTGATGGTAGCTCTGTGCTCTCTGCATACAAGAAACAGCCTTTCAAAACGGGAAGAAGCAACGAAAGTTTGATTGTGCTTTCTCAGTAGTCAAGTGATTTTGATTTTTTGTCAATGCTCAGGTTAAAATACTTGTACGCTCATTTAATAATGCTATTACAGAAAGTATTTAATACTTATTCTCCATCATAATAAAATTATTCTGTATCTGTGCTCCGTCTTTAATTGCATATAGTGACAGATAGTTCTGCTCCAGAGTATTGAGGAGGAGGACAGATACAGATAATTTTCCAAACCTGCAAACTCAAGTTGAATAAATAGACAAGGAGTGTATTGCAATCTGAGCATCTTGATCTCTAAAATAGTTTCTGAATTATACTAAAATAGTTTGTTGCATTTTTCCATTCAATTTCTGGTGGAAAAGCTATGCACATGCAGTGGTCATACACAGTTTATTCTTGTCTTTATTTTATACTGATGATTTTTGTACTTTACCAGTACTTTATAATTTACATAGTTGTTTATGAGGACATTGAAGCAGGCAAGATAAGGTAGGCTTGTAACTGACTGGAGTGGGAGGAAAAAGAGAATCACTCCCCAGCAGCACACTGCTGGAGACCTCTCCACCCTCCTATTGCTTGTGTATGTCTGTTGAAAGTATTTTCCATTTCACATCTGCTTTTGATGTATCAGTCATTTACCTGATATTTCAATGCTCAGTTTGAACACAAGAAAGGTGTTACTTTACTTGCAGCTTGTTTGACTGATAGTTAATCATACTTGATAACTATCCAAGATGACATCAGAGATCTGTGGATTTTCACAAACTTTTTGTTTTAGTGCAGTGATTTATAATGGTCCATCTACTGCTTACCTGTGCTTGGCTTCAACATAGCTAAGGCATTGAGTCATGCTTCATACTAACCTTACTTAGTATATTCTCCTCTCTTATGACTTGTGTTACAGCAAAGCTAAATCCCCGTATCTGTCTTTTCATTAGAAAAATCAATGACATCTGTCAAACTCTGATGCTGAATGAGGTGTCTCTGTATGTCTCAAGGGTCAAAGTGCGCTGGTGTGGCTGAGACCAGAAGCATTTCTTACTCAGTTATTAGGAGTTAAACAGTCACATGGGGGTCTTCAGAATTTTAATGGTACAGTTTTTTCATTTTCCCTACCAGTACCTGGAGCTGTGTAGTCTTCCTGAAGTTTTTATGACTCTTCCTTCCTGTGACAGTGGCTCTAAAATAGTGCTTGATTTAGATGACTCACTGGCTCTGAATAATTAATTTATTCTTTGTTTATATATATCCTCCGAGTAATTTTAAAAGACTTCTTTTTTCCCCAACATTGACTAATTCATTAACTTGCTCGTTTCGAGCCAGTGAAAAATAAAGCAAGGTAATCTACACATGAGTTTTTTTTTTTCTTTTCTAATGGAGAAAGGAAGGGGGTGTAATACTTGGTTCCCAAACAGGAGACGCATGCAAAGAGCAATTGTTAATACAATAACTCAGGTGGGTACCAGTTGCATGCCATGTGTGTCTCTGTCCGTGGTTTCTGTGCAGTGAGACATTCTCCATGGGGGCTGCTCAGGATGTCTCCTGGAAGCAGCTCAAAGCATGTTGTCTGCTGTGTGTCTGCCTGCAGTGAGGGAGCTGCTTCTGAAGCAAATGTATAACTTCAGATAATGTTTGGATCAGCACAGCTGTGGGAGGTGGTAGAAGCAGGGACCCTGATATATACCAAAAAGAAAACGAACTATAAAGAAAAAAAAAATCTGTCAGCTGGAGTAATGTAGACAAGTCATATAACATCTAAAAGAACTTGCTGAACTGTGAAGACTGACATTTGCATCATAAAATCAGGCTTTGTTTAACTAAGTTAATGCATTTTAAGTTTATTCTGTCTCTTGGTTTAATAAAAATGGAGGAATGAATGATTGCAGAATTGAAAACAGATTGACTTGAATTTTAAACCACGTCAGGTTTAATTTAGTGGATATATTAATTTTGGCTTTTTTTATAGTCAAAAGTAATAGAAGGTTTTCATGAACAGTCTATGAGTTTCATTGTGCTTATGCATGGCATCCAGCTTGAAAATGACCTCCAAATGCAAGTAATTTGAGTTGTGCATTTCTTACAACACAATTCTGGGATCCTGAATAAAGGGAGCATCCCCTCCTTCCTACTTTTCTCCTTTCTACAAAACTAAGGGACCTTTCCTCCCACCATTTCAAAGTAGTAGTTTACACAGTTGCTATGAAATTACAGGATGGCTTTGGAGGTGAGAACAAAACCTGCGTAGGGTACAGAAATGTCAGTTTCCTAAATATACAGAAGACTTTTTTTTTTTTTTTTTTTTTTTTTTTTTTAATTTTAGAATTGGTTAAGCCAAAATTTGCTAGAGGAAACTTTGATCAACTTTTCTGAAACATAGTTTGATTATAAATATGGTTTGGCAACTATAGCTTTCCAAATAAATGTATTAATTTTCCTTAAGTTTTTCCTATAAGTTATCCCAGCTGTAGGGCAAAATATTGGAAGGAGAGAAACTTCAGAACAACCAATACCTTAGAGGATAGGCCCTTCCTGTGGGATGCTGCTTGCAGCCTCCTCATTCATGTTGAGTAGAAATGTGTCTTTGAAGTGAGTGCTCTGTTGAGATCAATACAATCCATGTCTCAGTTACTTGTATCAAATTGTTGCACATGTGCTATGGAAGGAGCATTAATTACCAAACATTTTAATTAAAAATATTTGATCTAACAGATTAATTTAAATAAACTGGTATTTACTTGATAGTATTTACTGAATATATTGTCATAAAATTTTGAATTATTTTCTTAAATTTAATGTTACCATTTTTTATTTCCCTGAACTTCTATGTTATGTCTTCCAACTGCTTAGCAGCTGTTATTTTCAAACCAGAGATAACTGCATATTTTTTCTTTTTTTCCCCATGTATTTCTGAGTTTTTTTCAAATTAGTCTGAGGTTATATTGCCATCTTTTGCCAGTAAATCCTAAACATATAAATTTTGCTATTTCTAAAATTACAAGTAATATCACAGCCTGAGCTTATATAATGCAAACCTCACCTAAATCTTTCTCCTTTTTTGCTGCTGCTTATCACATGTACTATCCAAAGATGTCTGCAGACTAATAGGCTTAACAAGCTGTAACCAATGTAATGATACAGAGTTCTCACTCCAGCTAGAATAGATTATACCTTCCAGTCTAAGACTGAAATCTAACTGCTTTTAATGTTGGGGAAAATGTATCAAATCTTATGAAAATATATTTGAGTGAAACAGTGAATTCAAAGTAGTGAATTCATAGTAGCAATAAGCAGATATAGGCATCTAAGGAGAGAGAATATTTAGTAAACTCCAGTGAAATAATTGAGAAAACATCTTGTGGAACCGAATAAAATGACCAGTGGGGAATATTTTAAAAACAGGATTTTGTGGTTCTGCCAGTCGAAGGTCTGAAGTTTTTCTTCAGGTTCAAGGTTGGGATTAGTGCTAGGGAAACCTGCAGCTGAAAATAGCAAAATCTCCAAATAGTTGTGCTGGCTCATGCTGGCTAAAACACAGCAGTTGTCAGTTAGACTTCTGTGAGTACACAGGTACATGAGTGCTATGTTTCTCATACTTGTTTAGTTTTTGTGATTATACATATCAAGCCTGCTTTTGGCTACCACCAAGTTTTTGTTGTTGTTGTTGTTTTAAAAAACAACAACAACAACAAAAACAACAGTCCAGCTTGTAATAAAGTTATTATAATATGAACTGCCTCAGACTGCAGGAGCAGAAGACACCTAATTACAGTGCTTGAATTGGTCTAGGGCACTAGGGAAGATATCTTAAATGCTGAACTTCCCAATAAATAGGAAGATTTTTATTTCTGTTTTCTACCTATCCTGAAGATAAAGCTGCCAATGAAATGTCTCCTTTATGCGATGGTGAACACCATGTTCTGCATCTCTGGTACTGCTTCCCGTGATTAGTTTAACCTCCCATCTGCCTTGTGTAGCCATCCACCAAACTGCGCTCTGCCTGCTTGGTATCCTTCAGCAAGACCAATACCTGCAGCTGCATTTTCTCAACTATTTTAACCTACGATGACAAGTCACACCAGTCTTAGGGCAAAAGCAGTTCTTAACCACCATTTTCCTTATGTATTTTAGATACTTAACTTTCTTCTGTCTAGTGCCTCTTTGCTCCACTCTTTTCTTTCTAGATTTTTTTCCCCAGCAGCTTCCTCTCGGCCCCAGCAGGTGCCAACTTGGCACCGTGCAGGCTTCCTCTGAACTTGGTGCCGTGGCTGTTTCCAAAGCAGCTGAACAGGGAGCTCTTATGTGAGCAAGTGCAGCTGGAATTCTGCTCTTCCTCCTCCTCCTCCCCTGGCTCACTGTGGTAGCGATGCCCTCACAGCCCGCTGAGCCAGAGCAAGAGCACTTTGTCTCCTGCCAGGAGTCAGCCTGGCACGCGGTTAGGCAATGCGCCAGGCTGAGCGCCGCAGCTAGCTGGGGTTTGTGCGTGGTTTGGTTGGGTTAGCATCACGTCTGCCGCTCCGGTCTGGAGCTGTGCAGAGAAGCCATGCGTCTGCTCCCACTGAAATGGTGCACAGAGCTGCTGCCAGGCTCCCCTCTCGGTTGGGTTTCCTTCTGCAGTGGGTTTAAAATAAAACGGAGGTTGTCATGTCATCTGCATAAGAAAATCTTTTTCTATCCTCTTAAAATCAAAACAAACAAACAAGAAACAACAAAGCAGTATACTTCTGCCTTAGCTGATGGGACAGTGAAGATAAGTCATCTGTTCAAGAAGTAGTAACAGTGATCTTGGAACCATTTACTGTTTTAGTGTTAAAATGCAATCAAGTGGCATTGCTGCCTGTTAGATTTTTAGTGTCCTCTTACTGTATAAGAACTTGAAAAAAAAAAAAAAAAAAAAAAAAGTTTTTCTTATTAAGAAAATGAGCTGTTCATGCACAAGGAGATAAAGGGATATATTGTCACTTGTCACAAAATGGTTCTATGCTAGAGCGAAGTTTAGTTGTGCTTTAATAATTAACTGTCTTTACAGTATATCTGCAAATGCTTTGTATAAAAATGTTAATATTATCTTCAACATTAACATTAATACTAGCATGAATTTAAATATTAGCATTTAATATTAACATTAATATAAGCATTGAGTTTTGCAGATTATACAACAAAAGTACAGGGGTGTACATGACTTACCTGAGGTTTTGTGACAAAGCTGTGGTAGAGGCAAAACAGACAAGTATCCAGACACTGCTGGTACTCCTGTGCAGTGACTGGAGCCAGTGTCAAGCTTGCATAAACTTAACCTTGGGAACAAAGTCTCAGTGAGACTGAGTCTGCAACATCATGGGAAACCTTGTTACCAACAAAAGCATATGTTCAAGTGCAACCCATGTATGTTGTGAGTCTGTAAATGTGTGTATACTGTTAACAATGGGGAAGGAATAGGATATGTGGAACCTCAGCACAGTATATACTGCTCTGTAAAAGTGATTGTGCCGCAGATGTCACCTAGATTTTGCCTCCTGGGGTGGCACTGAGTGTTGGAACCTGATAGTGAATTCTCCAGAAACAAAAAGCAGCTGTGTGCTAAAAGGGAGCATCGTGCTGATGCTGCCTGTCAGCCAAAGCGTGTTGCTTCACACACACTCATGCTTTCTTAAGAAGCAGGATTCCTTTGGAGCTTGCTTATTGTTGCTTCCTTGGCTGCACGTGCAAATTTGACCTCTGAATATTTTAACAGGCAGTCTTTAAACTAAAATACAGGGTGCAGGGGTCCCAGAGAGGGGTGCTGGCCTGAGCTTGTCCCTCAGCTCCCTTGGGTTCCACCCCTCTCCCCTGCACCCTTCTCTGCTGCTTTCAGTTTTCTAGAAGTCTTCTCTGCATGCGATTAAGAAGCAAAATTTTCCTCAAGAATTTGCAATGTTATATTTCATCTTTAGTCCTGTCTGAGCTGTGTTTTCAGAAGTGAGAGAGAAGCTAGTAGTTTAGGGCTTCCGTCCCATGCACTGTATTAGTTTAACAGTGTGGTTTTTCACAGGAGTTATGTAGTTTAAATCAGGAAGGGATTAGTTGGCCATTTCATCTTACTTTATGTTATAGGCTATTAAATTCTGTGCAGATAGTCATATGGAGAAGTCAATAGCTTTATTTTCCTGAGGGCTCTCATATTATAGTGAAACAAAATCTATTGCATGATATGAGCAGAGACCAGGCAAGACCTTGGTATCACTGTTACGCAAGGCTTTGCTGTTGTGCTGTGTTGGTTAACTGATGATCATGTTCCAAACTGAAATAAAGGAAAAAGTCTTTTTTTTTTTTTTTCTGATGGTGTATTCTTACCAAATCTGGTGATTAACTTATTTCTAAGTATGTGACTGAACAGCTCCTCTGCGTGATCAAAGCTGTATCTCACATGGATATACACAGAAGTCTCCAACTGTGGAAATATTCGTGATGCTTACCTGGATACAAAGCTATCATTGTGAGGTGTAACCAGGACAATGCTAAGAATTATAAACACAGTTAAGAAAATTAACAGATTCACTAATCCACAGGTATGGAAGAGACTATTCTGTCCAGGCACTTTTATATCTCAAATTCAACAAGATGTTCCCAGATTCACAGGGTGATTGTGTCCCTAAGTTCCAGGGAAAGTATGTCCCTTCACTGCTTCAACCATTTCAGTGTTAATTCCCTTAGTCTGTGGAAATTGTTTTAAGACTTAGTTTTTCAAAGTTATGTTTTGCTAGTAAAAAACAGAAAACTTCCTTATGAATGCATGTTTTTCATGCATACATCTGTATACAAAGATATGAAACCACTTTTCAACTTTTTTGTATCAAATGGTCTCTAGCATTGCATTATAAGACTTGTTCTTCAGTCCCCACAAACTTTTTTGGTGGTTGGTCTAATTGGTGAATTTTCATTTATTTATTTTCTGGAGGATTGAATGCCAGCAGCACTGGTTACAACAACAGAAAGTATTACAAAGATTACTTCCACACTTAATGGTCCTGCCTTACACATTAAAGAATCCTAGTAACTTTTTTGGATTTTATTTGTAGCAGGTTAGGGTTTTTGACCTTTAATGTTTCTAAGCCTGTAACTTCAAGGTGAACTACAATGGTCATCAAATACTTGAATACAATGTATTATGCTAGGTTGTATTAAAAAGTGCGTGGAAGGGGAGGGAGGTTGTTTCCTGAATTATGTAAATTCAAATTTCTCTATAAAAGTAGCCTGTTCTCATTCTTAGTCCTGTAGTTGTGCATACCATCTTGAAGCTGTACCAGAGAGTATTTATTTTACATCAATAATCAATATTCAAATATTAAATAGTAATTCCTGGGTAATTAAACTGAGCAAATAAACTGAGTAATTCAATATCAAATTCTATTTGGAATAACTCAAGAATATCTCCCGTTTAAGTTTGTTTTAAGACATCTGTGAATCTGTTTTTAATCTGTCTACTGTGAGAGAAGACTTGCACAGACTTTCAGCAATTTTGCAATCATAATGAAGGATATAAGGGTCATGCATAATCCATGAGGGAATAAGAAGAGGTAATAGCAGTGTAAGGTACCATTATGGTATTGTACAGTGGTGTTTCTGCAAGGCTTTATAGCAAATGTACTACTTGGTTAAAATTATATGCTCTATTGAAGTACTTGTAGCAGAAGAATCTGTTTTTACAACTCTCCTGGAATTTTTTAAGAGCCAGGAAATACTGCACTCCTTTATCACTGCTGCCAAAGAAAGAGTAGATGTCACTGATCGTGATAGTGAGCATCATTTACTTGAAAAGTTAACAGGTTTTCCCAGTTCTTTCAACACCTGTCAGGAGGACTGCCTAAATCAATTCCTAATGGGCACGGCCTGACCAACAAGTGAAACTTATAGCTTATTTGATTGTTCTTGCTGTGTTTCCTTTTTCTCTTTTATGTTTCTCTTCTTTCCTTCCTGAAATTCATTACTACCATGGCTGCAAATGGTTTGAATTGAAAGGACAGTTCGCTCTGATTTAATTTTCTAGAGGGCTGCATGCGTTTTCCATCTCACAAAACAAAATAAATAATAAAAAATACATTGTAATGTGTTTGCAATAGATTGATCTCCCACTGTAAGAATCAACCTTGTTTCCCAGCAGAAATCTAGCCTACTCCTCTGATAAACATTGTGCAAGTATTGTTGTTATTGTCACTATTATTATTATTTTATTAGATGTTTTGTGCTTTGGGGACAGGAGTATGAGGTGGCAGTTGCTACGGAAACTAGTTTGAAAAATATTATTGCGAGTCAGTGAATCTGCTTGTAAGACAGCTGCCACTGTGGATGTGAATTAGGTCTATCCTCATTAGGTAGCTGCTCTCTTCACTGGGGGGGGGAAGATGTTATTTTGACATTTTCCATATTTTAGAGAAATTCTCTAGTGCAATTGGCTTATTTACAGGGACAGTTTAGCTGTTAATGAAGTCAGTGTTTTCATGAATTTCTTCTTATTATATATATATCCTGCTGAGTAAAGTTTGTTTTCCCAAGATGCTACTGGAGAAAATAAGCCTTTTGTTTGTTTTTATTTTTTTATTTTATTTTATTTTTTTGGTGTGACACAACTCTGCATCGTTATGGGTTGATCCTTGGGGTGATAATTGAGCCTTACAGTTGTTTCATAGCTCTTGCTGTTCTGCCCCATTAGTCTTATACCTCAATCTACTCTTCCTGTATCTCCTCTATGTATAAAAAAGAGGATCCATTTTAATTAGCCAATGCCATCTTAGTCAATTGCTGCCTTTGGGGAACAGGTTGCAGGCTCGCAATTCTTTATTTTTTCAGCAGTTCTTCCCAAACCATTTCAGCAAGTATATAGTTTTCTTCCTAGGGAGGGGTTATATTGTCTTCATGTCCTCATATCGGCTGAAACTTCCTAGACAGGCACTGCTAACTTTTCCCTTTCCAAGTACTTTTCTAATGGGAAGTTTTAGGGCATTGCTCACCTTATGTAACCTATAGAGATATTTTTTTTTCCAGTATTGGCTCATGGAAGAGCCAATACATGGAATATTTTTCATATATTAGTTTCCTGGAAGGAATAACTTTTTTTATTCTGTTACTAATCTTTCATCTTGACCAACTAGAGAAGCAAGTTTTTCCTTTTTTTTTTTTTTTTTTTTTTTGTGTGTGTGTGTGTGTGTGTGTTTTCAGTCTTTACTTCATTCTTTTCATCATTTCATTCTTTAATTGTTTGTCTCTTACTTTCTGATTAGTAGCATCAGTATGATCATTGTTGGAAAGTTTTGTTAGGAGGAGAGGAACTAACACTAAACTACTTGCTTGTAATAAATGTCTTGTTAACAAAATGCTGTAGGGCTTTCTAATCTTGTTGAGAAAAGGAGCAACTGCTTTCTCCTTTCTTAAGGAGATAAAAGGAGATAATTATCCTAGAAAGCTGAGGCTGGCCAAATTTAAATTAGAAATGGGTACTTCTTAATATGATTAACTGCTGGAATAAACTGTCACAGAAGGTGTGTTTCCTTATCTTTTGATGTCATTTATTATCCCTTCGAGAAAATATCCATTAACCAAATACAAGTTAAATTGTCATCGAATGCAAATTAATGAGCATGGTATAAGGCAGATTGGTGACAGACAGGAAGTCAGACTAGACTGAGGGCTCTCTCCATTCTCAGGTTTCTTTAATCAATAATAGTGCATTTTGCCTTGTTTTCCCCATTTACTTTATAATTCACAAGATGAAACAGAAAATAAATAGCATTTTGGTATAACAGTTTTTGTTGCTGGCTTTCATATTAGGAAATATTTTATACCATTTATAAGAATTCATGAGAACTGAGAGAGGAGAAAAGTACTTGAGTTGAGTGCAGGAGATTGACACCATTTCTACATTTCTATAGCAACTCATTAAACGCAAATCTGTAGGCCGTGAACAAGCAGCACTGTAGCTTTGCTGCCATAGTGCATCTTCATTAGATCTGCATATGTCCTATTGTTACTGTGTCTTGTCATCTCAGCTGAGATTTCAGTCCTGTAAGCAAGATCTGGTGTCACTTAAAATGATTTTTTTCAGTATGTGGATAGATGTTTGCTTGAAGCAAGCAGATCTGGCAAAGTAATATCATTATAGATGAGCCAATGGTCATGAGATTCTTAAAATATTTTGTTGCTTGGTGGAGGACTGGACTGGGTAACACAAACCTGAACAGCTCCAACTCTGTTTCTGATCGTTTCTACTGACCCAGTCATCATCTTTCAGTTTTACTTGCCTCCTCAAATAAATGTATGTTTTCCTACACTATTACATTTTTTCCCATGCTGATATACTCACAGGAGTAAACATTCTGAGTAAAGGGTGGAAACTGAATAATGAGATTAACCAATTTCTCTGATGTTTGCGTTTGAAACCTTTGTGTTTAATGACTGTATGAGCATGTTCAATTTCATTTTGGTTGAAGATGAAACTTACTGTTATGATTGTTAAAATGCCGTTTCTCTGCACCAGTGTTTGTATCGTATTAGCTGACAAATGTTGACTGAGTTGTGATTACCACACACTCATTTCATCTACACTATTTTCCATTTTAAAATTGATTTGAATGAATCAGACTCAGGGAACTTGTTTGCTCTGCATTATTTTGGTCATTCAGTTCTCAGCCTATGTTATGTCAAACTGCACCGTCAGAGCTGCACACCACAGTGAGAAGTCTCTGTCCGATTGCAGCATGCTTCTGATACCTGCTCCGTTGCCTCAATGCCACGCATGTTCTTGGGAAGATTAGCAATTAAGTGAGCAGAGAGCTGTTCATTATATTGTAGATTCCACAATAATTTTATTGGATTTCTGTGTTCGTAGTTGTTTGAAGAATAGGATCCAAATAACACTGCAGATTGAGTAATAAATAGAAACACTAAATAAGTGTTTTGTCATAATTATAAGATAAACTAAGCAATGGCTTTCAGCTCATCACAGAGCAGCCTGAGGCCCTCATTAATCTTTTACAAATTTATATATATCCATATGTGTCTATATATATACATATGCATATGGTCTTTCAATTAATACCTTTTCTTGGATGCTGATTTCAGTGGCTTAGTTATGCATGTGTTTTGAGGACCATCGCATTCAGAAATATTTCTCGTCAGGAAAAAAAAATCTACTCTTGCTTAAAATGTTTTCTCAAAATGATTACAAAGGACAGGAATATTTATCCCTGGCTTTTATTCAAATTGTTGGGTTCAGGCTTTGTGTAATCTGTTTAACCAGTGACTGATGGTCCTTGATATGTTTTGTGACTTATCTCAGAATCATCCAAGTTTTAATCTGAAACATGAAGCTAGAAAACCTGTGAGTACAACCTTTCATCCCCCCACCCCGTGCTTCCTGTTGGTGAAATTTTAGGAACAGCGTTTATTCTTACCATAGTCATGTGTTTAAAGTATTGCAGAGACTTTTGATGTGACTCTATTTACGTGGGGATTTGTGATGGATTCTGGAGGGGTTATACACCCAAATGTCACTGGGATTCTGTGGAAGCTTCTGAGAATCTCAACCATCATCTCTGTGCCCCACTTCACTGTCAGTTTAAAAGGGAGAAAAAAAGAGGGAAACAGGAAAAACTCTCACACTTGATGATTTGTGCTCGGTTACTATAGTGATGAATCCTGCATGAAAACCCACACATATCTGCCTGGAACCCTGACTTGCAGATACTTGTCACAAAAGAAAACAGGCAAAGAGGACAGTTTTAATTATATAATATTGAACAGTTGTGTAAAGAAAAATCTGTTTGCATTAAATTATTACCTGAATTTTAATCTGGATTTTATTGTTGTAGATACTGATGTTAAATTGTTTCTTCAGACTGATTTTAAGTACAGAAGGTGTGGGCAGTCAATGGGGCATGATGCAGGAAGGCTAAAATTTAAATGTGAAGGACAGTCCTGGCTGACGTTCCCAGGTGGCAGAGCATCTTTGATATTTAGTCTCTTGTATTTCCTTTATCCAAGTGCAAGCACTAAAATAATTTGGTATTTTAGAAGTAGAATCTTTTTGTGTCTTCCAAACTCCAAAACACCTTCTTGGATCTTGGACCTTTTTTGTTTCTTAAAATTACTTCAGCTTTTTCCTTAGTAGCTTCTGTACAGGTTGTGGGGATGGGTTTTGCTTCTTGACTCAATCCCATAGCTCCTTGGTCCCCGTGGTGTAGGCCTGGGGTGCTTTCAGCCCCTCTGCCAGCCCTCAGGACTGCTGCCCCCTCTTTGACCCTGAGGCTGTGACAGAAACCAGACGAGTCCTTCTGCTTCTCCTCAAAAGGTACTCAGTCCAAATTCCATATGTTCCAGGTTTTACCCACCACAGTGTGAGGCTTTAGTAAGTTTAGGACCTATTGAGATTAATCAGGAATTTGTTTCCTGTTTTCATCAGTTTGTTGATGTTTTCTGAATACCTGTTTTTGTTAGGGTTGGCTATTGAACTGTGTAAGAATTTTCTGTTGTGAAGGTTTTTAGTAAGGATAAAAAAAAGAAAAAAAAAAAAAAAAAAAAAGAAAAAAAAAGGCTGTGGATTCTGTATTCATGCCATATAGAAATACAAGGATTTTGATGAATTTGAGATGAAAAACAGGAGAGTAGTCTTGAGTTTGCTGCCCACCTAGGAAACCACAGGGTCAGGAGGTGCAGACAGCCTTGCAGCCTGGACTGACTCAGACTCCAGAGCATGCCAGATTTTGGTATTTCTGGGCAGGGGGGGAGTACTCAACCCCCAAAACAGGAATGATCTGTTCTGCCACAGAGCCAGGAGCCTGTTTAGCCTGGAAGTCCAAGTATGGCCTTTTAAGGCTTTTAAGCTCCCAGATCATCAGTGGGTTATCACAAAGCTGTGATAAAATCATAGAGGACATCCGCTGCAGTCTGATGCATTTTTACCTCATTCCTTGTTAAGAAAGCTTTTCTGATCTGGGACCTGACTGTCCCACAGGTGGGTGCTCTCAGACCTCAGCACTAGGCCATGAGCAGGGATCCTGGCTCCTGCCTCTGCTCTGGCCCTGGGCAGGCCCAGCCCTGGGGCCCCTTAGCTGAGGTGTCTGGCAGCCCTAAAAGCACTGCAAAATCCGGCATAGCTCAGGATCTGCTACCCCAGAGGCTTCAGTGTTCTTCTCCATGAACTAGGAGTCTTTTATCTCCTTTTAATCTCTCCTGGATATCCCAGGATATCCAAGTTCTAGGTTTAAATGATGAATAGATAACAAAAACAGAGATTAATGCATCTTGAAATTTCAGATTAAACCTCACAACTAGCGAGTGTCTCACTCATTTCCACACTAACTCTAATTTTTTGTCATTGTCAGACCTGAAGTTTTTAGAAATGGTTTTATACTAATGTCTTTACAACATATACTTACTAAACCTCTTGCTCTGAGCAGCTGACCATAATGGAGATAATTTACCTCTAGGACGTTTTAGTTTATCTTTTATCTTAAGCCAGAAAAATAATTTCATTAAAGGTGATAATAAATTAAGATAATTATTACAACCCTATCTATTAATGACTACTTTATTACATGGATCAGAAGGCTGCCTTTCAAAAGTTTTATATATTGTTATTAATAATTACTTCTATTAAGTTTTTGTCTTTAATGTTGTTTCACTGCCTTACCTGAGCAATGAAAATGCTCAAAAAGAGAAATTGTACAGTAGTTTCACTGTTACTGTCTATAAACACAAAATACCAATTTTTGCTTTCAACAGTATTTGCAAATTTTGGTTATTACCGGTAAGTTTTGTGTATTGTAGGTAATGCAGAACTGGAACTGATGACTTATGCAATGTCACTTCCAAATGTTCCAGATCAGCTTTTACTGGGTGGTATTGCATACTTGTACAAAGTCACCTCTGTAGGTTTCGGTGATGGCCCCTTTATCTTGAAGCAGGTATTGCTGTGTCTGTAACAACTCAATCTTCCTTTGTCGCTGCTCTGACAGTGTTCTCCTCCACGGTCTGGAAAAGCCACTCTTAAATGAGATCAGCAATTTCTGTCTACTGAAGCTCTAATGTAGCAACAGTCATTACAATGAAGTTTGATTGCAACAAGAGGCTTCCTTGGGGGAAAACAAACGAACAAACAAAAAAACCCACACCTCATCAACAGCACTTCCTTCCCCTCCCTGCCAAGGTGGAGAAAAAAAAACCCGGGGGGGGGGGGAGAGGCCTCCCTTCCTGTTTACTGTTACTAAGCTGAGCTAGATTCCATCCAGGAGCATGTAGAGGAGCTGCCTTTTCTTGTCAGATGAGTGGCATGCCTACCTGTTTTGTCCTGGGGACAAATATAATAATCGCTGTTTTTCAAAATGTGCAAACCCTCTCAAACTAGGGAATTAAAGATCTGTCATTGAGAAAATGTATTTGTGAACCCCATCTTAGATTTTGCAGTGAAGAAGGAAAAATGCACTTCTTTCTGCTGGAGCAGGTGATGTTACAAACCCATGCTCTCCCTTCTGAAAGTCTGGTAGATGCTGCACCCTAAAATTGCAGTCAACAGAACATCATTCAGGAGGGTTCCTTATCCACCGAGCTCAGTCACACATCTTAGTTTAAGTAACCAAGGAATATGTTTGGGATGCAGGTATCCAAAGCAGTCCAACTACTTTGTTGTGTTTAACTGGCTGAGTTCGTGAAGCAGGTAAGTTCTGGCTCATGGCTGGTGGGTGGGGGAGACTGATGGTGTCTTCAGAAAGTCTGAGTCCAGATAGACTGGAGAGAAGTCTGCTGGTCTGTTTTAAGAATGTGAGTTTTGTCAGTTACTGTAGCACAGCTTGAAGGCGGTAGTTCTTTAAGCTCTAATACTTTAGATAAGTGCCTGTGTTTACGTTTCAGTTCAAGTAAATGAGAGGAACAGGGACTTCTGAAAATGGCAATTAAAGCTCATATCTTGCTTAGGGACTTGTAAAAAATTAACTTTAGTTTTCATATTTTTCTCTTCAAGCAACGTCTCATGTGACACTAATTAAGTATTTTGGTGGTGGTGACTCACTTGATACAGGGAGGTAAATGTCCAGATGGTAAAATCACTCGGCAGTAATTTCAAGTAAAAGAAATTCATCTGAATAGATATTTCTTAGCCAGCTCAGTAGTTTGCTAAAATTATAAATTAAAAATAGCCAATTAAGGAAATTATCGAGCAAGTTTATTAGAGAGTCAACCAGATAAAATAATGAACTAAAAATAGTCCTAAGTAGTGGTAATGGCCAATTTCTTGGGGATTATTGTTTCACAAGATATCCCATCTCAGCAGTTCTGTCTTATCAGGATTTAAATGTACTGTATGCTACTTTCTGCAGATACATGCTTGTTCTTTATCAAAATATGTTTATATATATTTATGTTCTGCACTGTGCAGATCTTGTTTTTTAAGTCCTTGGATCAAAAATGAGGTTTGCATTCTGTTCCTGACTTCCCTTTTCTGTATTGTAGGAAAAGTGTTCAGGGGAAGAATCAATTTTTTTGTCTCTCTTTTTCATTTGTTTACCTTTAACCATTAGTCTTTGGCCACTGTTCAGGGTTTGGATACAGGGTACTTATGCTTTTCTCACATTCTTAATATGAGACCTGAAGGAAGAGAATTCCACTGCTTTTCTGTACTCCTGGTTTATGTTTCTCTATTACCTGCCTTTCTGCTAAACTCCTTCTAGTTATCTGTATACTTTCAAAGTAGATGCTGCTTGTTCAGAGTGTTTCACTCTGAGGATTTCAATTGTTGTTTGAACCTCTATGAATGTTTTCAATATCCATAAAATAACAGCACAATTGTTACTTTCTAAAAATTACTGGTTTGTAATTTCTCAAGAAAAGGCAAGAATAAATTTTAATTCATTGGCATATTACAGGAAGGGAACCTTTGGAGTCACAAAAGTCAGTTTTCACTTTTGTAAGAAGCTTGCTTGAAAATTATTTTCATATACTTATCAAACATAAAATGATCTCAATACTGCAGCTGGAAGTCTGTTAAGTATTTCATTTCTCTGATGATTAAGAAACCTATTTAATATCCATCCTCTCTCCAGTTTATAGAATTTCTTAGTGATTGTATCTTGTATGCCTAACATTTGTTGCATCTTCCTTAGAGACAGCCAACCTTGCTTTAAATACGTGAAGCTGTGAATGATTTATTATTGCCCTAGTAATCTATCTCAATGTAGAGCCTCACTTACTACTGTGAATTTACATCATTCCTCTTCCTTTTTTTTAAGGTCTGAGTATTAATTACTCCATCTTCCAGCTATTGAGTTTTTTTTTATGCCGTTCTTTGTGAGGCTGAGAAGCCTTGCAATATCAAATGTTTTCTGATTTTTTGCAAGCACTAGACTACTAATAAATTGACTGATCGTGTTCCTGTTTTTCTTAAGCATCTCTTGAAGATTGTAGAAGGGTGTTTGTCACCTGAGGAGGCCCTCTGAGAGGGGAATCCATCTGTCAGTCCTTGGGCAATGAAGCCACCTTAACTCCAGAACACAGCCAGTCTGAGGCAGTGCAGGGTTTCTCTAAGCCTACTACTCCCACACAGGATAGTTGCAGATTAGGGTAAATAAGCCTGATGCACACAACCGTGTAGTCAAGCAGATAATTTTTAAGGGCCTCGAAGTGCTAGTGTTCTAACAAAACAAAAAAGCAGTTTACTTGTTATTTTTTATTTCATGGACTTGGTGTCTGGGAGGTTGGTACTAATGAAGAGGAAAATAGCAAAATGCTGTTTATTTCAGGAATATTTCTAGTTTATTTTTTCCTTCCCATTAGTGTATTTGCATATACTAATAAGGAATCTTAAGCCTTAAGGACATAACTGCAATCTAAGAATATATTTCCCTAAATTTGAGAATAAGTAGTTTGAAACTGATTGTTGTTTTTTATCTGGTGGTTGTTTATATATATATATACACATATATATAGGTATATATATAAATAAAAATTCCCAGCCTGCTGTAGAGATAGTGACATGAGATCTTCTTCTGACCTGGAAATTAATGAAATTAATGAGCCTTGCTTTAGTGGTACTGTGTTTTTTGTTGCTGTTATAGTTGTTTTACTCCTTTTTTTTTTTTTTTTTCTTCTTAAAGGAGGCATAAGACCTCTTTGTAATAGCCTTCTGCTGGTTCATACAGCTGATAGGAGCAATGTTGCTGCATGTCAAATAATAACGACTTGCAATTTTTGTGTAAGAAGCTTCTTTCCATTCTTATAATTAGTGGAGGTACCAAATTTACTGAACTCAGAGATCAGTAAATTAACACCACTGTGTTAATTCTGTAAATTATTTTTCTGTGAGAGGATTAAAACTGGATGCCACCATATCAGTTGGGAAACAAAGCAGATATTGAGCTGTAAAAGACAATATTGTTAATGTTTAAAAGGTGACAATCTTGAGAGACTGTGTGTGTATACGTACATATGTGTAAATATGCGTGTGCATATATAGGTATGTATAGGTAATCAGGCTTTTATCAATCATCTAACATCTGTATGTTAGAGAGAACACCTATAATGTCTGTATATAAAATATAGTTTATATACATATAATATGTTCTATTGTACGCTGCATGTATGATTTATGCTCTAAAACAAAACCTAAATCTTTTCCTTGGATTTTTTTTCAGCTCAGAGTTAACTTACTGTAGGTGCTAAAATATTTATTTTTTGTTCAGAACCTTGTTATTGATATTGGTGTTTAGCTTATTTGAGTAGTGACTAAAATGTTGACTAACTGTGGTCACAAGCTCTTCAGTGTTTTCATGAGGTGATGCAGAATTTGAAAAAAAAAAAAAAAAAAAAAAGAATTTATGGCATCACTTATTTTTTTTCTTTCAAATACAAAAAAAAAAAAATCTGGCTTCTTTTGGCAATAACAATATATATTTATACTAGTAATATGTGTTTAAGAAGTTTAAGTTTTGATTCCTGAGGAAGAGACTAATAGATTATATTCTTCTTTATGTAATAAATTAGAATGAAAATACGAACTACCAAAACCTTTGTTCGGAATTGAAACTGTCAGATTTGCTATCATTTTCTTTGCAATTTCAATCTAGTTGCAATCAGAAGTGGGGAAAACAACAACAACAACAACAAAAACATTCTAGTTCCAAATGAAAAGAAAGCTGTCAGCCTAGGGGCTGTAAATATGGTTATACAATAATGCTTCTGTAAGGGGTGGTTAAATACAATATGTTAAATTTGTTGTCTTTTCTGCTTGAATACTTTGTGATCGAGTCTTGATAGTCTGAGGTTCCCTGAGGCTGTTCAATCAGTTCATTGAAATATCTATCAGACTATCACCTGAAAATGTATTCTGGTTTATTAATGGCTGCTGGATTTGCTTGCTGGTCTTCTTTATTATTTTTTTAAGCAAGAAAATGAAACAAAAATAAAAGCAAACAAACAAACAACACCCCCCAAAACCTGTGTTCTCATGAGAACTGACAAATATTTATTCTAAGTTATAAGGAAACTTTGGGGATTTCCTGCTTCAGTCAGCCAAGCATCCAAACTGTAGTTTAGGTGCTGATACAAATAATAATGAACTTCTTTTTTTGTGCAACACTGGAGAGGCATTGCCCTTCTTTGCAGAGACAGAGTAGAGGTTCGTGCTTTAGGAATACTGAAGTAACTTATAAATTCACAACCCATATTCAGATGGAAAATCCATCCCAATGTACTTTGCTATTTGAGAGCTCAAAACTAAATATATTTTTCATTTTTAAATTGTCCAATTTTGTGGCTTTAAATTGTTTAACTTCTTATGGTGCCTTTGTAATTTTCCACAACTAGCTGCTGAAATTGTAGCTACGTCAGCACCTTTAACCTTCCACATGTAACCTTCCACAGACCCTCATCCCTATCATGTGAATGGAAACTTGGAGTTCTAAATCATATTGGTATTTTACCTTGACCTACTGATTCTTGATAAAAGTGTTAGTGGAAGGAGCAGACAGGAGCCTAGAGGTGAGCTGTGCCTGTTCGTCCATCTTGGTAGTGTGGACACTGAAGCCCAAGGCTGGAAAGAGCAGAGGTCTCCCGACTTAGTGAGACAGTGGTAATTAGTTGCCTAAAGATTTTTTAGGTCTCATTTCAAGTTACGGAGGCAAAGCAGTATTTAGAAAGTGTGTATATAGTATTAAAATTAGAGGGATTGACAGACTTTTTAAGGTCATTTGGTTGGGAAATTCCTATCCCTTAGACATTAATAACAAACGAAGGATAAAAACTATGAACGTATAACTTGTTGGTGGATATTAGACTCATTCAGAATTTAGCATTTTAGAAAGGCTGTTGATATGTCTCAGTTCTGGCTAAAAGTGAAGAAAACAAAGCTGTTCACTACTCCTGAGAGTACTCAGGCTTTTATTTCTCTCAGTGTATCCAAGAAACTGCAAGTAAGCTAGAATAAACTTCAGAAATTAAAATAAAAAAAAAGGGTGTGACTATTGGAAACAGCACTGCTGTAGAGGCAGTGATGGGGTTAAATGTGCTGCTGCCACTAGGTGTCATGCTGGGATCATCTCTTGAAGCATGAGTGATGAACAAAGGGGCTGAGTGAAGCGCTGGCATCTCCTGCACCTATTTTAGCATCTAAAAGGGCTAATTTTGCAGGGTGTAATTGCCGAGTGCCTGTATGGTGTACCACATACCGACAGGGGTGATTTCCAGCCTCAGCCATTCTGCGCATCTGTGCTGTACATATTGATTCAGCAGTGGGAACACTTGAAAAAGTGAAAATAATATCCCCCAACCCTATAACTAATTCTAAGCATCCAAGCATTGTGACCACAAGCTTTCTCAAGTAGCAATGAACTTCTGGTAGAGCGTTAATAAAATAAATAAATAAATAAATTTATTTGCACTACATGTTTTAAGTTTATGAGGTAGCTTCTATCTGTGAAATCTATTAAGCAAACCTAATGTTTTTTTCCCAAGCTTGTACATGGAGAAAAAACTTGGATACTGCAGATAATGTTTCACTACTTTGATTTCTGCTCGCACTCCTTATGTGAGCAGTGAGTGTGCTGGAAACTGAAGTAGTGCGTGGGTGTGTATGTAAGCATCAGCATCATGATGTGCACAAGCAGGTATCTGAGATTGTCATAAACAACAGCCTCACCTTAGCAAGTTTGGATTGACCAGAGGAGAAAAGGATTGCAGCCCACTTACAAGTCTAGCACATCTTGTGGTGTCTGTGCATCAGTGTGCTGTCTGTGTATCCAACCCTGCATTGCACAAAGTATGCTGTTATGTTGGTGTATGCTGTTACACAGCTGCCTGGATTCATCTCTCACCTGATTCCCCATTTACAAATACAAGAGATGTTTCTTCAGAAGCTTAGCACAAAGCAAGTGAACGTTATGCTGGCCGTTGCAACATGGTAATGGATGCACTGCCAGTTCCCTCAGTAGCTTTTCTTGGATTTCTGCTGTGTGTGAATTCTGTTGTCTCAGACCAGTGATATGCTGAGATACCAAAATACAGTTTGAAAGGTGTATTTTTTGGTTGCTGGCCTGTATCCTTGTGCTGTCTTAGTGCATGCTTAAAAGAAACACTTTATTCCAGGGGATGCCTCTCTGCTGCATAGCATTTAGCACAGTGAGACCCTAATCCATGTTCTAGACAACGTGGTGGTAAAAATATTTACAAGTAATTAAAGTAGTAGAAAAGCTGCTGATTCCTCCAATCCAGTGTGTGAGTGGTAATTAACATACTCACACCTAACATCATCTTGGGAGGAATGTTGGGTGCTTGTGAAGTCAGGCTTAGAATGTAAACTTTTCTTGATATTTATGAAGAAAACTTACCTTAAAAAAAAAATAAAAAAATAGGTGTGAAGTAGAAAGAGGAAAGAAAATGTATACTAGGTACAAAATACGGAAGAAGTGATTAGGCAACACAGGAGATGAGGTATTGTAGAAAAGTCAGAAGTGTCTTGCTGCTGCAGGATAGCCAAACCATCCATTGTTTTGTTTTCTTTGTTTTCCATTGTAGCTCGGTGGCTGGGTGCATGCCTGGATCTCCAGATGTGACCCAACCTGGGGTTCAGTTTCCATCAGCCTTTCTTGTTGGCAGAGCATTCTCATTAGCAAATAAATATCCTTTGGATATTATGACTCTAGGTTGAAATTTAGGGCAGTGATGTGAATCATGTCTCCTTCACCTAGGCTGATTTTACACCATCTGATTACTGGTGTTTAAGGGCTGTTTCCCTCTTTATAAGAATTCACCTTAGAATGTGGGAAACATTTGGGAGAGGTATTCCACCGCTCCGAGGGTGCATGTGGAGTAGATGGTATTGAAACTGATTAAATGTTAAACTCCTGTTTGCTCCTTCTCATAGTTTTAATAAAGATGGATATTAATAGTTGACCACACAGCTATACAAGTTTGTGTCCTCCGTAAAGACAGTAATGTGGGATCTGTATTCATTTTCCTCTGAAAACAGGTGACTGATGTTGGGCAAGAATGTTTAATCCATTTTGTAGTTTAATGAAGAATACCTACGTAAGTGGGTGGTAATTAATGATATTGTACTGTGACAAAGAATTCTAAAAAAACTAATTGCCTAACATCCCTTTTTAGACAGGTAAGAAGTTGGCGTAGCATTTGCAACATCTTAGTTAGCAGCTGCCATTATAGGAGATTTAATACTGCTCATTGTTATGAAACTCACATGTTTTTGTAGGTGCCTTAAATGTGAATTTTGGAGCTCAATTTAGGCTTAACTTTCAAATTTTTGCTAGTATTGAGGCTGCTGTCTAGAATCTTTCCACTGTAATATTTAATTTGCTTTAGGGAAAAACAAATATACATGTAGGGTGAAAAATTTTGTTTATAACATAAATGCTATTACAGAGAAAATGAACAAAAATATAGTACTGGCCTAACATGAAGTTAAACACTGTGCCACCATCCTGTTAGTTGAGGAGCCTAAAAAAAGAAGGGGGGGGGGGGGGGCAGCTTAACTATGTTCTGACTGATTTAATTAAGAGGCAGAATGAGGAATGCTATACTTAAGGAACTATCTATTAAGTAATTTTTTAGCTGTCAGTCATTGCAAAGTCCCCAGCCTCATTTGCTGTCTTCTTATGGTTTATCCTAACAAACTAGAAGGAAGTTTTATAGAGCAAGGTAAATTATGTACACAGACCCAGCTTCAACCATTAAAAGAAAATACAAACAAAAACACAATAAAAGCCACCCCCCTCCCCCCCCAAATAAGAATAACAAGTGCCTCAGGAAATGGTGGGGGGAAGGTAATTTATATTTTCTTGGGTTTGTTTTACATAGAACTAATGAAGGAAGTTGACTGTGGTGTTCCTCACTTTAGACAGAGGCATTCCCAAACTTGTACTGCTACTGAATTTCAGTTCCGATTTGTGGATAATATTTGTAAATCTGACAAACTTTACATTTCTAGTAAAGAAATACTGCTGTATTCAGCACAGGTCCATTGAGCATCACGGTCTCATTACCTTCTATTCAGACATGTTGCATGGTGGTTGATGTTCACATGAACATGCTGCTTTCTCCAATTGGAGCCACTCCCCATTACTAAAAATGTACCCTTTCCCCTTCAGAATTCTGCACAATCCTTTAGAAAAAGCAGACAAAACCTGAGTGTTTTACAGTCCTGCTTTGGGTGGCTTAGAGCATAGGCCTCCCTGTAACATGGGATGGGCAGTATCCTGACATAGCTTGAGGAAGTATCCTGACAAACCTCTTTGCTGCCACTGTGGATTGTTATAATCAACATATCAATAGAGCTGCTTGTAGGACTGTGCTCTAAACCAGATTTCATTTTCTGGGGGGGAAAAAAAGAAGCCAACAAACACACATCTTTTTAAGGGAAGCTTTTCTTTCTTTCTTTTTCTTTCTTGCAAGGCCCAGTGATCAGTGCAAGTCCTCTGAATTTTGTAATTAGTGTGCTAATAAAATCTAATAGTAGACAAAGAAAATTTTGTAAGGTCTTATTGGCTTCACCAAAGGATACATTTTTTGCTTGTCCCCTTGTGGTGTGGTTCACTCTAGGGTGAAACGTTTAAATACAAAGGGTTCACACAGTCTGAAGGAAGTTTGAGGAGACACTCAAGTGTCATGTTTCTGAGTCTTGTCTCAGTATTCATTCCTGTCAGTATTCAGAGGCTTATCTTTTTGCTAGCTATTTACTTAGTGCTAGAAGTTGCATTTTAAAAGTCTTTTTCATTGGTATTTTCTGATGGTGTGTCCCTGTTTTACAGAGCATGTCTTTGCTGAACTGATCATAGTGTTCTGTAACGGACTGTGCATTGCTAGCATCTAAGGCCTGCTTCCTGTAAAACCACCTACTATGGGTTTGCTTCTCCTTCTGCATTGGGTTGATCTGGAATAGGTTAAATAACAATATCGCTTGTAGCATCAAGGATGAAACAGTGGTGTCACATTTGTCACGCTGCCTACATGACACGCTTTGGTGTTTAAAACCAGGCCTGTTTTGGTAGTAGTCCTCCTAAGCACACTGCGCGTTGCGTGGCTTAGTGAGCTGCACCATAGACACAAGGCCCCTGTTGAGAATGTTGCAGTTTTAGCAATTTCCTGAATTGCTTCTCCAGTTCTAGTAACACAGCAACATATTCCTCCTTAAGATTTTAGTACGTACTAGAAAACTTACCACTTTTCTCAATTTTGGTTTAGAATTTAACCTTTGAAGCTGAGTTAGTATATTTGTGATTTTCATACGGACTTTGGGAAGGAAAGTAGTAGGAATAAAAGATCTCAGGCTGGAACCTGACAGTCTCATCTGCTTTTACTAAACTAAGAGTGTCTGGAATAGGGAAAGAACAACTGAGCAGTAGCAGGAGAAGTGAAGAAAGAGCATTTTCTGTAAACTAAAACTTAGGATGCCTGAGAGAGTGGCACAGTATAGAAACTGAATGCAGACAGAGAAAACATTACATTAACTTGCTATTCTGTCATCTAAGGGTTCTGGCTAGTTTATCTCTCTTCCTTTTCAGCAGTCTTCTATACAATATTTCATAATTCTTAGAGGTATATTACAGAAGACATCAGTTTGTTTTGAAGAATTTTATTCAAGGCAGATTTTAAGAATGTCCTTATTGTATGAACTATCTTTGTATGAATTTATTGTATGCTTTCATGTTCAGAGTTCTAGTTTTTAGTATGCCTAAACAAACTGATAAATTTAAGATGTCTACTACTTAATTTTCCTTAGTATATACAGAAACTAAAGCAACACAGTAGAAGATGCGTAATAAATCTCTTTATTACACGTAAGGCTACTCTGATAAAAGTTGCAGTGCAGGCTGAGGTGAGGGATTGCAATCTGTGACCTTACCTCTCTTCACTTTATGACCTTGCAATACTTTGAGGTGGGGGGGGGGGGGAGAGGGAGGGAAGACAGAAAGAGAGAGGAGAAAGAAATGCTTCATATTATGTGAAGTGAAGCATTCTTACAAATCAAAGCTATTTCTGGGTGGAGGACAAGGGATAATTAAGAGAAGCTCTCAAGCCTCACAGACATGCATGCCCTGTTTAATGAATTTGTTGAGTAAAAGAATATTGTGGGTTTAAGGATGTTTTGGTCTGTCCTGAGATTGCAAGATTACATTATCATGGCAGTAAAAGCCACAGACTGGTAGAATTTCTTAAAATAATGCTTATTTAAAAACAAATTTTAGAGTAAAATGCTTCATTTTGAGATCTCATTTCTCATGGAGTGAAGTAGATAAAACATTTGAGCAGAGCTACAAAAAAGGAATTTTTCATGTCCAGAAAGCATTTGGCCATATATTGTATTTCTGCTGTGGGGGGTCTTTTCCCAATTCTATTTCATATCCCCTCACACATCAGTTTTAGGTCAGCTTTCTGTCCAATATCTGTCTAGCATGTATTTTTTTTTTTTTTTTTTTTTTTCTTAAAGACATGGTCATAACTACTTGAGTGGACATTTCTACATTTCAAAGCTGTAGTGCAGTATTTTTCAAATTGTTCTATGAATATCTTCCTGCCTGCTCTGTGTTTTTTTTGTTTTTTTTTTTTTTTTTTTTAATTAATTAATTAATTTATTTATTTTCCACTTGTGGCTCCAGTGAATGCTTTTGAGCATACACTGGCGTTTGAGGTCTTATTCTGCAACACTTCTCAATTGTTACAAAATGGGGTTGTTACTGAAGTGGTGGGCATTAGAATGACCTAATACACAATAGATCCTGGTTGTATGATTTTAACCTTTAACGTAATAAATAATATTCACTTGCATAGTTGGCTGATTAGCCATTTTTCTTTGTGGTACAACTACAAATAACATGAATAACTAAAAATAACATGAAAAAATCCCCAGTGATCAAAGTTGTGATTTATACCAACATGGTGTTAGGAGAAATGACTGCAAAAGATGCAATTCAACAGAAAATTAAGCACAGCATATTTCTTGTAAAATGATTGAGACTGATAAAGTAGTTAAGGTATGTTTTTGTGTATGACTGTTGACAACACTGATATATAGAGATGAGAGAACAGATTTAGAGGAGGAGGTAGATATTTCTTGGAAGATCAATGAAAAGAGGGGTTTGGTGACACATGCTGGCTTAGGGCTCTTATGCCTAAGCGTTGGGGGTGGGACTGATGTTTGTAAAGCACAAGGTGAGTGGGTTGCGCGCACGGTACAGAAGAGCATTGTTTTTGTTGGCACTGTTTGTTACAGCATGTGTAGTGCCATGTGCTGCTTATGGGGACTTTGACTTTGGGGCTTCACAGATTTTCTGTCTAGGTGTTTTTCTTGGATCATTTTGAATTCTCTGTCATGACAGATTGTAATCTATCCTGTGTAAATTTCTTGGGACTGATTTGACTTTCCCTACTTAGCAGGTTCCTCTTGATTTGTGGATAGCTTGTTCTGTATTTTTCAGCAGCTTCTTTCTGAGTTTTTACTCTGTGGTTGCAGTTACAACCTAGTACGTCAGGCATATCTCAACCTTCAAAAATATTAAGATTGGCCATCATCTTTATATCATACAGAAATGTTTTTTTTTTTTTTTTAATCTTTGTAATTCCTTGGTTAGATGTATAATTCTCAGTGATATTTATATCAATATTGAGAGATGATGAAAACCTTGTCAAAAATTTCAGAAAGCCCAAAGAAGGGGTAAAAGTAGAGGTTCCAGGACAGAACATACTTCTGTCTGTCCCATTATTTCATTTTTAGGGCCACAGGTGTCAGGAGAGTAATTGTTTATTTGCTTTTTGCTGCTTTCCTCTCTTTCCTAACAGCTTGCTCAAACACTCTCCTGGTAGCTCCCCTACTATAGTTTGGTAGAGAAGGTCAGCACAATATAGTAGTAGTAGAGCAGAGCAAGAAAGAAATGTCTGACAGCATAACTGAAAAATATTTGAAGGAAAAAGATTGTTTCAGGATCATCCAAAACAGTTCTGCACTCACCCCTAAGCTGAGACATGGTGTCAACTCTTTAAGAAAGTATTTTTATTTATCTTCTCAATTTAACTATTTTTAGAAGTCTCATAATGCAAAGTATGTTGTCTCAAAACCTATTTTGTAAAGAAAACCATAATCAGTATTTTAAATGTTTCCGTTTTCTATTTCAGACTACTAATTTTATTGAATTTTAAATTGAATATTAATTGAATTCAGACTAACTTTCTCCAATACTTGCTTTTGGTAGATGTGTTGCTTATCAGCAAATCTCTAGCATACAGTGATAATAAAAATCTGAAAGGAGTGTTCTGGAGGAGGGGATCCTTGTTTCTACTATAGAGATGATTAAAAAAAAATCAAATTATGTCAGCAGAATTTGTTTACAAATCTAACTGAAGACAGAGGAATCACGTCTATCTGTGGAGAACATTCGTAACCCTGCTGAGCACGAGATACCTCACAGGGGTTTAAATTGCAGTGTGGGCAGCACCCAGCCTTCTGACACTTCAAAAGGTCATGCCATCATCCAGGCTGTCTGACATGGGAGACATAATGCTGCCAGCCTAGTACCTCTAACTACCGCTAAACAAATAGGGACTCTCTTACTCAAAAACTGAACATGAGGCATATTTATTTACAGTTGTCATTTACAACTGCTGCAGCTTGAGCTGAACAGGTTTTCTGAGATTTCATTAACCAGCCCATTCCTTAATGGAAGGAATTCACTTATCTGTACTGAGCCATTTTTCTGTTAGTGATAGAAATGATTTTCATTCTCTGCATCTTCTGCAGGTAGCAATCCTCAAAAGGTCCTCATCTTCCTTCTTATTTCCTCTGTTGTTTCTCCTTCATTTCCATTTTTTCATTGCTTGTGACTAACTTATTCGCATTGACTCTGAATATTCACCTTGATGTCTGAGAACTGTGTTTTTTCTCTCTTTTGTCTAGGTACTGGAATCAACATTTGTGGTGGTTTTACTCAGGTAGGGAGCTGAGCTCCACCACAGCCACTCTCTCACTCCCCCTCCTCAAAGGGAAAGAGGGGGACAATATGATACAAAGGGCTCAAGGTTTTAGATAAGGACAGGGAGAACACTCAACAATTGTCATGACAGGCAAAACTGACTCAGAGTAGGGAGACAGTAAAATTTATTGCCTGTTACTAAAAAGCTAGAGAAGTGAGAAACAAAGGAAAGAAACCAAAAACACCTGCCCCCCATCCACCCTCTTCTACCTCCTCCCCCTGAGCAGCACAGTGGAATGGGGTATGGGGGCTGTGCTCAGTCCCTGACACTTTGTCTCTGCTGCTCCTTCCTGGTCACTCTTCCCCTGCTCCAATGTGGGGTCCTGCTCTTAGGCCAGAAGTGATCTGGCCTGGGCCTCCCACAAGCAGCAGCTCTTTGAACTGCTCCATCATGGGTCCGTACCACAGGATCCATCCATCAGGGGCAAACTGCTCCAGCACGGGTCCCCCACGGGCGGCAGCTCCCCCCAGACCCCCTGCTCCTGCGTGGGCTCCTCTCCACGGGCTGCAGCTCCGGCCCGGGGCCTGCTCCTGCGGGGGCTCTCCATGGGCTGCAGCCTCCTCCAGGCCACATCCTCCTGCTCCACCAGGGGCTCCTCCACGGGCTGCAGCGTGGAGATCTGCTCCATGTGGGACCCATGGGCTGCAGGGGGACAGCCTGCTCCACCAGGGGCCTCTCCACAGGCCGCAGGGAAACTTCAGCTCCGAGGCCTGAAGCACCTCCTGCCCTCCTTCTGCACTGACCTTGCTGTCTGCTGGGCTGCTTCTCACTCCTCTCTCTCCCAGCTGCTGTTCCCCAGCAGTTTTTTTGTTTGATTGTTTTGTTTTGTTTTTCTTCCTTTCTTTAAATGTAGTCTCACAGAGGCATAAACAACATCACTTCATTGTCTCTGCTCTGACCAGCATCAGGGCCCTTCTCTAACATGGGGCGGCTCCTGGATTGTTCTCACAGAAGCCACCCCTATGGCCCCCCACTACCAAAACCTTACCATGTAAAACCACTACAACATTAAAGATGAACACTAAGCAGCATATGTGTTTTTTCTGATGCTGAATTCAAAATTCACTGAATGTAGTTACTGTTAGTGCTCCTCACCCCATGCCACCAATTCAGTGTAAGTGTAGCCAGATTGATATTGAGTATTCTTTGAAGAACTCAATGTAGTGGAATGAAAGTGGGTAAACAACATTATTCTAAGATACTTTTATAGTATCCAAGTAGTATATAAGCACAGGCACAGAAGCGTGATTATTTTAATATTTTCATTCCTTTCTTTCCATCGGAATAGTTCTGAGAAAATGTTTATTTTGCTTGTGGAGGTAACTAGTTATGTGATTAAATTAAGAGTAATATAGCATCACATAGCTTTGGTGTATTTATTTGCAATTTACTATTTATTTACTTTAAAGCTTTCCTAAGACATTTATCACTGGACTATGTCAGATCTTGGTAAGAAAAAAAGATGCTTCAGTTAGTTAGCACAGTGAGAGCAGTGATAGGCAGGGATTCCGAATTTTTAAGCATAATTTTCTGTTCAACTGGAATTGTGTATCCTCATGCCAAGCTCTTGAAAATTGATGTTTGCAGAATTTACAAAAGATCACGCACTTGGTCTGCAGCAGAACCAGAAGTGTAATCAAAATGATAGGAAGTGTCTTAACATTTCTTTCTACAAGGCATCTTTTCCTTGCATAAATTTTTAATAAGTGTATGCTCAACTTTGTTCAACTTGTTCATGTCGTACTGCTTCCCTTCACTTGTGATATTCCCATTGCCTTTGCCTTTCCTTCAAAATCTTCACAAATTGTAAATAAAATGTTGCTCACAATTAATAACTCTGTTCTTCAGTAATACGCAAAACTACGTGAGGAACAAATTACCTCTCAGCATAAATATCTATGTCTAGATGTGACTCTTGAATTTTTTCTTGTTTTGGCAGGAACGCAAAGGAAATTTAATATTTTGAGGTGCTGGGGAGGGGGATGGAACACTCAGTCACCAATTGAAGTGTGGTGTGGTCTCTCTGGAGTGTAAATCGTAAGGAAGATGAACAGAACATCTTCTGTGGGAAGGAGACAGAAAAAGCAGATTCCTCATGGTGGTAAATGTTAATGTTTTTTCATAAACTGATAAAACCCCACTTATAATTGGAGTTATAGTTACTTTTTTCAAAAATGTGTGATCCAGGAGTGACAGTAAGGGCAGTTAAAAGTCTGTTTTGTTTTCCAACTTAATTGTGTGGCATTGGATTGTTTAAAAGATGGAAAACTGCCAATTATGCTTTTTGTTGAAGTACCTATTTTTTCCACGTATAAAGGTGGCTTAGTAAATTCCTTTGGGTCTGGTTCAGAGCTGCATTTTCTAAACTCATTGTAAAGCTGATATGTCCTTAAGAATAAATAAAATGTCAGAATGAAAAGACTGTAGCAGGGTTTCAGATGCTTGGCCATTATGGGCAAAAGCTGAAGTTACATTTGAAGTTACATTGCTAGGTTAGTGTGTTTATGAAGACCGGTAAGCAGACAGAAATAAAAGATTTAAATTCCAGCTCTTAAGGCTCAGTGCTGGGTAAGTGTAAAAAGTAAAGTGAAGGGCAATGCAGCATGAAGGATTTAAAAAGAAAACAAACAAGCAAACAAACAACAACAACAACAAACACATTAAAACTGAACATTTTAATTATTTACAGTCCCATGTCATTATACTGTAGACAAAATGGCATACAATTATTAGATACAGGAAATAAACTCAAATATTATACCATTAAACATCTAATATCTTTCTTCCTTATATATCTAAAGGGGCCAATTACATAGCTGGAAATCAACATTTCAGTGATTCAGTGAATATTCAGAGAACTCAAACTAGAGGAGTGGTGAGGCCTGTCTCTGATTCAGATCTAATGAAAGAATGTAGCTAAATAATAGCTTTATTTTTTTTCTCTTGGATAGATCTATCTTGCACAAAGTTAACGCAATCACATTACAAATCTTCATTCTGTGATGTTGTTTAATTAGAAATGACTTTTGCCAACAAATGAATGTATCATGATTACATTAGATCTTGTGAAGTTCCATACAAAAATGGTTTGGTATTGGTACCAAGAATTCATAGTGCAAATACATATGCTTGTGATGTGTGGTGGTTTTACCGTGCTAGGCTGCTGAACATCACAACCACTCTCTCACTCCCCCTCCTCAGATGAGGAGGGGAAGAAGTAAAGGAAAGAACAACTCACAGGTTGAGATAAGGATAATTTAATTAAAGGGAAAAATATATATATATTAAGGAAATATTATTAAGTAACAATTCAACTAAAGGGAAAAAGGGGGAAAGGGAGGGGGGAAGGGAACAGCAAAAACAAAACAAGTAAAGGCTATATGGAAGTGCAGAGGAAATAAATGATTCTCTACTTCCCGCAAATGAGCGATGCCTGACCACGTCCTTGAAGCAGGGCCTCAATGCACGTAGCCGGTGTTCACGAGGACAGACGTTTTCGCAACGAAAGCCCACCCCTCCCCTCTTCCTCCTTCTTCCACCTTTTAATGCTGAGTGTGACATCATATGGAATATCTCTTTGGTTAGTTTAGGTCAGCTGCCCTGGTGATGTTTCTTTCTCACTTTTTGCCCACCCCCCAGGGGGCTTAGAGAAAGTCCTGATACTGTGCCAGCACTTCTCAGCAGCAGACACAACACTAGCATGATAACACTGCTGTTCTAGCTACAAGTGCAGAGCGTGGCACTGTATGGGCTGCTGCAGGGAAAGTTAACATCCCAGCCAGACCCAGTACACGGTGAAATGCAAAAAAAAAAAGTATGGGTTGCTGTTGGTCTGCCTGTTAGGTGTGGTATAAGCACACAGTGGCCTGTTATCAATACATTTTCTTTATACAAAACAAGATGATAGATGCCAGAGTGCATTTGCAAAGAGGAATGTGAAACTCGGTAATGAAATGATGGAGGGAGTGTTTATGAGGAGTACCCTCCCAAATAGAAAGGAAGGACAGCATAGAAATGGGCACAGTTGGAAATGCAATAAAATTAGTCAACTCCAGTATGGAGATAGCCTCTTTCTAGCACGTGGGACATAGCAGCAAGAGGGAAGACAAGGAAGGATGAATCATGTAATGAATTAAGCGTCTGGTAGCAAGTGCTACATGAGAAGTAGCTTGCTTCTGATCTGTGTAGTGGTGTCATAGTGTCTGCTCCCAGCTTTGGAGACTGATCTGTTAATATGAAGGACTGAGAGTAAACAGTTAAAATAATACTTGGGAAGGAAGACCAGAAGCTGTGCTTTAATTGTGTTGAACTTGCCCTGTAGGTCTCACATACATTAGACAGACATGTCAAGACTTCATTTTGAAGAGGAGACAAATTTGAAGTAGGGAGAGACAATGACTGTTGTTTCTTGCGTCTACGAAGATCCCAGTGAACGCTGGAGAGGTGAATGACATGTTGCTGAAGTAATGAATAGAAGAATATAAAATGGGACCTCAATGACAAGAGATAAAAGAACACAATAATGTAGAATTTTGAACAAAAATGTTTTAAGTGTCTGGCAGGGAATGCAGAGTGAGGATGGAAACCTCACTCTAAGTTTTCATCAGGAAAAGGTTATTGAGAAGAAGAGCTGGAAAACGTGATTTCTGTATGTTGCTTTTGTGCTGATCTGAAAAGGACTGGTGCCCCAGATGAATAGTAACAGAGTCCTGGGGCTCCCTGCTGCAATTGCCAGTAGGGAATGTATTTGCGTGTTATGAACTGGTCTAAAGCCCCTCATTCATCTCTTAGAAGTCATCAGATAGTCTTCAGTAATTGCAGTGTCTTTAGTAACTAAGATAAAACTTGAATAGGTCCTGCTAGAAGGCACCCTTGGCTTTAAATCTATTTCAAAATATATTTTAAAGAGAAAAAAAAATGTAAGCTATCCAACAGCCTGAAGCAAGATACCTTTATGTCTTTTCTTCTGTCATACCTAAATATCTACTGTGGATCTTTGGAAGTGGGGGGAAAAGTGCCAATCTGGATAAAAGTTTTATGATTTTTTTTTTTTTTAATTTTTTTTCCCCCCTTCAGAGACTTTTAAGAAAGTTAAATACTTATTAGGGTAGGGGAACCTTTTTGGAGACTCCCAGAATGTATCAACTAAAGAAAAACAAAAAAGTGTTATTTGATAGCTTTTGTTAAGCATTTTAAGATTTGGGGGTTCATTTCTGTACAGACAACTAGAACTTCGTCAGTATTCATCTTTGAAGAACGTTTGAGGAAGAAAGTCTGTAAAGTTCTTGATAATTTAACTCCAGATGGTAGAGCTTTGAGGAGAACATTAAGTCATGCTGACAGAGCAGCTAAAGGGAAAGAGTTTGACCCTCCTATGGCCTTGGCCCTGTTTTCTCTTGAAAAATTCCATTGCTAGCCCTTATTCATCAACAGGGAAAGTATTAAAAGAAAAACAAGTATAAACTTTTCTATGCATACAGAAAATAGCATAAAGGATAGAATAAAGCATAGAACAAATATGGTATTTTATATTTATATATATAGTAACTGCGGATGTGAAACAGTTTTGATTTCCTAATGCTTACGATTTTGAACCTTAGATTTTTCTTTCTTAAATGTAAAACATGCAAAACAATCTCCAATGTCCAAGAATAATTGGACATTTTTTCCTTAAGTATTCAAAACAGAGCTTTTCTTCTACTGAAGTGTAGGGAAGAGTTCATCATGTCTACTAGCCTGATTTTTAAAGAATTGATTTTGAATGAAAGTACTGCCTGATGGTTTTTAAACTTTTGTTTTTCACACAGTGTGGTCTCAGGGCAGACTTTCAACCTGGTGAGGAATTTCTATTGTCTTTTGGGGATGGAGGGGAAAATAAACAGTTTAAAGAATTGGATCAGACCTACAGAAAGCTTCCAGACATTGATGTGCTGATAAGCAAGACCATCTAAACTATGCCTGGCATATTAATTATTCTTAATTTGTTCTGGTTTTCATCCAACACGATTGATACTTTAGCTTTGCAACAACTATAGTCATTTGCAAAAACTATTGCATGTACCTCTTGAAAAGAATCTGCTTTCTGTTTGCAAATAATGCTGCACAGTTGTGTAGCTGCATAAGATCTCAATATGTAACAAATAGTATCCACTTACTCTAATACAAAATTGGGTGAAACTTATCCATGAGAGTTAAGGAGGCTCAGAAAATATAGATGAAATTCTTATAGACACTTTCCAAAGCCAGGTTTAAATAGGAGGAGGGAACCTAGAGCTCTAATGAGGAAAAGAGATGAAAAAAATGTGTATTTTGCAACATGACAAAAAAATTCTAAAATATTTTGTATGACAAGTTTGATTGTAGTGCTGACTCATTTTGACAGGCAGTGATAGCTCAGAATCATTAGGTGCCTACGGGGTCAATTGTTGTTACATTAACATTTGTATGTCAGACTACAGTTCTGGGTGGCGTGTGGTATTAAAGCTTCAATTCCTGATCTAAAGAGCTTAAAAAGTAACTTACATCACTGGGTGATAAAAGCATGAAAAAACAACAGTCCAATAATGTGTCTTCCATGAAAGATGAAAGCCTTTCTTTACCCACAAGTAAAGCTTCTACTTTGATCCTCTCAGTAATTAGAATCACAGTACCTGGATTCTGGTTTTGCTGGTGTCCTTGCTGCCTACCTGCTTACAGCACACAGTTTTTGCGTATAAAGATGGAAACTGAAGACTTATGAAGATCAGAGACACTTATTGTGAAATCTGCTGTGCAGAAATACCTATGATACAGTTTATTTCTTTCAGACAATTTATTTTATGAAAAGCTCGAGTAGCTCATTGAGGTAAAAATTATGGGTAATGAACAAAGGGATTACTTTGAGGTGACTCTAACAAACAAGAACTTACTCAGAAATGGAGCAGAGATAAAAGCTTAAATATCACATAGAGAAGCTTTAAAAATAAATAAATAAATCATTTTTCTGTTGCCTAGATAACCTGAGTTTTACAATGAGTATTTTGGAATTCATTCAATCAAACAAATTACATTCCAGTTGTATCTGCATTAATGTATTACCATAAGATCTGACATTGGAAACTAGAAAAGAGGTAAATATTTGCTGGTTCAGGAAGACCCTTTGCCAATGCCTTCATCTAGCCAGGAGAACTTGATTGGCAGAAAATTCAGATTGGGTTAAATATCCATGAGGTTATACGTAAGTATTAAATAACATTCAATAATCAATAAAATCACATTTTCATTACTATGCAAGTAAATGGTATGGTCTCATCTTGGCACTCAAGTAGGTATAATAAATATCTGAAGTGAGTTTGTGAATGCTCTCTTCCTTTTTGTTCTCCATACCTTGTTTTCACAAGTCAAGAGTAGTGAAAACTTTACTATATAATGCCCTTGACCATATTAAAATACTGTATCCAGAGGGAAAACTGCCTTCACCAAACTCCTCAATCTCTTATTTCAGAAGGGCGCCTTTTAGGCTACAGTTTGCATTCAGCTGTCAGAGACCTTGGTACAATTGTACCAAGGGCAACACTGACCATGTCGTAGTCTCTGGTCAAGATAGGCAGTCCTACTTGCATCACCTGAGAGTTTTATAAACCTGCTTCTGGAAAGCAATTCACCTCCTTAGCTTGACTAAGCATGCAGTCAACTCATAACAAAATTTTTAGCTTTGTGAAAAGAAATTATGAGTTGTGATATGTCCTTGACAACAACAGCAGAACCAAACCCACTCCCCTGGCATATTTCCTAATTCTAAAAGCAAACACAAAAGTGTCAACACAGGTCTCTAGGAATTACAGATACTACCTTCTTCATTTTCTTAGCATGATTGCTGGTGGCAGCCTTCCTGCAGGATGGTTCCCTGGTATATTGGGTGGATGGCAACCACAGGTGCAATCCCACACATGCTTTCTGTAACAGCAACTGTATTCCAGAGGAGCTTTGTGCTCTAACCAAATGCATCTCTGGTAATAATTGGTGCAGCGCTGCTTTACAAGATGAATGGAGAGGAAATCCTAATCCTACTTCCCCCTATGGTGTACTGAAATCAATCTATTTCCATATGAAAACTATGTGCTGAGTATTGAACGAGCTTTCGAATTGCCAAAACTTGATTTACTTGGCAATAGCCTTACATTCATTGCAAATTAATGTAGGTGTTAATACTACTTAGTTTTAAATGAAATGCAGATAAAAGATATAAAAGACAGATATAACATGATATGCTTTATATATTTAGAATCCAGTATTGATCTTTTTTATTTTTATTTTTTTATTTTTTGTGGGGAAAAAAAAGATAAACACTGGCTTTCTGTGAATGGAAGATTCTCTCTATTCTTTTAGATTTGGGAGGGCATTTGGAAATGGCGTGTGTTAGCTGCAAGACTCATTAAAAATAATTCAAACAGAAGAGAAAAACACCTTAATTCAGGCCTGAGACAGCCAGGCATCACTTGATTGAACTGTATTGCTTAGAAAGCTTGGACAGAAAAAGAATGATGAGGAAGCAGCAATTCTAAGAAGGCTGAGTTAGAACAGTATAGGGAAAATAATCCTCAAGTATGGAAAGTGAATGCTTATTCTACAGTTTCTTCTTCATTGTCCATTATAATATATCCAGGGTGCTTATTGAAAACAAAACAAAAAACAACAACAAACATTGTAATTAAAATGTAAATAGTTACATAGCAGTGTTCTTTGATTTATAAATGGAGTTGGTTGCTGTTTTGAGAGAGTTAAAGAAAACAAATGAGGATGAGGGAAAGCACATAACCTACATATCATCCTTAGAGTTAAAGGATGTTTACAATATCAAAATAAAAAGAAATACTGCCTGTGAAGGAAAGAGCATTTCCTCTACCATACATTAAATTCAGGGAGATCTGTCAGTATTTCTGTTTGTATTTGAACATGTTTCTCCTTTTCTGAAGGAAGGGAACTTCCACTGCTTTTCTCCATTTGGATATGTGAACTCTGACTACATTTCAATTTTATAAAAAAATTGAAGTAACGAAGTACTGAAATAAAGTGCTTTTGTGCTGCTTCTCAAAAAAAAAATAATGTTATGAATAGTGGGGTTAAGTAGCTACTTCATGGTCGTACTACTTTACGTTTTATAACTGAATCCAAAACACTCTTGAGTGTTCATCCCTAACTACCCCAAGAAGGAGAGACAGGGTAGTCCAGTTAAAGGGAATAACACACTCTTTTGATCATTTGAGACTCAGGCATTTCAACTGCAGTCTGACCATCATTATTTCTTCCAGCCATTCTCGTTATCAAGTTGGAGATAGATCATTGCTTCATTTTGCATCGCTTCACAGTTTATAGTGATAAATGTTTTTTAATGGTCAAAGATGTCAGGCTGTAATATTGAAGTGGAAATATAATGAACTGGGGCAGTGAGCTCCTAGGATAGGGCTCCTAAGGTAAAGGGAAAATAGAAACAGTTAAGCAAGATCTTTCTTCATTCTGTCAGATAGTGAAATAAAGCCTCCTGGACACCCTTCCCATTTTACCTTGATTGCCAATTGATTTGCAAAATTAATTTCTGTATAATCTCTGATTTTGTGAACAGAGTTTGTTCTGAATGAAACCACCCAATCAAGCATATCTGAATTTCAGCTTCTAGATAGCATGATTAAACTATGTGCCCGAATGCTTGGGTTGTTTCCAAAAGAGGTATTAGAGAGAGGTTGTTCATTCTATGGCATGCTTTGATCTTACCGTTACAAAAAGGCCAACCACAGAACTAGTTTTTGTGGTATTTCTTAGGTGGTTACCCTCCTCAGTATAGCCAAGCTAAGCTCAATATCCAAAGTCACTAAGCAAGGTCCTGACATTGTGATACTAATGTACAGCTTCATGCAGGTAAGTTTAGAAAAACAAACAAACAAAACTTAAATCCAGCATTCCCTGAGCTATCTAGCCTGTCTATAAAAGCTAATTGATAAAGCTATTAAGAGTATAAATTCCCTCACTCCAGTCTTGGAAGTCCCACTGAATTCCTTTACTGATTATATTTCCAAATACTTTTGCTTAAAATCTTCATTTCTTTTTTTTTTTTTTTTTTTTTCCCCCTATATATTCGATAAGTTTCTTTTTTGCTTTACTGAATTATTGACTCCCCTTTAATTTGTGGAGCATAATTTTGAAACCAAATGAACTGAAGCCTTTTAATTGGTGCTGTGTTGGTCAGTTAAACACTTCTGTGTTTTAATTTTCTTTAATTAAATCAAAATATTTGCTCTAGAATCACTCTTAGTGTTACTACTTCTCAGTTTTTCAGACCCTTTAATCTAGAGAAAAAATGATCCTGAAGAAATAGTACCGATTGCTTCTGAAATTTTCTCCAAGATAAGGCTGTCCTTAAATTTTCTTTGTCAGTAACTTCTTTTTAAATTCTAGTTGTTTCTGAATAATTGCCACCCCTACAACTCTCATTCACAACTGGATTGATAAGCCAGAACGTACTAATAAATGTGCAATACTTCTGCTTAGCATCTTCACATAAGCGTCACGGCCCAGTAATGGAGTTAGACTCTAGGAGAATGCCCTACTGCTCTTTAGCAATTGCTGCTGTATTTCAGAGTTCCCATTGAGTACAAAGTCTGAATCAGTACGTTTACTACCTGCATTTGAACACTCACAAGCAGTGTCCAGAAAACTTTCTCAAATTGTTAGCCTTTTATATCTTACCTTTAGGAAGTTCTTTCTGTAACTCATGGAGTAAGAGTAGAAGAACAAACTACCAAAGAGCAGAGGAGATAAAACATATTTATAGTCTGTCATCTTGTTTTTAAACCTTTTTAATAATGCCTATAGCTAAAAAGAAAGTGTTCTAGAATCAGATAATAAAAAGAATTTGTAAGTGGCAGGTAAAACTCTGAAAAATATATATAGCAATACTCTCATTACAATTTGATGAGCAGACCTCTGTAACTTGCCAGACTTACTTGGTTTGATACTACCATTTTTATCTTCTAAGAAGTCAAAAGATGTTGACCACTCACTGTTCCTGTGAAATCAGTGGGAGCTGCAAATATTGAGCATCTAGAAAAGGTCCCTGGATTCAGGATTTGAAACTGTGTGGAAAACAAATATTGCTTTTGTTGTGAATTTGATGACAAAAATGTTGTAGCTGCTATAGCCAAATTATTTTAAACCTTTAGAGATAAATGACCTACAACATTCAAATCACAAAATTGTTCATTTAGCTTAGTTGATGCTTTTTCCCTTTGAAATTATACATGAATGAACAGATGGCAAGCAATCCAAACCCCTGACTGTTAGTTGAGTACTGTCATTTCAGATCAAGATTGCAGTCCATTAGCAGAGAAGAAATAATCTATTCTCTTTGTAATGGGACATGCAAGCATCGCTTGATCAGAAAGATTCATTAAACGGAAAAAGTTGCAAAAGGAGTTTCTGTTGATAGTAACTGTTGATATTGAAGTATATGGCCTAATAAATATAATAGAGGACTTGGGTGCTTCTGTTGAATTTGCCGCTATATTGCTTTGGACAAGTGATTGATCATTCATTATTAATTCCTTTATCTGTGAAATGTAAAATTCTTCTCCAGGAAGAATGAATAGTTTAAAAACACTATTTGTTTCCGAGGCACAAAACACTCGCACATTGATTGTGTGTTTTGTACTGCTCTGGAAGAAACATGCACAACAGAAGCCTTGTAACCACATTTAGTACGCAACGGTTTTCAACCGTGGACAAAGATAGCACAATGATACGATGACAACAAATCCTTAAAAACATCTTCTGCTTAGTGTGTACAGGGAAAGGAGCAGGGTAGAAAGAACAATGACTCTTTGTAAACAGAGGTGAGAAGTGGACTGTTTTTTTCAAACTCCTGCTTAACAGGTTCAGATTCTGCTCATTTGAGCAATCCCAATTTCATGGAAGACAAAATAACTAAGTAAGCATCAGGCAACAGCAAATAGGACCTCTGGTAAACTGACTTTTTCTTGGGTACAGCTCAGTTGCAGTAATAGCTGTTGCAGTAATCACAGGACAGTTATTAATCATGTAGAATAACCACATTATGAGATGGAGGAAATGACAGAGACTGGATTGGAGAGGAGGAATATTTTTCAGATGAAATTTTGGGGAGGTTTCAGTGACAAAGTTACTGTTGGTGGAAGCTGACTGTGAAAGTAAAGGTAAACCAAGGGTTATTGTTGCTTCCTTCATGATGACCTTTTAATTTCAGTTTGTCTTCACTGTGGTGTGTGGAGGCTTGAAAAATCTAGTAGTTGTAGGATGGTATACTTTTTTAATGCAAACTCATTTACATTTAGAATTTGAACAGAAGTTATACTCGGGATATTTTGGGTGGATTTTCTGTCCTTGCGTTCTTTAGCTTTAATTATTCATGCTCTTGGGAAGAGAGTTATGCATTAAGTTTTAGCTGGTGTGAAAAAGCATGGGAGGGCGGGGAAGGAAATCACTTTTTTCAGCTGAAGTTTTCTGCAGCCAGTGCACTGTTTAGTTCCAAGGCTGCTGTTCCTCAGCTAGTTAAGTATTAATTGATTAGTGAGACCTGAGAGTTGCTGGTAGAATTTTTTTGTGTAAGAGGACAAAGTGAAAGGCAGATGTTCTATAATACGCATCCTTGGTGGGTACAACCAAGTCCAAAGTCTCTGAAATTAAAGAAATATGCTGGGTTTACAAATTGAGTTTTAAGAGCCTTCTGGGCTAGGAAGTACGAGCTGGCAGTAATTTTCAATCCTAGCATTCAAGAGACAGAGAAAGATCCTATTTCACTGCATGCTTTTACTAGGTTTGATGTGTTTTGGAGCTTTACGACTTCCTTTCCAGCATCTGTTGCTGAAAGGAACAGTCTCATTGTGATCAAAGTATTTGTGTTCAGTCATTGATAACTTTTGGAATGGGTGCCACCTTGTATCTTGGTGGCACTGTTAGGATTACCCCTTAAAGCCTGCTTCTCCAAAGCTTTCCAATTGGATCCTTTTATTGGCAGATAAGGACTTTGGCAATTTATGCTTGGTTCTGAACTTTATGTTGTATCTGCTTCTGTAACTAATACCTTGGGTTTATTGATGCTTGTGTAATTCTCTCACATAAGCCAATGTCTCATGTGGATTGAAATAATTTCATGACATTTTAAAACATCCTTTTGATTCACTGTTTGTATAGCTATGATTTTAGAGTTAGCAGACCCTCAGTTAAGGGGTTTTCACCCTTTTCTCCTTAGAATGCCAGAAAGTTGTTAGCTTCGGCTTGAAAGTTACATTGATTTAAACAAATAATTAGTTCATTTCCCAATAAATTGATTTAAGCTGAACAAATTCAGTAAAGAAAGTGAAGACACAATGAGTTCAGCTATCAAGCTTTTGTCATTCATCAACAAGCTAATCTGAGTCATCATTCCTATCATGGTAATTGCGCTCATTCATCCTTTGTTCTGCCTTTATTGTTTTTGTTTCACTTTTTGTAAACCAATCTCATCAAGAGAAATAGTTAGATTTTTTGCATGTTGAAAACGTGTCCTGGGGCAACCCACGAGTGAAGCTATAGATTCTATATAGCTAAAGTGCTGTACATGCTTGGTAGCATGCTCCCTGCAAGGCTCTGCCAGAGCTGTGCATTCCTTGGCTTGCAACAGGCGACGAGCATGCTGCCCGTCGAGCTCCAAGGAGCAGCTTTACCTTCTGCAGCAAAGCTTCTGCACACCCTTGCTCACAATGAGTTTCTCCTTTGAGGTGCAAAGAGTAAAAGGACCATGGGGCTACCATATTTTTCCCACATAATATATATATATATATTTTTATTTTTTTCCCTCAAAAGATGGACATATATTCATATAAAATTTATTATCCTGATAAGAAAACTTTTTAATAATTCCTATTATTGCTTGTTCAATGCTCGCCATTGAGAAAGCAACACAATGTAACGCTAATGAGTTCTGTGATATGGTGTGGTATAAATACATATTTCTGCATTTAAAAGAAAACTATACCATCCGATGAACCTATAGTGTGTACATGTTGCATGCATGCATGTTATTACAACCCGCATACAGGAGTAGAAGGAGCACCCATTCAAGTGCTGCCATACCCCTTCCTCCACTCAGTTATTTACCAAAATTGCCACTGTTGGCACAACTCCAGCTAGGGAGGCAGGTTCATGGTAGTGTCCGATCCTTTACTTATAAAGGGTCTCGTGATCCATCTGGAATTTTTGCCGGTGGAATGGCGGTTTGTTTTGGGGGAGGAGGGAAGGAAGAAGTATGCTGGTGTAACGGTCCGTTATTAATCTTCTACCTTGAAGAAACACTCTTTTATCCAGACTTTATTGTTGTATTTTCATTTAAGATTACTCCCATATCTTTAATAATTTTTATATATCTGTCTCTTAAATTCTGTTGATTTTATATTGATTTTCCTTTGAATTTTTAAGTTACAGGACATCATGGTAGGTACTATTGAGCAATTTTTTTTTTTTTTCTGTTTATTATTGTATCCTTTGTTATACACAGTCAAACTAGATGTTTACTTTTGCATGGATATCACAAGTGGATAGTAGGTTTTATGTCAAAAGTCTTACGCATTTTAGGTGAATGTCAAGTAATAACAGAATCTGGTAGACTGAAATATAACTGAAGTTAGCAGAACCAGAATTATTCTGATATGGAACGTGAAAAAATGTGGTAGTTTTGTATGTTTCAGCTGAGGCAGCTTCTATTATGGTGACTTACTGTTAGTCATTGTGGCAATTACTGTGCAATTAAGTGTCAAATGTTAGTTTTTAATTCTATATGTTTTCTTGCTTCTTGTGAGTAGAACTGAAGGATTGTCTTGGATGATACTAGGCTATGTTACACTAATGGAAGCATCATTTTTTTCTGATGCTCTGAGCCTACAGAGGTTATTACTGTACGAAAAGATCTCGTGTTTTTGACCAGTCTTTCCAAAAGGAGGTGTGTTACCTGTGGGGCCTTGAGACAACCGTGCTTTGATCAGCACATTACCGTTTCTGCTTTTCTGGTCAGGAACAGAAACAGTAAGTGTTGAAGATGTCAAAATAATAAATAATCGTGTGTCATGTGTGTGAAGTAAGCTCTTTGAGGCTCAGTCCAGCATCTTAAAAGGAATGTTTTCTTTCTGGCAATGGATCTACTTGCCCTGCTCCTCCAGCTTTTCATTCTAAATTGTAGTCACCTTGCTGTGTTTGCATTATGAATAACTGCTTTCCCGGAGAAGTAGTTTTGGGCAAGAGGTATGGTTTATCATGAGCATTTGATGAAGAAGCTGCGGCAGTTCTCTAGATACTGTCATCAATAAAGCATTAATTTGACATCAACTTCAGGCTTAGAAGTATAATTTTTAATGCAATTTTTAAAATCATTGAAGCTATCAAATATTTGTTGTGGTGACTTTCTCTCAAAAGAAAGACATTTAACCTTAAGGGAGAAACAAACAAAAAACCTTTTGCATGTAGCTGTATGGACTTGCTCTGTTCAACTTAGAAATAACCAAACTTGTTAACTTCTTCTTAGTAAGCACACAAGTATAATTTTGTCGCTTAGCCACAAGATTTCCCAAATCCCTTGAGATCATTAGAATCATATCAGTGAAGAATATAGCATTGCTATTTTTAAAGTATAGTTGGAATTGTAACTTTTCACTGAAATCAAACATCGTTCTTCCCCCACAGCCTACTTCAATCCAGTGATAACAAGTACCTTGTTGTGGACTGGCTCCCTCTCCCTGTTGTTATATAACCCCCTCCTTTTTTTTCCCATACGCTCTTTTCCTGTTACTCTGGTTTAATGTATCTCAAGCAAACGGGAGCACACAGCTGGTTCTTCCCCTTACCACCAAATTGGTGTTTGTAGCTTTTAAATTTTTTTGGTTAATTGTCAGAATATAGGCAACCTACGCCTGCATGCAATATATGTGGTACGCATACTGTCATGATTACCTTTTGACAGATGTGTGTACGTTCCCACTTTAGGAAGACATTTGAGTTCATTTCATGAAGACAAGGTTCATTCAGATCATTAAATCCTACACAGTTCTAGTTAATAAAACAGAAGATCTGCCTGCACAGTGTTGAATTATCTCTGTGACTCAGACACCTCTTCGCCTTCCCCCAGCTTCTTGAGTCATCCAGCAGATTGTTTTTTAATATCAAATGTATTTGGATAGCATTGAATGTATTCACTGCAGGTTGTGTAAGTGAGGTAGATGGTACCTTCCTGTAGAATGTTTTATTTCAAGGCAATGTCAGAATACTATATGCTGAGGACATAGGTAACGATACATAGTAATTAGAGAGTTATTTATAAGAATAATGAAGCAAAACTTTACATTAGTTTCAGGGTCTGGAGAGTGCCTGGTTATGTGAGCAAACACTGTTCATAGGAGGAAGCCTGTATCTTTTCTACACTCTGTTTTGCCCTACGCAATTTTATCTGTATCCGATGTCTGGTTTCAAGGAAGCTTCTGCATGTTTGCTTACAGCTTTCCTTCCATCCTTGCCTGGGTGTTATCATGTTGTTATATAAAGAACTGAATCCTGAGACATTCAAAAGAACTTGTATGCAGCAATCTATTAATTCAAAGTTTATTTCTCGTAGTTCTTTTAGGAGGTCAGTGTCACTGATTTCCAAGGTTTCCCTTTTCAGCTATTTTGGTTGTTAATAATGTGAATAAGCTTTGCTTGGTGTTCGGTTTCTAGATGTAAACAATAATCCAAGGAGAAAGGTAGGTGGCCTTTCCAATGTTAAGGGTTAAAATAATGGAAAATATAGAACAGCATTTCTGACCTGTGTTTTATTCCCAACTGTTGTCTCAGCACAGTTTGAACTCACTTTGCTTGCTACTGTGGTCCACAGCAAAGCTTACAGAAGTAGTATTCTGATCTACAAAATATAAGCTGAACAGGTAGGACTTTGTTTTGCTCCAATTTTCCATAAATGTTCTCTTAATGGAAAACCGAGTTGGAAAATATGGAGCATTTATGATGTCTTTACTTCTTTTTCCCCTACTGCAGTTTTTTGTTTTTTGTTTTTTTTTTTCAATCTGGCTTTTTTTCCTTTTTTTGCTTGTGATACAGAGCAGTGAACAAAGCAGAAATATAAGAAGGGAAAGGAAAAAATGAAAAAAAAATAATAAAAATGTTTTTCCAATGAAATACAATCAGTGTAGTTCTGTGATAGAAGCTTATTTTTAATGCTGAAAAGGATTGATTTAAAATGCTCAGTATTGTAATTACAGGCATTTTCAATAGCACTATTGGGTTCTTTTCAGAACAGAGCCTTGTCCCCACGAATATTTTATCCTTTGAAATGGTGTTTGAGGATGTAATGGAGTAAGTAATCTTTTAACCTCACAAGAGGTACAAATAAAAATGGACATATTAGGTTTACTGTATTTCACTGAGAGATCTGGTAAATACCATACGTGAGCAAATCCTTGTCTACAGTGTGCTGCTCTTTGACAGCTTTTTTATTGTTCTGTCTTTTCCCCTGTTAGAAGTATAAAAGTGTAATGCTGCCAACATGCAGCCATTTTTTATTTTTATTTTTTAACTTTTAGACATAATATGCTCCAGAATCACTAGATGGCATTGCAGCAGTCTGGGATGGAGTGAGAATTCTAGGCACTGCTTAAATATATTTGTGTTGCCATGTGAGGCCAGAGAAAGGAATAGGTCTGTTCTGTGAACAGCATTGTGAAAATTGAAAGTGCCGTATACATTGCCAGTTTCCTTTCTAAGTGAATTGGCGTCAATAAAAATTATGTGAATGAGCTGAAATCCTAAATCAACACAGTAAAAGACAACTGCATTCATGGAGATCAGTGTAAGTTTTCCAATTTTTCTTTGTCAGATTCTTCTCTTATCCCTCGTGTGACCTGGAGCTGCCTATGTCCATCTCATATCACTTGTTCTGAATTGAATCCTACCTTGCAGAGGTATCTTTGCCCAAGTAGCCACAGAAAATACACAGTTAAAAAAAAAAAAAAAAAAAAAAAAAAAAAAAAAAAAGTTTCCTGTATTTTTCTAAAGTGGTTGGTTTACCTATGTTTTGACCACCTTCCCCTTAAACCACAATAAAAAATGCACTTTTCTAGGCAGTTAACGCTATTGGTTCCTAGGTCTTTTGGTGGAAATTCTCTTACCATATACAGATGGCTGGAGAAAGTTGCAGTTTCTTGCACTAGGACATTAAGGCGGTGGCTGAAGTGTTTTCCGTGATGTAACCTGCTCCCATAAGGGCGGAAAAAAACTTTAAAAATCAGAGCAGCGCTTGTAAATTAATTAATTGGCCTAGTGAGTATGTGGGATACCTACAGTTTATTCCTGGCTTTTCATTGATGCCTGCCTAGTTAGTATTTTTGCATTACTTCCCCCAGATATGGAAAAGATTTTATGTTCTTTCTTGTATGCAAGAAATGCTGTTCTGAAGTATGGAATGGTTTATAATATATTTGAATATATATTCATTTTCTTGCCTTTGTATATGGGTATATATAAGGCTACTATGTTGATTTTTTTTTTTTTAATATATAAAAATATTTAGTTGCACTTAATCTGAACACATGACTGGCTGTCTAATGGGGTTCAGATGTCACTGTTAGAAAACACCACTTGAAAAATATTGGTAATAAAACAAAACTGGCACACATCTGTATTCTGCTGTTCTGGATTATGACTAGAGCAGAGTTAGCTTTTCTCTTGTTTTTCTGTAACTAGCAGTTAAATTAATATTGAACGACATTAGCAAAAATGAAGCTAAATGCTGAAATGAAAATTAAAAAATTAAAAACAACTTATAAAAAAAAAAAAAAAAAAAAAAAAAAAAAGTCTGAGAAGTAAATCCTGCTGCAGTCTGATTATATGGTGCGGTGCACATAGCCAGTAATGCCTCAGACATTTATTGAGCTTCTACCATATATTTCTGGATCAATAAAGATTGGTTTAGGATTTAAAGCCATTTTCTTCATTTATGAGGATATAACTAGAATCACATGAACTCAAAAGTGGGTGGTGGGTGCTTATGCACAGGAATTCTTGCAAAACATGGTCAATTTTTGCCTTAATTCAGAGCGACCCATCTTAAATGCTAACTGGTGGAAATAATGCAAATTGTAGATGAAATATAACAATTCAGGTTTTAAGCTTTGATGTCAGGATGCATTTTTCTGACTCTGTTCCTCTGTCTCAATAAAAGTTGCCATTGTTTTCAAAGAGAAGTTTCTTCACTTTTGACGCTCCTTTTTGCAGCTAGAGAGACAGTAAGGAGGATGCACTGAAACTACCAGCTTTTGAGTGCTTCTGCAAGCTGTGTGGGAAGACTTCATCTTGCTTTATTTTCTCCTGCTGAAATGGGTAGAAAGTTCTTTGTGGCTAGGAGAAAAGGGGAAAAAGAGAGGTCCCCATAGGTTTTTAAACTCCTTATTCTACCTTTTTTTTTTTTTTGCTTTTCCATTCACAGTTGTTTCTTCAGATTCAGAGAAATTATGCCTTGTAACAGGCTTATTCATTTATTTCAGCTACAGGCAATTTCAAGTCAAATCCCGAAGTACTTGTTAGTCTTCTCTTCCACTTTCACACTGTCTCTTTTATGCAGCAAACTTCATTTCCCTAAGTATTTTTTGCTGTGTGAGGTAATTTTTCTTCTTAAGAAAACCTCATGCTGACTTTACTCTGCACAGGAAACTGGTAATATAATGCTCTTGCTTACAGTAATGATATTCCCCACATGGGAATAGCCGGTGATTTACAAGGAGAGGTTTGCTCTTTCCTAGTAACTTATTTTAAGGATGCAAACGAGGCCTTGGCTCCCATAGGAACACTCCTGGACTCTATATGGTCAGTATTTGCTACGAGAATGGAAATTTTAAGTCTTTGAATTCCACATTCTAATTTAGGTTTCAGTAAATAATTTTTGACTTATAGTAGAAATTATCCTCTTTGTCTGTAGTTATTTGTCTGTGTGCCTTGTTTTACATGAGTTTCTGAATCTGAGAGTCATGCTCACAAGAATATGTGAAGCATCTTGAACTTTCATGTGGGTTTTGGGGAACATCTGTTGGGGTGACAGCTGAGTACATCGAGTTTACAAGTTCCCATGTACATATATATATGTATATATCTATTAGATACAAATTTTGTGCATGTACACAGTGAACATATGGAATTCATGAATTCCCTATCAATAGGGACTGGGAGCGTTTAGGGTAAAATTTTCAAAGTAGCCAGGTGAATCCATAAATATTTTGGCATAATGGGTTCACTGCATGTCAGAATTTTTTTCATATAGTGACTTGACTGTGAATCTGATGTTCCTTGCTTCTTTCCAGCTAAGTGTCCCAACTACACAACTGTTCATTGTGTCAGCTGGTGCTTTATTTTTCCTGTCTTTTGGCATTTTACTTTCTCTCACACTTGGCTCAAGTTCCTTCTTCTCCTTTAGATTAATCTTTCTACTTTTTCAAATTTTCTTCTTAGGTTAGAAAAAGACCTTTTCTGTCTCTTTCCAGTTGAATCAGAGCTTTTTTCTTTCCGTCTGTTTTATCTGATTGTTCCTCCTCTGTCACTTTTTCCATGTGCAACAAGTTATTCTGCTCATGAAAAGAATTTAGTCTTGCTTTGGAACAAGTTTTCAAATATTTGAGGGGTTGAAAATCATGGAAAAAATCAGAAATTCTAGAAATGCTTTTCAACCCTCAACAACAAATTCAGCGGGAGGTAATATTGCCAACCGTATCCTGGGGTGCATCAAGCACGGCATTGCTAGTCAGGTGAGGGAAGTGATCGTCCCGCTCTGCCCTGCGCTGGTGCGGCCTCACCTTGAGAACTGTGTGCAGTTCTGGGCACCACAGTACAAAAATGACATTCAACTGTTGGAGAGTGTCCAGAGGAGGGCGACCAAGATGGTGAAGGGCCTGGAGGGGGTGACGTCTGAGGAGCACCTGAGGTCACTGGGCCTGTTCAGCCTAGAGAAAAGGAGGCTGAGGGGGGACCTCATTGCGGTCTACAACTTCCTTGCGAGGGGGAGTGGAGAGGCGGGTGACCTATTCTCCATAAACACCAGTGATAGGACCCATGGGAATGGGGTAAAGCTGAGGCAGGGGAAGTTGGAACTAGGAGACTAGGAATCAGGAGGAGATTTTTCACTGAGAGGGTGGTTGCGCACTGGAACAGGCTCCTCAGTGAAGTAGTCACTGCACCAAGCCTGTATGAATTTAAGAAACGTTTGGACTGTGCACTTAGTCACGTGGTCTAAACTTTTGGGTAGACCTGTGCGGTGCAAGGAGTTGGACTTGATGATCCTTATGGGTCCCTTCCAACTTGGGAATATTCTATGATTCTATGATACATTTGGGAAAAAGAATTTGGAATGCCATTTTTTTTGTTGACTAGAAGATTAGTTGAAATTTTTCTGAATTTGTTTCGGACAAGTAACTCTGAGTTTATGGAAACAGTGTTCTTAGAAATAACATCTTCTGGTGACAGGTTCATGAAAACTGCTGTGTAGAATAAAGAGAAATTTTATGTATTATAACACCTTTTTGTGTGTGTGTGATCAATCTCATACTGTTAATATCTAAAGAAGAAACTTGACCTTTGGGCAGGTGAATGGAGGAAAGATATGGTGAGTGAGAGCAAAGCCCACACAATTTCTAATACAAAGTGTTATTTATTCATTTGTATTATAGTGGGAAAAAAGATCCTGGAAAGGAAGTAGGAAGAACGAAGTTGTTTCTGTGCTTTTGAGCAAAGTCAAATGTTAGAAATATTTGCTAAATCTTGCACAAGTATTAGGAGAAAGAACTACTTTGAGAGCTGTGGAAGTCCATTTTTCAGGAAGTCTTTTGTTTCAGTTTCAAAGAAAGTTTAATTTCAAATGAAAGCTTTTTTTTTTTTTTTTTTTTTTTTTTTTCCTGAGTATTTTCCTGTAATAATCTTTCTAATGTAGCAGTCGTCTTAAAAAATAAGAAATGTTGCTGGTTTTCGAGCGTGTGGATATTTATTGAAATGTGCATACTCCCATACTCCCACTGGGCTGTTCAAAATATCTGTTCATGAATGAAAATTGATATATTCATGAGGCCTAGCATCTGTTACAATTGGATATTTACAGTTTGTTTTCCCTTAATAGCTCTCAAGAGATAATGGAGAAGACCGCTTTTCCATTTTTGTTCATGTGCATCTGTAGATGGATAGTACCTAACAAGTATATTATTGCTAGTAGTCATAGTTTTGCTGCCTTAGCAATTGTTGCATTAAGAATGTAATGAATGGTAAACTTAGTAGTTACATGTTATATTTTTGCTTGAATATTTTTTGCACCCAGTATCACTTCCATCAACTTTTTTTTGTTCAGTACTGAATAGATCTCCTTTCTCCGGTAAGGCAGAGCTTCTGCAAGGTTCCTGTGTACATCAGTGAGCCTCAGGACACAAGAAATAGCGTTGAAGTTGGTTCAGTCATCCTTACAGTTGACTCTTCACAGAATCACAGAATCATCTAGGTTGGAAGAGACCTCCAAGATCACCGAGTCCAACCTCTGACCTAACACTAACAAATCTTCCACTAAACCATATCCCTAAGCTCTACATCTAAACGCCTTTTAAAGACCTCCAGGGATGGTGACTCAACCACTTCCCTGGGCAGCCTATTCGAATGCCCAACAGCCCTTTCAGTAAAGAAGTTTTTCCTAATATCTAACCTAAACCTCCCCTGGCACAACTTTAGCCCATTCCCCCTCGTCCTGTCACCAGGCACATGGGAGAATAGACCAACCGCCACCTCAATACAGCCTCCTTTAATGTACCTGTAGAGTGCGATAAGGTCGCCCCTGAGCCTCCTCTTCTCCAGGCTGAACAGTCCCAGCTCCCTCAGCCACTCCTTGTAAGATTGTTCTCCAGACCCTTCACCAGCTTTGTAGCCCTTCTCTGGACTCGCTCAAGCACCTCCATGTCCTTCTTGCAGTGAGGGGCCCAAAACTGAACACAGTACTCAAGGTGCGGCCTCACCAGAGCCGAGTACAAGGGGACAATCAGTTCCCTGGACCTGCTGGCCATGCTGTTTCTTATACAAGCCAGGATGCTGTTGGCCTTCTTGGCCGCCTGAGCACACTGCTGGCTCATATTCAGCCGACTATCAACCAAAACTCCTAGGAGTTATGTACTCCCTTGTATCAGTTCATCATGGAAAATGGTTCAGTCAGCAGCTGTTCATCCTGTGGTCAGTAGCCTTTACGCTATGTTTTTGGCCAGTGTTCTGTTTGCCCTTCTCAGCCTCTGTTCTACAATGCTAACAAACACTGCATATGAGAAAAAAAAAAAAAAAAAAAAAAAAAAGTCAAAACATTAGTGTTTCTCTAACCATCGGTGCTCTGGAAATAAATGCACAGATCAAAAAGATGAGTTTTCAGTGTACAGATCACTGTTTTGAAACTTGGCTTTGACCTTCAGGAGAATATGAGCTGTGAAGACCAGGTAAATATGAAGGTAGTTCAGAGTGAATACTGTGGCAATTTTCATTGAGTTACAGTGGTCTTTGGTATGGACCTACTTTTTTTACTTTTTTTTTTTTTTTTCTTTTTTCTTTTTTCTTCCCCTTTTGCAGGAATTAACTCTCCTTTTCTCCCTTTACCTGGTCTTATTCTCAAAGGTGAGGTCATGCTGTTCCCCTGACAGTAAAGAAATAGTTGTAATTAAAAAAACAAAAGGACAGTTTTGGATCTGAGACAGAAATACATTTCTTGGCTATATGCCCCATTCTTTTCCATACTCTTCTAAAATTTTATCTTTATTAAATCTTATGAATGGAGACCATATCATTATTCCCAGTGCCAGAGATGCTTCAAAAATGTCTAACACTTTATCAGCTTCTTGACATTGAAATGTGTTTTCAAGGGAGTCTGCTAAGCTATGTTCCCAATACAATTTAAATATTAGAAAGAAGGTGTTGGTTGTTGCATTGGTGTGTGCAAACATGTACTTAAGGGCACAGACATCCTCCTGCATCCTAAAGCTGTGTGTCTTGTGGGCTGTCTGGCAGCGGTTGTTGATACTTGAGAATTTTCTGTAGACATTTGATGTCACAGGTTCTACACATACCAAGTGAAAAAACATTGCATGAAATGGATAAATGAATATGTAATTATGGTTTTCTTCAGGGGAAAATATTTTGCAAGATACTAAAAAAAGTCTTTAATTTCAGTGGTTAAGATGAATGGTCTTTGATTTTGACATTTATACCAATTCATTGAATTGCTGTAGGTTGTACAAAAAAGATTCATGTTCTTTATTGGAATTTCAGTGCAAGATTAGAAATTGCATGTACATATTGCATGGAGAAATGAAATTTTGTTCAAATATCCTGCTTCTGAAGTGTTTTGAACCTATACCTCTTTTCTGGGACAAACTTTTTTTTTTTTTTTTTTTTTTTTTTTTTTTTTTTGTGGCCAAGTTACTAATCTATTGTGCTGGTATACCAATATTACAGTTCACCTTATCTATTATCTAGATCATTAATGAAGTTCGACAGTATTGGACCCACTGGTGATCCCTGGGGTGCATTGTTAGCATGCTAAATGCATATTTTTATGAGGTAGATTCTCAGAACTACCACAGTGAAAGAAAGGAAATTCTGTCGCTGAATGTGCATTTTACATATACTCAAGATTGAAGGACAGAACATGATTTTAATGTACACAGGGGACAGGTAATAATGTGTTTACAAGACACTGAGTACATTTCATGTTTGTCAAAATTTCATGTTGAATTAATGCAAGTGATTTAAAAACCTCTACCAATTCTCTGACTTTTTAAGCTTATAGTACTCTAGCTCTGTTTTATAGTCCACCCCTCTCCTCTTTTCTCATATATAGTACTTGGCAATTTTTTGCCTCATTGTTGAAAAAAACATTTTGAAAGACAGTTTTTATAGTCACCAAGACAGTTAATAGTATGTTTGGTCCTGTATAAAATGCAAAGGCAAGCAATTCAAGTACAGAAATTGTATGGTATTAAAGGCAGTGCAGAGGTAGAGTTAGTAAAATGCTAAATGGGATGACGAATGACTGGGAAGCATATGAGAAAGAAATGAAAATTTTATGTGTAGTCACAGATGGAGGGTTTCGGGGGAAGGACAGGGCATAATAACAGTTAGATAATTAAAGCTGAATCACAAAGACAACAGATTTGAAATAGAAGGTCAGGGAAGACACATCTGAAGCAGAAATCCAAGGAAAAAATATAAGTATATTTTTTTTTGTGAGGATTCTTGCCAGGTCGTGTAAACACAGCTATTTGAAAGGCCCCTTGCCTCCTGAGAAACAAGGAAAGGGAAATATAATACCTCTTTAATTCATAAGCAGAGTATGTTCTTCAAATACCAAGAAATTCAAATCACAGTGATCAGTGGGGATCAGTCCCAGAACATGGCTGCTTTAGTACTTTAGTGGCAGCTGAGGTTTGTAACTCCAGAAAAGTGAGGACAGCCAGCTTAAGAGTGTAAATTTTGTTCCTTTTTTTTTTTTTTTTTTTTTAAAACTGTAGCTCTCTATGTTTGCACTCGATGCTGTCAATTTTAGCAGTGTCCCATTTTCTATGTGCATTTAGAAAGCTCCACTGAACTCTAAATTATAACAATGTATTTCAGAAAAAAAAAGTCATCTCTGCAATGATTTTCCAATAATTCTAACTTCAGCAGGGGCATTCTTTGCGAACTCATTATCACTCTGAATTCTTTGTGTAAAAGAAAGTAAGAAAATCAGTTATCTCTGTTAAGACAGGGGAAGAACCTTAAGCTTGGATGAAGTCTTAATATTTTGGAGATGAGATTTAACTCATTTATAAAAAAAACAGAGATCCCTAAATCCATGTGCAGCATGAGACATTTCTCAGCTGACACTGCAGTTCAACTAGTGGCAGCTATTATAGTGGAGTAGTGTTGCCTTCAGCATGTCATTTCAAAGCAAAGTAAAAATTTGACGGTATTCAAAGCCCACTGAAATCAATGACAAAAATCTTCTTCAGCTGTTAAGTTCCTATCTTTCTCAGGTTTGCCAGAATACTTACTTCAATACAATCTGTCTGCTTATTTATCTTAGAGCATTTTACAAACTCTAATAAAATGAATTTAAATGTAATTTTGGCAAATATTCTTAGCAATAAACACATTAAACAGAATACACAACTGGAAAGAAAATGAAGGGAATGTGAAAAGATTAAAAACTATTTAAAAACTTGTTTGTAATTAACATTATTTGCTCATCTCTGCTAATGGAGTTCTGTACTTTACATTTTTTTCTGTATTATTATTATTATTATTAGAGTAGTGGTAGCACACTGGAAACCCAGACCTTTTTGTTGTTGAGGCAGACTCTCACTCTCTTTCCCCCTGCTTTGTTACTCCCAGGTAAGAAGCTTTGTTTCAAGTGCATTCCTATGAATATTTGTTTAAATGGTTACTAATCTGTATTGAGAATATCAGTGAGTGGCTGGAATTGGGTTGGAACCTCTGAAATTGCATTTACCGACTGTGAGACTGCTACAGTGACAACTGTGTCATGAGTTGAGCAAAGAGGGCAAAACTGGTTTGTGCTCTGATTTGCTTATGTTCAAAACAACAGATCTATAGCACCGAGTGTGGGAACACAACATTATGCTGAAACAGTACCGGTTTTTTGATGGCAGCACTAGTTTCAGTGCAGTGACAGCCTATCAACTATTAACAGAAATGTAACAGAAATGATTCTGGAAGCCCTGAAACTAACAGATTTGAAAGAAAGGGAGATAGTAACATGATGTGCTCTTTCTGGAATCTTAATGGTATGCTGTACCCACACTAGCCACCCACTTTTCTTAGAGAGAAGGAGCTTAATTGTGTTAGTTTGATAAATTATGGGAAACTTCCCAGTTGTTTGTTACTGTTCTAAAACCCAAAGTCTTGACCCACATATGCTGACTTCTCAGTTATTAGAATTCACTGGTGTGCATTAGCATATCTTTACTGTTTCTTGTTGGCTGAAGTTGGAGGTTTTGTACCTGATGAACTTGAACTCCTTGCAAGCTTAACCTTCATTCTTATAATACAGGTGTATTGAGCCAATACAGCTACTTTTGTCTTTTCCCCATATTTTTCATATAATACTTTAAGTACTTCCTTCTGGCTTTACTACCTATGAAAAGAAAAAGGCAGGTAGCTCAGGTAAGCAGGAAAAAAATAAGTAGGGACTGTTAACAGCAGTATTGTGTGCAATACATTCATGGTATAGTTAGCTCTTACCTTGGAAATTGTAGTATTAATTCACAATAATTCATCATGCCTTGCTCACACAGCATTCTGTATAGTAATAAAAGTATTACACTTCTTGACAAGCTTTCTTGCTTTGAAGAATCTAAATTCGAAAGCCAGCAGACCCTGAATGTTTCTATTTTATGCTCAGTGTTTGTAGCTGTTGCTTCTCTTCCAGAAGTCTTTTTTTCTTTTTTTTTCTTTTTTTTTTCTTTTTTTTTTTTTTTCTTTTTTATTTCTGCATGGTTAATGCTCTTCATTACTCAGATATTGGAGGAATGAAAATGAAAAAAGCCAAGCCTTATGCAGAATGATGATGACATCCTTGGTTTTAACAAAATATTAACTTGTTTTCAGTCAGCTACAATCAATTACACATAATTTCCAGTGTGTGCCCCTTAACCCGGATAATGTGTAGAATCAAGTTGGGTATTACAAATTGAGAATTGGTGTCTGAGGTTTGCCGGTAGTGGTGATTGCAGAAAGGCAATAGCAAGGCTATTTTCTGAGAGGCAGACCCCTATATTATTATGAATAATATAATTTTGCTAAACATCTTTGTTTCCCTAAAAGTAACCCATTCAGATGTTATTTTTTTTAGTGACATTAAAAAATTATGAAAAGTACATCAGGCATAGTACTGAAAGCTCATACTTTAGGCCAATCTTATGAAGGCATGTAAACTTGGCTTGGTTTTGAAGATTTGACAGGAATTTGATACAAATCTTCTAGTAGGCTTTCTGTGATGATGCACAGCAGAGGTCTATATCACCACCTTGCTCAGTGACTGAGTAGTTTCCAGCTGCACGGAATGGCCAGACCCTGGATTATCAAGCCAGCTGAAAGGGTAGGGAACTGAAGGTAAACTTACAACACATCTAGGAAGGCTATGTGAGGAATCCCTTCTCCATTCTGTCTTCTATAAGCGCCAGCGTTTCTGATTGGGAAGTGTAATACCTACAGAAAGACCCTTATAGCTCAAACAGTTGAGAAGTTGAAATGAGAGAAACCAGGCAACTTTTTTGCTTTCTTACGTATTGTCGCTATCCTGTGACTGGAAAACTTTTCTCCATTTCCCCAGCAAGAAGTTTTTTAGGCCACCAGAAGTCTGAGAGCTCTGTGCCAGCTCCCTAGCTAACCTGTGAAGGCAACAGGTTAGCAGAGACAGAAAGATGTCTTTGCATCAGAAACAGGCTCCAGAAAGAGAGGCCAAAACCCTCCAGTTCTGTGGCTTTGAAGGGAAGACATTTAATTGTCATGCTGATTTGTTTTGAAAGCAAATCACACTGTTAGAAATTGGCCTTAACGTGAAGAGTGATGAGCTGACATATTACAGGCTGTGGAAGATCTCCAGTTACACAGAGAAAAGATTGAAGTTTTTTCCCAGACATATCCTGGAAGCACAACACAGCCCAGAGGAAGCAGTCCAGGAGGTTTCTGGAGAGCGTGGAAGATAACTTCCTGACGCAGCTGGTTGGTGAGCCTACCAGGGGAGGTGCTCCGCTAGACCTTCTGTTCACTAACAGAGAAGGACTGGTGGGCGATGTGGTGGTCGGGGGCTGTCTTGGGCAGAGTGACCACGAAATGGTAGAGTTTTCGATACTTGGCGAAGTCAGGAAGGGGAACAGGAAAACCTCTGTCTTGGACTTCCGGAGGGCTGACTTTGAGCTGTTCAGGACGCTGGTTGGCAGAGTCCCTTGGGAGGTGGTTCTGAAGGACAGAGGAGCCCAGGAAGGCTGGGCGCTCTTCAAGAAAGAAATCCTAATGGCTCAGGAGCGGTCTGTCCCCTCGTGCCCAAAGACGAGCCGGCGCAGAAGAAAACCAGCCTGGCTGAACAGAGAGTTGTGGCTCGAGCTTAGGAGAAAAAAGAGGGTTTATAATCTTTGGAAAAGAGGGCGGGCCACTCAAGGGGACTACAAGGATGTTGCGAGGTGGTGCAGGGACAAAATTAGAATGGCCAAAGCTCATCTGGAGCTCAATCTGGCTACTGCTGTTAAAGACAACAAAAAATGTTTTTATAAATACATCAATACAAAGAGGAGGACTAAGGAGAATCTCCACCCTTTGCTGGATGCGGGGGGAAACTTAGTTACCAGAAATGAGGAAAAAGCTGACGTGCTTAATGCCTTCTTTGCCAGAATTTTTTTCATTAGAAGTATCATACGCTTAATAGAATGGTTTTCAGGGGACGAGTCTCATATATTCTAAATGTCAGGCACTGTAACAAACAAGTATTTCTCCTTATTTCAAATGTCTTTATTTTTTTATCCTTCCCATGGGTGATGATTCGTTCACTCTGTTCTAGCCTTTACATTGGAATTTATTTCACAGTTTTCCCATCTTAACTGAAAATGGCTTCACTTTGAGACCTAAGGAATCATATATGACCCAACTATGGATAATGGGTATGAGCTTTGACTTGTATTCCTGATTTCTCTTAGCTTTAATGCCTTCTGAAGGCACTGATATGCTGTTTTTTTGTTTGTTTTTGGTTGGTTGGTTTATTTGAAGAAGGCAGTTTGTAGCAGTGATTCATTATCAAATGTTCAGGGTGATGGTAGAGAGACATGGCAGAGAGATATGCAAATTCTAGCTTCTCTTATTGAATAATAATCATTTTGAATTTCTATGTTTGATAGGTAATAATAACAAATAAATACATAAAAAGTCTTGTGTGCTGTTGATGCCTAAGTGATCTTTCTGAAACATCTTCTGCCTCTGGCACTGTGTAGTAAAACCATTATTCTACCGCACAGTGCAATAACAATAGAACACATGCTGTGTAATGTAAACTTGCAATCCAGTTCTAGGTGGAAGTTATTAGGCTGTCATCTTTTCAAGCAGCAGTAGCAGAACACACACAAAAAATGTACCCTTTTCCCCTGTCCCCACGCACAACAGCAATAAAAACTGTATTCATATCTGCCAAGTGATTTTGTATTGACTGAGGCTTCTATTCCTTTTACAGATTTATTTAATTTTGTTTTATTTACCTTACCTTACCAAGGTAGGCCAATTCCATCTCAACTATTTGTAATCTAGTGAATAAATTACTTTTTAAAAATTATTATTTTTACTGCATGGTGGTAGAGTTTGTTTGCTTTTGAAATTGTTCATTTTAAAGATATAAGGAGAGTTGGAAAGTCCTTGGAAAATAGATGTTTTTTTAAATTCATTCAGTGTATGACATACTCTATGTGCCTATATCTGAGTTTATGAAAAGGAGTGGACCTACCCTTCTTTTGGTCTGTTTTAGATTGCAGGTTAGGATGACATTCAAACACATGGTGACTAAATGTTTCCCAGCCTCTAGCATTTTTTCTTCTGTGGTTGCTTGTGAGTTAGGAAAGCATTATCACAGAAGCCAGAGAAATAATCAAGTTCCTTTTTCCAGTCATTCCAGTCTGTGGGGAAGTGTACCGAGAGTTTTCTGAGCATAATCTTGATCCTCATCTGTATTTGCAATGTTTCCACACTTTTCACTGAGAGAACCTTGTGATCAACTTAGTTATGTAGCCACGTTGACAGAAAATGGTCTAGTTCTCAGTGGTTTTGTGTGAAAGTGTGCTGTTGGTTCATGTTAAGTGAATGGTTACAGAATCTGAAGGTATCTTGCTGAGCTCATCTCTATTCTGAGAGTATCACAACACCATGTTTTTTTGTTTGTTTGGTTTTTGTTTTTTTTTCCTCAGCTTTGCAGCACAGGGGAGAGAAGCGAGGTCTGGGATGTCAGAAGTGATAGCCAGCCCATACCAAGAGTCCTGCTTGTGAGGGATTTCCCTCTGGGATACGTATTGACAGTTTATATTACCAGATTAGCAAGGAGTAAATGGAAACAAGGACTTCAGTCTCTTCTACCTACAAGACTAAGTGTTGGTGTGACCTCTTGGCTGCAGCAGCAGCACATTGTATTTATTTCACAGATGGATTTATGGAACTTTCACCTTACCTAAAATACAATGCCACCCACAAAGAAATGAAGAAAAAAAACCTTCAATTTTATTTTTTATTTTATTTTTTATGCACCTTGTTTTTGTTTGTAGTTTGCTAAAGGAGCGATATATTTGGTACTTGGTTTGGACACAGAGCGGGAAAGAGAATACAGGATTATTTTTAAGGAATTAAGAAGAATTAAGGAAGAAGATTTCACTCATTCTGACGACATTTCTCTTACACTTAATAATATCTTTATTTTCTTTCTCATAATGAAAGATAGGACCTGTGGATATTTCCATCTTAGGTGTTTGATAGGTACTTTGCGCTGCAAAAATTAATAAATCCACCAATGTGCTTAATTTCATGTGCGCCCTTCAGAGGTACAAGGGAGCATGTTGGATAAGTAACTAGTTGCACAGTAATATTATGCAGTTCCTTAAATAGCCATTTTGTTTACATCAACATTTTGCTTTTGGAAATAAATTTTCTGTTGCAGTTTATATATGGATAATATAAATGTCACTGCGTTGTTCAAAGAAAATTGTTATGTGAATCACACCTCTTTTTTGGCCTGTATTTGGAAAATTTCCACTGAATTCTCCCACCTGTATTATTCTCAGTGCTCTCATAAATTCTCACACCCACAAGGTTCATAGGCTGAAAATCATAACCAAATTTTTTGAGAATGTGTACACCCAAAGGGGTTGATTTGCTCCTTCTGTTTGGGTTTATGTTCTTGCTAAGCCTTTCCTGCCATGCTGTGGCTTGTGCCTTGTCCCTGCCTGGCTCAGAAACCGGCACAGCTACAGGCTGTTTCCCTCCCTGTCCCATAAGGGGAACGATGTGCTGCAAGTGAGGTGCTCAAGGCAGGTCTCTTCAGTGGGGCAGTGCTGTTAGGACACAGCTAACTCAGTGGCCTGGTGGACAAGCAGTATAGGTACTTTGCCATGAAGGCTATCAGGCATGAAATCTTTGGAATTGGAGATAAATGCACAAAGAATGAAACAAGTAAGTACTGCCTAATAAATAAATAAATGGTAGCCTGTGGGATTTGTCTTTAAAAAGTGGGAACACTTTTGTCTTTCAAAAGTGTCCCCAATAGCAGGAAAGAAGCAAACCATAGAAAATGAGGAAATCTTTGGCTTGGCAGGGAGACAGGAGAAAGATCCAACGTTCTGCCCTGAAACAGCCAGGCTTAAACAGTGCTGGGGAGAGGGGAAAATGTTTATTATAGAATGTTTACTGCCAAATTATCGTTTAATGTTGTAAATATCCCGAAGAAATGGGCCAAGATATAAAGCCATACGATGAAATATTTAAAGTTGTTCAGCCAATGTGTGGATAGACGGGGTGTTGTGTGACCTAGATATATTTGATGACTTGCTAGATGATAGAATATGTTCTAAGAGGGCAGATCCCTGAGGATAGCCAGCCATCATTTTGTGTCTAAACCAGAGTGAGATATTTCTCTTTTAAAGATCATACTGAAAAAAAAAAAAAAAACACTTCTCAAGTCCTTCTGAAATTCTTTCCTGAATCTAAATAACTTTGTACACAAAATATTGCTGCTGTGTGTTGCATAATCTTCTGTGAACTGCAATGATACCGTCTTCTCTAGTTTGTCTTTAAGAGAACAGTGTTTTCTGTGTGCTGTGCCAACACACAGTGGAGGCTCTACAGAATTACTGATTATTTTCTCTCTTCTTAAGAGATGTGAAACTTTTCTTTTTCTTAATCTGAAAAAGACTGCTTTTGTGCAAGAAAGATAGCACAGTGACTAATTGTTAATGGGCTGTTAAATGATAGCTCATGAGCTGCCATTTTTACCAAATGTAGCTGGTTTATCTTTCATTATTATTTAGAGTAGTGCTGCAGCTCCCCTTGTCCTTTTTCAGCTACTTGTCCACATCCTGCTATGTGAAGTTTCCACCACACGGTATCTATGTCACAACAGGACGCGATTCTGTAAGCTGGTCACTTGGCAAACCTGAGTAAGTGGAAAGCTTTGCACTCATTGTATTGTAGTTTTTCTGCCAAAAGAGTAATTTAAACTTATCCTGGCCTTTTTGGCTTTGTGATTTATTTAAAATCAAATAATAAATTTTCTCTTTTGCCAGAAAAAAAAAAATCATATATTGATTTTTTTCAAATTTTAATAAGAATTTCAGACAAATATAAAATTATTTCATTTCATGCATTACAATTCATGTTCCTAAAATAAGTAGATAGGATTAAAAACATCCTGGAAAACATGTATATGCTCTTTCGTATTGATGTACTGCAGCAACAGTGTAACCAGAGACTGTGTGCAATATACTGATCATTACATTCACTTGCTATTAAACTGTAACAGAACAAATGTTGATAAAATATACTTTCAAACTGTTGATCAGTTCTGGTCTTTTGTGTTTATAATCAATAAAATGAATTGGTTGATTGTCTTCAAAGAAAAAAAAATACAGAGAAAAATTACAAATAATTAATAGTCAATAAAACTCAAAACTCAAATAATAGAGTTAAATGAAAAATTTAGCCACAGTTTATAAAAACTGCTAGCATCTGTGACTGAGCATTTTGCTGGAGAGACAGATTTCTTAATCATTTCAGCTATTTTACTTTTAAAAGTTCAAAAACAAATACAAAGGTATTTATTATGCGAAAACTCTCTGGGAAAAGAAAGGAAACCAAATGGTGCTAAATTATTTCAGATGAAATTGCCATTACTGGACTCAGTGGAAACAAAATCTTCAGACTCTCTTTTGTAGTATCAGTATCTACTACACATGAGCTTTCACCTGAGGACCTGAACTGTGCAGGTGTTATATCAGTACATCACACCATGCTGCTGTAGGTCAGGTTTGGTTCACAGACAAGACAATATATACCATGATTTCAGAGATGAGTGTTTAGGGAAATGAGTGTATTCTGTTTGAAGATGAGAAATTGTTCTGAAAATTGCTCTCCAATGGAGTACAGAATTGTGACTCTAATTTTGGTGGCAAGAACCAACCCACCAAAGTGGCCACAGAAGGCTTTGTATTGATGGCTGCTTTGGTGAAAAAGGGGTTGGCATGTTAGTGCTTTTCTCTTATCTCCAGGAACATGACTGGTGAATTAGACAAAGATTTTTTTAAAAAAAAATAGTTTAAAAGGAACTTGTTCAGGGATTAAGGCAAGCTCTTTTAAATGGAACAAGAAGCCTGAAGCCCTGGAGACAGTATTCCTACAGCATGTTTGCACAATGGGAGTTAATGGCTGGACCAGAGAGCATCACAGAAGCGGAGCTGTGCTAGAGGCAATCTCTGGTTCAAAAGGCGGACCATGAATCCAATCAAACCTGATCTAATGCTCTGTAAACTCAAATAAATAGGAGCAGAAAATTATTTAATTTTCTGGATTTTAAAGCTTTTTTTTTTTTTTTTTTTTTTTTTTTTTCTTTATGCATTAGAAAATAAATAGTGAAAAGGTTTTAGAAGCTGTAACAAACCTGATCCATATGAATGATCTTACATGTCTGTCACGTCTCCCTGCTCTTCTGGGACTGGGTGCATTTAAGCCAGAAGACAGCATGAAGGATCAGCTCAAGACTCAGGAAACAAGGCGATTGTTGGGGATAATCTGAGTAATCAAATTATGTGTTGCAGTACTCGCAAATGCATGGCAGGATATCCAAGGTATGCCGTGCATCCTGGGCTAAGGACAGAAGATGGATTTCAGCCAGATGCTAGACATTCAAGGGACCAAAGGTTGGCGCACAGCCTGAAAACCTGCCCCCCAAAAAGGGCACATAACTGCATCTGTGGAAGCAACATTGTTCATCTCCAAGCATTTCTAGCATTTTTCTTTCTACTTCACTGTAGGGAGATGGGTATAATATCCCTTACTCTCCCTCTGGTCTAAAAGGAAAAGCTAAAGATAAACAAGGTTGAGAAATGGCTCAATTGTCTGTAATGAAAAAAATGCTCTCAGTGGACACTTTCATTTTACAGCTATTACCCTTAGGACCCTCCTTATTCTCTCAACTAGCTTTTCCTGATGATTAAAGTCCTGACTGATCATTATTCTTTGAGGTACTTTAGTAGGATTTATGGCTTTGAAGTGGTCATCACATACTCTGCTAAACAACTTCACTCTTTTTTTTCCCCACCCCCCCACTCTGACACCTCCCACAGCCAAAAAGGGTTGGCTGGGTTTGAGCTTTAATGAAACTGAAATCACAGTAGTTTTGCCAGAATAAAAGTATTAGACAGCGATTTAATGTGAAGACAAACTGAAAAACAGAATCATGGTATTTCAGATGATTATGCCTGGGTAAAGTTTAATATCTTTGTTTGTGAAAGTCTTTTATGTGTTTTGCATTACCACTCAAGTGATTAAATCTTGATCAAATGTGTAATAGAAGTTAAGCTTGTATTGTGTGTGTACAGCATAAGAAAAATAAAGATTTTTTGATAGACTAGCTTTAAGGAAAGAAAAATGGAACTATTAAGCTCTGCATTTACTGAGCCATTTTGTACAAAAAAGAACATTAGAGGTGATAATCCTGGTTGGTCTAAGGTGCTTCTTTCGGGAACATACAGAGTAGGATTAAACACAAAGGCCGTGTTTTTTTTTTTTATTATTATGTCTTTTATTTTATTTTATTTTTTTTTGTCTTTTTGTGCATGTGTGTGTGGATGTGCTAAATACTGCTGAATGACCTACGTTAAAACTGAAAACTTTCTTAGACGTGGTAGGTCTGACCCGTGTTACAGAACGTTGTGTCTGTGGCCACTATCCACATAGTGGCTATCACAGCTGTGTGTTGTCAGCTCAAGCAGAGGTGATGGCCTCTGTTGATTTACCTTCATGGGACACCAGCAGGCAGTATTTTGTTTGCTTTTAGTGGGTGCATTTTTTTTTTTTTTTTTTTTTTTTTTCCAGTAAGAACTAACCCTTAGTATCACAAATCATAAAAAAGAATGTTTTAAGATTTCCATGATCAAATATTCAAAAAGTGAAATGCCATGGCTGGCATTGCATGTGATCTTTGGAGAAGTGGCACAGCAGACAGGGTAATATTTCCCCTATTATTATTTTTTTTTTTCTCCTCTCTCACAAACCAACAGAGAACAGTCTGTACCAGTCATGGTGCCGTAAGTTAGCCTTCAAGATCATCTACTCATTTGATTCCCCACTGAGACTACAACTGTGTGAACTGGAAAGAAAAAAAAAAAAAAAAAAAAAAAAAAACCGGGGGGGGGGGCGGGGAATGGTTTTGTGTCCTGCCCTGGTACCAGGAAACCTTTTAAAAGTCTCATTTTTTCTCACTGCTTAGGAATGACAGCTTTAGTTTTGGCAGTTTCAGGGAAAGGACAGGAGAGAGAATTACCTGTTCCCTTGTCAAGTGTCCTCATAGTCTAATGTACTTTGTGCAACCATTACAGCTTTTAAGCTGTAATGTCAATATAGCTTCTGTTGTTGTCAAGGCTTCCAACCCAAATGCAGAGATCAGCTGTTATGTACTCTTGCTGATCTAGGTTACAGGCTTTGCCTTCCTGTTGTAGTACCTCCTCCTCTCCATTCTTCTCATCTTGTTCCCTACACCAGTCTGTCTCTCCCTGCTTGCCCATTTCTTTTTCTGTTCACCCTCGCTGTCTACCATTGACTATCCCCCATAGAGGGCAAGGTCCAAGATACAGAAGTGCAACCAACCTGTGGGCCAACACATCTACTGCATGGACAGAAGCCCTGTGGGGTGGCCACCTAAGAGGTAGCTGCTCACAGCTGATTGCTCAAAATGTATGTATTCCTGCTTTTTTTTTTTTTTTTTTTTTTCTTTTCTTTTTAACTTTCATGGTGAGCTAAATGTCTTATCCAGCCTTTGGGCTGTGTTTTGTCTGTAGTAGTATGCAGCCTATTGTTTTCATTTTGTTTATTTGAGTTACATTTGAGGGTTATTCTTCAGAATAAGCTTTATTGTCGCTTTATTTCTGAAGAATTTTCAGCTCTTCAGTTTCATTATTGCTGCAAGTCAGGCTTTGATTCAAAAGCAGATAGGATGGGGGGGCGCCCCCCCCCCCAAATGAATTTTTAAAACAACACAATTTGTTTGAAGCCTCTGTTTGTAGAGGGAGACGGCATAGAAAACTCAACCTTACAGCATCTCCTGACCATCCTAATCTATTAGCTGCTTTGACACAGGCAGGTTGATCAACACTGTGGCTCAGTGTCCCGTCCTGTCACAAAGGGCCTGTGAGTACTTCTGATAGCTCCTGTCAGGTGTCTTCCTCTAGGCACAGTGTCTGTGTGAATACTTTTAAGTGGCAAAGCTCAAGGACACAAAAGCTGCAGTGAAGGCGGTGTGTGAATTTCAACTTGTGTGTTTACCTCGTGCCCTTGGAGAGATTTCATTTTCTGCTGTTTGACACATGCTGAGCCCTGAGACATTCCTAAACATTCTTCTGTTAGGTTGTTAACAGGGGGAGCCTATTTTATTCTTTAAAAATAATGATTTAGGAAAAAAAAAAAAAAAGAAAAAAAAAGAAAAAAAAAAAGGTTTTCATTTGTTTTTCAGATACCTAAGTATATGTTTTGCATGTTGACTGAAATTTGTTGTCCTGAGACGATGAATGCATGTAAGTGCATGGAATGGAAAGGGCAGCTCCTCTGTGAGGAGAAGCTGATGGCATCGTGTCTCATGGAGTCTATGTTCTTTCCCCATGCAAGGTGTGGTAGAAAGAGAGGTGGTATTAGTGGCATAGTCTAAAATTCTTTTAATACAAAAATATACATAGCAGTTAGCCAAACGTCTGTATTTTAAGACAGAAGATTACTTCAGCTGTAAGTCTCAAAAATAGATAATGACCAGGAATTAATGACTTGATTGTTGCTTAATGTCCTCAGCAGGACAAAGCAGAGTAATTTGTCCTACCTAGTCCTTAAATATGGCAATGACTCTGTTTAGGAAAAGGGCTATCCTGTTATAATCATAACCACCATTCTTAAGATAGAAATGTAGTCTGCTTTTGTCTGTGTTTCTGATGTCCCTCTAACGTGCATCAGTTTTGGAAAACTGGTCCTTTGTCAAGGTAATTGCCAACTTTCTACTTCAAAAAATGAAATAAAAGAAATTAAACACCTTCAGGAGGACTTCGGAGAATACACATTATCCTGCTGTAGAGAAATGTGTTTAAACAAGTGTTGCAATTTGGGAGGGAAAACAAAACAAAACACTTATGGACCTGCCTGGCTGAGTGGCCTAATAAATTATTCTCCTGCTATCCCTGTAGAAATTTAATTCAAATGATGATGATGATTATTATTATTATTATTTTATTTTTTTAGGCTCTGCCGTGCTAGATTCAGCAGTTTGCCCGAATTTAAGGGGAAGCAAATAAACAAACTCTCATATTTTGACACAGCACTTTAAGACCAGTGCTGGATTACAGGAGGTTTGCCAGCCAGATTCAATGGAGAAGCCCCCCCAGGATCCAGGGGTAGAGGGTTTGGGGAGCGGGCCTGGAGGGATCCTGCAGTGTTGAAGCTGCCACTTTGCAGGCTGCACTTGGAGAGGTGTAGAAAAATTCTGTGCTCTGATAACAGGACAGCTACATGACTGGCAGGACTAGTCTGTGTTGAAACGTCTTTGAGGTGAGTCATGTTAGACAAAAATAATTAAGAATAGTTTATATTTCTGTAGTGCTGTTTTACTGGGAATTTAATAACTGCATAGATTTGATAAGATACCAAGGGGAAACAGCTAACAGGGAGACATTGTGAGAGAGAATTAAGGAAGCCTGCTTTTTGAAGCTTGTTTGCTGCTGTTAAAATTAAAATGCTCTGTCTTATTAGTTTCTGAATTACAAATGACCCAGCAGAAGGATCAGTTGTAAGGTGTAAATGAGACGTAAATCCTGTGCTGCAAACTCTGTTGGTCTGCTGCTGCTAAGACATCCCCTTGTCCCTTGGTTCCTGCTCTCTTGGCTAACTTCCCTTTACATGTTTACTAACAGCTGGTTTCCTTCTTTGGAGGAAAAGGAAATATATGTTTTGTCATCAAATGGTATATTTTCTCTCTTTTTCTGAGAGTCCTGTTTATCTTGGAAATGTTCTTTGGTTAAAATTCTGTTAACACAACATATAACAATTTATGCCCCCAGTCATCATCTTTTTTTATCTTATTTATTTTTTAATTCTTGAGAAACTTTCCAGGCTCCTTCAGCATCTCAGTGTTCATTTTCACCCTCTATTCTGGTGATAATTGTAAACCTTTTATATCTCACAGAAAGTTACTTAAAGTTACTTTACCTGTTAAATTCCTCAAGTCAAATTTCCATTTGAAAATACTTGGTAGGAAGATCAGCTAAGGAGTGGGATTAAACTTTGTGTTTGAACTGGAATTTGAATGTCTGGTGAAGCAGAGCTGTAAATTGCATAGATCTGTGGTCCTTTTAATGTAATGATTTGTATATTATGGCTGCCATAAAAGTTTTATATAGCTAGTAGTAGGGCAGTGTTTTTGTCCCTTTTGCCAGCATTCATCATCCAGAAGAGCAGGGAGACAATCCAAGTGCAAAAATATTTCAGTCTTAATGCTTTGCATGTTTTACGTCTTCCAGAGTAAAAAGTAGCATAGCTCCTCATGGTACATGCTTTGGGTTTGGAAGTCTAATTTTAAAAGGGAGAATTTGGAAGCCTTCTTGAATGACATTTTTACTCATACGTTACCTGCTGTCAATGATGAGTATGATACAGATCATTGCGTTAACCCAGCTCTGTCAAGATCAGCAATTTGAGTAGCAGGCTTCTGCCGATGTTTTAGTGACCTTTCTTTTAAACGTCTTCAGGTTTGGCTGCTGAGGCTGAAGTTCCAGCCATATCTAATGAGGATTGTGTTAGGAACACCTTTTCAAAATTGGGCTTTTATCTAGACACAGAGGTTGCGTTTATCGTAATACTTTTTTTACCTTGTGTATTCACAGTGTCTCATTTGGAGGTTTTATCACTCCTTTTTTGCAGTTTGCAATGACATTGAAATATTGTGTATCACTGTGTATGGAGTGATAAGGAAAAAAAACAAGTGAATGGAATTATTCATATAAACATGAAAAAGAGGATGTGTGCGGTAAATGCAGATTGCAGGGTGATAGATCAGAAGCTGTGGTTCTGCAGGGAGATTTAAACTGCTATTAGCAAAAACCTGCTAATCTCATGACTGGGAGTTGTACTGATGGAGGTCCTAGAGACTGAAATGTTGGCAATTTTTTCTGAGGTGCCTCAAAAATCCTGTGGGCAATGAAATATCCTGCAAGGATTTTGAGTTAGCTCCTCCTCCAGCATTCCTAATCTGTTTACTGTATGATGAGTTTGGTGGTATATTCTTCTCCTCTGTATTGCAAGCTGCTTGCTTTGAGTCCTTACTTTTTCCGTGAGAAAACAGAATGCTGTCTGAGCTGTCCTGTTGTAGTCTTCTTGCCTCTGTGGGAAAAGGAGAGGTTAGATACCTGCTGAGAAGGTTTCACAAGAACACAGCAGAAAGGGTTATGTTACTCTCACAACCAGCAGCCAGGGTCAAAATAAGAATACATTTTTCCCTGTCCTTTTGGAATAAACTTAGCAAAACCAAGTCTGGCTACTCTTTTAGTGAAGCCTGGAGCGCTAGAAGAGTGGAGTGCTTTGGCCTTTGACAGGTCATTAACCAATCCTGCCAGTGAAAGACAGAGGTAGAACTGTGATAGGAGAGGTTAGAAGAGAGTTTAAGTGCCAAGACTTATGTTAAAGAAAAGGGAAGGGTGTCTGCTTTCTTCTCTGTGGCAGGAACTATAAATAATAGTAGTTATTCCTTCAAGTTTATATCCTCTGTAAGAATACATAAGGGCAAGAAGAGATGCATGCTTAACTATTTGAGGAGTGACCGGAGATGATTGTAACTGAGAGCTGGTTGAAAATGTGTTTATCTAAGCTCTAAATTGTGTGGGTTTGTAGCATAACAGAAATAGGGAGTTATTATTATTATTATTATTATTTTTTTTTTTGTCAGTCTCCTCATTTGTTTTGCTATGTTTAAAAGCATTGGCCTACATAAGTCTGGAACCATTTAAATTGTGGTTTAAATCAATTTCCATTGTATATGGAACAAACCTAAATGGCTATTTTTGGTTTATTTGCATTTATTCTAGATTTCTCATGAGTTACCTGGTCTTGGATGGATGAACAGTATCTTAGTAATGTGTGCAGTTCTTGCTAACTTAAAATTATATTAAATGTGATTCCTGGCCACATATTTCCTGCCCGAGTTTATCTGCTTCTTGATTACTATGCATTAATAGTTTTGATGCGGTGCCCTTGAAAATGGTATTGAACATATGCTCTCAAATATTCACATCTGTTAGTCTTTGCAGCCTTTACGCTCTCCCCTTCCCTGCTCTCTCCAGGAAGTTAGCTATTCATTAGTTATGGCTGACAGGGACTAGAATAAATTCTGGGTAAAAATCAAATTCAGCGGATTTTGTTAAAATTCTGTCTTTTGTGAAATTGCACTGGGAAAGACATATATTGACTGATGGCTGCGTGAATTCATGGTATTGTTTCATGTATCTTTTTGTGAAATTCAATGACAGGGAAGGTGTTGGAGGTATTTCATACATCCTCTTTTCTTAGGAGTGTTCAGAGTTGGTGACAGTTGCACAGCAGGTTTATGTGTCAGCTTGCTCTTTCAACTGGTGGTTGAACATCTCTTAGATCAGAAAATGAGCTTGAGTGACCGCTTATGTTTAGTATACAAGAATAAATTAGTGTTATAAATATGAAATGGAATCTGGGGACCTCTTTTCTCCCCCTGAAGTCATGGAGCACATATAAGGCAGCCTTCTGTCCGAAAGCCTGGGTATACATTATAAATAAATATTGCCCCAAGTGGTCATAAATAACACTCTTAGCTTTTAATGCATAATTAACACTGAGTAGTAGCTAGTAACACAACTGAATAATTATGTCACATTTTAAGACTATTTTTGTCTGCTCAGTCACACAGTCAAGCAGTTAAAATATGGCCAGATCTTTGGAGTTTGGCACAGTAATTTTTAGCTACAAATTCCCAGTGAGCTCTTTAAAAATCTAATTAGTAACAACCATTAGCGTTGGCTCGCTGTTCTGCTTTAGACACCAAATAAGCAGTGTGTGTTTTTAGAGTAAACTCCTACAGCAAATTTGGAATACCAACTGCAATGGTTTGTTTCCTTCCTCCTCCTGAACCAGAGCACCTCAAATTACCCAGTGGTGTAAGTGGAGGGATCCAGTTACGAGTAGCCCCCAGCTGGATAAAAGGCTACTTTCATGTCCTGATTCTGTGTATGTGGCCTGGACACAAACCTGCAATAAGAGCTGAAAGCCCTCCCTGGCTCACATATTCAATGGAGAATTCATGCAGCCATACCTGTGCTAGGTGGTCTGCCTAGCAGGAATGTGCAGAAGAGAAGGATTAGCTGAGGCTGCCATGAGCAATCTGAGAATGCTGATCTGAGACGTCAGGCAGTGCAATTCTTCTCTTCAGTTTGCCCTGAGTCCTCCACTTGAACTTCACACTGTGTTATGTCACAGCATGCGACCTTGCCCAATTCGGAGGAGTAGACTACTAGCTATCGTATGACACGATGTTATATAAGTGCACAATCATAGAGCTGATATTTAGGAAAGTGTACAGCTGCATTTCTGGTGACTTAGCCTGTAAGACTCCTACATTTTTAATGTGGTGTCTAAATTTAAAAGCCTTTGTGCACCTTTGTTTCATCATTTACAGTAAGTGTGATCTCATGTAGTGAGATTGATCTGATTTAATGTTACAGAGTTCTTGGAGATACTTTTCAGTAAAAGCAGAATGGAGCTGCAGCAAGATGCATGCCTTCACAGGTATGTGATTCAAGTAGTACACAACAAACAGATGTTGCTTGCACTGGAGAATGATAGCTGCACACTGAAATATCTACAAAGCCAAATTTATGCTCAGTACCTGCATTTTGTTAATACATTATAGGTAGTTGTTAGGATTTGTATTGTGTATCTGTTTATTCGTAGTATATTTCACATTGACTTTGCAAATTCTGTACACATTATGCAGAATAAGGCCACAAATGCCAGTGAAGGTCTAGAAAACAGACAATATTTCCAATTCTAATTATTTTATTTTTAAAATATTTTTTCTGTTGCAGTCAAAAAAGAAATTCAAAGAACTTTCAACACTAAATAAAAGTATAATACTTTCAAGGTTGCTACTTAAGATTTCCTACTTGCCTTCCCGAGATGGTAGTAAGGGTTGCTCAAAACAGGTCCCTTTTATCTTTTCTTGACACCAAATCTCTTTTATTTGTGAGACTGTAGATTTATATCAAACAGTAATAATCTGTTTTGGTGTCTCCGGTTCTTAACTGACGGCTTCAATTTCCAAAATAATTAGATTTTATTCTTGTTTGTCTCCACTAAATGTAAAGTTTTGACTATTGTGTTACCCTTCCTCTAAGTGTATCATTCTTTGAGATTTTATCCATTTAGATCACTCATGTCTAAGTTATGTGCTTCCAAGGTTGTCAGCTTAGTCTGTATTCATCTTTGTGCATCTAGTTTTATAAGGTCCTTGATAATGAAAATCATATTTCTCATAATGTAGCACTGGCAAGGGATTTTTTGATGTATAAATCCCTACTGTTCAGTTGAACTTTATATACACATAGCAGTGGTCTAATAACTGTTGGACATAGTGTAACATTATAGTGAAGAGCAAGTGTAACATTATAGTGAAGAGCAACTTAATGCTTTTTTTTTTTTTGGTGATTTTCTTTGAAGAATATTTTCTAGGTGTCTGTGAAGCCATGTTTTTTTGTTTGTTTGTTTGTTTGTTTGTTTTTTTTCTTTTACAGTAGCACGGTTACTACAAGCTCTTTCTCGTGCTCCTTGAAAAGTTCTGGATTTTCTTCCTTACAGACTCAGAAGTTAAGTCAGCAGGCTGTTTTCTTTTCCTCACAAGTAAAATCTAGGCTGATGACCAATTCATAAATGAACCATCAGCTTAGTCCTGTCTCCAAACAGAGTTCTGTGTAGCTTATTTTAATGATTTATCCTCTACAGAGGGGAAAAAAAAAAAAAAAAAAAAAAAAAAAAGGTAATTTGAGTGTTCCTCTGTCTTGTTGTTTATGCAACTATGCAAATTTTCCAGACAGAGATCATACTTTACATCCCGTTTCATTATATATTTCCACAGCTTTTTAATACAGTTTAGCCTTCAATTATAATTGAATTTTAGATAGAGGTGTTTGGGAACCAGGGAGAGTTCTGAAAACAAAAAGATATTGCCCTTTTTTTTCTAATTGAATGGTAATTTCTGTAGACAAATTAAATATACCCAATCATCAGTGTTTATAAATATAACTGGTAGCAGAAAATACGTTATTTCTCTCTCTCACTACAGAATACAAAACTCCCTTGAGATCTTTCTGTGGCAGAGCTATTAAATCAAGCTTGGAACCATTTAGAAAAGTACTGATTTTTCTCCACCTGCACCATTATCTGTATCCCAACCATTCCTTTTTTTATTTTTTATTTTTTATTTTTATTTTTCCCTCTCATGGAAAAGGTGTTTGAACACCTTGCCTGTTCTTCCTTGAATGTGGCAACACATTTCTCACCACATCCTAGTATAACTGGAGAAGAAGGGCAATATGTTTGCCAGAATTATTGTCTGATCTGCTGGCTCTAAGATGATCTAGTGAGGAGTTCTCAATATTTTTTCCCATGTTTCTTAATTCCATTACTTAATCTCTTTATTACACTTCGTCCTTTCCCTTGTTTTGTTTATCCACACAGGAGATGGGAATTACTCCAGCAGCGATGTTGCAGACATAATACGTCCCTCACAGAAAGGTGAGGCAGTGGCCTTGAGAGACATGAACTTCATTTCTATCCCCCTTCATTTCTATCCCCTGATTCAAGCAGTTTTCCCTGCTCTAAAGCTCTGTTTGCTAATGCAGTCCAATAAATTATATTTTTGGTCTGAATTCACCCCTCGCTAAAAATAATCATTTTGTTTTCAGTGGAGGTATTTTAGGCATAGATTTAGTCATCTAACTTGTTCAGTTATGTTCCTTTCTGTTCCTTGATTTCCTTCTTTCCCACAATGTGAAATCTGCAGTCTCTTCTCTTAGATCAGCATTTTGTTTTCAATGTGAAATACCAGTCCTGGCTCCAGGGCATTGATAAATGTAAAAGATATGTAAAAGGCATGTAAAAAGATATTCTGTTATATTTAAGATTAATATTAAGTATTATTATTATTATTTTTTTAACCATGGGGTAGGAGTTGAATACTGGAAGGTCTACTATTCTTGCCAAAATATGTTTTTTACAAGAAGGTGCCAGGTTAATAATGTGTAAGATTGCATAATTGCAGTGCCATACCTTGAATGTCAAGAGACACACTGATAAATAAAGAGAGGTGCATAGGGAGAAGATGCTAGTGGGTTATGCAGCTAACATCCAGTGGACCTGAGAGAATCCGAGTTGTAACAAGGAACTGGCATACTATGAGTTACTCTGTTCCTGTAAATACTTGACTTTCCATGTTTGCTGGTGGTCTCCCAAAGCTGTTTTGCTAGTTGTACTAATGATTTTGATTAGTTTCATTACTGATAAGGTCTATTCAACTGCTGCTATGGAAATGTATTCTAAAAATGATTGGGTATAATTATGAATCTGCACTTTTATCAGTCCTTTGAAGAGAAAGCAGGCTATTAAATGCATTTTGGAACACCATTTATGTATCTGCTTCAGTGGATTTTAAATTGGAGATCACTTTTTATTTTCTGTGTCTAGCATTGCCACGGTTTTGAGTTACAACAGCTATCCAGACTGTTGGGATCCCTTCCTGGGTGTCTGAAGTTTCTTTTGTGGTTTAGCTTTTTTCATTTCTGGACAATAGATATGAGACGTATACATTTGCAAATATTTTAAATGTTAAATCAAAAATATATTAAACTATTTATTTCCACATTTAATACAATAATTTGAGATATTATGGAAGTTAGACAGACCAGAACTGGTCTTTCAGTGTTAATAATAATTTTTGAGGGCTTAACTTAGGTGAATGATCTGAAATGTCATTTCAGAGACCAAATGTTTTCAGCAGTAGAGGCCGTGCAACTAACAGATGAAATGAATGGGCCAGAACCAGGCAAAATTCATACAAGAGCTCAAAAGGAACTAAAGGCATAAACAGCCAAAACACGCCTCATGTAACCAATAAAGGTAATTTCTGTCCTCTTGGTTCCTACTGCCTAGGCACTTGCTGTGAGCACTTGCTGTGCAAAATGTGAATTTTCAAAGAGGCCTGATGACTGTAAATGAAGGTAATAAAGTATCACCACAGAAGATGTGGGGAAGAATCTTATGCAATTCAACTGTGGTATAATACAATGAGATGAAATCTGGTATAGGTAAAGGTAAAATTATTCGCAAGGAAAGAGTAAGTTTTAATGATGAAATAATAAGCAATTATAGACTCTGAGATGATTGTTAGTATTCATGAGAAGGATTGTGAGGTTATACTAGAAAGTCCAATAAAATATCAGCTTAGAATATGGTAGGTAGTAAATGAAAAGAAACAGAAAAGGCACATTGTAGGTAATAAATGAAAAGAAACAAAAAACAAACAACTGTTAGTAATTGTTAGAAAACAGCTCATTGTGTCACTGTATAAATCCAGAGGTTGTCCGTGTCTTGGAAATCTTATATTCAATTCTGATTCCCCTAATCAATAAAATCTTCAAATGTCTTTGTGCTGTGTGTGCATGGCTAGATGCTGGGAATGGCTAGATGCAAGGGAAGTATCACATTTGATTGCTCACTATTTGTATTTGTTCTTGTGAGACCAACTTGTGGCTACTACTGTCTGAACGAGGCTAGAGCATTTGGGCTGAACTGAATGACTGATCTTACATTCTTTTCTCATGGTACAGTATAGGCTATAAATAAGCTGATTTGTATTTCTACAATGTTGCATTTTATTTTTAAAATGAGAAATAGTTACCCTTCGGCATATTTGTTAATTCCATTCTTTAGCACTTCATTTATACGTAATAGCATTTAATGTCTTGGATTTGGAAGCTCCTCTAATAACTTACCATGCCTAACAAATTATTTTGTTTTACTTATCATTTTTCACACCAGACCTAGAACTACTTAATTTAATGTCAAAATAACTACAGCATGCATGCCGATTGTTTAAAAAGCTATTTTTCTTCCTTGCTTTCTTTTTATTCATCTTCTGTTTAGCAACATGCTTTTTGGTATCTCCGTCAAGCTATGGGAAAACTTCCTTTTAAATGTTCACTACTTTGAAAGCAGGACAGGAGAGAAACAGGTCAGAAATTTCATCAGGTGTCTGCTGTGATCTGCCTGTTTAGAAAGTAAGCAGTACCAACCAGAAGATTAAGTCTTTTCCAGAAGGAGTTTTTTGATCCAATATACAGTTGACTTGTCTTTAGAACTCAGTAGGCTAAGATGCAGAATTAACAACAGACTTACAGCAAAAACTCTTTTCTTTGACTATATTTCGTGTGTGAACTGAAGAATGGAAAAATCGTTATGCATGAGATAATGTAACATAGACCACAACAGGATTGAAGCCCATCTCTCACCTTTGAACTCCTTGAAACATTTCATATTTGATGGCTGAAAACGCCTAAATTTCTGACATTCTGTGTGAATGCTCTTGTTGTTTCCTTATCTGTTTTCCTCTTGCATTGTATGGCATGAATTCATCATTTCAGGTGACTTCAGACTCAGCAAGCCTGGTCACTTGGAATAAAATGCATGACACGTCAGACTATTTAAACTATTAATTACCAGTATTATTAATTAGAAACTGTTTCTTCTTTTCCATTTTAGTGTACTCCTATTTCTGTGATTGTCCTAGTCATTTGTAAATACCGGCTATTTTTAGCAAACAATTTTTGTCTAATGACATGAAATGAACCATTGAAAATGAGCCATTTATTTTCTTCGGTTATTTGTTATTCACTGTTTGGGGTACGGCTGGTCTGTACATCACTTGTTATTGTTGAATAGAAGACTGAGAACTGTTTGATCTGGTGAAAGGTGAATGTGGCAATGTAGAGTTAACTCTTGTTCCAACTTTCAGATGTTAGACTTTTTACTTCTTCATTTTAATTTTCTTCATACACAGCTCTTTAAACGTTGTAGCCTAAATATATATATATATAAATTAATAATTACAAAAAAAAAAAAATGGACACCTCCAAACTAAGGGTGTAGGTAAAGTGGTGGAGAAGTGGTTAAGTGGTAGAGAAGATCAGTCCTGAAGAGGAGAGGAGGGATTCATGAAATTACAAATGGGAGAAGAGTTTACAAGACAGGCCCTCCACTGAGAGAGTTCATTTATAGAAAGCCTTGTATTCCTAAGTCATACCATGAATAAACCTGCTTGTCTGAATGCTGTATTCAATTCTTTACTTTTCTGCCTTTCCCATCTTTTTCTTTCTCTTGCTACTCTCATTTAATATATATCCATTAAGAGGATAAGAGCTAGATTTACTTATCAGTTCATTGTTTACTAAATCTGTTAGTTCTACTTTATCTGGCGTATGATAAATGCATGATTTGGTGCAACATCTAAATTGATATAAATTGAAATGAGAAAGGAATATTTTTCTCTTCTGCTGATGCTGAGGTGCACTGCCATAGGCCTCTCTGAGAACTAACCTAAGGCATAACAGGTTATTAGTGATATCACTGTTTTCAGAGATGTTATGTTAAAGGAAAAATGATAAATTATTCTTTCTCTGCTGTGGAAGCAAGATAAGAAATAGAGATCAATATGGTGTAATCAGATGCCTTTTGAGGAAAAATCAGTAGTTGTACAAAACATGGAAAAAAAAACATATGACATTCAAAGGCAAACTAGGGAGAGGAGATCTAAATAAAATCACCATTGTGCAAGTAGTAATTGTGCGTATTTCATAGCCAGGAAAAGTACAAAAATGATGTCCTGCAGTAGCCAAATAAATCCAGACTTGTGAAGGGTGGCTCTGATCTACATCTTCTATCCATATTCCTATTATTTTGATGAATAGTAATATTAAAAGTGAATGTCTGAGATTCCATTTACATTTGAAGCAGTCTTGCGCTTTTGTCTTCTGAATCATACAGAATCACAGAAAGTCTAGGTTGGAAGAGACCTCCAAGATCACCGAGTCCAACCTCTGACCTAACACTAACAAATCATCCCCTAAACCATATCCCTAAGTTCTACATCTAAACGTCTTTTAAAGACCTCCAGGGATGGTGACTCAACCACTTCCCTGGGCAGCCTATTCCAGTGCCTAACAACCCTTTATTAAAGACGTTCTTCCTAATATCCAAACTAAACCTCCGCTGGCACAACTTTAGCCCATTCCCCCTTGTCCTGTCACCAGGCACGTGGGAGAACAGACCAACTGCCACCTCTCTACAGACTCCTTTAATGTACCTGTACAGTACGATAAGGTCGCCTCTGAGCCTCCTCTTCTCCAGGCTGAACAGTCCCAGCTCCCTCAGCCGCTCCTCATAAGACTTGTTCTCGAGACCCTTCACCAGCTTTGTAGCCCTTCTCTGGACTCGCTCAAGCACCTCCATGTCCTTCTTGCAGTGAGGGGCCCAAAACTGAACACGGTACTCAAGGTGCAGCCTCACCAGAGCCGAGTACAGGGGGACAATCACTTCCCTGGACCTGCTGGCCACGCTGTTTCTTATGCAAGCCAGGATGCTGTTGGCCTTCTTGGCTGCCTGAGCACACTGCTGGCTCATATTCAGCTGACTGTCAACCAAAACACCCAGGTCCTTCTCTGACAGGCAGCCTTCCAACCACACATATCCCAGCCTGTAGCTCTGCTTGGGGTTGTTGTGCCCCAGGTGCAGAACCCGGCCCTTGGCCTTGTTGAACTTCATACCGTTGGCCTCGGCCCATCGGTCCAGCCTATCCAGATCCTCCTGCAGAGCCTTTCTGCCCTCGAGCAGGTTGACACACGCACCTAACTTGGTGTCGTCTGCCAACTTACTGAGGGTGCACTCCATCCCCTCATCCAGGTCATCGATGAAGATGTTAAAGAGGACTGGCCCCAGTACCAAGCCCTGGGGGACTCCACTAGTGACCGGCCTCCAACTGGATTTGACTCCATTCACTAAGACTCTCTGGGCCCGGCCATCCAGCCAGTTCTTAACCCAAGGAAGCGTGCGCCAGTCCAAGCCATAGGCAGCCAGTTTCCTGAGGAGAATGCTGTGGGGAACGGTGTCAAATGCCTTACTGAAGTCAAGGTAGACCACGTCCACAGCCTTTCCCTCATCCACTAAACGTGTCACCTTGTCATAGAAGGAGATCAGGTTTGTCAAGCAGGACCTGCCCTTCATAAACCCATGCTGACTAGGCCTGATCGCCTGCTTGCCCTGCAACTGCCGCATGATGACGCCCAAGATAATCTGCTCCATGAGCTTCCCTGGCACTGAGGTCAAACTAACAGGCCTGTAGTTCCCCGGGTCTACCCTCCGGCCCTTCTTGTAGATGGGTGCCACGTTTGCTATCCACCAGTCAAGTGGGACCTCCCCCGATAGCCAGGACTGCCGATAAATGACAGAAAGCAGCCTGGGCAGCACTTCAGCCAGTTCTTGCAGTACCCTCAGGTGGATCCCATCCGGCCCCATCGACTTGCGTACATCCAAGTGCTGTAGCAGGTTGCCAACCACCTCCTCGTGAATTGTGGGGGGCATATTCTGCTCCCCATCCCCTTCCACCACCTCAGGGTACTGGGCGTCCAGAGAGCAACTGGTTTTGCTGCTAAAGACTGAGGCAAAGAAGGCGTTAAGCACCTCGGCTTTATCCTCATCTCTTGTCACTAAGTTTCCCCCCGCATCCAGTAAAGGGTGGAGATTCTCCTTAGTCCTCCTTTTTGTATTGATGTATTTATAAAAACGTTTTTTGTTGTCTTTAACAGCAGTAGCCAGATTGAGCTCCAGATGAGCTTTGGCCTTTCTAATTTTGTCCCTGCACCGCTTTGCAACATCCTTGCAGTCCCCTTGACTGGCCCACCCTCTTTTCCAAAGATTATAAACCCACTTTTTTCTCCTATGCTCGAGCCACAACTCTCTGGTCAGCCAAGCCGGTCTTCTTCCGCGCCGGCTTGTCTTTGGGCATGTGGGGACAGACCGCTCCTGAGCCATTAGGATTTCTTTCTTGAAGAGTGCCGAGCCTTCCTGGGCTCCTCTGTCCTTCAGAACCACCTCCCAAGGGACTCTGCCAACCAGCGTCCTGAACAGCTCAAAGTCAGCCCTCCGGAAGTCCAAGACAGAGGTTTTCCTGTTCCCCTTCCTGACTTTGCCAGCTATCAAGAACTCTACCATTTCGTGGTCGCTCTGCTCAAGACAGCCCCCGACCACCACATCTCCCACCAGTCCTTCTCTGATAGTGAACAGAAGGTCTAGCGGGGCACCTCCCCTGGTAGGCTCACCAACCAGCTGTGTCAGGAAGTTATCTTCCACGCTCTCCAGAAACCTCCTGGACTGCTTCCTCTGGGCTGTGTTGTGCTTCCAGGATATGTCTGGGAAGTTAAAGTCCCCCACAAGAACAAGCGCTGACGATTTCGCAACTTCTGTCAGCTGTCTGTGTAACTCCTCATCCGTACCCTCATCCTGGTTCAGCGGACTATAACAGACCCCCATCAGGATGCTTGCCTTGCTGGCCTCTCCGCTGATCCTAACCCATAGCGACTCCACCTTGTCATTGCCAGCCTCAAGTTCAACAACATCAAAACACTCTCTAATACAGAGAGCCACTCCACCACCCCTTCCGTGCTGCCTGTCCCTTCTGAAGAGCCTATAGCTAGACATGGCAGCACTCCAGTCATGAGAGTGGTCCCACCACGTTTCCGTGATGGCAACCAAGTCATAGCCTGCGTGCTGCACAGTGGCTTCCAGCTCCTCCTGCTTGTTGCCCATGCTCCCCAGGGGCTGCCTTTGAGCGGCCGTGAGGGGGCGCTGCTGGCTCCGCCTCCGCCTCGTCACGTCCCTCACAGGGCTGCCGGGTCGTGGCGGTTCCCTCGGCTGCCTCGAGTGGCCTCGATGCCAGGAAAAGAGCCCTGCCTGTCCCGATCCCCGGCTCTGCTGCAGAGCGCGTCTGCCCTGGAGCCGATCGCCTCGGCAAGTGGCCTGACTCTCAGGGTATCATCTTGGTGATCTAAAAGTAAGTTTTTTTTTTTTTTTTTTTTTTTTTTTTTTTTAAAAAAGAGTTTTAAATGTGGGTGTACAAAAGCTAATGAGACTTTAGACGGTTTTTAAGGTGCAAAAAGTGAATAGAGATGGCTTTCAGATGTCAACTGAACATCTGACAAATGTGATGGGGTAGCAAAGTTTATTATTAAAATTTAAAAATGTTTAGTTTAGAAAGAATACCTCTGAGAACATTAGTTTGTGAGTAGTGGGCACACATCAGCAGTTGTAAAGACCTGTAGCTTGTGAAGGGGATGCTGTGCAGGGATGTAACATGATCTTCTGTTACTTAGATTCTTCTGAAATCTTGCATGTTGAAACTGTGGATGTGGGGTCAGTTGGGAAGTGAGCTTCCGCCTTCCTACCAGAACGCAGAGGGAGGAGTGACTTTGCCTTCTGTGAAATCTCAGGACGTGTGAACTCACAAAAGTGACTGTGAATCCTCAGTCAGATCTTTACTGGATTTTTGCATGCTACCCAGTCTTGGTAAAGTAAGAATACTGGATCAAACAGAAAGCTTGGTGTTAATCCTTCATTCCCTTGGTACCCTTTGTTTTCTTCTGTTTTCGTTGGAGCTGCTATGCTGTGGCTTCCCATGCGCTCTGTAGGGAGGAGGGTGAAACAGGTGGCAAAAGCTCATTGTAATACAAAGGTTCAAACCCTGCTATGTGCACTTTTAAAGTAATTGTGTCTCAGCTCACAGACAATTACCATCCGTGCCAATTAGCACAAGATTGATTTTGTTTTAAAGTTTTGAAAATTCTAAAAGAATTCTAAAAGAGGTGGCAGCAAAGTTTACCGTTTGTTGTATGCGTGCAAATGGGTCACCTACTTGTTCTTTTTCCCAAATTTAAGCCCCGCTATAGAAATAGTAAAGGTGCAGATTCACATTAAATTATGAAATAAGGGTCAGCATGCAATTTCTGGTACAATTGTATTTTCTATTAGCAAACTGGAGGCTTCATTTTTACATTGAAAAATACAAAAACAAATTATGTGGGTGACTACACAGAAATATTAGAGTGAAAAGATGGAAGGGTGCATCTGGGAGGTGCAATGAGGAAATACACATCCTAAAATAAAGGATGTCTCCATTTTAATATTTCCACCTACTCTCCTTCTGGTGTTGCCATGTGGTTCTTTTTCTCATTTTTCTGTTGGTCTTAATAGTTTCAGGTTTTTGAGGAGATGAATATTGAGGGGAATAAAAATGTGAAGAAAAGCAACTTGTCAGACTCTCCTCTAAAGCTGCACCCATTGTGGTTCCTTCTGACATTGTGGGTAAAAGGTTAACTTTGAAGTCTTTCTGCCCTTGAGCTTTGCATGTTTTTGTTTATGTCCTCAAAGACAGAGCAGGCATGTTGGTCTTTTTTGTTCCTTGTCCACTTGATAAGAAGTGATAAAGTAGTAAAAACGTGGGAACGGCCTACAAGCTGTAAAAGAAGAGCAGCAGCTTTTCCCAAAAAGACAAAACAAAACCAAACAACAACAAAACAAAATAACAACAACAAAAACATTTTCCTGTGGAAAGGAAACAGAGGATTCCTGGGTTATTCACAATGACTGCATTGGTGACAGGTCTCAGCCTTTTGCCTTCCTTTCACACGTGCACAAGGAAGAGTACTCGCTCTCCACCTCTGAATGGCGTACCATGGAAATTCCTAATGTTTTCTAGGATTTTATAGTATTTTTACATACTTTCAAAAGTTTGTGAGAGAAGGTTTGGGGAACCTTTTGCATCCTCCATGTGCTGACTGCTAGTAAAAGGCCATCACTACTAAAACACTTCAAACTCTGCCATCTGTCTATTATACTATTACCAAAATATTTTGGCTGTAATACCACAATCTGGCTGTAGCTTGTGAAGGGGATGTTGATCATAGTAAAAGAAAAAAGAAAAAAAAAAAAAAAAAAGACATATATGTAGCTGTGATCCAAATAACTGTAGACCTCAAACCTGAGCATCAGACCTCTGGAGCTCACTGATGTGTCTGTTCCTGTTCTTTTCTCTGGGATGTGACGCCAAATAAATTCTGGTCATAAAATATAGATACGGTTTGGAGTATGTCTATGATATATTACTGGAGCAGTCTATGTCTAAACCTCAGACTAAACATCAATTGCATTAAAAATACATTCTTTTGAGACCAAGCTAATAGAAAATACTAGTAGCAGACTGCAGAAGAGTCAGTTGGGTTCCATCTCTGAGAAAACAAGTATGTAGTTTAATATTTGAAAGGGAAAAAACAAAACAAAACAAAACATTCCTCTTCTCTGATATGATATCACACCTTTTTTTTTTTTATATTTGGTTTTGAAAAACCTTTTGATTCTTTCAGATTTATGGATTCCGTAACTACTGTTTCCACTTGTATTTTTCGTAAATTGTTATATCATCCTTGAAGCTGTGAACCTAGTGTGAGTGATGTGCTTCACAGAGTCTTTGTATTAACAGTTTTATTCGCTGTTCTGATGGTAATTGAGGGACAGACAATTCCATATTAGTATGAAAAAAATAAAGAAAGCTGCAAAAAAGATAGGAAATATTTTCAGAACCCTTAAACCAACTGATGATCTCAAAACAAGTAGCTTAATATTATCATATTTGATGAAGATCTAAATTGCAGGTAATTGAGTACTTGTGCATTCAGGTGGAATACTGCCATCAGCTGTATGAAAACAAGCTTATTGCTGGTTTTTAGGTTCCATACTGCTGAAAGCTGTTGGTAGAGCTCCTTACTTAACTCAGGTGTAAGAAATCAGGCTACTGTAGGAGCCATTTAATCCTTAGTTCTGTTAAGAAGAAAGTATTCAGTGTTCTTACAAATGCAACAGTAATTGCTGGCTTACGTATAATGTCATTCCTCAATAGATATAATGAAAGCACAGATTAAAAAAAATGAATTCTGGTCAGTTCTTTCAATGACTTTCTTCCAGGTTCTTTATCAAATGTTCGCATTACTATTAGGAAGTCACACACTGTCCAAATTGATGTAACCACTGCTTTCCTTAAATATTGTAATAATTTGCTCACTTCTACTTGATTCCCCTGATTTAGGCTAAAACGACTTTCACGGTGTCAACTAAGAAATGTGATCTAACTTACTAGCAGGTACCACAATGCTTCATAGGATGCATTACAGGGATTTATGGTGTAGGAAGTGAGAATCCTCTGACAGGCTGCTAAGGAAAATACCTAGAACAGCCAGAACCTGCTGGGAAATGAGCATATATAAATGATGCTAGAGACATGAAGCTGGATTAACAGACTTAAGGGGATTTATAATGAAATGAGGGAAGAAAGCTAACACCTTAGGGATTTATTTTTTATTTTTTCCTAAACATGACTGCAGCCATGCTTTCCTTTTGTCGATACTACTACTTTAAACATTTTGGTGATAAGTGAAATATTTTTAATAACATTAAAAAGTACTCTTTTTTTCAGAAGATGTATCCAAATAAAATTAATGGCATGGTTTTAGTAACGTTTCTTTGAAATGTTTGATCTATATAATGTAATTTGAAGTGTTAATGTTCATAATGTCTTGGCTAAAATCCAGCCTTGGTAATTACAGTTAGCAGATCAAATTTTACCTGGCAGTTTCCAGTGGAGAGGATAGGTTTATTCCTTTCTTGCAGCATAATCAGCTCCTCTTAACAGCTGTCATGTGTGGCCCTGGAGATCTATAGATCAGAAAAAGTGATACTGATATTCTGAAGCAGAAAGTATAATACAAGAATTCTCATTTGAATTTTCAGATTATAGAATAAAGTTTTTAGTAGGAAAAAAAAACACCTTGTAGATTGTACATTAATAACCTGTTCTAGTTTTCAGTGTGTATAACAAAGAATTTGTGTATTTATTTATTTATTTTTTACTAACAGATGGTTTAGAGGTTTAAATCTGGAGTTTAGACACCAATTTTGTGGTGGGTATATGGTTTACTTCAGTATGATTCCTTATGTACGTATAGCTATAAAATTAGCTCCTATGTGGGACTGGAACCTTTTGGGGAACAAAAAGAACAAAAATAAAACTTGCTAGACCTCCTTTAAACATCTTTTTCAGAGAAGGAAGTATTCAAAAGTATTAGTCTGTCTGACAAATGATTAACTTTTTCTATCTTTTATTCTTTTTCCTTAAAGGTAAGATAAAGCTTTCCATAATAATTAATACAGTATTTATAATCAGTCAGTAGAATGTGGTCCAAGACACTGAAAATTAATGCCTGCTTCCAGTGTTTAATTTCTGATCTCTGGCATGAAAATCTCTGGGCCTTGTGCCTGGGTGCATGTAGCTATACAGCCCGATGCAGTTTCAGCAGCCATATCACTAGAGAACGGTGAGGCTTTTCTTCTGTCATTTGTTGTTTGGTTCTTTTGACACTCATTTTGTTTTTCCTGCACCCCTCCCTCCATCCCTCGTGGATGAACTGAGATGTTATATAAAAAAGATAGAAAAGCAAAATAATTGAATAGTTTCATAGGAGAACTGATGCAGTTCTTTCCAACAATGTAAAGGATCTCCATCTTTACACTCAGAAATATAGATGCCAACTGCATGAATCAAGATTTCTTACAGAATGCAGAACTGTTGTTGAATGTATGACAAGAACCAGTGCCAGTGTTTTTTAAGAAACTTTTTTTGATGGTAATGAATCATAGCAGGTTTTTGGCATACCTAGAAGGCTGGAGCTCCTTTATTGCTTTCTTCTTCTTCTAATGATCATGCCTTATCAGTTACAGATTGTTTAAGGGAGAATTACTGTGTTGCAGCACCTGTGGATTCAGTGTATTGCAATAAAGATTTTCATCTCCTGTTCTGCATTACATGCAACTTAATGGCAAATAAAAATATATATATAATTATGTGGTAAATATTTATAACTATGGCTGCAAGTGTGACATGGTAGATGTGCAAGATCTCAATAAGTAGTTTCAGAAGAGCAGGTGAAATGCTGCTTGTATGAGGAAGAGTTGGATGTGAGCAGGACCTGGCTCCTCTCTTGCACGTGGCAGCACACAGTATGTGGAAATTGAAGGGTTTTTCTAGGACCTTCCAGGTGCTATGGCAAGGAATGATTATACTATTTTTTTATTATTATTATTATTATTGTTTGGTACAGCTTGTTATAGTCTAGTCTGCAGAGAATTTAATTCAAAATTGTTCTTTTGAGCACGAGCAACAGGAAGAGAATTTTTATGAGCAATTTAGCACTTTGTTTTCCTTTTAAGTCTACTGTGTACTACCTCATCCTCAGCACAGATCTTAATACAGTGATGAAAGTAGAGCCACTGCCTCTCATAATTTAGTTGTGACTTGCAGTGTTTAGGGTTTTTCTTCAGATGCAAAGTTCTTAATTTCTACAGTTTTCTGAGAATCTCAACAGCAAGGTAAAAGCAAATTTGTAGCACTCTTAAGTGCAGATGTGGGCTTGATAACTGAAAGATGTGAGCTTGGTAACTCAATGATTACTTTGCAACTTGACTTGATGCACTCTGAGCTTCTCAAGCTGACGGTAGAGTACATATTTTTTTTTTTTTTTCTTTTTTTTCCTTTTTGTGCTGTCTCATGTGGGTAATGAATTCTGCCTTGAAGCCAATATCTGCCAGTGTGCTGTTTGTATAAACCTTTGGTCTAACGCAGTACTTAAGTACACCTGGCAATGTGTTTTTTAAAGTACCTTTTTCGCTTTAATAAACAAACAAACAATCCCAAGCATAATACAGTGCCTCTCTTTAGCACCTTCCTGCTCCAGCTGTATTGTGACCTTCTTAATGCTTCCAGTTGCAGTGACTGTAGAAGAGCTTATTATTTTATAACCTTCTGAGTACTGAGTTTTGGATTGTTTTTTAATTAGCATTTTAATTGCTCATCAAAGTAATTGAAAACTGCATTGGAAAAATGGTGCATTTAGTAATCCCTTTGGTACCAGTCAACACAAAGCTTTTCCCAAGGTCAAATGTGTGACTGTGATAGTGCGAACTTTCTTTGCTGATGTGATGCCAAAGAGTTGGTGGGCAGACTGCTTTTACTATGCTTTGCAATCCCCCTCTGCCTGTGATGGGGGAACAAAGATGTGTTATTCTGTGCATAGCTACTTATGTAAAAATTGCTTTGACAAGATACATTACCTTATCGTTTATTAAAGCCAGACTTCACTTGTTGTAAGAATACAAGATGAGTCTTAAGTGGCTAATGCCGGTAGAGAAGCTTTAATTCACGTCAGTGCTCTTGGACAGTGTGTGCATTCAGTGATGCTTGCCCCACTGCTAACGTGTGATCACTGGAATCTAAGCTGAGGCTCAGTTCCTGGAACTGTCTAGAAAAGACATCGAACAGGCAAGGATTCAAGTACATTGGATCATATTAAGCTGCAAGCTGCACTAAAAGGCTATTGAATAAGTGCTTCAATATTGTTTAAACAGACTATCTGGGACCCCACTAATTTTTACAGGAAGTAATGAAATGACATTACTATTCATTTTGCCTTACCTTCATTTGAGTGTGCATTCGAAAATCCTCCTTGTGTTCTCTCTGCAAGTTTTGTTTTACCTTGCAGTGAAATTACCCTTCTTCAGCTGAAAGATCCCTGCCGGGAGGATCCCAACAGTCTCCCAGTGGGGAGCTCAGTGAGAATATCGAAGTGTTAGGTTTATCTATTTTCACTTAAAATTTATAGTTTCAAATAATTCATGCACTGTCTTGGGATTTATTTTCCCATCCCACTTGAGCAAAGACAGCTGTGCTCATTATTCTGTGGTATAAAAATGATAGAACAAAATGACTTTCCACTTCAGCCCCCCCCGATTTCTTGGTAGTGAGTACCTGACTGTGCTCTAGTAAAGCTGTTGCCGAAGTCCACTTTCTTTCATTCCTTGTAAGGAGGATTTGGGCATTGTAGTTTTCATATATTATACTATTTGCCCTTGTGCAGTCTGAGACAATGCAATTCACAAATCTTCTCAAGGGTTTTGTAGTTTTGTTTGTTTGTTTGTTGTTTTAATTAACTAAAAATGTGTTTTGAAAATTTGTTAATATCCACAAAGTTTCTTCAGAGAATTGAAATGGAGTATAACAGAAAAAAAAGGGTTTGTTTGCTTCAGAAATATATTTTTGGTCAAATTCATTAAATATTCTTTAGATCTGTTTTATGCTACTTTTCTGTTTTTACAGTATTTGTGGTTTCTTGCATAGTAGTGTTGTGTAATAATATTTGATCACCTGTGGAACAAATTCCAGGTCGTGGCAAACTCAGCTTGTTCTCCTTCAATCCAGCCCTTCTGCATGAGCTGAAGATGGTCTATTTGTTCTCTAACCTGTAGAGTTTTTAATGTTTGAAAAAGTGCCCAGATAAATTGTGTACTTGAAAATATTGTCATTTTGTTGACAATTAGTTGTGATTTTCAGAGCTATGGGTCACTCACAACACTTGGAGTTAGTGGCATTTGTTTTAAGTCTATATACCTCATGTTAAATATCTATTTTTATATCCATTTTAGGGAATAGATCTTAATCTTCTGTGTCAGCCAGCTTCTGAAGGGGAGGTATACGACTGACTGATCAAGAGAAAAAGAGAAATGCTTGCACTAACTTTTATGAGCCTTCCAAGCTCTTCTGGGTATAATAATTGTCACAGAATATCCGAAGTCTTAGGAAAAGGATATTTTACTTTGTGCTTATTGGTAAAGTAGGATTAATTGCTTGCTGAGCTTGCAGTTGATATGAAATTTGGCTCATTGTCACTGAACAGCCCTAAGAGGGGAAACTACACAGGTTGATGCTTTGGGAAGTTAAAAAAGGAAGTGTCTGCTATGTTTGAAATGAAAATAAAACAGCTAGAGACTGACCCACTGAAAGACTTCACGCTTTTCATTGCTAGCAGGAGATCCTCAGTGAGGCAGAGCAAATGTAATTATCGAGAGAACATAAAGAAAACATGTTTGTTTGCTCTGTTGTAATGAGGACAGCTCAGCAGGATTGGACCTGAGCATACTGGATTCTGACTGGTATACAGGCTTGTATGCTGCAGAGTTAGCAGGGGTCTGAGTTGTTTAATTACATGGAGTTATTTTTGCTTTTGCAAGCACTAGTAACTTTCTTTTTAAAAGAGGTAAGAGCTTGCAGTACTTAATGTGCACTTCATGGCTGGAAGGTGCTTTACAATTATTAAGCAATTAGCCTGAACACCACCCGGGTGTGCTTCTATGCCTTCATATGTATATTGCAGTGACAGATATAACCTGAAAACAAAATTGTCCATTTACAGATGGAGAAACAAAGCAAAATGAGTTCTCTGAAATCAGGTTCAGAGCGCTTAAAGGAGTTGTCCTCTGCGTCATGGCTAATCAGTGCTGAACTTGGAAATGTGACTTGGTAGTGAGCTCCTGGTCCTGCTGGAGTGGATGAGGGTTTCTTAACTCTGGTATTGTCTGTCTCAAGACTTGGCTTCTAATTCTTGTGCCCATCTTTTTCTTTTATGAGTGGGAGCATTTTAAGTGGCAGAAAATATATTTTCTGCTCTTTGTTCTAAGTCAGAGCATTTGGTTTGTAAAGACATTAGTTTAGTATCTTATAAGTCTCCTGTACCTAAGAGGAGAAAGAATCTTTCAGCAGATGACTCTGAGAAGAAATTTGATGGAGGAGGTCTGAGTTGTTCTCTGAAGTCTCTTGCTCACTAAGAACTACGTAGGCACCCAAGGGAGACTAGTCTCCTTGCTTTGCTACAGAATATTAGGCATTGTAAATATGCTCTCTTAACTCTTCCTGAAAACGCAAGTGCGAGTTTCTTCTAATAGAGCTTTAGCAATGAACACCTGTACGTGTAAAAGAGTAACTTAGATAAGAATAGTGAGCGATACATGCCAAAAATACAGCTAATGTACATCAGAAATTTGTCTTGCAGTACATTTGGTACCATTTCTTCTTGATTGCATCTTGACATTGTTTGATACAGACACCACTGAAGGTGAAAAGTGTTAGCGGTTGCAACAGTACCAAAGACTGATGTTTGATGCTTGTATCGGTTTACAATCATCATTTTCCTAGGTTTCTCAATGTTTATCCACAAGCAGCCTGCTGAAGTTAAAACACCTTTGAATTGTATTTCTAATGGGAATTCTGCCTATGAACTGGCCATTTGTTTTAGTTCCAAGATGGGTTAAAAAGCTGAGGTTCTTTTTTAAAGAGTTTCTTTTGAAAATATCAAAGCATATTTCTTAGAGCATACAATTCAAATATTCTAAAACGTCATGGAGACATTACAGAGAAGACATTAAGGATTTTTATCTACCTTATCAAAACAATATTTTAACATTTTTGAAATTAAATGGGAATATGCAGTGATTCACTTTAACATTGTTCTGTGTGATATTATGCCCACAGCAATGCATTCCTGCAAAATGCTGAGTTTTCTGATGGAAGCTATTTTCAATAATTTTTGTATGGAAGTGCTGTTAGTCTCAGAGGTGTATTAGATTTATACTAAACTTTTTTTTTCTATGAACCCATGGGGTATTGCATATTAAAATGCATCATTGATTGCAATCTTAATTTTCTTCCTCTGCGTAAAAACATCTTGGATCAAATGTGGCTGAGGTTAGAAAATAATTGAAATAAGAAAAATCGGAAGTCTTCCTTTTGATTTCTTCAGATTAATCTGAAATAAGCCTTGAAAAAATATTGCTGTGCTCATTAAGTAAAATCATTTTTCACAGTAATAAGATTGATTATGAACAGGTCGCTTATTGAACTGCAACATGCATATACAAATTGTGTCTTGTGTCTTACCTGTCTCGTGTTTAGGTGCCTGTGCCAGAGATTGGTGCTCTCTTCCCAATGCCTCTGATTCCTCTCCAAAGAGCCTGACAGATATCTGTGTCCTCATGTCCCAGACAGTCAGTGTTACTGGTCTCTAGCGCTTATCTTTGCAATATGTTCTTCCTCCTCTAGGCCTTCTCCTTGTGACTACAGGTTTCACCCAGAATCCTTAATCACTCCAGAGTGATTGCACGCTCTACATTTTCAGTTTTGCTGAGCATCAGATCAAGTCCTTTTGGAAGAAGGACATTTTTGTGCAACTGTCTTTACGTTTCCTCCTCTGGTTTACATTCTCTACATTGCTGTGCGTGCCTGTGTTTAAAAAAAAAAAAAAAAAAAAGATCAATTTTCTTTCCAATTCTATTGTGATCATCTTCCCCTGATCCACTCACTTAGAATGGGAAGGAAAATCGTATAAAACCTTAAACAATCTTGTACAAAAGAAATGAAAATATCTATGTTGAGACAAAAATTGGAGATATGTAGAATGGTTTGGGTTGGAAGGGACCCAGAAGACCAGCTAGTTCCAGCCCTCCTGCTGTGGTCAGGGACAGACACCTCACACTAGATCGGGTTGCCCAAAGCCCCATCCAACCTGGCCTTGAAAAACTCCAGGGATGGGGCATCCACAGCTTCGCTGGGCAACCTGTTTCAGTGCCTTCCCGCATTACCCCTTGTCCTATCACTATACATCCTGATACTAAAAAAAATACTAAAAAAATATATATGTATATATATAAAATAATGCTAATATTGTATCTGTTCTTTAAAGAAAAGGACGAAGTAGGATGATAGTTCTGTGTTGTGGCTCACATAAAATCATTGTGTGTTGGTTCACTGGGGGTACAGAATTTTGTGAGAAAGGTTATGATTGCTTGGGTCTAACTGCTCAAAGGGAAGTTAATGTAAAATTCCAAAATGTGGAGAAATATTTCATTTATTATTAAGATATCTTTGTATTCAATTATATATTCAATTATATTTTTACTATTTCTGAATTTAATTTGACTATCTGGGGTTTTGCTGGCTAATCCAGAAAATTGATTTTACTCTTCTTTGATAGAATATTCTATTCTAATCTGCATAGTTTTATGGGAGTGTACACATGGTAATTCTTGAAAAGATAAAAGGCAAAAAAGCAAAAAAGAGAAGTATTCTAGACTGCAGCCAGATGTAGTCTGTACACTTGTCAATCTCTTGTACATCTGTTCTATGGGTAATAGGGAGGGATTATATGGTGTTTTTTTTTTGGTTGTTTTTTAATACTAGTCTGCAACAATAATACGGAAAATAAGAAATTGTGTGTGTATTTGTGGATTTTTTTTATTTATTTTTAAAAATCAAAATGGTGCATTTTCCTTCTCCAAAGATAAGGAAACAAACACTCGATAGGAACAGACACTTCACCAGTTCGTTATGTTTTTGCATTTCCTCATGTCTGATCTTTTATGGATTTTTCCTATCTGGTTTGTGCCAAGAGCTTTTTCAGCTTGACATATTGTAAGTGCATTTTATGTCTATAATGAAATGGAGAAATGTGAATGATGGATGTGCAGTAGGCTTACTCACTCCATGCCTTGCTATTGATAAGTAAGTTTATGTAGCCAGAAATTAACTTGTATTTACCTCAAAGCCATCTGGGCACCCTTCATTCAGGTCGTCCATAGCACCACCGGTGTCCTCCTGTCCTTGCTGTGATTCATACCTCTTGCTGTAAAAGCTTTCATTCTCCCCCTTTATCTTGCTCTTTGTTTTGTTTTAAAATCAGGTTGCTTCTTTACATCGCATGTTGTAAATGTATGTTCATTCCTCTTCCATAAGGGGTTAGAATTCTCATCTGCAGCTTTATTAACATGAAGTTAATAATATGTGCTAATGCTTTCATTGAATTTCCATAGTTAATACACACTTCAAGCTGCAGGCCAGGGGAAGGGATCTTCATGTTCAACTTCATATAAAATTGATAGTCCAGATCATCTTGATTTTTCTGATCACCTCACTTAAACTATTCATATTTAATCTATCTTTTAAAATCTATGTTGTATAAGTATGGCTTGGTAACAAATATTAAGTAATAAGAGCACAAGAACCACAAGTACAAAAGTATAACCTGGGCTGTTCTGATACTACTGTTGTCAGATTCTAACCTGTTATGCCTGAGTTTTCTCAGTGTAAAACAAGAAAGATATTTCCACACATCATAAAGACTTTTGTAGCCTTGCTAATTAATATCAGTAACATGTCACAGCAAAGGTCAGTTACTGAGTAAATATGAGTTAAAGCTTAAGTGTTCCTACTTCTTGGATAATGTCTCTGTGATTTTATACTATGCATTTCGCCTGTCCTCATTGCTTCATTGGATTTTGTACTCATGTTTAAGTGTCCTCTGCTGTGGTTACATGACATTTGATATAATTGAGTTGATTATCTGGGTGTTACGAGCACTATTATCCTACTTGTAACTAAAGGCAGTTCAGTTTGGGTGGTAGATTTGTCTTTTCATAACAGTTGGATCTGAGATACTATCCAACTTTCAGATGCATGCAAGATTATTAATTTGACAAAATGAAGGTGAGGCTGACTGAAGAGTTACTGAGCCTTCTCCTTTTCCCTCAGCTAATTAATTTCAACGCATTTTGAAGCCTGCCTCATAACTTCTAATTGCCTGAATTAGGTAAATGTGTAATACTTTTTTTCTCCATTTTTGATAAGTTCTGCATTTATGAAATCAGGCAGGACATGTATCTGAAGGATATTCATTGATCTTCAGCTGGGCTCAGCTGAAGGGATCCTCTCCAGACGACGTAATCTCAAATGTGAACTGCCATGCATTGTTGACATATCTTTCAAGAAAGTTTATTTTTACAGCATATTTTCCTAGGAATTTCTTTGAAAATATTTTTAATTTTTAAGGTAGTCATAAAATAATTTTCTGAGAGAAGGATGGATGGCATTAAAGTTCATTAGTTATGCTGTTAATAATTTGTAACAAATACAAGTTGGTTAAATCAAAAGAAGATTTGAAATGCATCGACTCTGTGGCACTGGAATGCAAATCCCAGGTCACAGTCCATTCAGTGGAAATATTAAAAAGGCAACAAAAAAATCACGCCCACAAAAATTATCAGAAGCTTATTATCCATTGCTTTGTTTTGGAGACAATGTGCCTGTGTGCTTAACAGTGATGTTCAGACCTGTCAGAGTTATTTTTCTGGTCTTGGAGTATCATCAACTGTAGATGATGCTGCTTGAATGGCTGAATAGCTGAACTGAGTAGGGGTATAGATATATGGCACACACAGTTTCTTAGTTCTACCCTTGGCAGTGTTTTCAGACAGTGGCTGTGGAAAGAAGATAGTAAATCTAAAGCTGTATAATTCATTTGTATTAACAGAGTGTAATACAAACCTACAAGTAGCTTGAATCTCAAACACCACGATGATTTCTTCTCCAGTAATTAGCAATCTTTGTCAATTCAGCTGTGACAGACTAACTGCTTAGGAAAGATCTTACCACCTTGGAAACTTCAAATATTTAAAATCAAATGTGAATTGTTCATAATGTGGTTATAGGAGGGGACAGTTTTGAAATAAGGTCTGGTTTAATTTGAAGATACTGCTTATTCGTAGGTTTTAAACAAACTTATGTTATTAAGGTAAAAGTTCAGTTCTATAAATATGGTTTTTCCTTCAGTTTTCCAGCCTTTAGACTGGATCATCATCTTACTTGCTGAGAACCTTAGAATTCAAAAGAAATGATACCATCAGGACCCTATAAATATTTTTTAAAAATATGTTTACTCTTTTATGTGGGATTCTCTGAAAGTCTTTATATAGAATTATCTCCTGTTATGAGATAATAGTGATGTGTTTAATTATTGACCTGAATCCTAAAGAGCTCCCTGTTGTCCTGTCAAGTGAATTTTAAGGTTGAAAGAATTTAGTAGCTCGTCCAAATGCTCTGGTAAACATTTCAGCTTGAATATTTAAGTACCCACATTTTGACAGAGAAGTGCTGAAATGAAGAGAAGCATCTGAAGAAGAATATAGCCCATGTTCCATCATGAGAAACTTCCAGTTCTGCTTTGTACTCGTACAGGCTGCCAAAACCTGGGAAACGCAAAGTTTATTTTGCCTTGTTCCCCCTCTTTTTGGATCACATATTCTATGCTACATTCCTTTAGAGGTGTAAGATGAAGATTTCTTATTAGTAATTGATTGTTGTCGAAAGCACATCAGCTTTTAGAAAGCAGAGTGCAGCTTGGTGTGAAGTGCAAGCAAAAGTGAAATTTAGCAACCATTTAAAAGCAAGCTCCATCAAAGAGACAGGCCTCGTTGCCTGTAGCAACAGGATAACTGCATCAAGTGCTTCACAAATAAACATCCACGCAGTGTTTTCAGTTACTTTCAGAACTGCTGATAACAGAGGAAGGTCTCCCCAAAGAGCATTTTAAGACAGTAATGTAATTAGAGTTAATAATAGTTGAATGTATACAAAAGGGAAATTCACAGTGGTTTCAGGGAAGTTTAGACTTTTTAACTTGTTTATGTGTCTAAGGTTTAGTGTTGCATTGTAATGTCTTTATTGTACACTTGTGAATAGTCTGTGCCAAAATATGAGGTTACCTTTCCTTTACTAGGAGATTGTTGCTGACTTCCAGGGCTGTAGATTAAGCTGTTAGAAAGGTTATTGAAAGTAAACATACAGAAGGTGTGAAGATTCAGCTTCTCAGTGTGTGGAACCAAGAATACAGGTAAAAATGCATCAAGTTTTTCTTTATTGATCCAGTCTTAAAGACCTAACTGACAGAGGTTTGCCCTTGCCACTACAGGTTAAATGTCTTACTTTTTTCCAAGAAGTAATCATGGCATAAATTATTAAAGTGTAACATGATTAATATATTTATTAGATTCCAAACGTTTTTGTAACCCATACTACATCTGTAGCATATATCTGAGCTGTAGGAGGGAAATTTCAGGATTGGCTATTTTCACTGGAAAACTAGCTATATTGACAGGAAAAGACAAAGGGTTACGTTTCAGATTTACTTGATGGCATTATAGACTAACTTTTTATATCTTATTTTCTGACATGCAGAAGGGTGATTGTTTCAATTCAAATCATTAATTGTATGTGAAAATAAAAAAAAAAAGGAAAGCAAAATTGATTAACTTCACTAACAATAAGCTATTAGGAAGCTATCATATACCACCTGTAAGTTAAATAAAAGCATTTCATCTCATAGTATCTTAGCATATTTCTACCTGTGTGCCAAAACGCAGTTATCCCATCCATAATGAGGAGGTGAAATTTGATTTATAGTTTGAACCAAGTTTGACAATTCCAGGGTATTGGAAAAATCCCAACAACTGCAGTCTACAGCAGTCTGTTTCCTCTTAGAGCAGGTGAGGACAACTACACACATCTGCACATATGTTCCTGTCTCTTGGGATGCTCCACTGGAACACAAGTGTGTCTTTTTGAAGGGTCAGCGTCTTCATGATTCACAAAAAGACAAAGGATGTTTAAGTGCAGTTGCAAAATGTTTGTGGTGTTCACCCTTTGCTGTCTGGTTCATTGAACAACTGTGATGTTTCTGCTGTCATGGAGAGTTTGTCCAGGGGTTAGGATGCCAGTCAGGGGATTACTGATACCTGAGTAAATTTTCAGCTCTGTCACAGACAGGTAACAGCCTGTGTGAAATCTGTAGACCTTTTGACAGCTGTTCTGTGGGGCTGAAAAGGTCACTTCCTATCACAGTACACTGGAAGACACCTGGAAGGACCAAGAACTGGTAGCAGGTGAATTGCGCTGTGACACTTGCCTGTTAGCAGTGTCGAGGTACTTGCATCTACTGCCTACCCTGCTGGTTGAAAGGAGCACATCAGCGGAAATGAAGTTCATGCTGTTCCTCTGCTCTCCACATTTTAGCAAGAGATGTCTTTTCTCCAGCTGCTACTAAGCAAATAGATTTCAACCATGTTCTCTGATACTTAGGTTCTATGTTAATGCATTACTTTCTTGCAGCAGCCCCAAGTTATTCAAGTAAGTTTCTTAGTGTCTTCTAAAGGTCTGTACTTCGATGCTGAAAACCTCGAGTTTTAATGCTGCTGATAATTCATGACAATGTCATACTGGGTTGAAAACACCATTTTTGGTTGCTGATTTGATTTTGGGTTGTGGTAGAGACGCCTGAAGTGGGTCTTGCTGTGGAGGCTGTGCAGCTGGGAACAGGGGAGGTTAATTCAAGCTCCATGCCACATTTCTTTTGCTAGATTGTTTTCAGGTCCTGAACAGTGTTATTCAAAGTTAGCATTGTTCTACTTGTTTAGTGTATACTTAAGTGTAACTGGACATTGGTAGATGTAATTTTGAAAAAAAAAAATATACATATATATATATATATGGACTAGAATTGCAATATCTTTGTGTTTATGAGAGCATGTATCCAGATTTTTTAGTGAAATCCTAATTTTGAGCTATTTTTTGCAGTGTACATTGTGTCCGTAAATAATTGTCTGTGCATCCTTTGTGTGGAAGCGCTATGAAAGGCATAAAGCATAAGCAGTTTGCTCAAGCCTTGCTTCCTGTGTTTTTAGGAAGGGGATGGTACTTCAGCTTCCCCTCTGGCGGAACACCTCCAGGCCGATGCTGTGTTTATTGTGTTGATATGTGTAATGTGCTCTACAGAGCAATGCAAAAAGAGGTTCTTGGTGATGCCTGAATGTAATAATGTGCCTTATAAAGGAAATGGTAATGGTTCATTTTTCTGATTGATTAAATACTTATTATTAAATGTCTTTTAATCTAAAATTTTCTGAAGAGCTCTTAAATGATGTAGCTGAATGCCAAATTTTGAAAGCACAAGCTTCTCTTCAGCTTAATCACAGGATCTCTGATCTTTTCATTATATTTTAAGGCCTCTTGAAGTGTCAAGGTTGATATGAAAAAATAACATGCAATCACAAAATAGCTGCATGTTATGTTTTCCAAAACACTGAGGTAGCTACATAATAATTACTTTTGGAGCTATTAAATGAAAATGCACAGCAGTATTCGAGAATGTGATTACTCACAGGATTTCTTTATTAAATCTCTAACTTGTATTAAACAATAGGTGCCCCCTCCCTCTCCTTATGCAACACCTAGTGCTTGATGATATTAAAGTCTTTTCCAAATGTGGTTAAATTAATCCCTGGGGCAAATCTACTCAAAGCAAATGCATGATATCGTTGACTGAGCATGGGCCTTAGTTAAGACTGAGTGATAGTATACAATAAGAGGAGGATGGAAGAAATAAGGCATTACATTGCTTTTTGAGATGGAGACTTTCACTGCAGAGAGGTGCGCTTCAATCATGGCATCATCAGAAATGAAGCCCACAGTTTAAGCTAGTGATCTAAGCATTCAGCAAGCTATCCTTTCTAGTTTGCAAATATTAAGTAGTTGAATAGGTTATTACTGCATTAAAAAGGTTTTATTGAAGAGTTTATAAGAACAGACATAGAACAGTTTAACATTTAATTCTAATTTTTAATCCTGGTTAATATAAGCTTCTGGCTTCTCTTTTTATAGTGCAGCAGTTCAAAAAGAGTTAATCATGCTCTTCTTCCCTCCTCTTTTCCCCTCCCTGCAAAGAATAATCAGAACCTGAAGTAGATCATTTCCTTGCTGAAGGACAAATACATCTGTGGGACATTCAGATGCCAAGCAGCATGTCTGCCAGAAGGGTGTCTGTTTCCAGACAGGTTCAACATGTGTGTAGTGATGATCTGTAGTAAAGCCTATAGCAAATTAAGGAAACTAATATGTTTACATCTTTAAAAATGAATGTTAACATAACCACTTGCTCCTTTTTTTTTTTTTTTAAATCTTTTTGTTATTATTTTTCAGATCTTCTAGGTTTTGTTTTACAAAACAGTTAAATGACCTGTGAGAACTGCAAGGACAAAAAAAAAAAAAAAAAAGAGAAAAGATTGAATGTATCTGGATATGCGTAATACGTAGTAGGGATGAGACATGGAGGATGTGCAAAATTGGCACAACAAGCCACTAAATGCTAAGACAATTTTGCTTTACATATGGTGATATGGTGTAAGAGTGACTCAGAAGAGATTTTTAATAATGAATATGTTCAGACACAGAGGAAAATTCACAACAGATAATAAAGGAGATTTTAATAAGGCAAACTGCATAGCAATTTGTATGGTTGGGGTTACTGAGAGGACAATTTGTACCTAGGGTGCTTTAAGTACAGAAAGTGACCTGAATCAGTGTACCAGACATACACTGGAAGTAGGAATTGCTGGTGAACACCACAGGCTTGCATTTGCTCTGGATGATGCTCTGGGCACTGTGAAGTATGCCAGTAAGCATAGTTAAATGGGCATGTTCAGTTTTGAAAGAAATGCACTTAAACCTGTTTGTATAAGTAGCTTTTCAGCACAGAGCCCCAAGAAACTTTTTCCATGACTGAATTGTCCGTATTCATCCAGTGTTCCAGGCATAAAGTGATTCTGGTTTTGAGCTGGCTGTTTAGGAAGAATGATGGGATTTGAAAATGTGAGTTTGGTTGCCTGTCTTCACCAAAAGCACAGAGCAAGTAATTTATCTTGAGGAAACAACTAGAAAATATTTAAGAAAGCAGATACTCTGGAGTTCATCAGTACAACAAAGAAAATATATTTCCATAATGTTCAGCAGTCTGAAAGTGAATAATAATTGTTTCTTGAATTAAACCTTTTTTAAAAAAGCAAACAACAACAACAAAAAGATAAATAGTAGAGTAAACAGGAAAATTAATTGGTTTTGGCAGCATCCAAATTATTGTCCATTTTTGTAGGGAGCATATATGTGTGTGCATTCCTGTACATTGCTGTGACTGATTTTTTTTTTTTTGCCATTCTCTTGTCCTGAAGAAATAGGCATGCATTATCTACATGATTTCCAAAATGTCCCCATATGCAACAGTAGGTCCTAGATGCAGGTAAGGTGTACCTGTTTTCTAAGAATATTAGAAGATTAATTCTAATTATAGAAGAAATATTCCGATTAATAATCAAAGTATTAAAGAAGGAAAAAATAAACCCTCTTCTTCAATCATTTCAGTTAAACTACTTCATTTCTTAAGTGAATGTAAAACAGGAAGATAGCCATATGTTGTACTGCAGTTGTTCAGCTTGAAATAATTTCTTCTCCAAACCTTTCTTAGGTTAGTCATTAAAAAAAATAATCTTTTAGAAGTAGCAGTAAATTATTATTAACTGAACAGTTAACATTATTTTTAACTGAACAGCAGAATTATGCTTTGTGGCATACAATACCCAGGTGAAGGCAATCACTGCTTGTATCTGTTAGGCCAGTATAATTTAATCCACTAAGCCAATAGCAAGGCTTCCTTTATGTTTTCTAAAATACAGAGTGACAGTGTCTCTATATTTGCATTCAGAAAAAAGCTTTATTAATTGATTTGTTAACAGAATTGAAGGCTTGGGAGTTTTGTTTTGTTTTGTTTCTCCTCACTCAGTGATCTATTTATTTTCTTCCTTTTTCATTCCAAATATTGAAAAACTCTATTTTGTTGTTTCACCACTGATAGAGGACATCCTGTCTTTCTGAGATATTTTTAAGAACCTTTATTTCACCATTCATTGGCATAGAAAAGATAGAACAAAGAGACTGTTTTCACTGGCGGTACAGTGATCTTTCCTACCATGTTTTGTAAGAATGTGTATGAATTTTTCGTCATACTGCTTTTGTAGTTCTGCACTGTAGCAATTTGGTGCTTAATGGTAGTGGGGCAGTGCACCAAAACATACCTAAAACTGAGTGTCATTGGCTGGTCAACTAATCAGCCTACTAAAAGAGGGTTGTTTAAAATAGTCTGTAATTTTTCATTCTAGATTTAGTCAGAATGTTATTCTAACATTTCTCTCTGCAAAAAAAAACCAACTCTTTGATGACCATCATCATCTCCATTTCTACATTTCATGTTGTGTAAAAAAAAAAAAAAAAAAGTGCATAAGGCATTAGCAACCTTGTCCTCACTATGCAGATTTAGCTGTAACTCTTGCAGCGTACTGTGAGGTGACAGGTGCTTGATAGTGCAAGCAGGAGAAAGGTAGCTGGAGCTGTTGCTGTATATGGAGCTGCCTGCTAACCGTCCGGAATTACAGTCTTCTGTTTATGAGAATGGCCTCCCTTGGGGTTTTTTTCTAATTTTAACAGGAGCTGCTCAGTTGAGACTGACAAAATTCAGCCAGAGATACAATAGCAAGATGGATAACGTGTAATCAAAGAGTAACACTTAGGGGGAACCTGTGGTGTCCTCATGCTAGCATAACGACCTTGTGCTTATTAAAATAAATATCCCCAAGCAAGACAGTGCCAAGGAGTTCAATAACAGAAATATTTTCCCGTCCTTATGCTGCTGAGTGAACAGGGTCTGAAGGTGCCACCTCTAATTGAAAGCAGTCTGTGTACTCATAACTGTTAAGGCTAATTTATTTGTTTATGACAAATAACTGCATGCAGAGTACAGGGAAAGGAGTGGTGTAAGGCAAAATTGAGATAGATTTTCCAGCTGTGCCAAGGAAAGCTAGCAAATTCCCTGGGTTATTATTGCAAGTGATGATGATATATATATGTATATATATAAAGTAAAAATGAGTTAAGGCCATTGTAAGCATTTTCCTGGTTTATAGATAGGTCCAGTGTTCCAGTGGCACATTTATTTGGTATCTTCAGCCTGTGGGTCTGGTAGGAATATGTGCTATGCAAACTTGACTGACCCTGTGAGATCTGAACTTGCAAAACAGCAGGCTAAAGTGGCTACAAGCAGTCATCTGTTCTTGATACTACTTTCATCCTTGGGGATAGTCCAAATACTAAGGACCAGTTATACACAGTCCTGAGTAAACTGCTGTAGTTGACTGTGTTTTGAGCCAGGGGTTGGACCTTGGTGATCTCCAGATGTCCTTTCCAATTCCAGCTATTCTGTCATTCTGTGAAATTGCACGCTTAGTGTGTGAGCATCTCACAACTGATAAATCCTCAAAATACTCCTGCAAGGTGGAAAATTACAGGATCATATTGCTGACAGAATTGTTCAAGGTAACGTAATACAATCAAGTGTGCTTATGTCATTTCTGATAAATGCTGTTTCAGAAGGACTCTAACCCATGGAATATTCTGACCTATGGAGGTCACTTATTTCACAGGTCCTCAGTATGGCAGGCTTAGATTCATTGGTTGAGGGCTTTGTTCACCCAGGTTTTGAAAATCTTTAAAGTTAGAGATGTGGCAACTTCTCTGGGCATCCAGATGCGATGTCTGACAGGTGATTTTTTTTCTCCCTTACATCTAAGCAGATTATCCTTGTTGCAGTTTGTGTTCATTTCCTTTCATCTGTTCCTGCAGGCTACCGGGGAGGGTCAGGCTCTCTTCTTGATGCCCTCCCATGAGGCAGTGAGGACAGCAGCGAGACGCCCCATTAGCCTTCTCTTCTGAAGACTGAACCCCAGTTATCTGCCTCTCCTTGTACATCACATGCTCCAGGTGCCAAATCATATTTGACTCACTTCAGTACATCAGCATGTTTTATACAAGAAATACACATGGACTGCAGTGGAGTCTCACTGTTGTAGAGGGATTATTTCCCTGCTGTAGAGGGAAATAATCACTTTCCTCAATGTGCTGGCTGTCACTTGGCATGGGTTACTCCATCCCAGCGGCGGGACATTGCATTTGCCCTTGTCAGACTTCATTAGGTCTCTGTCAGCCCATGTCTGTGCCCTGCCAAAGTCCCTCTGAAGGGACTTATTCCAGGGATAGAGCCATCCCAATTTCCATATTATATTTTAATGTATTATTTTCCACATGGTTCGATTTTTTTCCTTAGGACTAACTTGGTTCTTCCTTTTGATGCAGTTTAAGTCTGTTACAGTTGGTCATGTAATCCCTAGGCATGGAAAATTGATTCATGCTGTCCCCTTTGCAGCAGCTCTTTCAGTATTTGGAAACTTATCATAACCTTGTCTCACTCTTTTCTCATTTTTTCCTCCTCTCTTTTTCACAAGTCACAGTGTCCATTTTTGTTACTGTTGTTTCCTCTGGACTATGTGCAGCTGACCCTCATCTTCACTGAAATGCCTGAAATTTGGCGCTATTCTGTGTGAGGCTTTAACCTCGATAAGTACAGTAAAGGATAATTTCCTACCTTTTACAGGCTGAGTATTGCCAGATACATCCTAAATATGTAGTGTACTGCTTTTATAGCAGCATAAAATTATGTTTAGCTCCCAAGCCATAAAAACTTACAAATCCCTTTCTGTGAAACAATTTTTTTTCCATGCTGTATTTATGCAGAAGGTTACTGGCTCTAGGTTCACGGCATTGTCCACATTTTAAGGGCAATTTGGTTCAATCTGGTTTTCCAAAGCACAGTTCTACAGTGTCAAGATAATTTCCAGTTCTAGGTGTGTCCTTCCAGCTGGCTGTCATGTTCTATATTTCAGTATCCTCATCATTAATGAAAACACTAAGTAGGCCTGAATCAATAGGGAACTTCAGTAGATGTATTGTTCTATTTTGATGAGAAGGCATTGGTAATAACTTTCTGAGAATCATTCTCTAAGCAGCTTTGCCTCTGTGCTAATCTATTTTCATCCAGGCTGTGCTTTCTCCCCTATTTATGAGCATATCAGATGAGGCAGCATCAAAGCCCTGAACTCAAGTGATAGTATACAAAATCTCCATAAAACCTTTTATCTTGTCATAGAAAGAAATCACTAGCTCTTACTCATTTCATTGTTTTCTTTTTTTTTTTCTTTTTCTTTTTTCTTTTTTTTCCTGAGAAATCAAATTTATTTCTAAATCCTAAACTCTTCATCTGTCTTTTGTTCCCAAACATAGAAACTGTTTGCTCTCCTCTGGTTCTACCCCTGTGCCATGTACAAATATTGTCATAAAATAAGACAGACATCAGAAGATTGTCATAAGAAATTATATGTTGCTCAGCAATCTGTTACACAGTATTTCTTTCCCAATAGCCAGCTATTTAATTCAATTTCTTCGTTATCACAAGGCACTACTCTTTGGAGGCTTTGCAGAATTTCTCTTGCACAATCTCTTCACTGAATCTGCTTCTTTTTGTAATACTAAATGACTAAACTAGGTCCTGTCTGAGGCCTGAACACCTTTCCAATATTTTTTGGATTAGTATGTGATCACCTTAGATTCATTTGTCGTCTTTTTCATTCCTTGGTGAGAATATTCCACTTCCTAGTATTTTTGAGTGAGGAGTTTTTGTGTTTACCTATGGCTTTATATTATCATCTTTTATCAGACATGAGCAAACTTGTAATTTCTTGAGCAAAGACACTTAAATTTATTTGGGCTGTATTGTCTTGTGAAACAGCATCCTGTGGTCAAATGAGAGAGAGACCCTTTCTGGATGCATCTCTACACAGGCACATGTTGTTTTCAGGATGGACCTGTTACTTTCATCTGAGCCCTGTTTATCTTTTCCTGAGAGGACTAGAAAAATGAGCAAAAGAAAAGAAAAAAACACCTACAAGCTTGATTGCATTGCCCCTCACACCATTGCTGTTTTCATAGCAGGCCCTGGTAATATCAGCGTCTGCATGGATGTATATATTTACTAGCTGAATTCAGTGGCTTTTCAGGAAATTCAGATACAGGCTTCTAAATGACAGAATATTTACCAAACCTTTATGTGGCTTGTATTACAAGTGTTTCAAAAGGCTTAAGAGCCGAAGTAGCCTACTTTCAAGAGAAACTGGGAAGGAAATTTCAATCTGATTGCTTCCCCCTGATTTCTATATGGTTCCATATTGACTATGGATAACTGCCAAGCTAACATTTGGTTAGGTCAGCTCGTCAATAAACAATGTCCTTCCAGGGAACCACTTTAATTCAATTAATGTGGCAGGTCAGGTTAGGTCAGAATTGAACTTCAGTAGGTATCTGTATTGCAGAGACATTTGTTAATTACATACAGTTCTAGGAAGAGGCCCCATTAGAGAAAAGCTTTAAAGGAGAACACAAGTGTCCAACTGAACTGTCCTATTCTAACTGTAATCCAGTAGCTACTGACTGCCTTGCCATCAACACACATCCTCTAAAGGTAGAGGTAATTCATACTACATGTGTATGAGATTCTATGTGAAATTATAAATAAATAAATAAACCAGAGAGATAGGAAATAGCAGGTGAGTGAATGATATTGAAGTGGAAGTTGATTTATGAATACAAACCTCTGATAGCAGAGGCATTTTTTTTTTTTTAAAAAAAAGGAAAAGAAAAGAAAAGGAAATCTACCATACCTTCACTGAAATAAGGTGAAGGTAGAACTGTATGTATGATCACGTGAAGTAATTGCTGAGGAAATACTAAGAATTAATGCAAGACACTTAGCAGTGTTTGAGAAACCATCTCTACCTTCCTTCCACTAATATTTATATTTAGTTTATGACAGGTAGGCAACAGCATTAGATTTGTTCACAATTTATCTTAATAGCAAAGATTTCGCATGGCATTTTAAAGACTTCATAGATGTATTAATGTCCAGATTAAATATCCGTGATTTTTTTAAAACTGTAAATACTTTGAGATGAATCTGGGGAAGAGTTTCCAGCAAGACTTGTAATCTCAGAACTATTACCAGCAGAAGTCTTAAGAAATAGGCCGGTGAATTTCTTAAGGTGATGGTTAAGAGGCAATATAATTTTCAGCTATGTTCATAAGGAAGAAATTGTTCCTAGATGGTTCTTTATTTTAAAAAAAAAAAAAAAAAGGCAAATATGGCTCCACAATTCAAATCTGAAAAAAGTTGAAGCTAGAAGTAAGACATGTAGAATGTATCATGGTGCAGTACAGTTTCTTTCTTCTTTATGGTATATACTCAAAGTTTGCAGGAGTTTTCTTGGGAGAAAATAACACTCCCTGATTCCAGTCTCCCAGTTATTGTAATTCATGTATTTTGAGGGTATCAGTGACCTGAAGAGCATAAAAAACCCTGAGGAATTGTCTCTAAAACTTTTCCGTGCCTGATTTGCTAGCCTTGCTATTTCTATGTGTCTTTGACTGAAGGTGCAATCTTTGAAACATAGAGCATTTAATCAGTAACAGACTTTTATTGAAACGAAGTTGGAGTGGTTGGTAATTCTGTGCGATTTATAGCCCATAACAACAGGCAGGTGCTCAGACACCTCTATTGATGTGTTATAATGTTGTAAAGTCAAGAAACCTCAGTGGGAGAGCAGATACCTGCTTCTTTTGTTTACCATAATGCAGTTTCCTAAGGAAAATATCACATATCTGAATTTTTGTGGGTTTATTGATGCAGTTGCTACCTGAATGAGATCTGAATTGCAGCCACCAAACTGATTTGTTTTGTCAGGTTTTGAAACTCCATTCTCTTTCAACAAATAAAAAAACAAAATAAGACAGGAAGGCACCGGTAATATCTTACTGCTCTGTTCAACTATCACTGCTGCAAAGAGATGAGAAAAGCAAATATCTAGGCAGGAGGCTGGTCTGTCTTGATCACGCTTAGAAGCATGGCACATACAGCCAATACAAGATGTGATCATCTTGTATTTTGTGAGACCTACATGGTAACGGAGAAAATAGTTGTTTGTCATCATTACATGTCCACCCTACCAATGGCAGAGCTGTCAGCCAGAGTGATTACTCCAATGCAGCAGAAACTGCAACAGAAAAATCAAAGTAATTTCTGTAGCTAGAACAGAAGAATAACTTTCTACAGGCAGTTTGATAACAATTTCAGGCAAGCTAGCTTTAAGTGGAGAACAATAGAGATCCTCTTCCTAGAATATCTTTTTTTTTTTTTAAGTTGTTTGCTTTATAGTAATAATGTGTGCTGATGCCAGTTTTTATCTAAATATATTCTTGATATTTTCAGAATGGTATTTGAGAAAAGTAGTTATAAGCAATTTTGAGCATATTTAAAATACTCGTAATTCAAATATAGGATTGTTATTATTATTATTATTTTTTTTTTCCACACAGCATCTGATTCAAACAAGCTGTCATAGTTTCTTGGTCTTGAAAGAGAAACAATTCAGATGATCTGTGGTGTGTTTTCTTGTATATCATAACTCTTGGTCCCATGTTTCTGCATGTGAATTCCAGCAGCTCCTTCACACATAGGCATATTTTATCACTGAGATCTCATGTAACTATCACTAGGAGTTTGCAGTTGTAAGGCACAACAGACACAATTTCAAGTGAGAAGAGAGACTTATAATAATGTTTCTAATGTTTTATAATATTTAGCAAGTTTGTGGAAGTAATGAGAACAGTAATGTGGCACAAAGCTGTGCTTTGGGCTCAGGTTCGTGGATTTTATGGAAGAATAACTTCATCCTGAAGCTTGTGGGATTTCCATGCCTCTCTATATTGTTTTCAAGAAGATGTGCTCTTAGCTGCTAGTTTGCAATGCAGATGAAAGAGTGTTTCAGCAGCAAGATTTCAGTCTTTTGCCAACAGCTTAAATTTTGTCTTAAAACAATATTTAAGAAGTGTTCAGAAGATAATACAGCCTAACTCATTAAGAGGAAACTGCTGTGTAATACACAAGATATTCTAATTATTATCACGAACTATGAAGAAGAGTAAATAAAAAAGGCATTTTCGAAAATGTCTTAAATGACTTGAAGCAGGACTAATACTTAGTGGGAATGTTCCATCCAAAGCCATCTCTTGTCCTGGCTGAGCAAGCACAGCTCCACCAACTTCTCCTCACAGGGCAAGTGCTCCAGCCCCCAGCCCTGATCAGCTTGGTGGCTTTCACACTGGGCTTGGTCCAGTTTCATATAATCCTAGAATATCCCAAGTTGGAAGGGATCATCCGGTCAAACTCCTGGCACCACACAGGTCTACCCCAAAAAAGTTGTCTTATAATGGGAAAGAAAAGAAAGTTGTGTTTTCAGTACTAATAGCTAACGAATATTGCTTTTTTTCGTAGAAGATCCCTTATAATTATATTTGGAGAGATTTTGAGTCAGACCATAGTCCTTTGTGGACATGCTGCTTCTCACTGAAGGCATAAGACTTTCTGTAGTAAAGAAACAGACTTGGCAGTTTGCCTCTTCAAATTTCATGGGAAATCTTGGAAAGGGATGTAAAAAGGGACAGCAAAAAAAAGACCTCACCCTCTACTCTGCTGGAAATCCTACCATATGGTACATTTTTATTTTTAACCCTAAGGTAAGGGTTAGTTGGATCACAAGTTCTATTTACTCAAAACTGTGGAAATGTATCCTACTGGATCCAATCATCTACTATTGTTTGCCATATAAAAGCCTAAAATGTACTTAGTTTAAAGCAAATTTATTTTTATGTGATTTCAGCCCCCCTCTCCTCCCGTGCCCCTCCCCCCCCCCCGCCCTATTATTTTATTTTTACAAGTTGTTGAAGCATAGGAGGGGAAGCTTGATTGTCCACTCTGAAAGCTTAAAATTGCCCAACTGTAGGGTATGACAAAAGAAAGCAAAAAAAAAGGTTGTTTCTACCATAGCAACAATAAAACACTCCCCCCAGCCCCCATTAAAAACGTAATCCCTCCTCTCTTTCTAATGCCATTAAGAAATGAGAACTAAAGCATTAACTGTGGGATATTCTATGTGGAAGTGAAAATCACATTTGTTTATGAAACTGAGACCTCCACCCCCAAGAAATCTGCATGTTCATGCAAGGGTGTCATAAAATTCTTCTTAATTTCCACTTGAAATTACTCCAAATTTAATTTGCTAATGTTTTATGCAGCAAAAATACTATGAAAATCCTTACAGTACATTATATTATGCTATTTTTTCATTCTTGTTCTGTTCTAGAAAGTGTGGTAGGGGGAGGGAGTTGGAGTAGTTTTTGTTACAAACCAAAGTTCGTGCAGTGTTAATGAGTCTCAGGACCAGAGTGCTGACTTATGTAATTTCCTACTCAATAATGCTATTGTCATGGCGACTGATACTTTATTGTTGTTATTATTGTTATTCTAGCCATTACTTTTAAATTAACCATGTTTTTATTTTGTTTATCTTGAAATTATCGTATTTTCTGTTGGGAGGAATATTTCAAGTATTAACTGTTTTGGAAATTTAACTTGGCCAAAACCTCTCCCCACTCTCCCTTGACTTTCCTGTTATTAACACTTCATGCACATATTTAGAGCTGTGGTCACTGATTGTTTCTACTGTCTAAATTTTATTTAATCACTACAGATATAAAACATATAATCTTCTCATTGAATAAACAAACAATACCTTTATAGCCATACACAAATATAAATGTGTTATGGTAGATTTTTAGGAAAGCAAGTATTCCTTTCTATGATGGGAAAATAAGGTACATAACAAACATAGAAACTTCTAAATCTCTACTCCAAGTTTTAAAATAGTTGCCATAGTTTTTATTACAAAAATATCAGTATATGCAGTGGACAAAAACTGGTTTGATATTGCTGCCTCATATTTTTGAGGTAGAAATGTATCCTAGGATCCATAGCTTTTTTCTTGCTTCTTTTGTAAATCAGTGTCCTAGGTGTGAAAGTTACTAGCTAGCTTTACTAACACAATGCAACATCTAGACATCTGGTTGTGTTCTTCTGGTTTTAGATGTTATCGCTGACCATCACCACCAATGAAATCACAGATTTGGATTTAAGTTGCTCAAATGAAATGAAGCTTTACTTTCCTCTTGTTGTGCTATATTGTCATACTTTGCTCTAGTTGTACTATATTGCTAGTATATTAAAAATAAAATACATTTTTAGGTGAAAACATCAAGTTTGACTGAAAAAGGAAGTTTGCTTCTTTCTGTTTAGATAGATTAATGCATGATTCAGCTGGAATTGTCTGGTGCCCCCTGTGTAAAATCTCTAGTATGTTTAAAACTTCATTTCAAGTACTTGAATTTTAATTTTCGGTGAATCTTATGTCAGTACTTGACAACAGAGTCCTCAGATTCCACATTGTGAAATATCTGTCTGCAGTAATCAGGTCTTGAATCATGAATATCTCCTAGTGTTGTAATCATGTGAAAGTCTGTGTCAGAAGCTAGAGCATCATAAACTAATTTTTAAATCTGCTAGTAAGCCTTATACACCTTACAAGTGACTCAGACTAACACATTTGCTTATTGAAGTTTCCTGTAAGCCCTATGGCTACTTTGGCACCTAAGAAATTTTCTTTCTGCTTTTTTTGATATAAAGCACAATCTGAAAATTTGATCTTCTGTGATCTTATCTCTGTGGATGGACACTTAAGGGATTTGAAGGTAAGTATTGACTCTGTGTTCTCTTCTGTTATACTTGCACGTAAATCTGGAAGAACAGAGCCTTCTGTTGGACTTCCTCGAGCGAATGGTGAGGGAATGGCATGCGTTCTTGAAGTCTGTATGTCAGCAATTATTCCTGACATACAGTATTAAAACAACATGCTACACAGCTAGGGATAAAAAGAAAGAACTTATTTTATTTTTAAAATATAGTTTCCAAAAAAAATGAGCATTTCAGGACTAACTGCTAAAAGTTGTTTGAGCATCATGGCTGTCTAGACTTGTTACTTTTTCCTCATCATAACCTGCATTGTTTGGTTCTGCTTAGTATAGCACCACACCTGTCAGCTATGTAGAAAATTACTGTTTATGCCCACAAAAAAAAAAAATTAAAAAAAAAATAATAATCTCCTGCTGTAGGTAGGTTTAATGTGGGATAAATTCTGCTGTATGGAGACAAATTCTGGAGCGCTGTATGATGTGCCTCACAAACAGCCAGGTGCTTGTACTTGTATTCAGGGAGAAAAAAAAAAAAAAAAAAAAAAGTGATATTCTTTGACTTCCTCAGCACGGTCTCTATCTTGCACATAGTATCATGCTTATGCACTTCAGTGGGATTCTGCAGGATGCTGATGCCACCCAACATATGAAGGGACTTGCATGGTCCTTCAAGACATGAGATTATAATTAATTTCCTTTAATTTTATTCTCTGAAATGTTTTAGCATTTGCGATCTCGCAATATAAATGTGGAGGAATTTTCACAATGTTGCAAATACAGTTTCAGTTATTTTTCACATGAGTTGTGTTTATTGACATCAAAGAGGACAGCGATGTTTTGGGAACTTTATATGGCTTCATACTGCCATTGAACTTCTTGTGAAGTTGCAGTATTGCATTTCAAAGTTTTAATGAGGTAGCAGCATAGAATTATTAGACAGAGAATAATTTAGCAAGGTTTTAGGGCTTATAATGCTTCGTTGAGTTCTAGTTTGGATTCTTATGTGTTGATGCACACATACGTATTAGTTAATGAAAGGTATGGCCCTATTTTTTTTTCTTGTAATCATTTTCATAATTTCAATGAGCAAAAAGTTTCAAAAATATACATTGACCCTTTATTACAGTTCTCTTGTGGCATTTTTTAGTTTCATTTGTTTCTAAGTATGCAGTGGTTTCTAAGTATGCAGAAGCAATTATGCTTCTTACTTGCAGGATTTCTACTGGGTTGACTTAAAATAGTAACAGAAAATTTGAGGAAGATGTTACTCGATATGTCTTCTATTTCATACCTATTTCTTGTACTAATTGTCATGTTTTAGTTCAGTTTTATTGTTCTGGTGCATAGTCTTTGAATGACTTGTAATACAGAAAAGAGAGACAAAGTAAAACAGATGACTACGTAGAAAAACACACACAAAAAATATCTGTTTACAGTATATATGATTAATACTACATCTTTGCAGAATCGCAGAATAGTCTAGGTTGGAAGAGACCTACAAGATCGCCGAGTTCAACCTCTGACCTAACGCTAACAAGTCCTCCACTAAACCATATCCCTAAGCTCTACATCTAAACGTCTTTTAAAGACCTCCAGGGATGGTGACTCAACCGCTTCCCTGGGCAGCCTATTCCAGTGACTAACAACCCTTTCAGTAAAGAAGTTCTTCCTAATATCCAACCTAAACCTCCGCTGGCACAACTTTAGCCCATTCCCCCTCGTCCTGTCACCAGGCACGTGGGAGAACAGACCAACTGCCACCTCTCTACAGACTCCTTTAATGTACCTGTACAGTACGATAAGGTCGCCTCTGAGCCTCCTCTTCTCCAGGCTGAACAGTCCCAGCTCCCTCAGCCGCTCCTCATAAGACTTGTTCTCCAGACCCTTCACCAGCTTCGTAGCCCTTCTCTGGACTCGCTCAAGCACCTCCATGTCCTTCTGGTAGTGAGGGGCTCTAAACTGAACGCAGTACTCGAGGTGCGGTCTCACCAGAGCTGAGTACAGGGGGACAATCACATCCCTGGACCTGCTGGTCATGCTGTTTCTTATGCAAGCCAGGATGCTGTTGGCCTTCTTGACCGCCTGAGCACACTGCTGGCTCATAGTCAGCCGACTGTCAACCAAAACACCCAGGTCCTTCTCTGACAGGCAGCCTTCCAACCACACATATCCCAGCCTGTAGCTCTGTTTGGGGTTGTTGTGCCCCAGGTGCAGAACCCGGCCCTTGGCCTTGGTGAACTTCATACCGTTGGCCTCGGCCCATCGGTCCAGCCTATCCAGATCCTCCTGCACAGCCTTCCTACCCTCGAGCAGGTTGACACACGCACCTAACTTGGTGTCATCTGCCAACTTACTGAGGGTGCACTCGATCCCCTCATCCAGGTCATCGATGAAGATGTTAAAGAGGACTTGTCCCAGTACCGAGCCCTGGGGGACTCCACTAGTGACCGGCCAGTACCGAGCCCTGGGGGACTCCACTAGTGACCGGCCTCCAACTGGATTTGACTCCATTTCACCACAACTCTCTGGGCCTGGCCATCCAGCCAGCTCTTAACCCAACAAAGCGTGTGCCAGTCCAAGCCATGAGCAGCCAGTTTCCTGAGGAGAATGCTGTGGGGAACGGTGTCAAATGCCTTACTGAAGTCAAGGTAGACCAGCCTGTCTTTGTTCATAATGAGCTGTATTTACCTAGTTCTTTTTATATTTATCATGTCTTTTAATGAGCAACTTTATTTATCGCATTTCCAGTTCTTAGAAACAAAGCTATCAGAACCCTCTAAGGTTATGTTGCTGAAAGGAGTAAGAACACTTTTATCCTTTACTTGAACAGGATAGATTAATACATGCTATCACATTGGAAGGCTGGCTTTATAGTTAAAGCCTCAAAACTGCAGGTTCTATCAGTTTGGTGAACTGATCTTGTCTTATGAACTGTCCTTATCTTATTGCCCTTTTCAGTCTGTCCTTTTAGAGGTGCTATGACATTCTATGAACATCGCTCTTTCTCTTTTTTCTTTTAAAATCTTTTTAGTAAAACTGTCTTTACATTTCCAGTTCTTCATGTTATAGGGTAGTTCACCTCTCCGGAAAACATAAGCATGAAACAGTCAACTATTACACAGAAAGAAAGCATTTGTGCTATCAAATGTATGAACAGTCAAAAATACTATCAACGGTCTTTTTTTTTTTTTTTTTTTTTTTCTACTCACCTTTCATTTCCCATTGAACAGCATGATAATATGAAACCTAAATTACCTTAAAATAAATATACAGTGGCTTTAGAACATAACTTGATTTCCTTTTTTCCTTAGCACCATCTGCTAATCTATATGAGCAATGTATAATGACTGATGGATATCTTTGCATAAATTCTTAAAAAAAAAAAAAAAAAAAAAGAAATAAAAGATTTTGTGATGAATGTGATATAGTTCTAGATGGAGTGGATAATATTTGGATCTTCCAATTTAATTTATCCAAATAGGTATGGTGTATTAATTTTAGGTTTACTTCAATTACTGAAGAACATTTTTTTTTTTTTTTTTTGCCTGTTTATTCTATGTTTCAAGTTTGCTACAGCATATTGGGGAACATGACATGGTGTCACGTCACACGATACAGTGCATCCTTTTAGATCCAATGCTTTTAGTTGCTGTGATTTCAGGGACTGGGCTTGATGGAGCAGTCCTTACAGATGATCACTGCAAGCCACCTGCTTCAATACTTTCAGCAAATCTGATGATGGTTTTAACAAAAAGTATTCTGAGTATTTCAGCTGCCTGGTGCTTCCTTTTATATAGTCTTGGGTAGAAGTATTTAATTTCATTCCTGTCTTGCATTAAATTCATCTATGATAATGAGCTTTATAGTCACTCAGAATGATATAATAGGAATCCAGCAACTCATGAAGTTTTCTTTTTCTTTTTTTTTTTCTTTTTTTTCCTTTTTCCTCAAACATTTCTCTCTATTCATAGATTCCCTTGACAGAGCAATTTCCTACTGGAATACTAAGTGACATTCAAATAGAATTGAGTCAATTTCGTAAAATTTTGCTAGAAGGGTTGTATAAGTATCAAAATGAAGTTTCTGAGAATTGTTCCAATTTTCTATTTTTCTTTTTACCTCTTAAATTTTATGAAATGCTTCTATGTCTCCAGAATCTTTTGTATTAAAAATCATTGACATTCCTAATGCATTTGGTGCTTTAAAAGAATCTTTCTTGTGTTTTCTTTAACTTTAGAGGGCAGGGAATTACTGAGCATAGTGAATACTTACTAAAGTTGAGAATAAAGATTTCCTACATCTGACTAGCATTTTAATCATTGGATGCTGTGACACACTGAAGTATTTCACCTTTAAACAGTATCTATATGTAAAGAAACAAACAAAAGCAGTTTTTAAACAGAATTTACACATGATTTTCTGTTACTGTTTTTTAATTGCTAATTCTGTATTTTTGGATGCTGTCTGTGTTCTGTTTTCAGTAGGTTGATATTGAAAAGTTAGCTTTTTTTTTTTTCTTTTTTTTTAGCAACTTCTTTTAGTTGCATTATTCTGCTTTTTAAATGAGTTGTTTGCCATCATTTAAAGAAGTTATTTGGTGCCTCTGTGCTTTAGGAGCACCTTCTACTGGAGTTCACTTCTCTCCTTCATCCCTGTGGCAGTACTGACTTGGCCAGAATTATACAGTAAGTTAGCATTTGCGTTAATGAAATAACTCAAGCTGTCTCAAAGCTGCATGGAAAAATGGCCGATACAGGAAATAAAAATGTGTATTTTTTTTCTTCCCGTAACTTCAGTGTTGTAATTATGTGGAAGCAGAGTGGAGCTGCTGAGCGCCTTGTATGAAGCCAAAGAAAGCCATTCAGTGCCACAGCTGTCATTTTCTAATAAATTTCCCTCCTCTTTGTTTAGAAGTGAGTGTGTTCCAGACACAGGTTATACAGAGTGCTGTTATCTTTCACTACTTCTCTCCTTACCTACATTTTCTTCCATATTCAGAAACACTCGTGCTTTTTGATTAGGAAAAATCTCTTGCTTCTGCTGTGTACTTTTGGGAGCTGTTCTTCCCCATCCTTTGAGGGTTTTAGAAAAAACAATAGTTATCTGTCGTAATTATAGGAAAATAAGTAGAATTTCTTTTATGTATTTGTTGTCTTGAATTGCATAGTTGGGGCCTTATCTGTGGAGTGAAAAATAGCGTTTCAGACAGTGCAGATTAAGTATTTAATGTGCATCCTGGATGTGACATAATCATTCTTCAGGATATAATGGATTGGACTGCTTTCAGTAGCTGTTGCTCTCTTTGTTGGATTAGACCTCTTTTGTGCAGTCTTTGACAAACTCCAGATTGCTTAGAGTTTTTCTCTTTTCTTTTTTTGCTATTAGTTTTTGTTGTCAGCAGTGGTGATCTGCTGTTATTTGCTGGGCCTGACCGCAAGCTCCAGCCCTCTGCCAGATGATCACCTCTGTGGCTCTCTGTATGCCAGGACTACTGTGTCTTTTTTAATTCAAGACACTTTTTCTAAGCATCCCAATCTGTCAGCATCATGGAAACACTTCCTCTCCTAGATCATGTACTGTATTTTTTCTCTATGCTTCTATTTCTCATATTTTTCTTGCATGAAAATTATTTTTTTTTTGGACTCTCTTAAAGATAGAGCACATTCTGGAGCAATAGAGCACATTCCAAAGCTCTCTGTAATGTACATAATGTGCTCTGTTTCTATAATACTGTATTCATTCTAAATCACGTGCCTTTTTTGTGGGATTTTTTTAAGCAGTATAGTTTTGACAGGAACCAAAGTGGTATAGTTGGAGCTATTTCTGCTTTAATTAATTGTCGCATTGGAAGGTATTTTGCAGAGAGCTAGAGAAATGAAAATTCACCTCTTTGGGAACTGGCAATTACCATCGGCACTGTAGCTGGCTAAGGAGCTGTTACTAAGGATATAGAATTAAGCTGAAAGAGTATTTTCCCTGACCTTCAAACAGGTTAGTGTTATTTGCTTCCAGTAAGAACTGTTAATGTATTTTCATAGAAATAATTTTTAAAAATGATAAATTAAGGCAGACTCAAGAAAAATCGTAGCAGTGGTAAAAGTTATTAGGTTGCAGGACACTGAGATTTCTCATAACTTTTATGTTAATCCCATCAGTGGACTAGTCAAGAGACAAGAAAATATATTATTAGAGACAGTGTTGACCAGAGGGATAGTAGCATAGGAGCTGAATTAGCCTGTCTGCCTTGTGTATAAATGTTCTAGTCTTTTGCAATGTATTAGTTGTTGCTGCACTGCTGAGGCCAGCAGCGCGTGGTCATCTGGCATGTTGTGTCTCTGAATACTGGAAAAGTTAGGTCACTATGCAGGAGCAATAACCTGCACAGAATGCTGTACAGCCCATCCATTTTGTCACTTACTGTGCTGCTTTGATTTCTTCTTAAGGAATCCCTCCCAAAATGAAACAATTCCATTTGCTGCTTCTCTTCTCATTTGTGTTTGATGAGACTAGAACAGTGTTTGTGCTCCTTGGCAATTTTGTTTTGTCTGTTGAAGGAGTTTATTATGAGGAATGAACTTGAAGTCCTGGTAAGTACTCTGATATAAAGATGCAGTAATTTTTTTAACATTTACATAGAAAATTACATTTTATTATGACTGACGCATACCTGTGATTTACTTATGATGGATTCTTCAGAATACTTCCTGATTGTTTATTCAGAACGGCACATCGATTCAAGCTTTGAAAGTGGCCAGGTAAAGGTTCTTGAAAATAACATGCAAGAAATGTTGAAATGATGTACTCTTTCATAGAGTTCTCAGCTGTCTCTATTACTCTTAATTAATAGAAATTATCTCCAGTCTTGAAACATGAGGTTTTAGGTATTATTAAAATGACACGTCTCATTCTTCTATTATAACTTTGTAAAGGGTTATTTCTATAAATGTCTGGTTTTTCTTCATATATTCTTAGGTGAGAAGATACACTTTCAAAATAAATGTTTGCCTTTTTTTTTTTTTTTTTTTTCCTTATTTCCTACCAAACTATGTACTGTGTGTATTCCCCTTGTTGAGGATAAGTGTTTTCCTTCACAGTGTTTTATGCTCTCTACTGCTGAAATAAATAAGGTGTCTGGTGAGGGGGAAGCACCAGTGTTGCTCTGTTCTCCTGATCTCTTCAGTGTTTAAATGCTACTCAATATACGGTCCTTACCAGTTTGAGTAGGCATTTCTTTGCTTAGAGGCAATGCATGTAGAGATGCACATGAGAGATGACACTCAAATCATGCAAGTCCTTAGTACTGGTGTGCTGTTCTTTGCTTACAACTTCTGTGCCTCCAGCACTAGACTGATAGAAAATTGATCAGTTTTCTGTGTGGTTGTCTGAAATTTCAAAGTATACCTTTACAGAAAGGAGTTTCTTTTTGTTTGTTTGTTTGTTTGTTTGTTCTTTCTTCCACTGTTTTCAGATATGAGTATGTAGGTATAAAACTTATGGGTTTGTGTCTTTGCAGTGGTAAGAGTTTTCCTTTGAAAGAGGTACATTCTATTATAAAGTAGTCTTAGTATAAATGTAGTGATCATTGAATGATGAAATCAGCCAGATCAAATGACTACAACATTGTCTTTCAGCTTAAGATTTAGAGTAACATGAGAAATTAGAACTTGAAAATTGTTGGGAGCATGACGTAGTTGTTACATGATGTATTTGATATGGGTGAGTTAAATTTTCTGTTTTGTAGTACTTGTAGATGTGGATACAGGAAACCAACAGTATGGGTCAGCATGAAAGATCGGTAAAGTTGGAGTCAAGCAGAGAGAAATTACCAAAAGACCAGTCTTCTCAAACTAGAGCCTGGGTAGCTGATGATTTGATCATGGTTGGATTTGGAGCTATGTTCTAGTAATGTTATCAGAACAGCTGGGGCAGGACTCTCAGCAACATCCCACTGTGACAGGAGCTCAGTCACCCTCCTTGGGACCAGACAACACCTAAGTCACCAATACAAATATTTCTGGTTCTTCTGAGTATCAAAATCAGTGCTCATTGGTTTCCATGTAGGAGGAGATAAATACTTTTGTATTGAGCAGGAGATAAAAAAGAACTTTTGGGTAGCTTTTAAAAGATCAGCTCAAAGGATGAGTTATGAAGTAAATGTGTTAGCATCCCCTGTGTTATATTCACCAGCTGATCACTGTACCTTTGTAGCTCTGGTGTCTGTTTAAAGTCTTTGTGCTTCAATACTTGAGCTTTGAGTCAGAAAACTCTTTGTCAAGGTCTTGAAACCGGTTACCTCTACTCAGAGTTTGAGCTGATCTTAGATCACAGTTCTCTCTTGTATGTTGCTACTGCCAGGAACACAGGTTAGTCACTGTGGAAAAAAAAGAAAAAAAAGAAAAAAAAAAAAAAAAAGAAAAAAAAAGTTCCTGACAATATATAATTCGTGTCCTTACAGTTTTGGCACTGAGAAATACTGGCTTACTGTAACCTTAAAACTGCAGAGATTAAAACATTTATCTATTTGACTACCTGTGCTACAACTATTGTATTGTAAGTGGTCTGACACTTTCTGCTCTCATCATAACTGCTGTTATTGTAAGAAAGTAATATTCAAAAACACACTGCTTCAAAGCCTGACTTATGAGAAAAGACAACTGTCACTAATTCTAGTCTCAACTTTTATTGGCAATTCCCATTCTTTTTACCAGCATTTCTCCTGCCTGACCTCATTAGGCAGTATGAAGGAAAAGAAACAGAGAATCTGTTGTAGAGATGCAATTAATTCTTACATTTATTCTTACAGCCTTCCTCATCTTTCAGACTTTTTTGTATTAAATGCAGTAGGCATAAGGTGACCAGACCTCTGTTTCACTCATTCACTTTTTTTTTTTTCCTTTAATTGTCAGTATATTATACTGACAAATTTCTGGAGTTCATTTCTTCACCCCAAAAAAGAAAAATTGATCAACACTAATGACTACAAACAAGTCTGATTTCAAAGTTTCTTTAATTTTAAAACAATTACCAAATAATTCCTCTTCACTTTTATTTTTCTTTTTTACTCCAGTCCCTTACTTGAGTCCTTCCTTGAGTTGTTCTTCCATTTAATCACCATTAGAATCCCGTAATCTGTATCTCATTTTCCTCTTTTTAAATAGGCTCACTTTATCTAGAAATTAAAGGTATTTTAAAGGCAACTTCATTGTCTGAAAGTTTTTCTCAACTCCCTTAAAGGACAGAGGAAAATTGAGTATAAGTTAGAATCCTAGAGACTGATGTGAAATAGTTGCCTGAGTCTGTATCATTTCTATCACCTCAAGGTCTCAATTTGAGATGGATGCCACCTTGGAATATTCACCCTTCATACTGACTTTCTCTCTCTGACCCTTACCTTGCTCAGTTGCATAGGTTATTCATCAAACGTCCCATGCTTTCTGTATCTGGAGAAGCTGGTCTGTCACTCCATTACTCCAAACGAGTTAATAAATGTTGTCATAAAAATATGTAAACAGAAAACACAGAAGGTTAGCAGGATTTGTCTATATTAGTCATGGAGAATGGGATGATCGTTAAATTACTTTGACTTTTTAGAAAGTCAATAAAATACAGAAAAAAAAAAGTACATTTGTCACTATGCCTTGAAATAATTCATGTGTGCTATAGTAGACTTCTCAAAATATTCCACAGATCAACATACACCAACATATATCAACAGACTAGAAAAACACAGAAGTTTTGCTCTATATTCTGTCCTTTTGCTTAATGTTCTGCGAATTTGTATTTTTTAAATAAAAGAATGACCCGAGGGTAAAAAAGATGTTACAACTTCTGGACGTTATTATTTTCTTCTCAGATACTGGAAGACTGTATATGGGTTGATGAAAGTATATTATTAGTATCACAGTTTTGTATCTGGTGTCAGTTTCAGTGACCAAACCATGCTTTTTCTATTGTGGATTTTTTTTTTTTTTTTTAAGATCTTACATTTTTTCCAATTCTTTAATCAAAGAAAGCAAAGAAAAAAAAAGCAGAAAAGCCAATAGCTCATTAGCAGCATACTGATTTCTAATGTTTCAGGTTCAAGACCCTGCTATTGTTTGTTTCCAGATCCTGGGTAACAAAGTTTAAATTAGTAGGGATGGTGATTATTTTTCTGTGTGGTTTAGACCAGAAACTGAATCTTTAATATGAGCACTTCTTCAAAATAAACGTTTTCCTTGAAGAAATGTTTATTCTCAAAAAGCAAAGGAATGGATCATCCAAATAACCATTAACTATATAATTATTTGTCTGGATTCTTCACTGAAATGTCTCTGAAATTGGTAGCATGAGATCCTTATCTTTGACCATTATATTATTTCTCCACATAGTAAAGAAACAAAGAGAAGCCTGTGGTATTTTGTCCTGCAAATGAAAATCAGGTGGAACAAGCATGTGAATTTATTTTTCCCTGTTTGTTGGTGATGTTGGCTTGGTCCCTGATGCTAAGGTCTGTATTGAAGAGATTAATTCTAGTTTCTATACTAATCTATTGTAAATCTTTACAGAAAAGTGCTTTCATTATTATTTGTTAATGCTATCTAAACTAATTTTGATTCATTTTGTGGTTACAATTTTGTTGGATAACGATTTCCTAAAACCCAGCGATATTTAAAACCTTTCTTTCTCTTTATTCACTAATCTTAAAATTCCATTAAAAACAGTCAGAAACATCTTGCAGAATCTGTTGTGTAATCATTGTGCATATCGTAGTTTTTGCTGTTCACTGAAGCTGTGGGGTATTTTTGTTGAGTCTTACTGTTTGCTCCATTGGTTTGCAGGTTTGAAATTGCTGATAAGAAGTATTTTTATGCTATAACCTATTAAAGTTACTTCCCTTGTACTAAAGTCCCTGAGAAAATGTAGCCTTATATCTAATTTGTATTCCTACAGCCATTTTAAGAGCTTGTAATGAGGATGGGAGAATGGACTGTTTATTCAGGATAATATCATGACTCCAACAAGATTGTCTAAAATGAGAAAGACTATTATGCTATGAAGGAAGGGTGGGAGGACTTCTGACTGATTCCGAATTGCAGAAGGTCTATAGGATGTGTAAGAAGAATGGTTAGAAATTCTGAACAAATCACAACTTGTCTTCTCCACAAATGAGCTGAATCCTGTAAATGTAAATACTCTGAGCAGATATTCTGAAAGCATTTAGCGCAATGCTAGCTAATTCGCTTTATGACTAGTAGTTCTCTCAGGGGATATAAAATGAAATCACTTCTCTTACTTTTTGACTAAATTCACCCCACATCTTCTGTCTCAATTCTCATCTGATCTCTAGCCTTATAGAGCCTGCAGTTCACTTTCAGCTCACCTTCAGAGCTCTTTGCAATTCTTTGCAGGCACTTATGTGGTATGAACATAATTAAGTGAAATGGTTCCAAACATTGTACAATAGACCTATAATTGCTATTTGATAATTGATTTCTTGAATGTTATAGCCTTTTAGATAATGCTAGGAAAAGCACCTGTCTCAGGAACTGCTAGGAACTTTTGAAAATAATCTGTAGTTTATATCTTTTGGTTTCACAGAGATCACCTAGTAACCATTCCCATTTCAGATCTGAAGAACACATTGATACGAGGCTTACTGCCTGAGGTTTGTCTCCTGGTTTTATTATAAGTGACAGCACATAGTTACTTTATTGCAGTTCCTGCAGTCATGTTTTTGATTTTTAAAATACTCCATCCGTCAGATTTGCATGAGTGACATTGAGTTCCCGTGGTATTGCCTGGGAAGTTGTCTGCTTTCCAGGTTGTCTGCTATTTTAACAGTATAACTCCATGCAAGTATTTTTATACAAAGAAGGTAATAAATATTTGAAGGCCTACTGGAAAATAAGCACTTTGCAGTAATCGCATAATTTTAAGAAATTGCCAATTATGGTTATAAACAAAACAGAGGCATTAACTAACATCTTACATGTTAAGTACAAGACCATCCCAGAACTGAAATGTAAAATTTATGTATTGTTTCCTTAGTACTGTTTTAACTGATACAGTGAGGCCCTCCTTTCTGCTTGCTTTTGAGACTCAGAACTATTGCAACCAAACTGGCTGTAGCTTCATTACATGCAGAGCTGCAACTTTAGGCCTGAAAGCAAGTAAACCCTGTTTATACTTATCCTCTGACCTTATTATTTCTGAGCTGCATGCAAGTATATTACCTATTTACCATCTGTGAACTCCAGAAACTTGTATTTCTCCCTCACTAAATTGGAAGATGAGGTAACATGGCAAAATTCATGAGGTTGACATAGAAAATGAAGTGAATGTTAAATGTGTTAACCTGTACATTTTGAGTGTTTCTTGTCAGGACACATTAAAGTCCATTGACATAAAATACCTCTCAGTTCAACCAGCATTCACAAAACCCTGGCCCATTTCTCTATGGCATTTTTTTCCCACAGTAACACAGATACACTGCCAGAAATGAAGTAGAATTTTGTTTTTGCCTTTCCTTTCTCTTCAGAGTTTTGACCCTGCACTTTTGAAATGTAGGAAACATAGAAATGTTCAAAAGAGAATTGTAAAACATTTGGCTAAAATGGGGAAAAGATTAACTAGAGCCTACATTATTTGCAGTATTCCCTCAACATCCAGTGTGCCAGCTTGGTTCTTAATGGGAGGAAGCAGCCTCCTGGGTTCTGAAAATTTTCTTCAGCCTTTCATGTTGATAAATGCTGAAAATAGGCTGATTGAACTAAAAATAATGTCTTGTCAAGGTAGTACTTGTCATTGTTCGATGCATTTGTTTTAGGAAGTGGAGAGGAGGAGATTGTATTACGAAAGAGTAAGTCTATCCAGTGGTGTTGCAGAAGAAAAATTCCTAAGCCTTTCAATTCAGTTGTGAGAAATAGGGCAAGCTTTACAACCCAAAACATCACCACTTAATATTGTGACTGTGCCTGCAGTTGCAACACTTCTTGCAATAATTTATCATCTCTCACAAGCTCTACGACACACTTTGAAGCTTCAAGTGCTACTCAGACCACTGCTTAAAGCAGTCTTCACTTAGCCTTCACTAACTGCTCCTTACATTGCAGTTGTAGAGCATGCACAAACCAAACATGTAAGGAGATAAACTCGTGAATTGTAGGCACTGCTCTTCTCCAATGACTCCGTATTGAACCAGTGCCTTAGAAAAAGGACTTGAGTGTGCAATTTCTCACATGTTTTTGGTAAAAAAAAAAAAAAAAAAAAAAAAAAATCACTAATTACGGTATCTATTATTTGACTTTTTCACAGTAGAAATATTGACTAAATTGTTAGGTCTTACAGTTAATTCTGCTTAGCTGTATAGCTTACGATATTTCTGTTTGAATAAAGCCAGAGCTACGTTGAATTGTTTTGTACTGATGCTGTGTTGGCTCTTCCTTTCTACATTGTAAATTCCCAAAGGGATTTTGATTGAATAGATGTCCATGCCACTCTCCTGTATTGGCATGCTAATATTTTGAAGGTAAAGAATTCAGTCTAAATGTAAGAGCAATGCTATATAAGATCCAGATAAGCTAATCTATTTTCCAGATGAAAATTGAACCTGAAGCAGTCCTTAATTGGCCCTTCTGTTTTCCCTGCACTGCAGAAATTAGGCACAATTCAACTTTTTCTTTTTTAACAGCAGGGAACGCTCAGTGGTTATATCTTCTTCCTATTTTTGCTCATTATAAACATTGTTTGGCTCCTCTCTATGCTATTACTTTATGCTCCTCTAAGTTAATTTACAGCGACTGACTAGCACTAAACACTTGCAATCCAGACTTACATTTCAAATTTTGTTGTGGGCTAATTGGTTGGCCTTGAGTCAACTCAGTTTCTCCTACTGTTATCCAGAAAACTTCATTTACTTTGCATGGAAGTGCTATGGGTTGTCTTCATGGTAAAAATAAAATAACATCTATATATCAAAAAGAGTGTGGTAGAAAAGCAACACGGTAGCATCAGTTCTTAAGAATCTGAACATCAAAAAGTAACTTTATTAAAAACATATAGAAGTTGTAGCTCTGTATGGAAGCAATGTCTATGTCAGGATAAAATTGGAAAGTCTGGGGCAAAATGAGAATTATAACAACAGTGTTATAAGGTGCTGGTTTAGAAAAATATTACAAGAAGATATGAAAGATATTTTAAGATGTTGCTGGGATAAATGATCAAATAACAAGTCAGAGAAAAGTGAAGTATTGAATAACCTTATTTCTATCAATCTTAAAAAAAAAAAGTGAATTACAAGCTGATTTTCAACAGTTAATAGCAAAGAAAATAAATAGAAGCAAGAGCAGCGGAAAATGGGTTAACACAGTTGTACGTAATGTATGTAAGTTCTATATTTATCATATGTTTTGCCTCACAGAAGTTAAGGAACTGGGAATTGTCAGTGTTGGGGTGTTGAACTTGCAGGGTCTGGGGCTGGAAAAGGTCAGCATTGTAGGCTGTGGGGGGCTCTAAAGTAACTGTGTTTGCTGTGTTATACTGCTGCTGAAGAGGTTAAGTATGAAGAAAACAAACAAAACCACAAACAAATGTAACAGAAATTATGTGTATGGCATTGGCAGTAATGTTTCCACTGGAATTAACAGTGGATGGAGCACTTTGATTATGTCTGTGTCCGGGAAAAGTTTTGACAAGTAATAGAAGATCTGGTTGCAGGAGCAAAAAATGAAGGTAAAATCGCCAAGTTGGAGTGGGTTGTTGCTCTGAGGGCTGTGGTCAGGGGTTTTCATGCTTTTCATGCTCACTGCAGGTGAGACAAGAAACTATTGGTTTTGTTTGCTGCTTTTAAAGACATTAGGAACACAATTTTAAGAATACGAGAAGAATGGCTTAAGAATGTCATGGATGCTTTCTGCTGATAGTTTCTAAGAGTAACTGGGGCAAAGGATCAGAAGTCTTATCTAAAGATCCTTGAGTCTGTTCTAGAAAATCAATGTATGTGCCAGATAATAACTGAGTTCTCCTGAAATCCTGTATTTCTAGGATATTAATAAAGAAAAGTAAGTGGCGTTGCTCTGGGTGTATGGATAATGGATAAATCTTACATATTTTGCTAAATATAATAATTATCATTCAGCTACATTTTTTCTAGCAGAAGTCCTTCAGTGGTGTAGACATCACTAAAACAGCTTTGACTAATGTTTGTGTAAAATATAATAGTACAATAACAGCACAAAAATAACAACAGTAATGTGTCATTATGATTAAATGTCTGCTACTATTGTAATTATGAATGCCACTGTTAATTTGTAGCCCCAAACTTGCAGAAACGTTAATTAAAACTTAGTTGTCAGAAAAAATATTTGTACGTAATAACAACATAGGATCCAGCACCTTATGTTTGGTAGTGATGGTTTTGGTCGGTGAGCTTTGAGGCAGAGTACTTTAAAGGACTGTGTTCTACTGCAGATTTCTTTTCTACAACCATTCTTTTCTTCCACTTCCCAGAGCTATAATCTATGATGTTTCATATTGATAGCTTCTTAAATGTCAATAAACATTTTTTCCCCCTAAAAATTTTACATTTCTCTAGTTTTAATTTCAGTTCTTTTTTTAGTCTTTGCAGTTCATATTTTTTTTTTTTTTCTAGTGATCTTTGCTTACATATACTATATATTAACAGTTCATAGATGATTGTTGCAGCTAGATATTTGTGTGGTATCTGCAGGCCCTAACCATGCCTTTACTCTAAGGTGGCAGTCCTAGCACTGTGTGGCCACATACATCTCAATGAAACAAAACTGAAGCATATCACCCAAGGTTGAGAGGCTACATCAGCCCACTACCTTCTTAGATGATGATATATACATATTTTTTTCTTGAATCTGTGGAGACATGTCCGTGACAGTCAGGAGAGATGACGTGCATATGAATCAATCTTTGGAAGTGTGTGTTTTTTTTTTTGTTTTCAGGTTACAAATTTGGAGGGGAAGGCTACAGTTATCTAGTTTAAAAATTTAGAGATGATTTTACAGTGTTTTGCCTAATGTTTCTCTTTCCTGTGAACCTGTATATGACTTTTGAACAACACCTAGAAATTATCAAATCAGGCAAGCTGTTAATGAGAGTATTCCAAACTATTCCAAACAGAAAAATTAAAAGTATTTCTACTAGAGTATTTTCTACTTTTTTTTAAATTATTATTATTAGTATTGCTTCATGCACTAGGTTTTACCTGCCATCTCACCACCTATTTAAATAAATGTATATTTCTGTATTTCTGTGGAAGTAAGGGAGGGAAGAAGAGTCAATTTTCTTTGGCAAATTCTGGAAGGAGAGTGTTGATTAAAGAGATTTGGGTATCCTTTTGGTAGGCAAGAGATTCTGCAATATTAACAGTTGATTCCAGAGGATTAATTTATTATATGATTACCAGAAACATCAGAGAGAGAGAGAGAGACTTCCAGCAAGGCTGCAGCTTTTAGGCAAGCGGTCCTATTCCTTTTTGCCAACACAGACTGGCCAGCCTTAGTAACTTTCTTTTCACGTAGGAGGTGTATTAAAGAGTTCCACTACTGTACATTAGCTTTATAATGTGCTTCACAGGTATGTAACATTGCTTCCAAATTTGAGCTTTGTCATCATGCTGATTTCTTGTCCTCAGCACACAATTGGAACAGAGCACAAATTAGCTCTTTTTAATTGGTTAAGTAATAAGAGTCACTGAACACCTTCTGAGAGGAGCAAATGGTTTTCCAGGTAGCTGGCAGGACTGCACTATCGGAGAAAAATAATGTGCATACCCTATTACCAGCCCGTAAAGGCAACTCTGTTTTATACCTTTTTAAGCTCGTGACATGTGTTGTCATATACTTAACTCCAGAATTCTTGAAAGGTGAGATTTATTAAAAATTCAGGTTACTGATGTGTGCCTAAAACCTGAAAATTACCAGAACAAGCTAATTATTTTAGTGTGTTTCCAATCCCTTAAGTTATACTGTTGCGTTTCTATATTGGTGTATTTAATGTTGGAAGCCAAGCTGAATTTGGCCATGTGTGCTTAAAGTCAGTGTGCCTTTCTTTATGGCTAGATAAATACCATATGTCCGAATCACTGTTCCATGAAGGGCTGACAAAACTGGAGAGATGGATTTTGCTACCTGCATTCGTTGCACGAGCACCTCTGTGCCATCACTTGTTTCCTCGTAAATAGTTGATGAGGTTTTAGCTATGAAGCAGACTTACTATACGATCTAACAGAATCTCTCACTGCAGATCAGCATCCGTAGTATTCTGTTACTACACTAGAGTAATGTTTTCTTTCAGACCTGGCAGGTTTAAAATTAATAGAAACTTCTAAGTCAAAATTTTCTCATCATTTAGTATCCTCATCTGTAGAATGGCTGAGGATGGGTTCACTGGGGTTTACAAGAGTAATTTAAATCAAACTGCACACACAAGAATATCATCACAAGATTTAAATGAACTATTCAGGAATCTGCAGGAATAAGGTCTCAATAATAATAATAATAGAAATTATCTGTTGACAGCAAGGAATATGCTTCAGCACTGACTAGAAATCTTACCATATTTTGATAGCAAGAAAGGAAACTCATTGACTATCCGAACTAGAGGATATTTGTTTACAAGTGCAGGAAGCAAAAATGTTTTAAATCAGTCTTATTTCCTCCTAGAGAAAAAGATAGAGCTCACCCAAGCTTCTGTCAGAGCAGAAGGAATGCACTGGATTTCATAAACTGTAGTATAGCTACCTATAGAGATTCTTCTTTCTCTTGGAGTCTACTCTGCAGTTAAACTGATTTCACTGTTACAGTCTATTATTCAGCCTGTTTCTTTTCTTCATGTATTCTCATTAATAAATATTGAAAAGGGATAATGGGTGGTATTCTGGAATATCATCTACAGGATTTCTTTCAAATCCTTCTGCCATTAATAAGCAAGTTTTTTTTGTTTGTTTGTTTGTTTGTTTGTTTTTTTTAATAAGAAAAATGTTTAATCCAAGATGCCAATACTCTACTTTCTTGTGCTTGTGAAAGGTCTTGTTAGTTGAAGCTGGGAATGCATATTTCCTGAAAAACGTAAACTTTGTTGTTGGTGGAACAACAACAAAACAGAAAAAATAAATTTCCTGCAGCTCAAGTAACTTTTCACCTATATATTAAATATATTCTTGACTCTCATAAAATATTAATAATGCATTCACATTCACAAATACTTATGAAGTTTTTTAAATGAAATTGTAATATGTACTTGTAATTTCCCAACTGAGATCTTATTTTCATATGTTACTTTACAGTGTGTGACTACTGAAAAAACTGATTAAAAAACATTTAACCTCCTGTTTTGTCTTTCCAGAAATGAATTTCTTTATTTCAAGAAATCATGATTATTTAATGAATTGGAAAGCAAGCAGGCTGATGCTCCATAGAATGGTGTGAACAACATGTAAGTATCATACATTTACTATAATGCTGATTAAAATTTCAGTGTAGAGAGTTTGGAGATTTTAATTTATTTTTATCGTAGCAGCAAATCAGGTAATATGACAGATCATGTCTGAGGTCATACTTTTCTGAAGGTATTTTTGTCCCTTTGTTTTATTCTGCACATTAATCTCCATCAGGCTCCGCTACGCATTCATAACCTTTGCTCCGGAAAATCCATGGCATCACAAATCAGGATTAATAGTAATTGATAAGTAAAGCTTGTTTAAAAAAAAAAAAAAAAAAAAAAAGCTGATGATGCATGGCCTACCTTGTCAGCAGAATGACGTGACACTAGATAAACTGTCTTTCATTGTTACCTTCCCCCAAAATAGCAGTACTATGTCCTTTTAAAGGAACTTGAAAAACAAGACTACCCAATGGCGTACAGAAACGTAAATTCTGATTAAATTCCTCAGTATTCAGAGGATGCATAGTAATATTAATGACCTTCTCAGACTTAATGCACTAGTACACGAGGGAAAGAGAAAAAGGCTATTTATTCCTTCTCACCACGATGTGCACATAGCGTTGTTTTGTCTGGTAACAATATTGTTTCTGATAAGAAACAGGGGATGACAATTTTTAATTTTAATATGCTTGTTTAATTTCATTGCATGTCTTGCCTTATTAAGGTCCAGTAAATAATCCTTTAGTTCTTGAGATGGATGTCGTTTGAATTTCTGTCTCATTTGACTTTAGAAAGGCTAAGTGATTCAGCTCAGTTTATGGTTTTGTTTCAGTCTCCTCTGCCCACAAACATTTGTGGGGATGGTTTTATTGTCTCCAGTATTTGAGGTCTGTATATCTGTCATTCAAATAGCTGTGCAGTCATGCAAAAGCAGGATTTTAAGCATTGTATTATTCAGTATTTTCAGCATATGATTCCTGGACTGCAGCTTTCCTAGAAGTTGTGGCAAGAGTAGAAATGATATTGGATGAGATGGTGTCATATATATTGACAAGCAAACCTCACCTTTATGGCTTTCACCATACAGCCAGGCAGCTTGCCTTCATTTGTGTAAACTTTCCTAACAACTGTGAATAATAAATTACTTAATAAAAGATGGTATTTTGCAACTAATTTATCAACTGAAGGAAAAAATGGTTTCAATCTGATAGTTGAACTGTAGAGTTGGGGATCCCAAATCAGGATCTAAAAGCCCTGCAATTAGAACTGTAGTATGTCTGTATTTTCTGGTAAGACTGAATAAGATGATGTAAAAGTGGTCCTCTGGTCAAAGAAATTGGAAGTCTTGGGGAAGTGGTGTCAAAATTCTCATTTTAGCTAGAAAGTTGACAATGATGTTTGTAACTTGTCGCAGGATTACACTGGGGGAAAACTAAGTCACTGGGCATCTGTTATGAGCATCTATACAGGTTTTTGTTGTTCATAAATACTTTTAGTATCCTGATTACATGATTTAAAATCAATTTTTTCATTGTTAGGGAAAGAAAATAAATATTTCATCAATACATTGTTAAAGTGAAGTTTTTTACTTGATGTGCTCATTAGCTTTTGAGATAGATCAATTTGAAATAAAAATTAAATGGATTAGTACTGTTTCATTGTCCAGGCCAAAAGTTAGATCCCACTTGGCCTAATTTGACTGTGTAGCTATTGGCTGAAGCTCATCAAGAAGCTTCACCTTTCCTTCCATGTTGTCCCATCATTTCTGTTTCCTGCTATTATACTCTTTGTAATTTTATGGTACTTTATATTCCTTTCACTGCTTTCTGAAAGGTACTTGCTCCTAGTCTCTGTTTGTGTAAAATGATAGCAGAAGATGCACTTCACCCAGTATTCATTCTAAGTGCCTCAGGATAGCACCTAACAAGGTAACTAAACACGCATGCAGTGGCACTTGATTTTCAGTGCATTCAGCAGTTGAAGGGATTCTGGTAGCAACAGAGTGATGCTGCCCGTGAGGAGAACTGATCTAAATTCAATATACATATATATACTTTTCTCATCAGAAAATATGAATTGGCTGAAACTAAAATGAAACTAAAATATTTGTCCTCAGTTTTTTATCACAACAGCCCACCTCTTTTGGCTGCTTACTGTCTTCAGTGTCTTCGATTTTCTAAACTACTTCCGAATGCAAAGAACTCAGATTGTTTTTACAAAATATTCATGAAATGTACATGGAATTATTTCATGTAAGTGAAATCCTTTGCTAGGGATCGATATGTGTTTTGAGGGAAAGATTAATCATTTGAGTAGTGTTGATAATCAGGTGTATATTATTTTTAAAGGTGTTTTATGTGGGTAGTATTCTTCACGTGAAAACACTGTTCAGGAATAATTATTTCTTTCTCTTGTTTGAAAATTGACTGTTAACTGAAAGCATTTATATTGCATAGTTACGTGAGGCACCATTATTTTCAGTTTAACAGAAAATTGCTCTTAAAGAACACAGAAATTAATGACAATATGTTATGGGACCGTATCACAAAATACACAGCTTCAGCTTGCATGCAAAATATCATTTAGCTGTGATAACAGAAATTAGATTTCAATCAGTATGCTCTTTAAGATTTCAATCTTATGCGCTCCTTTCATCTGAAGAGGTCCTAATAACATATTAGACAAATAATGCTCTTTACAAACTAATTTAAAATAAAAATTCAATTTCAGGCATGCATTTTATGAGAATAATTACATGTTCCCTTGCAACTACTGTATGGATGCATACTTGCAAGTGTGCACAATGTTGTATTTTTATTTTTAGTCTGAATTTATTATTTTGAATGAATTTTTCTTCCTATTTAAGCAGACTTGTGAGGGAATTTTGGGTTGCACAGTAAGAACTTTATTTTGAAGGCATAATAAGCATTTTAAATTATAAGGGAGATACAGATTATTAATATGTAGGGATAAAGTACTAAGTTAAACTTTTTCCTATGGAGCAAAAGAGGTGGAATCTAATGTTACTTTAAATCATTGACATTTCATCAGTTTCAGCTGTGGTCTGAAATTGAGGAATTTATAGTGTGTGCCCAGAACATTCTACATGATACAACCTCTGTGTAGGTTACTATGAATAAAGTCTCAACTGAACATCTTCATAAAGCTTCTTTCTGGTGGCCACTCTTTGTGATAGACACTGGTCATATTACACATGGGGGCTTTCAGTCAGCTTCTGTGAATGTCTTTTTGGTTTCCCTGACCTGCTTTACAAATAGAACAAGAGAGCTTAACTTTGTTGGCAGTGATGTTGAGAAATTAATGTAATTTATATATTTTTATATTTTTCTTCTGCTTCTAGTCTGGCTGTGACAATTTTTAATATCCCTTTTTAATTTCATCCATCATCAGAGAAAACAAACCCATTGGTACTGTGAGTCAGTTTTTTTGAATCATAGCCAGAGGTCCATTGCTCTGTAGTCTGGAAACTTCAGCACCGTTCTTGTTTCAAAACGTACCACAGGCTGGGTTCAGAGACAGTGGCTCCTCCCCATTTAGTGGGTATACATGCAACATATGGCCCTATCACACTCCTGATCTCACACACAAGATGCTAATGTACCGTGTGTGTTGATAAAGTATTAGAACAATGTTATGCGGGCTACCCAAGATCCATACAAAGAATGCATGGATTCTGACAGGTCTTTTTATACAGTGATCAAAAATTATTAGACTATACTTCTGTCCTTATTTGGACGCGTATTTTCTATCCCTATCACAAACCGTTAAGTCACTTTATGTTCACTAAGTGTCTGCTTTATGTCCTTTTCTCTGTTATTTTGTAGATTTTTTTTTTCTAATTTTAATACCATTATCTATCATATTTTGTGTAGACACTTCATCTGTTGTTTGCAGGTTCTGTGGAGCCTGCTTTGATTAATGCTTTTATCAGCTGTATCTGTAACTCTAAATTCTAATAAATTCAGCAGCAAAACATACAAACACTAAAATGTCACTCTGAGATTAAAATGTTCACAAAATACTGGCCAAATCTGTTGCTGTCAGTGGATTTCTAGAAGCTCATAAAAATGTCAAAAGGAATAGTATCATATTATGGGTTTGAAGAGAGGCCTTGGTTTTTCTTTTCCCCATTTAAAGTATTCAAGGCAACATCCTTGATTTTCATCCTGAAAAATTACACAGATTGTAATCATCTATGTGGTAAAGATTTCTGTGAAGTATATGAGAGAGAAAACATCTATTTTTCAAGAAGTGTCAATTTTTTTTTAAAGAATATTCTTTAAGAAAGTTGTTTGAAGATGAGGTTTCCTACCTGGTTGGCTCTATTAATGGCTTGCTTTTGTCTCACAGTGCTTTAACCACACTCTTCTTAGACTCCTCAGTAGAAGTGCCCACAGCAGGACATGTAAGTTCTTAGCTGTCCAGTGACTCTGTAGTCTTTTCTGAAAAAAAGTTTGTTCATATATTTTGTGACTTTGAACATAAATTTCCTTTCATGCAAAGATGAAAAACTTCAGCTGCTTTCTGCACTTGTAGTGCAACATAAAATATGCTTAATTGCTTTTTCTTCCCACAAAACTACAAAAGCTTCTCTCCAGTTGGCCCAATTAGGGTGCTAAATGAACAACTTTTTCTTTCCCAGTCATAACAGTAGTTTTCATCTGAGTATGGTCAGGACTCACTGAGGTAACATGAGACTTATGTAATCAACTGCAAATAACTGAGATGAGACCTAAATCTCTTCTTTGATTCATTGCATGAGGGTTTACCAGTAAGACCCTTGAAACCCCATTGTGGGTAATTATTATGATGTAAAAGAATTAGCGGGACTAATAGTTTCTAAGGCATTTAGGGTTACATTAATCTTAGTTAATTTAGGTATCTCTAGCTATCTAAGATCTAACTAGGCAGGATATGTATGAGAACATAAGCTGACTTCTCTAGAAGGTGGCTCTTATGTGAGTTTATGAGTTTATTAAGGTAGATATGATGAATTGTACTACAGAGGTGTTTTTTTTTTTTCCCCCCACACATTATAAGGAAAATGTACAGTGCAATCTCAGACTTCAATATCTTTCTTTAGATATTTAAAAGGTAAACAGGAAATACCATCCTTTGTGGAAAGCAAATTTTGCTTGACAGATTGATAGCACTTGTCAGTATAAGAATCCCCTCTACTTTGTGATATACCACTACACTTAGTTTTTCAAGTTTTGCCCATGACATAAATTATTGTGGCATCCTGTGTACAGTAGGTGAATTAATGTTGAAAGATGCTTTTTCTTTTGTGCTTCAAGATATAAACTGTGAAAAAAAAAAAATCATGGCTTTTTATTACGGCATGCTATATATTCCCAGAAAGTGGCTCTTCTAGTTATGCAGAGCTAGTTTAGAACAGAACCAGTCTTCTTGCTTTGTTGAATGTGTGCTGTCAGGTAGACACCCTTAATGCCATTTGACATCATCTTTGTGTTGCTTCTGTCAAGTTTTGATGTTTTTTTTTTTTTTTTTTCTTTTCAAAATCTTACTCTTTCTTGAAGTGTGACACCAAAGGTCTTCTTGATACTTTGTATTTGGCTCACTAATTCTTAGGCTTTGAATTTGCAAGCAAGTTCTGGTCTGGCAGCATGCAATTGTCAGTGGTAAAATTTGAAGCTTTTGGAGGCATTCTACTGATACTGTTCTTTTAGAAAGAAAATGTACTGCATTTTCTGAAAGCTTTATACAGGTCATGTAAAATATATTTTCAGCAGCCTCTTAAGGTAAGATGTAAATTTTTCAAGTTTTTTCCCCATCCATCATTTAAAGCGAATACTTCTAAACCTGATATAGCAAAAGTAATGGCAGTATGACTCTGTTGCTTTTGTACTCTCACTGTGATCTAATTTAGTTATGTCTATGGGTATGGGAAGAGCATTCAAATGATGGAAAAAAATGATGTTTAAATTAGTGGTGCACTTGCAGCTTCCTATCCAAAGGAAAAATAAAAAACAGCTAAACAAACAAACAAAAAAACCCATACCAGATTACCAAAGGCTCTGTATGTGTCTACTGATTTATTTGGTTTATAAGAAAAATATGTGACGTTTCAAGCTCTTACATTGTTTCATACAAAATACAGCTAATATTATTAGATATCTAATTCCTTCCACATGCCCACGGAGAAGCAAGAGATATTAAAAAAGGTATTTGATTAAATTGCATCAAGACCACATTTAATTTGGTTTGTTTATTGTAATCCTACATGCATACTAAACACAGTGGAAGATGTAGCAATATTTATTTACATTTTAAAATTATATTAATTTCAATGATATTAATTACAAATTATTTGCATTCCTTAGATCCTGTTATCCTCAGCAACCTTGTAAGTACACTGTGTATTATACGATGTATACCATGTGTCGTATACAGCCCATTCACAAACTGAAAGTTCTGTTGACTCATTTGTATTCTCTCAGTTTTCAGACTGCAGATGTCTGACAGTGAAGTTACCATGAAACATGTTTTGTCAACAATTTGAAGGTCACTTTAAAGCAAAAATAAGAATATATCCTGCGCATCACCAATTGTAAATTTAAAATGTTTTTGGTAGATACGGCATGATTGATATTGATTAATTAGCTGAAATGTCCTAACTTATACCCAAAATGTTGGCAAATGTCAGACTTTTTTCACAATATCCTTAAAGCATTTATATATACACAAAAGTTTTTATCCTTCTTCTGAAGATGAAATATCAAAACATACAATTTACTTACTCTTCATGTCGTCCCTTTAAAATACCAGAGCGATAGCTTTGTACTTGAATTTCCACCAGTCTGAGGGTCCTTGGTTTTGCAGAGAAGCTAGAAGGAATATTTAGCTGTGTTCTGTTTTTGGTATATGGTCCTGTCATCTCTTGGACCAAAGAATTAAAATCTATCATGAGTGACTGAAGATTAAGAAAATCTTATGCTTTTGTATATATTTATTATGGGCTCGTTTCTGTTAAACAGAAATTTCCCGCTTGTTTATAGACTCGGACCACTGTGTTAGAGCTTGCTGCTGTTCCCTTGTATTCAAATTTGCTGTGGCCACAGCTCAGCTGGAGGCACAGGGCTACTGCTGCTTCATGGCCTGCAGCTCAGCCCCACACAGGTAGCACTGGCTTTTCCATGTGCCACCCTGAATGGCTGCAGCTCGTTTTGAGATGAAGCATATGTCACGATAAAAGTGAAGTATGTGTCAGGATAAAATGTGTGTGATAAAAGTGATCTTGTTTTTAAAGGAAAATTTTGATAGTATTACAGTGCTTTTAATGCTGTGTAACAAAGACACATAAGAGAGTCACGCTTCTCACCAGTACCAAAAAGTAATGCTTGAAATTCCCTAGTTTTAAGGTACTGATGTCAAACCAGCTGTTGCCTTGGTGCTTTGTTGTGGCTGCGGTTGTTTTTGTTGGCATCTTGCCATTACCTGTGTCTGCTGAAGCTTCAGTCTGCTACGATTCTGATGCTTGGTAAATGTCACAAACTGCTTCCTTTAAAAAACAACAACAACAAAAAAAAACAAAAACAAACAAACAAACAAAAAAACCCCTCTTGTGATTCTCATATTCTTATGAGGTATATCCTGTAGTGGTTATTCAAGCAAAGGGGCAAAGTTGATATCACAAAGTTGTATCTATGTTGTGAGGGGTGGACACCAAAAGTTTCAGCCATGGTTCCCTTCTCTAAAACCTGCATTGTCCCGGAGAATAATTTCCAGCCTAATTTCTGCATTTGTGTGACCATAGTAACTTACACCTGATGTTTTACTCATTAATACCATGATAAAGGTATGAGCTTCATACAATAATATACTTTGCTGTTTATTGTGTACAGTTTTTTAGCAGATCTGCTTCCCTTAAAGATGAGATCTTTGGCTGATTTGTTGGCTGATTTAGCTATATAACTCTCTGTATAATCTAAGTATAGATTTCATAGAGATGGATTCCCTCAGTTCCAGTATTCATTGTCAGTTCTGTTAGATAACCATCAGTTCTATAAATGGAAATGCTTAAAATGTAAGGAACAAGTAATTAAGCATGGATAATGCTGTTTGGCTAAAATAAAACTCAGCTTATTTCTTTCTTCACTAAACTGACTTCCAAATCTGTTCAGAGTTCTGACATTTATTTACCAATATTCTCTCACTCTCTCCCCCTCTCTCTCTGATGCACAAGCTTCTGTTCTCGATTCTGTTTTGTGCATCTGCGTCCCTCTGGATATTGCTTGGTATCAAAAATGTTTCTCTCTCTCCATGTATGCTCAGTATTGGTGGTCTGCATCCACTTCTATGCATGCATTTGTTCTTAATTTTTTTATGGCAGCATGTCTTGTAACATGAAAAAACAATACTTTAAAGGCATGGTATGGGCATGGCCACATACTTCTCCATGAAGAAGCCATATACTTTCCTTACATTGACTCCCATTGTAATGAGGATAGTATGAGAGGAAAATAAGAGCTATTTCCTCTTGTCTGTTTTTCACAAAATGTGTATTAGGAGAAATAGCAGCTGCTTAAAAGTTCATTTGGAAAATTAAAATAAATTCCAGTGAAGTAAATTCATTACTAGGTGGTATAGTTAAAAATGCATAGTAAATCACAAACAGTTGGCTAATGAATAAGGTAGATGATTGATAAATAAAGCATAGATTTCTGGAGGTTATCTTACATTTATCTCCATAAATATGCAGTAAATATACAGAGAAAGACAGATGTGGATTAAAATGGGAAATACTTGAAATTTCATGAGATGTTCAGTTCAGCACAAGTGCTACAAACTGTTTTAAACACTCACACTTTAGTGTAGCTTCATATGCTGCAGCTCTGAAGTCGTGGTTAGGCCTGTGACCAGAGCAAGCTGCGAATACTATCAAACATGAAGAATACAGTGTTGTCACCCTAAAGACGTCTGAAATGAATCAGGCCATCAGTGTAGCTTTAAACATTCTTGCTGTTGCACACTGTGAGCCTGAAAATAGATCACTTTCTTTCTCCAAAGATGATCAAAATGACAAAAAAATTAGAGAGCTGACACAGGCTGTCTCAAGGCACTAAATGTGCAATTCTTGGAAACCTCCTTGGCCAAGTCTGGTGCAGAAAACCTCTGTAGTACTCTGTATTGGCCTGTGGCAGCCCTTTTCAGTCAGCTGGTGAGCTCTGAGTGACCAAATTCTGAGGGGGACTGAATTAAGTAAAAGCAGTAAAATAGAGCGTAACAAGATCAGAATAATGATGCTGCTAGAGAAGCAGAATAATCTGTTCCCTTTCTTTGATCTGAATTATGGGAAATGGACATCTGAATACAGATGTGATGCTAACCAACAGTAATTTAAATTTTTAGACCCTCCTTGATTTTTGTTTTCCTCACCTTTAATTGTATTCAAGATCTTAAATATGTGTATATATATATATATATATGCAAGTGACTATTTTTCTGTGAAATTTGGGAGGTTTGGTTTGGAAAAACAGAAAGAGTAAAGAAAAAAAAAAAGTAACCTCTGAAAAATGGGGTTTGGAGAAATCTTCTTGAGGATCTTATGATTCCTCCTAAGTGAACGGTCATGTTTCAGAGTCCTAGAGGACAAAAGCTTACCAAAAGGCTTGACACTTATCAGAAGGCTGGATTTCGCAGAATCTTCGTAGTCTCTATATCTCCATTGGAAAATACTTAGTTTAGAATATGAGCTCTTTCTCTTTCTGTCACTAGCTGTTAGCTTGGATAAATGCCCATGTTTTATGCTCCAATTACAGTACATGTCTTTTAATGACAATATCCTAGTGAAAAGATTGGTAAAAATAGTGGTGATAAAATGGCAAATTCTACTTAATTGACGTTCCCTAAATAAAAATAGAAAATGTGGAGAAAAAAAAAAAAAGGAAAAAAAAAAAAAAGAAAGCATTGCTTATTTTCCATTTACTATATTGGTACCATTTGGAGCCACTTTTCAAACTGCTACAGAAGCATTCAGCCAGAGGAGGTGAAAAGAGATCAGAAAAATGAGCAGCAAGCCCAGACTTCTTGCACTCTCTCTGCCCTTTCTGCCAGATTACAGCAAGTGTTTGTTTGTTATTCCTCAATGCATGCTATGAATCAGCAGCAAAAAGGGGAACAGATATAGAAACATTCATTCTAGTTAAGCCAGAATGATATTTTATAATCCTTACATTTTGCTTTCTATTTTCCTGATGTTATTGTCCTCATAAGTCCCAAAGCACTTTAAGGAACAATACAAAATAGCTTTGGTACCATATTGACTCAATTTCTATGTCATTAACACCTTCTCCATTTCATAGAAATTCTTTCATGGTATTCTGAACATGACTTTTTTTCTATTCTATTCTTGTGGGAGACGTGGCAATTGGCGGCTGTCTAAGTCATAGTGACCATGAAGTGGTTGAATTTAGAATTTATGGTGACAGAAGGAAAACTGCCACCAAAACTTCAGCCCTAGATATGGGGAGGGTGGACTTCAGGCTGCTCAGGGAAGTAGTCTGTAAGATCCCCAGGGAAACTACATTTGAAGGCATGAGTTTCCATCAGTGCTGGTCAGTCTTTAAGCACTGTCTCCTAAAAGCACAAGATTGGGCAATTCCAAAATATTGGAAGTCAGGCAGATGGGGCAGGAGGCCGGCCTGGCTGACCAGGGATCTTCTACTGGAGCTTCGATGAAAAAAGAAAGAGTATGGCTGCTGGAAGGAAAGTCGGGTGATGAGGAAGGAATACAGGGATGCTGTTTGTGTTTGTAGGGAGAAAATTCGTGTGGCCAAAGCCCAACTAGAGTTGAAGCTGGCCATGTCTGTGGGAGACAATAAAAAAGTTTTTTTTTCAGATATGTGAACAGAAAAAGGAGAACCAAAGAAAACATAGGTCCGCTGCTTGAAAGGAAAGGTCAACTCACAGACAATGACGTAAACAAAGCAGAGACGTTTAATGCCTTCTTTGCCTCTGTCTTCAGTGCTGATGATGGGCTTCGGGACCCTGGGTTCCCTGTGCTGGAGGACCTGGACGGTGAGAATAACAAACTCCCAACCAACCCTGAACGTGTGTGGGATTTGCTGCTCTACCTGGATCCAAACAAGTCCATGGGTCTGGATGGGATTCATCCCACGGTGCTTAAAGAGCTGGCTGACATCATCGCGGGACCTCTCTCAATTA
>CM021769.1:50163209-50185069 GCA_011076525.1 Nettapus auritus | reverse complement strand
GGTGCTTAAAGAGCTGGCTGACATCATCGCGGGACCTCTCTCAATTATTTTTCAACAATCTTGGGAATCTGGAGAGGTCCCGGTAGACTGGAAGCTGGCAAATGTTGTGCCAATTTTCAAGAAGGGCAAGAAAGAAGACCCTGGCAACTACAGGCCTGTCAGTCTCACGCCAGTGCCTGGTAAAATTATGGAGAAGATAATCCTTGAAGCTATTGAAGCACACCTGGGGGACAATGCAGTCATTGGTCCCAGCCAACATGGGTTTGAGAGGGGCAGGTCCTGCCTAACAAATTTGATTTCCTTTTACAATAAGATCACCCATCTAGTCGATCAAGGGAAACCAGCTGATGTGATCTTTTTGGACTTCAGCAAGGCTTTCGACACGGTTTCCCATTGGATCCTACTGCACAAAATGTCCAGCATCCAGCTAAACAAAAACATGATACGATGGGTGAGCAATTGGCTGACAGGCAGGGCTCAAAGGGTTGTGGTAAATGGGGCCACATCAGGCTGGCGGAAGGTCTCTAGTGGGGTCCCTCAAGGCTCTACCTTAGGGCCAGTCCTCTTCCATGTCTTTATAAACAATTTGGATGTAGGACTGGAAGGTATATTGAGCAAATTTGCCGACGACACCAAACTTGGAGGAGTTGCAGACTCGGACGAGGGTGGAGAGGCCTTGCAGAGAGATCTGGACAGGTTAGTGAACTGGGCGATCACCAACCACATGAAGTTTAACAAAAGCAAGTGCCAGGTCCTGCACCTGGGATGAGGCAACCCTGGCCGTACATACACACTGGGCGACGAGACGCTGGAGTGTAGCCCTGCAGAGAGGGATCTGGGGGTATTGGTTGACAGCAAGTTGAATATGAGCCAGCAGTGTGCCCTGACAGCCAGGAGGGCCAACCATATCCTGGGGTGCATCAAGCACGGCATCGCTAGTCAGGTGAGGGAAGTGATCGTCCCGCTCTGCCCTGCGCTGGTGCGGCCTCACCTTGAGTACTGTGTGCAGTTCTGGGCACCACAGTACAAAAAGGACATTCAACTGTCCGACCAAGATGGTGAAGGGCCTGGAGGGGATGACGTCTGAGGAGCGCCTGAGGTCACTGGGCCTGTTCAGCCTAGAGAAGAGGAGGCTGAGGGGGGACCTCATTGCGGTCTACAACTTCCTTGCGAGGGGGAGTGGAGAGGCGGGTGACCTATTCTCCATAAACACCAGTGATAGGACCCACGGGAACGGGGTGAAGCTGAGGCAGGGGAAGTTCAGACTAGACATCAGGAGGAGATTTTTCACTGAGAGGGTGGTTGTGCACTGGAACAGGCTCCCCAGTGAAGTAGTCACTGCACCAACCCTATATGAATTTAAGAAACGTTTGGACTGTGCACTTAGTCACATGGTCTAAACTTTTGGGTAGACCTGTGCGGTGCAAGGAGTTGGACTTGATGATCCTCATGTGTCCCTTCCAACTTGGAATATTCTATGATTCTATGATTCTATTTCATTCTCATAAACATATCTGAAAGAGCAGCAAAGTGCAAAAGTGTCTCTAATACATATAACTGGAAGGCTCATAAACATATAAAATGGACTGAAAAAATCTATCCAGTGACATTACATCATGGTTTACTACTCAGAAGGATGAAATTCTGCTTGATGTACTGCTGATGGTGATGTATTACACAACATAGCCAGAAAGAAAACTGTATTCACCTCCTTTCTCATCATTCATAGTGTTTGTTGCAATTTCACTTCTGGAAAGGTCTTGTTATCCTCTGCTCTCTTTGATCAGAGTAACTGATTATTAGAAATGTGAGATTTTACTCTCTTTAGGAAAAACACATTCCTGAAAAAATATTTAAGATATACAGAATGAGTCACACATGTTTTACAGAATGTTAACGCCTTAACTTTATTGACGTTTTGTCTATATTCTTGGTTTGCATAATGCTACACAGATAATTATTTGTAAAACCCTAGCATTTTGCTTGATATTATCTGAACAAAAAAGACCTGATGCATCTTTCTATATTGGTATTGGATTTATATTGTGCTTTTTGGTTCTATACATTCATTCACATGCCTATAATTATTGCTGAAGCACAGAAGATTTCATCTAGATTAATTAAAATAAAACTTATTTGAATAATCACATTCTTTTTGAACACATGTTCAGAAAGACTGTGGAGTACATTTTCCTGTAAAATTGTCTGTTTTTTGAGGTTAAATGTGACTTGTTCAGCTCACAGTAAGCAATTTAGTTATAGAGTCAAGTGATGGTTTAAGGCCAGGAGGAGAGATGGGACTCTAGATGGGAACCTTTGCCTTTCTGTAGAGAATACCATCCCATCAAAGTCTTTAATTCTGATAGCAGTGTAGCTTTATTAAGTGCCCCAATCATTTGCTTATATACAGCATAGGAAGAAAGATACATCCTTAGTTGTTTGTGTAATATTCCTCAGCATTTGAACAGATGCTGAAAACTTTTTGTTATAGTCTTCATATCTGTTTGAATACAATGTGTCAAGGTAATTTTATGTACTGAGAGACACAGAGGTTCTTTTCTAGATTAAAAGCCAGACAAAACAAACAAACAAAATTCCTGCAGTATGTGCAGGATGTCTAAGTTAATGATTTAGTGTCTAAAGTGGTATTTTGAAACCATAAGAGGCTGATAGTCAAGGAGAGTTTTAACCCTCATAGATGCAGAGGGGTTCTGATAAACAGGATGGTAGATGCAGTCAAACATATTTAAGGGTATGAACTGATATCTCAATATACCGATAAGCTAGCACACTGATTTGTCCATTAAATGCTTCAGGAGCAGTAAACTAATAGATTAGTGTTCTACATGTTTTGTAGAATGTAACATCTATCTCTAAAAAAAAAAAAAACAGTGTATGGCAAGTGCTTTGCAGTTTTTTTGTTTTGTTTTGTTTTGTTTTTACCAAGTGGGATAATGTTACTTTAAAAAAAAAAAAAAAAAAAAAAAAAGAAGTAAGAGCCAACAGTTGTGTTTCTTTCCTGGTAAGGTTTGCTGGGCTCCAGAGCTCTTCAGTTAGGAAGGGAACTTTTGTTTTTCAGACAGAAACTATGGAACAGGAGCCTGATTTTCACAAGAGAGACACAAAGCTTGTCGTCTATTGTTGACAAAAAAGCTGTAAAATTCAGTTTCTGTCTCCTGAGGAGATTTTTACTGGTAAAAGGCTCACTCAAAGAAAGATCGGAGACAATCAGTGAACATTATCTGAAAACTGGAGAAATAAAAGCTGACCTCCATTAACAATTCAGAGTAAATTTGTTATAAAAATAAACAAAATGAAAAAAAAATAAAAGAGAAAAAAATGCAAGATCAATTCTAGAATTGACCATTTTTTGTTAAGAGCAATTTCAAGAATTAGGGCAACATTTCTGTCTACCTGGTAAACTGCATATGCACAAAACTGTAAAGTCCTAGGTTTTTCCAAGGAAATACAAGTAGTATCTAAAATAAATTCTAATTTATTATTACTTTGTCTTTCTTTAATATGCCATGTCTGGTTTACAGTATAACGTCATTGATAATGGCCTCACATTCAGGACATTTTCTAATAAATTTTAATACCTGGGAAGATTCATTTGGATTTTCTTAGATTGTTTGTGTTTTTTTGGCTTTTGATAAAGTGCAAGTAACTTATCCTGATGCATTTGCCTGGTTGTTACTTTTTTTCACATTGATTAGCCAACCTTCCTAATCTGATAGAGAAGAATATTTAATGGTTGTAACATGGTTAAGAGTTGCTGGTAGCTGCTGTGTTGTGTTCAGGCACCAACTGCTTGAACATTAAATACTTCTTTTCCTTGTTTGGTTCTTGTAAGCAATAATTAATCTGTTGCAGATCAGTTGTAAGAAAAGCTTTAAAGTTACTCCAAGAACTATTGTCAAGAGATAATAAAAACACTACCATTTTGCTGTTGATAGGGTAAACTGTTCAATATTTATATGTACTACCTGTATATACCTGCTATATTCCTTTCCATTAAACAAACAAATGAATTAAGTGTGTCTTATAGACTGCATATTTTTAATAGTTGAGGGAAGTTGGCTGAAGATTCAGGGTAAGAATGCAACATTTCTACTTATGCTTTCAGACATAATGCCTGAAGGAACCAAAAAAAAAATGGTGGTTACAGGCTTGTTGCAATGAAATCTCGAAAGCTCAGAATGGTTATTGAAATAACCAGCTATATTTAAAATATGTGACAGCACTTTGTTAACAAATTATGTTAATAATCAGCCTATTATTTTTGCACATGCTCAGTAAATTTTACAGTGTATCGATAAAGCTACACCACAGTGAGAATTTTTAAAGGGAAAAAATAGACTGACATTCTGGCTGCATAGCTTTGAGAGAAGGGAAGCATTCTCCTTTCTAGAGGGGGGTTAACTCAGAAAAACAGTCATGATTAGAATGTCAGTATGTGGGTATCACACAAACAAGTAACTAAATTTATTTTATTATTATTTTTTTAATTCCTGATTTATCTTTTTATGCAAAGCTATAAGATTTGACAGGTATTTTCAGAGGTCTTTTTCATTTTGTCTTTGAAAAGTTCATGTTTTACTAATGTAATGAAAAGGAAATTGTGGTGTTTGAAAATGAATAATTCCATGCTTAAATTTCTTCAGTGGTAGAAAGAAGTTATCAAATATTGTCAGTGGTGGAAAGAAGTTATTAAATATTAAACAACTCAAGTTTATCGTACTGAAAACTGAGACAGTTTTCAGCAGTTATATCACAGCTTCAAAGATTTTATCTTCTAAAGAGCTTCCATACATATATATATATTTTTTGTATATGCAAATACTAAATTTCTGCTGTGCTAGGTTGTAAGTAGTTAATTAACCATCTTGAATTAACTGAAATAAACCGTCAGTTTAATATCCCAGATAATGGACGCCTGAACCAAGAAGAACCCTTCATGTGAGAGCACTTGGTCCACTTCATATTGCAGAAATCAAATAAATTGATAAATAAATTGATACATTGAATTCAGCCCTACTCTCAAGGAAGAGACATGTCACTAGTTGATCAGTTGAGGCACAATTTATGAGTAAAAGGCTTGTCCACTTTAAGACTATGAAGTAGAAAAGCATAATATGTGAAATATGTGAAACTGTTGGAGATTGTCCAGAGAAGGGCTACAAAGGTGGTGAAGGGCCTAGGAGAGAAGATGTAAGAGTAGTGGCTGAGGTCACTTGGCCTGTTCAGCCTGGAAAATAGGAGGCTGAGGGGAGACCTCTTCATGGTCTACAGCTTCCTCACGAGGGGGAGTGGAGGGGCAGGTGCCGATCTATTCTCTTTAGTCACCAGTGATAGGACGCACGGGAATGGTGTCAAGCTGTGACATGGGATGATCAGGCTGAATATCAGGAAGAGGTTCTTCACTGAGAGGATGGTCACGCACTGGATCGGGCTCCCCAGGGATGTAGTCATGGCACCAAGCCTGTTTTTAAGAAGTGTTTAGACTGTGCACTTAGTCATATGGTCTGAAGTTTTGGGTAGACCTGTGTGGTGCCAGGAGTTGGACTCGATGATCTTTGTGTGTCCCTTCCAATTCGGGATATTCTATGGTTCTATGATAATACATTCTCTTCTCAGTAGTGGATTTCATTTATAGCTTTGTGATATTTATTGTCCTCATCGTTCCTCACTTTCAACTTTTTTTTTTTTTTTTTTAAGGATTGTAATTATTGATACTTTTTTATTAAATATGTGTATGAAGAATTGTAGGGAAGCACAAAGACTTGCATCTCAACTAAATATTTAGCTTCTCTCTTCCCTGGCTCCACTACAAAGATATTAGGAATTTAAATAAGTTTGTTAGATTCCATGAAGGTTTATCATACATGAAATTTCTTCAAAGAAGAGAGCTGAGATTTAACAAGTAATTATTTTCCAGTGAGACTTCATTTTAGCATAGTGTTTCTTGCCAACTCTAAATTAGACAATTTGTTTATACTCATGCTAAGATTTTAACTGTGAGAGCATGACTACCTCTTTTTTGGTTTGTCTGTTATACTTTTCTGATTGCGTGGTACAGGTTTTGATCAATCATGATTCTAATAGGAATTTTACATTGTTTTCCCAGTCCTGTTGCCTTCAGCCTGACAGCTGCTCCCTTGACATCTCCCCAAACTAGTCAGACCTTAGAAGTAAATAATGACAGGCAAACTAAGAACAGCAAGGGATTTATCTCTTCACCCACTGTCTCTCATGCTGACAGTCATTTTTCATTCCCCAAAGAGACTGTCAGTTTCTTGGATGACCGCTTATGCTTCTTGGATTGCAGCTGCATTTGTTTTTATTTTTGAGAACTTCAAGAGATGGCAATGTGAAATGAATGACCCTTTCCATCCTTCATCTTGAAAAAGAATGGAAATGACAAACTTGTTCCATTTCAGCATGAGCTTAGCATTTTCTCTTCCTTTCTTCAGTTGAACAAAGTGAAAGAATTAAAGTATTTCTAATGGAATAACTTAATCTGATGACTTTTTTTTTCCGTATGCAAAGTGGGCAAACATGGCATTAAAATTTACTGCAAATTCAGCTTATTCTTCCTTTTCAATGATATTTTTGACCTTTTCAAATAAAATACTGTTGTAAAAATTAGAAACAAAGGAGAAACAAGTTTGTTGTAACAAAGTTATCATAGGATCTGAAATTCTTTCTGTTCTTATTGAGTGCAGTGTGATGAGCCGCATGTACATGAATAGAAACCCACAAATACTATTTAGTATTTGTTAGTATTAGTTGAGTGTTGTTTAACAGACATTTACAGCCCCCTCTCCCTCCCCCCAAAAAAGGTAAATCAGTGTGTTCTCCCGTCACAGTCATATGGAGTAAGTCAGATATTGTTCAGTTTTCTAATTGCAGTGTCCAGTGGCATTCTTCACAGAGGGGCTGGAAATTAAAATATAAGTAAAGCAGTTCTGTGATGAAAGTTTATCCAAAATGTATCCTCTGAATTTAGGCCAAACTGGTCTCAAGAAAAGGAGAAATTGCTAACGCTTCCTGCAAAAATGAAATAAACACATCTTCAAGTTAAAACCTGTGAGGACAACTGCATATTTCTGGGTATGTTACAATACATTGTTTATTGTTTGATTACATGAATGCCTGTTATAGGTCATGGCTTTTAACCTCCAGTGCAAAGAGAAGATAAGTTAGCTGTTGATATTTGAACTTCTCCATGACATTTCATTTTTATTTTTCAATTCAAGTTTATGAAATCCATTATCTAAAATAAATTAAATTATACATTTCATTGCATTTCATTCTGGAAACATACAAAGGAATTAGAGTGGCACTATCACTTAAGTGCATTTACATCTTCTGTTGCTTTCTGAAACCTTTCCCTTGTATTTCTTCTGGTCCCCTGGACTACGTATTTTATCTATTTGCAAGTGTATAGTATACATTATTTAAATACTTTCCAAAGCTATTTTGGAAGTGTCCATGTTCTTATATGGAAAACCTTGATAAAATGTCCTTGACAAAATGTCCTTGATAAAATCCCCCCCAAAGATATCCAAAATAACCCCCTATAAAAGCTAATGGATCAGAAGTAAATGCACAGTGTTAGTAATGGGTGTTAAACTGAATGGAGAAAATAACATCAAGAGGGAAATACCATTACATTTTGTGCATAGCTAACCTGAATAATGTGTATAATTCCAAGAAATTATGGAAGGCAGGTGTTCAAAAAGGGATTAGAATACATAAATTGAATAATGAGACTATCCACAATTACATTAGTTGAGAGCAGATCTGTAACAATTATAGCTCTTATTATTTTAGGACATAAATCAAACACCAGCATCCTAGGAATTAGGGAGAAATGTGTCTCTTTGGTTAGATTGTCATTGTAAAATATTCTCATTTCCCTATGATATTAGGATGAGAGTTAACATACCTTTACAAAATCACGTGGTTTTGCCTAGTTTGGAGTCACAGAAATACTGCAACGAAGAAGGCAGTAATAACAGAATGGAAGAAAATTCTAAATAGGAGAGGGAAAAATTTGTTCAAGGAATATAAACTTCAGTGATGGATGTCTTTGTCTTGGCAACACAGAGCTTCATCTTGTTTTTGGTTAATCGCTGTACAAATTTTATGGTCTATAATTATCTTGAATTATGGGGATACACAACCGTTATTATGCTAAAAGGAAGATGATATTGCACAATTGAACAACCTGAAAGCTCTTATGTATCTTTTTATTTTCTGGAAAGGAGTATAGGATTATAATGCTCGTAGGTGTTTCTTCTGTCAGTTTTGGAGCAGTATATGTAACAATTATTTCTATTATCAACTTTCACCACTCATTAAATGGCTTTGCAGAGCTGGCAGAAATATCTTGCTTTGAAAATGTCTGTCAGTAACTGGCAAAGGCAAACCTGTGGTACTGTAGCAGGAAAAAGATGAGGCTATAACTGTATTACTATCTTTAGACTCATTATCACTTTCCAAATGGTCTTAGGCACTGGTCTAGGCCTGCCGAGGAGGTTGTTCCTCTTCTGTCACACAGACATTAGCATCAGAACCTCTCAATCACGAGCATCTGAGTAGTTTCAAGATTGAGGAGGAAATGCTGTTAACCCTTGAGGCTTTGGATAGCAAGCAGTCTGGAAATGTGTCTGCACACTGTGCTACTGTAGTTTTGTTGCTCCCCAAGGGAAAAAATGTCTCTCCACTTCTTGGACCATGCTGAGAGTACTATTACTGGTGTGAAGGTATTGAATTACAAAACTGGAAATGAGTTGCAAAAATAAAAACAAATTACCTAATTTTCAAGGTCTAAAGGTATTGCTTTGCTTCTGGAATACATCATGAAGTAAACTTCTGTCTGTCATAGCTAGTAATGTAGTTCCAGATCGTTCTCCTGAGTGTTACTTCTCAGAATAAGCTTCTTTCTGGAGTCAGCACTCCTTAATTTGCCAAACGTCAGGTGAAAGGAATGTTTCAGTGACATGCAATATGTTGATGATTTACAGTTTTAATAATTGCTTGTTTTGCACTTTTTTTTTTTTTAATTGGATGAGAACACTAAGTAATGGGAAAATGAGAAATGATGCAATATGATTATTTACTTATACTTTGAAATATCCTTATTACATTACTGAGCTGTGAGTCCTTTAGGATTGAGGTCAGAATATCTTAAAAGGACTTTAAAGTGAAAAGGCTAAAGGCAATAGAAATTTACAGGGAGATATTTATACATTTGTATAGCTTCCTTTAATATACATGATAATTGTATAATTATCTTGTATATTATATGTTTGTATAATTGTATAAAAGCTAAAGCTTTTAGTCACTTGTGAGAGAGAAAGTGTCACACCTCAGTGTCAGGTTGTGTATGAGGAAGATTTTTACAGGACATTGGTGACATCATATATTGTATATTGTACGGTTGTGCCTGTCACAATCAATAAAAACTAATTTTAGTTGTCCCATTCACAGAGGTAGGTCATTTAAGTAAATAGAGGAAAAGACATGTTATATGTGGTAGGATACGTGGTAGGGATCTAGAAGAACTTGGTTCACTTTTTTTTTTTTCTGGGAAAGAGAAAGAGGAATTAAGCTATAGTGGGAGGTAAATTATTAGCTAAGAAACAATGCTGACACAATTACAAGTTAATATATATTGGTTTTAAATAAGTTTAAGTTGTAAAAGTGAAGAGCATTTCTAACTGTCAGACCAAAGGGTTTGGTCAGGGTTTGCAACAGCTTTTCAAAAACAGATAGGACAAAAAACAAACAACAACAACCAAAAGACATAATTGTTTTAATTCTTGATGGGCAGTTTTTGTAAGGGAGTACACAATATGGTTTACTGTAGTAGGATAGAACAGGATCGTATGACATAGGAGATCCCTTCCAGACTTGTATTCTTTTATTGAATTCCCTTGTTTGTGCTTTCTTAAATAATTTCATATAAATAAATAGCACTTCTGTGGTTTAAATTTCCTTTTCTGTTTGATTTTTTTTTTTTTCTCCCCGTAAGTGTAAAGAATTGGAAAATTAAGGCTATGAAGCAATACACATGCAGTATTACTGGAAATAAGTATTCAGTCTGGACACGCTGTCAGAAAGGTCTTGAAAATCATAAAAAAACTCAAAGGTGTCAAAAATATCTTTTTTTTTTTTTTTTTTTTCCCTGCTATTTATAGTAGCTCATTCACAGTACAGCTTTAGATCTTTATCTAACCTTAGAAAACTTCAAAGTTCCAGTCTGCATCAGCTGTTTACAGCTGATGTGATTTGTTGTAAAGGTATGACGCTATTGAAAATGAAGCTTATATGGAACAGGGTCCAAAACTGTAAATACTGATTACAAACTCTGGAAGAAGACAAACTCTATTATCAGAAAACAGTTTAAAAAAAAAAAAAAAAAAAATAAGGAAAAAAAACACCTCACAGTAGTACACAAGTTTGAAACATAATAGTATTGTGTTTTTAAAGGAAAAATTCCCATAATGACTATTCAGCTTATATTACTATTACTTGGTTTTATCATCTTTGAATACAGTTATAGCAGTACTCATTGGTGTCATTGGAGGGTTAGCTCCACAGCCACCTTCAAACACAAAAACTGGAGAATTTTTGCCTGAACAAGCAATCTGAAATCCTGTGCAAGGATGACATGCAAATTCGTGAAGCGTTCCACATTTTTTGCCAGGTCTGCACCTGGGGCACAACAACCCCAAACAGAGCTACAGGCTGGGAGATGAGTGGATAGAAAGCTGCCTGTCAGAGAAGGACCTGGGTGTTTTGGTTGACAGTCAGCTGACTATGAGCCAGCAGTATGCTCAGGCAGCCAAGAAGGCCAACAGCATCCTGGCTTGCATAAGAAACAGCGTGGCCAGCAGGTCCAGGGATGTGATTGTCCCCTTGTACTCGGCTCTGGTGAGGCCGCACCTCGAGTACTGCGTTCAGTTTTGGGTCCCTCACTACAAGAAGGACATGGAGGTGCTTGAGCGAGTCCAGAGAAGGGCTACGAAGCTGGTGAAGGGTCTGGAGAACAAGTCTTATGAGGAGCGGCTGAGGGAGCTGGGACTCTTTAGCCTGGAGAAGAGGAGGCTCAGGGGCGACCTTATTGCACTCTACAGGTACCTGAAAGGAGGCTGTAGCGAGGTGGCGGTTGGTCTGTTCTCCCACGTGCCTGGTGACAGGACGAGGGGGAATGGGCTAAAGTTGTGCCAGCGGAGGTTTAGGTTGGATATTAGGAAGAACTTCTTTACTGAAAGGGTTGTTAGTCACTGGAATGGGCTGCCCAGGGAAGTGGTTGAGTCCCCATCCCTGGAGGTCTTTAAAAGACGTTTAGATGTAGAGCTTAGGGATACAGTTTAGTGGAGGACTTGTTAGCGTTAGGTCAGAGGTTGAACTCGGTGATCTTGTAGGTCTCTTCCAACCTAGACTATTCTGTGATTCTTTTACAGCTGAAGACAGGTTAATAACAAGTACTTTTGAGCTGTCAGCAAATGTCTCATATATTTGTGACAAACTGTAAATAACTACTAAATAGGGTGAAGAAAAGAAAGACAAAGATTTCTGAAAGTCTGATCTACATGACTGATGTAAAAAGTCTGATGTAAATGCTGTAAAACTGATGTAAATGATTTCTAAAAGTGTAAAACTGCTTAGCTAAGGAGAGCTGGTCCTTTTAGTTGCTATTCATAGTACTATTATCATATTACTATGATTAATAGCAATTCTATGGTGTAAGAATGAAGAGAATAAGGATTATTTCCTGCTGAAAACTGTTTTAAAGACATTAACCAATATCCCCAGAGAAGATGGAATATATTGGTAGTGTTGCCCTAGGCTCCTCTAAAATATAACTGAACAAAACCTTTCAGAATATACCGTAGTGAATTTTTGTTTTTAAAATGGACTAGTGCTTTTATAGGTTGTTACAGTTTTATAGTCTTTTTTTTTTTTTTTTTTTTTTTTTTTTAGTCTAATGTCCAGGCAGCAATAACACTTCCAGAAAATGATAGTTTGGTGTAAGGAAAAAAAAAAAAAAAAAAAAGGTTTGGTAGCCCCAGGTGGCCTGAGGAAGTGTCTATTTCTTCAAGTACTCTCTCAATGTGACAGCTGGAAAAAACACATCTCTAATAAGAACAGATCTTATGTTTACGTTGTTCAAAGTAATAGAGAAATTTTCAATGCGATCAAGAGACCAGGGGTCCCCAATGCATTTGTTTTATAAAAAGGGACAGTGATTTGCTGTCACTTAACAATCTTCAGACAGAACAGAGGGAAGAGAATATGTATTTCAGAAATTGTTACTTTCGTAAGAACGTATACTAAAAAAATTACCTGTCAACAGCTTCAGATAATGGAGGAGTACATCTTTTGAATCATTCAGTTTCTCAGGAAATTCATTATTGAATGGGATTTTCAGAATAGCAGATAGGCTACTGGCCTATAAGGCATCCAGCCTTATACATGGCCTAGGCTGCCTAGTGTTTTTACACAGAAGCAGCAGACATTGCATTTTCACCAGATACTTCATCTTATTTTTATTTGGGATATCAGAAAGAAGGATTAAATATCACCTTAATTGTAGTGAACTGAAGGAGAAGACGAGACTTGATCTAACCAACTGAGAAATCATCATGGGATACTATCAAACATATATGTCTGATAATACAGTGCTAAGTTATTCTTATGTGCTTTTTAAATTATATTTTGTAAAAATTTAAACAATAAAACTTGCAGAGACATGGAACTTGCTAAATTGTATGTCACAATGTACTTTTTCCCTTTTTAGAATTGAACCTATTTATTAATGATATTTCTTGTATGGAATAAAAGTGTGCTGAATCCCCCAAAATATTTTCTAGCAGCTCCTGTATTTAGCATCTTAGGTTTGCAGTGTCTGAAGTGTTAGGTTCCACATATTTTTTTGTGGCTCTGAAAACAAATACTCCACTTGGAAGACCTTGTGGGTGAATAAGATGGCGACATGGAGCCACTAACAGTTCAGCTCCATAGATTTTAGTGGGTGCACAGTAAAAGGCAGTTGTTTTTGTGACATTTTATAGGTGAGAGAAATGTATTCCCCCCTAGTTTCAATTTCAGACCATCACCATCTTTCTCTAATCACTGTTTCTTTCACTTGAAAGACCTGATCAGAGAAATAATCAGAGAAATAAGCCAAACAAAACAGAAACATTAAAAACCTTATGTTGAGTATATTCAGACGAACATAGCAGAGATCTGACAGCTTCCCAGAAGCTTCCTACACCTTGTTTCCCATGCCATCTCCCATGCAGACTAGAGGGGAGTGACAGCTCTGTCGTGGCAATATATGGGGTATGCTACATGTCGGGCACTTTTGTGTTGGCAGGCTGGATTCAGATTCTAAATGCTTGTCAGGTTGGATTTAAGTCTGGTTCTGGTTTCATCTCTTGATATTACTCACAAAGTATTGTATAAACTTGACTTAAAGCTGTTAACAAAGCAATGAAATTGTGAAGTGGAGGGACCAAAAATATCTCACTATTAATAAATTTCAGGAAAAAAAAAATGTCTGCGACAGCTGATAAGTATCCTTTGCTTTTATCATGTTTGCATTATTTGCCTGAGAACAGATGAATAGATCTGCTTTTTCCTTCAAAGGGGCTACTTGCCCCTTCTTCCCACAACACCCAAGGGGTAGTATTAGAAGACCTGGAGAGATGAGTTCATACTTTCCAAATCAGTTTGTGTCAGAGGCATTTAACTATGATGGAGTTTTTTTTTTAATTAGAGGAAATGTTTTATTAATGCCTTCTACGTCTTGGCTTCTGGGTCTACATAGTCCACAAAATGAACTTTGTGCTATTTATGATATGCTACTTTGGTCATCTTCTCACTCAAACATATCTGTCTGTTAACAAAGTGCTTGCTACCCTAAAATGCACTTCACAGAAATAACTAAAAACCCATAAAAATACTTTCCTGTAGCTAAAGTAGACCCAAAGAGCAACCTTGGGCTTCAAATTGTTCTTTCTAACTCTTGAATCACACACTTTTTTTGTTATGTAGCAACCTAAATTTGCTGTAGGTTGTAGTAGCTGACCAACTCTCTCATTGTTGAATAAAACTTTTACTTTGTAGTACCATACAATTTTCTATAAAGCAGTTTAAAAGAATCTTGGTTTGTGGATTATTCTCCACCATTTTTATATACTTGTCTTTTGAAGATTAACTATATCAGGTAATTGTTATAAAATATTTATTTATCATTTATGAGATTGCTATTCATTTATTGATGAGGTAGACAAAGGTAACATTACAAACTCAAATATGGCTACATTGCTTGATATAGAAAAGTCCAGCTGTCCTAGTCAAGAAATTAATGTTAAGGGTATATTCTTATTTATGGCTATGTCATGTTCATAAGAGTAAAAATATTAGAAATTCTATTGCTTATTAAAATCTGATCTGTTTACTTAAAAAAAAAAATATTTGGTGGACAAATATTGCGTACATTCATTTATTTTCTTTGTTACTTTTTTCTTAGCTAATACTGGCTTTTATAAATAGGGCCGTGATTTTGAAAACTCTTATTTCATTGGGAGACTTAGTTGATTAAGGGTCACGAAGGGAAAATTGAATCTTGTAGTATTCTGGGCAGTTAAGGAGGAATTTCCAGTGGAGGTAGGAAAATACAAAATCCGTAATGCATTTTTACTGTTGAGTTCTGTTTAGTTTGTTCCATATTCAAGTGATGATTTTAAATTAGAGCAAACAATAACAACTATAATACTCAGAACCTTAGTGTTACAAGGGAGATCTGGAAAAGAATGGCATATTTAAAGTAGAAAAATGAGAAAGAGGAGAATGTGCTTATTTTCTCTAAAAGCATGAAGACATGAGTACCAGAGCAAGAAGAAAGCTATTAAAGCACAGTTCTGGCAGATGATTAAATGGAGAAAATAAACATGAATTTACATTGAATATTTTAAAAGAAATTCTATATTCTGCCTAGCAGGTAACTAACTTTCTGGGGGGAAAAAGGGAGAAATCTAACAATTCTTAATATGACGCTTAACATCTTCTGTTAATATGACTGTGGTTGCTTGGCAATAAGAAGCTGGATCTGCTGACCTCTTCATTCTTTGATATATTTCTGTTGTCTATTTGCCTCTCTTCCTCAAACTCCTGGCATCTTGATATGGAAAATCTTGTCCTCTGTCTGTCTGCTTTTCTGAAAGAAAGATTATTTTTATTCATTTTTGCATTCAGTCACCTGGTGTTGTGTAGAATAACTGCGAAATAAGGCTAGAAACAGGAGTAAAAACAACTGTTTTGCAGAATGCTTGTACTGGGTCTGGCTGGGATGTTAACTTTCCCTGCAGCAGCTCATACATTGCCACGCTCTGCACTTGTAGCTAGAACAGCAGTGTTATCACGCTAGTGTTGTGTCTGCTGCTGAGAAGTGCTGGCACAGTATCAGGACTTTCTCTAACCCTCCTCGGGGGTGGGCAAAAAAAGTTTATAAGCAAATCTGAGCACTGTTTTTTACACCAGGCTGAATTATATACAGATGCTGAAAAAATTAATTTAATCTATTAATAATTCACTTCAGAATACACTTGTAAATTTTCATCCTATGAGCTAGTTTTGTTCGTCATTGACAGTTCTTTTGAGGGCTATTGAATTGCTGAAATTAAAAAAAAAAAAAAAAAAAAAGTTTTTAAGTTCCAACTGTCTGGCTGTCTGCATTGGTATTTTCTGTGGAATAATGGAGAACAGAATACAATGTGGTTAAGATTTCATGGTCTGCCTTGCTTATGCTTACCATAATTTAGCTAACCTGAAATCTGATGAAAAGGTACTTGAATTCAACAGTACCTGAGAATTAAAACTTTTATTGGTTTTAGCTAATTTGAAGGGGCAGAATAAAAGACAGATCTACGAGATGTCATATTTCAAACAAAGATCTTTCTGTAAAAGATTCTTCCAGATTACAAAAGAAGAATAAGTGTTTTATTTGAAATGAAACCCCATTAAGTTCTTTAAATACTGAAATATGCACAACAAGATGCTAGTTACCTAGAAAGGAGATGGCCTATGCTTTTTGCCCATGATATGAATGAGTGATGCTTCATACACAGGCAGAGATGTGCATGCTTTATAATTTTCTCTCTTTTGTTAGGTTTAGGATTTCTGAAATTCTTTCTTTTCTTCTGTAATGATTTTAGTGCTGGTGAAAGCTGTTGTTTGACAACATCAAAGACTATAATCCATTCTCTATCTATAGATTAGGTACAGTGTACACAAATGCAATGCAGGCATTTTGAAATTGTCAGCAAATCTCAAGTCTGTTCCATGGAAACCTTGTTTATAAGCTAAAGTTGTTCTGTTTCCACAACCAATTTACCACTGAGTTTATGGGCATTTAATAGCAAGTATTCTTTATCCCTCCTGTTTTGCTATTTAAGCAACACTACAGTCACCAGATGATTACAGAAGCTTGTTCTGTATAAATGAGAAAAACGAGGTAAATAGTTGATGGATAGCCTAGAGCTATTCAGTATGTTGCTTATATTCTTCTAATACTTCTGTACTGTTTTATACAATTTGCACTGTTCCTTTGAGAGTCTAATTTGAACAAAATTTCACTTTGGGCCTTTCACTGAATATGACTTTCTTGTGGACTCCATTGGTTTCAGCAGCACATGCATCTTTGCCTCTAGTGAATTTGTGTTAAGCATATCCCTTCAAAATTTTGAAGCTGATTCAAATTAAAAGCACACCCATCTCTTGTTGGTACAATATTTGTATATCTGTTGCACTGTTTTGCATATGGTATTTGAATTTGTAGTTTACATTATCTAAACCTAAACAGGAGAATCATAAGTGTCTGGCATCGTAGGTGTTGTCAGATATTTACAGGTACCAAAAGATCACTGGTAAAGCACCATTATAATGTAACTTACATTGGCTGTCTGCTGCATTTCAATTTTTTTTTGGTGTTAATTTGATAGCTAATGAAGTTAACGAGATTAATGATTTAATGATTACAAAGTCAGTCAAGATTTGATGTAGAAAGAATGATTACGCTAGATTTTATGTATGTATTTATTTTATCATTTATTAAAATGATAAAGATAAATGATAAAGAGATAAGTTTGGGCTTAAACTCTTTCTATAAATTCTGTCATGATTTGCAAATTAGCTGTGCCTATAAGATGTTCAAATTGGAAACAAAAATACATGAAGAAGTAAGATATACATAAACAGTAGATCTTTTCCTTTTTTTAATTTATCATTTTTTTCCTCTTTGAGTTAGCAATTATTTCAAGAAAAAACATCTACAGTTTCTTTACCTCTTATAGCTTTGTTTTGTGTATATATAGTAACACTGCAAAAATTAGATAGCTGAGTAAACATTGCTCAGGTGGATAAGGATTAGCAAATCAAGTTTATTTTTCTAATTCTGGAATGCACTTTTAGACCCAGAAAACAGTGCATGCATGTAACAGCGATTTCTTTCCTGCCTTAATCCTTTGGAGAGAGGCCTTGAAGATTAAAAACAATGATGAGGAAAAAATAAAAATAAAGCACTCCTTTAGGGAAGAAAGAAAAAACAAACAAACAAACAAAAAAACAGTACAGCATATACATAGTCTGTAGACCAAATAATCTAATAAACCATATAGTGTTTCTAGGGAAACAGAATATGTTTCGAAAGGAAAAATATTTTCAGTGGAATTTGCCTTAACCCAAAACCAAATTGAGATAAGCAATTAAAAAAGGAAGACTAAATTTTAATTAGAAATCATTTAATCCTCATGGAAAGTCTTTCTAGAATTGGGTCAGAATATTGGAACAGTTACTGCGTGAGTCTGTGTCTCTCTGTGTTTGCACAGACGATAAAAGTACAAACACAGATGCTGTTCCTCAGGGAAGAGAGGAGCTCTGTGGCCCCAGTGAACAGTGCATGCTGCATCAAGAGTTCCAAAGGATGGAGGAATCCTCTTTCCTGCTGTTTTTCAGCAGCAAATCTTTACTGAAAACAGGACACTCGGGACTTTTTATGCTGCTTTGCATTGTTCAGTCTGCTGGGGAACTGCTCCAGTACTGAGATCTCTCCTAATTAAAAATTTCCCCAAAACATAAAATTTGCCTTTGATAGTAGGTGGTTGCTGTTTTGGTTTCCTTGTTTTACTGCTGTTTTATTCTCTGCACCACATCAAAGTTAGTTCCATTTTCTGTGTTAAGAATTAAAGGATATGTATTCATTTCTCAAAGGGAAAAGCAATTCTTCGAGTATTTGAGTTTGTGGTGCATTGCTCCCTAAAGACAGCCTTCTGAGGGAAAAAAAACAAAAACAAAAAACAAAACAAAAACAAAACAGACAAAAAAAAAAAAAACAGTCCAGAAACTCAGTTTACTTGGTTACACGTTTTTGCTAGAACTGAGAATAGGATATATTGAACAGCATTCCTGCACATAATAGCTAGTGCACTCAGCAGTCACTGTGTTGTCTGTAATCAATTTAGCAACATTGTGCATTTAAAATACTATCTAAAGATATTAAAGTAGCTAAATATTATTCTTTTCATTTTCAAATAAGACAGTAATTAGGGTTCTGTGACACTGAAGTACTTGACAGAGTTTACACAGAAAGTGACTATTGTGTTTAGCTGTTAATACCCTAGAGTTAAATCACCTAAGTTTTTTATGCCCATTAAAAATATGCATTATATATACATATATATATATATATATATTTCAAATCAATCTAAGAGCAACTCAAAAATCAAGTACAAAATCCTAGGTAGCTTGCTCAGATTGTACTCTCCATCTCTCCATCACTGATCTCTCCATTCCTGACTGGAATAATCATGGGCAATATTTTTTTATTAAATATACATATATGAATAGGAAATAAATAAATTCCTAGAGATAAAATATTTGCATTGCTGAAATACTCTGGAAATACTGATGTAAAGATTCTTTAGAGTATGTATATCTTTCAGATGAGAACTTTGAACAGGACAATGTAAGTGTAAGGTGTAGTCATTTTGCTAGTGCTGAATACTTCAACTGGACCAGTACCCAGTCAGTACCCAAGAAGTTTTTCCAAATCGGCTTTTTTTTTTTTTTTTTTTTTCTACCTCATTAATTGCACAAACTTGTTTTGTCTACTAAACAGTGTTTTGACTTTCCATAGAACCTTTCTTGTGCTTTTGATGCAAAATGGTTTACAGCAAACCTGATGACCTCTCAGCCATGTGTAAAAAATTTCAAGAGGCTTAGTTTGGAAGTCCTGATCTAGTTTCTCAGTGATCCTTCCAACCAAGGATCTTAACTGCTGCCTTCTTGCTCTCTTATTTAGTTATCCTTCACTACTCTATAAAAGAATTACTTTCTACTTGCTGAATTTATAACTTTAGTAAATTTTGCACCATTGAAATTTTAATGTCTTACCTGTGATTCATCATAATGCTTTCCTGATACTTTCGACGACATTTGGGAAGCAAAATATGTACACCTTTCAATTTTCCTTTCACTTTCTGAGTCCTAAGTATTTTGTCTTTATGTTATTTGTTTAGACTTATAAATGCTTGTTAAGAATTCTGTGCTATTGCACTTTGTATTCCTTGTCAGTTTTTAAATGCATCTCTGTGAAACTGTCCCCTTATTTTATGGAGACTTTTCAAAGGTAGGACAGAACGTTGTTACTATATCTATGTTTTTCATCCCTCTAATTTCGAATTTGAGGAATTTCTAGTAAAAGTGAAGGAGCATGAAAGTATGTAGGATCCACTCTATTTAAGAAAATGTTCCATCCTTCATGTAACATAATGAAAAAAAGGTTTTTACAGATAATGCATGTGTATTTGACACACAGGAAGTCTGTGAGAATTACTTCTTTATTGTATCCTCTGTTCTTTCTATAATACTGTTTTATGTATTTACCTATGAGCTGGTAGCAAATCTCTTGACCTTATCAATGTGGTAATTCATGTAATTTATGACATACTTGTTGAAATTAAGTTGAAATTTGGGTTGAGAGGAGAAAAAAGTGTTGTTAAATGACTCAGACAAACTAGCTCATATAGGATATTTAAAAAAAAAAAGGGGGGGGATTCTTAGGTCTTCTTAGGCAATGAAAGACTCAACTACTTTCTCTTTCATTCTTTGTACCACATTTAACCTAAGGACTTAGGTTGCATGTCTGAACAATAGACTTGATAGTATTTCTCCAGTGTTTATCATCGTCAGATTAGAAACATTTTATTTGTAAACTGTCATGAAGCAGGAGATTAATAATATTATTTCTTGAATTAGTTATAATCTTATCTTCAGATGTTTCTGTAGAACAATTAAATTCGAATGTTGGTCCTTGTGGCTACAGTCAAATACATCTTCAGTCTGACTGCACTCAGTTTTGAACAGTGATGCTTATCAGCCAAGTTTACCAACTAATGCTGGTAACATCTGTCACATAATGTCAAATATCAGCACAATATTAATTTATTCCTACTAATTACAAAACTCTGTCTGGCTAATTATAATGCAAACTAGGGTTCTGATGATTTTATTAGTTGAGGGGACATTTTTTTTAGCCACAACTTTGCCAGTGAAATCTATAGCTTTTAATGGATACACTTGTAGGAAGTCCTTCCAGTCTCTAAAACTAGATAAAATTTAATATTGGCACTTTCATAATCATTCCTATTTATTTGTATCACTAGATAAAATGGGAAAAAGTTGTAGGGAAGGAGTGGTATATGTATGTAGGACCAGATTGTTGTTATTTTTTAGGAGTGTGCAATGGAAGCTTGATATAGTTGTCTAAATCTAGCATCCAGCTGCCTTTCCAGATGGGCATGAGTCTCCCATAGATCCTTTTATATCTGCCAGGCTCCTGACAATTTTTCACATAATCTGGAATGTATAAAATAGCATTAGACATTTAAATTTAAGCAACAGATTGATCCCTGGATGTGTGAATACCAGGAGTATACAACACTTAGGCTTCACTGAGGGACATTAAGAAGCTCTATGGAAAAGTAAACTGTTTCTGAGGTAGGATCAGAACAAACTCAATAGGATTTTCCAACATGGATCGGGATTTAAGTGCAGGCCTTCAAAGGGAAACTCAGTATGTGTTCAGTAGATGGAATTCACTTTGCCTAAGCTTGTTCAAATCAAACAATAGGATTCACAGGGATCCTAATACTCTGTATATTAGGGTATAGGGAATAGGAATGCATCTGATGTTATGTATCCATAGTAAAGTTTCCCTAGAGATTCTATGAAAGAAAAGCAAGAAAACAGAAAATTTTGAGATTTTTAAATAGTAGTTATCAGTAAAGATTGCAGAATACACCTCCAAAGAACAGGGATGTTATTTCTGGTTTCTTTGCTATTTAGTGGTTTGGCTAATTATACTCTGTCTCAAGGCACCCTATGGTTTTAAATGGGTAAGATATTTACATCTACCTACTCTTTTAAAGGGCTGACAGTGTTCATCTGTGCTGTTAAACCACTGCTGTGTTCTGTCTCTGAGTTGGCTGCAGTTCAGTAGTAAATGGAATGATTCTATTATTATAGAGTTGTGAAGTGCTTTGAGGTCTGTCAGGATGTAAAATATTTTGTGACTGCTTGCCAGATAGGTAAATATCTCAACCGTTCTACCCTCTAAAAAAGGAAAAGCAAAACCTTAAAATATATATTGGCATTTTCCTTATTACTTTTAGCTCTCTACAGGAAACAGAAATCCTGAGGAAGAAAAGGGTACAATGAAAATTTTCCTTCCTTCCTTCCTTCCTTCCTTCCTTCCTTCCTTCCTTCCTTCCTTCCTTCCTTCC
>CM021769.1:50006007-50152365 GCA_011076525.1 Nettapus auritus | reverse complement strand
TAATTGAGAGAGGTCCCGCGATGATGTCAGCCAGCTCTTTAAGCACCCTAAAAGTACCCTTTTTCGCTCTCTCTTTTAGAGGCTTTATGTGCTTCAATGACTAGCTCAGAGATGGAAAAGAATGTGCAAGGATTTTGTTGCTATTCTTGGAAAGTTATCTTCCTGGAAGCACAACGCTTATGCAACTGATACTTTATAAAATCTTGCGATGTCTGTAATGGTCATCCACCCAGTATATTATTATCCACCTTTATTATTATCCATCAAAAAGGAGGAAATAATACTGTTCACAGTTAAAAATGAAAGATACAGACAAAAAATGAGGAGCAAAAGAAAAGCCATAATAAAAATCAATACACTGAATAGTTAGAAAAATCTGCTTTTCTTCTATTATGAAAGTTGTCTATTTTCAATTGTACTTAGTTTCAAAGACAAAATTGTGACTATTAATAATATAAAAAGTCAACATATTTTTTGTTGGTGTTAAGTGCTGAAAATGTGTTTACTGGATCTTTAAGTACAGTGAAAGAAAAGCAGTTTTTTTGAGAACACCCTCATAGAAACAGAGTGTCAAAATGGACATGACTGTAATGGACACAGTCACGCAGTTTTCATGGCAGCTAAAGAGGTCCCTTTTGCAGTGCCATTAAATTAAAGTGTGTTGGCATGGGTACAGAAAAACACGGTATGACCTGCTACATTTATCAACTTTCTTCTAATGTTCTCGATGGTGATATGAGTGTTAAAGAAAGAGTGGTTTCCTAAGAATGATGAAAATATTCTATGCTTAGGCATTGTCTTGGATTCTATGAAGTAAGTCGATAGTTTCCTATCAAATGTATCCCATAAATGAAAGTAAACCATTTACATGGGATATGTATCATCATAGAAAATATAAGTCATCATAAAAGAATCATCACAATACAGTACTTTTTGTGCCCTGTTTTTAAAAATAGGTGCAACTGTTTGCTTCATAGAAAGACTTGAAGACTGCTCAACACTGAACGATGTTAGTAATGATAAAGTACTAGGCCTAGGGTCTATTTTTTAGAACTAATAATAGTACAAGGAAAGCTTGTGGTTTGCCTGAAGGTTTTTCTGGTTAAACTGTTTGCTACGCTTCTTTCTTTTAGTGAACATTCTAAGTGATAGAATATACACTTGGGAAATAAATGCTGCCTTCCTCATGTTCTCAGTGTCTAATCTGATCAAGATTAAAGATGAGTGTGTCTTTCAGTGTTTACAAATGGGTAAAGATAATGAGTCCCCCTTTCCACCCATGTCTTCCCAGTACACAAGTGTTAAGTTCTCAAGGTTGCTTTAAATAATGACTGTTTTATAGTTATTCCACTAGTGCATCCTAACTCATCACGTTGCAGAAAACCTTGGTGATGAAGGATGGCCCCTCACAACAAATCATAGCTAGAAAGCAAGACTGAATGTGAGTTTCCACAAGTCAGTACTCCCTCTAAAGAGCAATGGAAATTCTTCAGCAGCCTGTACCTGACAACCTAATGTTCAAAAAGATGAAAAATGAAAAGATAGATAATTGAAAGTAAGACATTTGATGTTTTCATTTACTTAGAATCCTAGCTGCAGTTATTTGGAAAGGTCACAGATTTTTTTCTTTGCAAAGAGGCAACTCTGAAAAAAAAAAAAAAAAAAAAAAGTGGCTATACTAGCTCTGTATCACAATATTCATTAGCTCAGCTGAAGGTTGGTTTGGACTCTGGTTTGCTTTTGCTTTTTAAATCCAGTGCCGTTCTCTGTTGTCTTCTGGATATGTTTGGAGGTCTAGACTTCTGCAGAATAACCCAAAATGCAAATACGAATATCACATAACTCTTTTCCTCTTTTCCTTTCTGAAAACTAATTGAATAATTCAGAGTCTGAACTAGCATCTTTGTTTAACATAGTAAATTCTGCTATGCCTTGAGCCATTACATAGGACCTTAATTGTCTCAGTTCAGCCATAGAGATCGGTTTCATCCTACCTGCATTCAAAAGGTTTTAAAACAGCATTACTGTTTTTCACTGCTATGCACGTATTGGTGTATTTGTTACCTGTAAAAGAAGTTATGTTTCTTTCTTTTTATTGTAATACAATCAAATACTTAACAGGGCTGTTACTGAACATAGTAGCACTAATGCAATAATGCAAGTGCATCTTTTTCCTGAGAATTAGCAAAGCTGGCAGGAAGGTGTTCAAGCAGTCACATCTCGTGTAAATCTTTTTTGATGTTTTATACAAGTGCTGCTTTTAATGCTTCTGACCTTTTGTCATAATGTGGATTAGTACATTGTAATAAGGAAACCCAAAGATGAAATGAAGCCCAACTGAAAATGCAATAAGCAACTCTGAATTTCTTACACTCTTTTCAGAGAGCAAAGAAGTAAAGACATTACTTAAAAGCCATAGGCTTTGGAGGGAATAGGTTGTTAAAAGATAGCAAAGTGCTTTGGGAGGAAGGAAACTATGGAAAGACAGCAGACTTGGATGGAAGTGGACTGAAAGGCAGTAATGATTTTCCTCATGAAGATAATTGTGTCAGATTAGGGCATTGCAATTACACTTCGCAAAATGTGTTTGGCATTGAAGAGAAGGATCAAATCTGCAGTTGATCTACCACATGGTGTATACATTTCAAAATGAGTGGTATGATATGTCAAAATGAGGGGTCTTGTTTTAACAGTATAGGGGAACAGAGAATGAGAGAAAATCTGCACTGTTCAACTTTAAATTTTATTTTGTCTGAGACTAGTTGCCATTTAAATAACACCTTAAGCATCAGAAACAGTTGCTCTCTGACTCATGGAAAAGTAGGAAAGGGTACCAGAAGATCCTCCGGTCTACCTCTGGACATCTCTCTATCCTTCCAGAAGAGAACACCTGTACTATGTAACTCCTGAAATGCATTCATCTAATTAGATTTTTAAAAATCAGTGAGGCAGACTAAGCTATGTATTCCAGTGCTTACTTGCAGAAGTTCTCCTTAAGTCTTTGCAACAAACTATATTGTAATGGTCTTCTGCATGCCTCACTCTTGTCTTCTTTAAACTGAACAATGGCTATTCCTTTCATTTACTGTCACATATTACAGACTGTAGATCAGTGATTGCTGTTCTTCTCTGGGCTCTTTCAAGCTGATTGACAGCTTTCTAGCAGTGTGGTTTCCCATAACAGAGATAATTCTTAGCTGAAGCCTTACCAGGGCAGTGTAGAGTAAAAATGCAATTTTGTTTGTCTCACAGACAATCTCTAGCATATACCTTGGGGTTTGATAATTACTTTTTTCATTAAGGCTCCTGATTTTGTCTTGGGTTCAGCTTCTGATCTATGTTCCCTCTGTTGCTGATCTTTACAGATCAGTCCATTCTAAGAAGACTGCCATCAATTCAGTACTATTTATCCATAGTGAATATTCTGTGATGTCAGTTGGTACATCTTGATAGGATTAGTTTTTGTTCCCACAAATGTCATGAGAGACTAAGAGTTCTTTTGCAAGTGAAAGCTGAAGCATACCATCCCTAAAATTATTTCACTTACTGGAAAATATTTTAGTTAAAGTGGCACATTGACTGTCACTATGAATGCTGTTTTTGTGCCGAGTCCTTTAGAGGCAGTCTGCTAAGGCATACTCTCTCCCATCACTTTATTTGAAATAACTCCACTGCATGAAACTCTGCATTTCCCAGAATATGCTCAGAGTATCTGGTAGTGTACCTGCCTGCAGGCTTTTTGTAACACATCCGTGTCTTTTTTTCAGTTGACTTCGTCTCATTGTTATTCATACAGTATGTCATTAAATGGATATGAAGAAGTTCAAGCGCCTTTTCTTTGAAACCCGCTGACTTGTAGTCTCTTTGAATAACACTACCATAAGAATAAAACTAAGCCTGTCTTGAATGAAAGCTGAAGGTTATTGGCCATCTATACTAGAGACATTAGGTTTTATTTCAGCTGTCATATGATCTCTCTCTGTATATATAACATTGTTTTTCACTAACTTATGCTTGTGACCACCTTAATTTATTTATTTTTATTCCTGGTCTTTGGGGCATGAGCTGTTCTTCCTCTGGTTAGTAACTCATATGTATGATTTAGGTCACCTTTCTATCAACAATAAATGACAGCATAGATTCTTAATTTGCAGATGAGATTGCTCATTCACTTTTGTGTGTGTTTTGTATGCATTTATGAACAGGTTATTCTTCTAACAAAGCATTTTAGGTACTTATAAAACCTTCATTAAATTTGGCAAACAATCAAATTGAGAAGTGAATTTCTTTTGTTGTTTTCAATAAAGGAAACTATTTTTAAACCTTTTTTTTAATTATTCATTGATATTTATTTTCAAGAGTAGAAACTGACAAAAAAAAAAAGGAAAAAGTGTATTTTTCCATTTCAATGAAATTTGTATTCATGTAGGTTTTTTTTCTTTCTCGTGTTTCACGTTTTTTTGGCTCCACATCAAACCAATCAATATACACAAACTCAGTCCTAAAACCACCACTGAAGTGTCTGTGCAAGTTGTGTTTTTGTTGTGTTTGTTGTTGTTGTTGTTGTTTGTTTGTTTGTTTGTCTGTTTAAGTATGTATTGCCATAAGTAGGAAGCTCTGGGTATTCAGAAATTTTAAAAGTTCAGGTAAGTTTGATATTGAGGACCTTAAATACCCATATGTGGATAAATAAACAAAATGTGTTGATTTTCAGTGCTGCTACCCAATAAATGTTCACACTGACTAGAATAAAAAGAAAAAGCAGCCACCCAGAACTTCTAGAATAGTTCCTACCTTTGTTTAGTTGTTTTTTACTGATTTAAATGCTTGATTCTGGCTACTCTTGTTCACAAGAAAAACATGGACTTTTTACAATAAATGTTAGGGTTGACATCTTTTCATTTCTTAACTTTTCAAGTTCCTGCAGAATTGTATTCAATTTTTACAAATGGCAAGAGAACAAAAATAGCTTACTATTACTCTGTTAGATAAACTTTAATTATTGTGCTTGCAGGAGGGAAGAGAGACAGTAGGTCATGTCTTTCTTAAAACATACCTAATTATATAGCGTAGATAAAGCTTCCCCTTCTTTTAACATGCCTACTTTTTGATATAAATCTGACAGCTGATTGGGCTGGAGTTAAGCTGTAAGGTTCAGGTCAACCAGCGCACTCACACGTCGCTCTCCTATTGAAGCCACACTCAGCCAAGGCAACAGGAGTCAGTTTTAATGAGGCTGGTGCTGCCCAAGAAGGACATAGATCATAAATTAGTCATACACGAAAAAGGAGACAGAAAGGGATATACAGAGGAGATAAAACAGTTTTGGCAGACAAAGAAAGGTGATTTCCTACTGGGGACACTCACAGGTCCTTCAAAATGAAAGGAGCAGATGGCAGAGGTATTGTCACCAAACTGATGTGACAGTTCTTTAGAAAATGTTTGTTGCCAAGAATATTTCTCCGATGAAGAGTCAGAGATGGGATTTTCTGAATTTTGATTGACTGTCTCCCATTCGATCTCGTGGATACCAGACCATTTCGGACTGTGTAAATGTTTGACTCCCCTAATGGCAGTGACCTTCATATTATGTTTAAAAACACATCTATGACTGATGTGTTAAAGTTGCGAATTTTGCTGGAAAATCTGAAGCTTTAATTTATAGTAATTAAACACTGAAAGGCAATCTACTCAGAGAAATTGGCTTCTTATCTATGAAGGAGATGACAGTTCTGTGGTTTTCTTTCCTACTTCATCTTGGAGCACAGTATGTACCCTAGATGTTAGTAAATTTCTTCTTATAATAAAGAGTAAATTTAGGAAAAAGTTAAGTCTCTTTTGCCAAAAATAGCTATGACCAAATTTGGGTAGACGGGGCTTAATGACTGTAAATTTATTATATTATTTATTATTGTTTTTGTGTGTTTTGCATTTTTCTTTTTTTTTTTTTTTTTCTTTCTATAAATATAGCACTAAAATCTGGTTACTGAGAAGAGTGTGAAAATGAAGATTCTGTAAAATAAATTCGTTCTTGCACCTAGTGCTTTAAAGATCAAGTTAGTATAACAAAATATGTGCTGCAACAATAGGAGCTTGTCAGTGCTAGCAAGGATATAAGACTCAAGCTTTTTACAAATAGCCTGCTTTCTACAAAATGACTAGTAAATTTGGTCATTAAATGTAATTAATAGTCATTTGAATGAAAGACAAATGACATATTAGCCTGTGTGAGTGTTTCTTTGTCAATGTGAATTTTAGTAAAGCAATCTCAATGCACATTACTAATAAACCTTGTATAGACTGACACATTGGTAATGGCATGAACTAATTTCCTAAGGTGATAGGGCTCAGAGGATGCTAATGACCCAAAGACAACTGAATGTTTCCTTTCCATCCCCCTGCTCTGTTTCACTCTGCAACTTCAGAGTATATCAGAGTGTTTTGATTTTTTGTCTGACTACCAACACAGAAATCCAAAGAGATGAAACAAAAACTATTTTTAAGAGAAATATATACTTATCAAGAAAACTCAGGGTATATTAATGTATTTATTTGTTCACTCTGGTCTTCTACTCTTTCTGTTGATAGTGTTTCAGGGATGATAACTGCAGTGTTGGCATCAGTGAGCTATGAAGCTGTATATTTCTAGGCTTTCCTTTGACAAACAAAAAAGCTTGGAGGATGATTTTTTTTTTTTTTCACTCTCCTGAAAATTTGAACTTCTAATTCTTTGGCAGGAAACTAAGATGTTTATTGAAAGAAAGCTTCTGTAAATTTTGCAGATATTTTCCCCAATGTTTTCTTTGAATGCATGATTAAATTATACTATGTTGTAAATATACAAATTTAACATTAGAATCTCAATTTCAAAAGAAAAGAGCATAGGAACCAAAAGTGTAAAATATCTGTATTGCATAGCCGTAGAGGTGAGTCACAGTTAATGGTTCATTAGAGCATGTTCTATGCCATCTACAAATGCTTGCATTGTGTCAACCAGGACAGTTGCCTGCCATGCTGGTTTGGCAGATATCACTGGGACTCTTGCTTAGAGAGGTACTGGGGGGGGGGAGGAGGATACTGGGGGGTATTTTAATTTTGATGTTCTCTTTCTGACTTCAAAATCTCAAACACATTGGTACATTTTAAATGCAATAAAAGGTAGAGGCCTAAAACCTGTGTCTATCTGAGAAGGTTGTTGAACTAATGTTCCTCACTTCCTGGAGATTATTAAGGGCATATTAAACAGTACCAATCAGGAATGTTTCAAGAATAAATGGGCCTTGTTAAGATAGACTTGATGACATTTGGAGGTTTTCTCCTGCCCTTTCTTCTTTGTGTAATCAAGTATTTCACTTCCATAAAGAACAGTCACACACTCCTTTAGAAATCTTAAAGTTCAGGTATATTCCCTAGTTATGCTATCTGAAAGCTTTTCTGGTTTAGCTGTTTCTTCAGATGTTTCTTCTTTCTTAGACTTTCAAACTGATCTGAATAGCTTAAGTGAAAACATACTCGCTTCATCTTCTAAATGCTCAGGAACAGAGTATGCAGGAGTTGGGCTCCTGCTTGGTTATCCTAATTCATTGTTTCTTAAGATCAGCTGTTAGTTAACTTCAAAAACAAGAAAAAAAAAAAACAAACAGAAACACTTCTAAAAGTTAACTTTATATATATATATATATATATAAAAGAACAAAAAAGGAACAGCAGTAATTCAAGCCAAGTTCAAGTGAAAGTTACCCAAAAGTCAAGTTTTACTTTGTTTATAAGAAGTATGAAAAGGAATATAATTTCTATAGTTTGATAAAAACGCAAAGCCCACATGATAAACACATGGCTTAGAGACAGGTGCCAACACAGAAGTTTTGGGTTCTTTGACCACGGGGCGCTTTACTCGGCACCCGGCCTGATGGCCGCAGACGGGTCCCAACTGTCCCCAAGGGGAAGACAGATCCTGGCCCAGGAGCTGGCAGGGCTCATTGAGAGGGCTTTAAACTAGGTAAGAAGGGGGACAGGGAAGAAACAAAGCCTGTTGGAGGTGTGCCGGGGGAACAGTGGCTAGGCTGGGGGAGAAGGCAAAGGCTCAGCTGAAGTGCATCTACACTAATGCACGCAGCATGGGCAACAAGCAGGAGGAGCTGGAAGCCACTGTGCAGCACGCAGGCTATGACTTGGTTGCCATCACGGAAACGTGGTGGGACCACTCTCATTGCTGGAGTGCTGCCTTGTCTGGCTATAGGCTCTTCAGAAGGGACAGGCAGCACGGAAGGGGTGGTGGAGTGGCTCTCTATATTAGAGAGTGTTTTGATGTCGTTGAACTTGAGGCTGGCAATGACAAGGTGGAGTCGCTATGGGTTAGGATCAGCGGAGAGGCCAGCAAGGCAAGCATCCTGATGGGGGTCTGTTATAGACTGCCGAACCAGGATGAGGGGGTGGACGAGGAGTTCTACAGACAGCTGACAGAGGTTGCGAAATTGTCAGCGCTTGTTCTTGTGGGGGACTTTAACTTCCCAGACATATCCTGGAAGCACAACACAGCCCAGAGAAAGCAGTCCAGGAGGTTTCTGGAGAGCGTGGAAGATAACTTCCTGACCCAGCTGGTTCTGTGAGCCTACCAGGGGAGGTGCCCCGCTAGACCTTCTGTTCACTATCAGAGAAGGACTGGTGGGAGATGTGGTGGTCGGGGGCTGTCTTGGGCAGAGCGACCACGAAATGGTAGAGTTCTCGATACTTGGCGAAGTCAGGAAGGGGACCAGTAAAACCTCTGTCTTGGACTTCCGGAGGGCTGACTTTGAGCTGTTCAGGACGCTGGTTGGCAGAGTCCCTTGGGAGGTGGTTCTGAAGGACAGAGGAGCCCAGGAAGGCTGGGCGCTCTTCAAGAAAGAAATCCTAATGGCTCAGGAGCGGTCTGTCCCCACGTGCCCAAAGACGAGCCGGCGCGGAAGAAGACCAGCCTGGCTGACCAGAGAGTTGTGGCTCGAGCTTAGGAGAAAAAAGAGGGTTTATAATCTTTGGAAAAGAGGGCGGGCCAGTCAAGGGGACTGCAAGGATGTTGCGAGGCGGTGCAGGGACAAAATTAGAAAGGCCAAAGCTCATCTGGAGCTCAATCTGGCTACTGCTGTTAAAGACAACAAAAAATGTTTTATAAATACATCAATACCAAAAGGAGGACTAAGGAGAATCTCCACCCTTTACTTGATGCGGGGGGAAACTTAGTTACCAGAGATGAGGATAAAGCCGAGGTGCTTAATGCCTTCTTTGCCTCAGTCTTTAGCAGCAAAACCAGTTGCTCTCTGGACGCCCAGTACCCTGAGCTGGTGGAAGGGGATGGGGAGCAGAATATGCCCCCCACAATCCACGAGGAGATGGTTGGCAACCTGCTACAGCATTTGGATGTACGCAAGTCGATGGGGCCGGATGGGATCCACCCGAGGGTACTGCGAGAACTGGCGGAAGAGCTGGCCAGGCTGCTTTCCATCATTTATCGGCAGTCCTGGCTATCGGGGGAGGTCCCATTTGACTGGTGGATAGCAAACGTGGTGCCCATCTACAAGAAGGGCCAGAGGGTAGACCTGGGGAACTACAGGCTTGTTAGTTTGACCTCAGTGCCAGGGAAGCTCATGGAGCAGATTATCTCGGGCGTCATCATGCGGCAGTTGCAGGGCAAGCAGGCGATCAGGCCTAGTCAGCATGGGTTTATGAAGGGCAGGTCCTGCTTGACAAACCTGATCTCCTTCTATGACAAGGTGACACGCTTAGTGGATGAGGGAAAGGCTGTGGATGTGGTCTACCTTGACTTCAATAAGGCATTTGACACCATTCTCCTCAGGAAACTGGCTGCCCATGGCTTGGACTGGTGCACGCTTCGTTGGGTTAAGAACTGGCTGGATGGCTGGGCCCAGAGAGTCTTAGTGAATGGAGTCAAATCCAGTTGGAGGCCGGTCACTAGAGGAGTCCCCCAGGGCTCGGTACTGGAGCCAGTCCTCTTTAACATCTTCATCGATGATCTGGATGAGGGGATCGAGTGCACCCTCAGTAAGTTTGCAGACGACACCAAGTTAGGTGCATGTGTCGACCTGCTCGAGGGTAGGAAGGCTGTGCAGGAGGATCTGGATAGGCTGGACCAATGGGCTGAGGCCAACGGTATGAAGTTCACCAAGGCCAAGTGCCGGGTCCTCCACCTGGGGCACAACAACCCCAAGCAGAGCTACAGGCTGGGAGATGAGTGGATAGAAAGCTGCCTGTCAGAGAAGGACCTGGGAGTATTGGTTGACAGTCGGCTGAATATGAGCCAGCAGTATGCTCAGGCGGCCAAGAAGGCCAACAGCATCCTGGCTTGCATAAGAAACAGCGTGGCCAGCAGGTCCAGGGATGTGATTGTCCCCCTGTACTCGGCTCTGGTGAGGCTGCACCTCAAGTACTGTGTTCAGTTTTGGGCCCCTCCCTACAAGAAGGACATGGAGGTGCTTGAGCGAGTCCAGAGAAGGGCTACGAAGCCTGTGAAGGGTCTGGAGAACAAGTCTTACGAGGAGCGGCTGAGGGAGCTGGGACTCTTTAGCCTGGAGAAGAGGAGGCTCAGGGGCGACCTTATTGCACTCTACAGGTTCCTGAAAGGAGGCTGTAGCGAGGTGGCGGTTGGTCTGTTCTCCCACGTGCCTGGTGACAGGACGAGGGGGAATGGGCTAAAGTTGTGCCAGCGGAGGTTTAGGTTGGATATTAGGAAGAACTTCTTTACTGACCGGGTTGTTAGGCACTGGAATAGGCTGCCCAGGGAAGTCGCCATCCCTGGAGGTCTTTAAAGGACGTTTAGATGTAGAGCTTAGGCATATGGTTTAGTGGGAGATTTGTTAGCGTTAGGTGAGAGGTTGGACTCGGTGATCTTGGAGGTCTCTTCCAACGTAGACTATTCTGTGATTCTGTGATAAAGACAGAGATTTACATAATTGTAAAGAAACAAGGCTGTCTTCATGTAGCATTTAGATTGGCTTTGGAAGTTTCTATTTGGTATGGCTGTTAGGCTGTCAAATATCTCATATTTCAGGCTGCAGATTGCCATCCCCAAACAAGTGCCAATAGAGTAATTGCTTCATAGAAAAAAGCAATGTTAGTTAATTAGTTACGGGGATAGTTAGTTTTGGGGTACTGCTTGACTGCATTTTGCTTCTCTGATTCTGTAATCTGGCACTTGGACAGTAAATGACAACTTGATCATCTGTGCAGCACAATTTGTTGTGGATGTAGGACAGCCTGTGAAAAACTAAATTACTTCTGAATATAGTTTTTACTTGAGTTATCTGTTTTGTCAGGAACACAGAATGCCTGTTCACTCAGATGAGAGTTTTTCATGTGTACCTTCGTTAAAAGAGATAATGAAGAAAGTGGAGTTTATACTTCAAAATGGCTTGCATTTTAGTTGAAGTAGTTTTTCAGTATATTTAACAGAATTTGGGTCTTGTGCAACATGGCTCATTATAGCCACAGGGTTATATTTTTCTCTCTGAAACAGCACCAGAAATTTGCCTTTCCGTATCAGAGCCCTTAAATTAGTTGATTTTTTATTATATCGTTTCCTTTTAATGGGATACTGGAACACTGTCACGGTTTTGGCTGGGATAGAGTTAATTTTCTTCACAGAGGCTTTCATGATGCTATATTTTGGGGTTTTGCTTAAAACACACTGATGTTTCACTTGCTGCAGAGCAGTGCTTACACAGGACCCAGGCGAGAAGGCGGGGGGTGCACAAGGAGCTGGGAGGGGACACAGCTAGGACAGCTGGCCCACACTGGCTAAAGGGATATCCCACACCGTGTGGCATCATGCTGAACAATAAAAGCTGGGGTGAGGAAGGAGGGGACATTTGGAGTGGTGGTGTTTGCCTCCCGAAGAAACCCAAGACTCTAAAAGCTGGCATGTGTCCATCATATTAAAAGGTTTGGACTTCAGATAGATCTTTGAATATTTCTGATTTCATTTATCCTTATTTATTCTGCTTGGTTCAGTGGAGGAACATATTCTGAGCATTCCTCAATTGCTGCTTCACAGTCCTCTTCATAAAATACTGCACAAACCCTGCTTAGCTTAATCACCTAAAAGACTTTTATACTTTTGAACTATTTCTTATAATTTCAAGTTATTTCTAACTTGATTATTAAAGATAAAAATCAATAATCATTCCAAACAGAAAAATGAAACTTTCCCATTTGACATAGCGAACATCTGCTAATAAAGAAGACCTGCACGCTCAATTGCAAATGTCTAAAATATATTCATTGGCCTGAACTGACAACTTGTTCGTAGTCTGTAATGATGTTTGTATTTCATTTTGGATGACATTAGACTGAATGTTTTACAAGCTATGACTGGGTAAAAACAGTTAAGAGAAAATGACATTGGGAAGACCGAAATTTCAATGCCAACAAATACCCTTGTAATATCAGAAAAATAAAGAATGTTTGACAGTCTTGCCAGATTCTGTGTGGATATAGTGTCTTCCTGTAAGCTAGGCACGGCAGGTCTCCTAAGATGTTTAATCTTAAACAACGTTGTTCTCAGAAGTACTCCAAAGCAGTTATTGAAATAGAGCTGAACTCAGTTATCTTCCCTCAGTATTTTCCCATGCAAGGTTTATTCAACTCAAGCGGTCTTTGCAACCCTCCCCATTTTACATTGCAGATAACACAATACCTGGACTGCATACGAGCTGTGAAATTTTGCAAGGTTCTTATTCTTAGTATCAGTGAACTGTGAACATAGGCTTGTGACTTTTGCATCGTATTTCTCAAGTTATTAAAACTGTTACGTTCTAGAGGTGATCTTTAATGTGAACAACTGCATTGACATAAATGGAGTAAATATCTTTTCTCTAAGATATCTTTGAAGTCTTCTGCAGGCTGCTAGCCACACTGGCTTTATATCCAGAGGTGTACAGAAAGAAACTTTCACAGCTGTGGGGTCTAGCAATAGTTTGTCATCTTACCTATCTTAAACTATATATCCAGTATTTCAAAGACTGATAAAAAGGTGAATCCACAAAATATGTATATATGTATTTTCTTGCTTTTCAGATCTTGTTCTCATAGAATTGTTTTCAGAAAGCAACAAGTGCAACAAACATTTAATGCTTTTGTCTATTAGTTTATTAGTTAAGTAGAATTTGAAGGGGAGTGTCTTTTTTATTTTTTTAACAAGACTTACGGTGCTTTGAGATCCTAAAGTGAAAAATCATAATAAACCTACCCAGCAAAGAGTCTGTCCATTTTGATAATAATCATGTTTTGATTGTTTGCTATCAAGTAGCTATCTCCTTCACATTAAGCATAGTTTTACTTATAGTGAAACATGCTCAGTTGGCTGGACCTCCACTTAATTCTCTTTTATATCAAATAGTATTTTATGGTACAATATTCAAATGCTTGCATGGATTCTCAGTAGCCAACTGAAAAATGCTTTGCATTTGGCTACATTTTGAATTGTTAACATTGCAAGCTAAAGTATTGTTTATTCACACCATTTAAATCTTTGTTCATCAGCCAAACTAAAAAAATAATATTATGAAAGGTTTGGGTTTTTTTCCCCACATAAAAATTTTTCATTGGTTGTGTCAGATTAAGTGAACCCGTCTGAAATGCTTAATTTCAGACTTTTTTTTTTTTTTTCCTAAAAAAACAATGGAACTGTTGAAACAAATGGCTGGATCACGTGAAGACATGAAACAGAGAAAGAAGTAATGATTGTGCTGATGACATTATCTTTCTCTCCCAGAAAACAGTGTTTAGAGAGCTAGACTCATAGTTGAAATAATATGATTTATTCTTCTACCTCTTAAATAGTTTTTTTCATGGGTATGCTACTTCTGAGAACAGTGTGCTTTCCCTTGCGTGATCCAGATTTATAGTTAGCTTGAATTACTCTAAAACTGAATTACTCTAAATCTAATACTTTACACAGTGTTATCAGTTTTGAATAATAAATAATTTAGTAGCAGTAACTAAATTTTGAATATATAAATTTATCTGAAACATATTTTATTGATTAAATCATAGTTTTTTCTTTTTCATTTACTTCTCTATTTTCTTTTATGAAAAAAAGTAAATACATGAGGAGAAGAGGTTTATTTTCTCTAATTCCAGTGTGTAGAGGAATCATCTGCAGTAGGCTAAGTTAATTCAGAGTGAAGTGTATGTTTTTTTTGTGTTTTTATAATATTACTAATTCCTCTTAAACAGAACAAACTGGAAGGTTTTAATACATTTTGAACCACTGTCCTAACTGCAAGTTTGCTGTGAACCTCTTTCCCCTCTCCATTTTTTTAATACATGTAAGACTACAGGAAATTCCATGAAAATGCTGTTGTGTTTATCAGATAATAAATATTGATATTACACTTAGATATTGTTCTGACTCCCTTGGAAACAGGCAAAGGCACAGAAGAATATCATTTAGGTTGCTTGTGGGATAACCTCTTCCTAGAGGGATCTTTATTAGTCCTTTCAAAAATTCTTCAATAAAAAATAAGATCACATTTCTAGAGTTATAGTATGCTTCTTTTTCCATATTCCTTTTTGTTGCACTGTAACATGTATTTTAATCAAAATTAAGTATAATTACGTAAGTCAGTATAGGTTTTGTGGACACGATCTGAGCATTAAACTTTATTCACAATACCCCCCAAAACAATCCATACTTTTTATATTTAATTAATGTCATAATGAGCATAATTTTAAAAATCTATAGAGCATAATTTTAAAAATCTATATAATTTTTAAAATCATAAGTTTTCAACCTGTATAACACCTGCCGCCCAAAATGTGAAATCAGTACTGATTGGCAAAGGGATATTGAATAAAAGTATTCAATGGACAGTTTCAAAATTTTAGCCAGAAAGTATTGCACATTAATATAATATATATATACTAAATAAATGTTTTTGAAATATTAATGTAATTAAAAAATGCATTTTTGGACCATTTCTTTTTTTTTTTTCCCAAAAATTAAAAATCTGATCAATTTTGAAATTGAAAACAATATTAAAGGAAAATTAAGGATAAAAATACTTAAAATATTTTCAGGTCAAAGATAAGAAATCATTTTGGTTTTAACAGTTATTTGGCTGACCGCTTTTGTATTATTTTAAACAATATTTCAAACATAAAAATCTACCCCCAAGAATTTTTTTAAATACAAATTTTTGCTGTCACCAAACAGAAATTTATATGAATATATTTACCTAGAAACAATTGTTACTTATACATGTTCATACATCCAACATATTACTCTAAATGTTTGAGATAAGTATTCTTGTTTTAAAATGGTGACAAATGTAATTGGGAGGCTGACAAAACTGGTGCAGAGGATGAAGTGAAAACATGACTCCTGGTTAAACATGGAAGTCACATAATTTAATTTTTAACTGTACACTAAGAAATAAGAAACTATATAAACTGTCTGTATACCTTTTGAAGCAGAAAAGAAATAGATTTCTAAACAGCTTCCTGAATTTAAAACAAATTAGTTTGCACAATACATGTGTTAAAGTAGACAAAGCCTAGTCCCATGGTTTAGTTAGAAATGCATTGGATGCAATTATAGAAAATTCATTTTTAAAAACAATCTGGGCAAAGTATGGAATAGTATTCAGATACACACCACCAACAACAGAGGCTTCTAAATCTAACATTCATTCTAACTCCTTTTATGCATAAACTTCTTAAGAGTAGACTCTAACAGGTGCTCACTCACTTCTGCTTTTTGAAAGAGCTCATTTCGTTATCAGATCAGTGCTTAAGGAACAAATTTGTATATCACAGAATCACAGAATTTCTAGGTTGGAAGAGACCTCAAGATCGTCGAGTCCAACCTCTGACCTAACACTAACAAGTCTTCCACTAAACCATGGCACTAAGCTCTACATCTAAACGTCTTTTAAAGACCTCCAGGGATGGTGACTCCACCACTTCCCTGGGCAGCCCGTTCCAATGTCTAACAACCCTTTCGGTAAAGACGTTCTTCCTAAGATCCAACCTAAAATTCCCCTGGCGCAACTTAAGCCCATTCCCCCTTGTCCTGTCACCAGGCACGTGGGAGAACAGACCAACCCCCACCTCGCTACAGCCTCCTTTGAGGTACCTGTAGAGAGCGATAAGGTCACCCTTGAGCCTCCTTTTCTCCAGGCTGAACAATCCCAGCTCCCTCAGCTGCTCCTCGTAGGACTTGTTCTCCAGGCCCCTCACCAGCTTCGTAGCCCTTCTCTGGACTCACTCAAGCATCTCGATGTCCTTCTTAGTACTAAGCTAACTGAAAATGAAAGTGAAAAAGCTGAGCATGTTAAACCAGTACCCCTCCTAAACCTAACATGCACTGTCTTTGCTACAAAGTCGTAAATTCAGATTGAAATAAGTTATTATTATTATTATTATTATTATCATTTTGGTAAAGTAGGCACGCAAGCTGTAAATTTGACTTCATGCAAGTGATTTGTGCTTTCTCTGTGTCTGTCAGCACAATTGATACAGTGACATTTACAGAAATTCTGCGAAATTATCATTAGAAAGGAAACGCAGGGGAAGTATAGGCTGCTTCTCTGATGCTTGACAAGTCCATAAAATAAAATTTAAGAAGTGTAAGTCTTTAAAAGAGCAACTATTACTTATCCCCCTTTCCCCTGGGGGAATATTTAATTATGTATTTCATTGCAATAATTAATTGTATAAATCATATTTTGAGATCTGCTGAAGTATCTCTTTTCTACTGATTATAAAGTGAACCCTAACTTTAATGTCTCAGTTAAGTGTCTTAGTGAGGCACAAGACAAAACTGCACTGAAATATTTCTAGTCTGAACATATTTCAGTGAGCGTATTGAGGTATTGTTCAGGGCCAGGAAGCCAGAAATTGTGTAAATAGTGATGATTTTTAGCTAGCACCATCTTTTGAGTTTATTTTTTAAGTTTTGGATTGCTTCTACATTATCAGTATGAAGACTTTTGTGTTCGAAGTACACAGACCTCAGACTTTGGAGATAACTGAGTTGATTGCAGTGCAGTTGAAGTAATTTGCATCTTTTATTGCTTTGGTGAAATAGTTTCAGCAATGGCAACCCTGTACAGAAGAAAGTAGGAAGCAAAACCAGACTGTTCTGGCTAACTGTGAATGTTTGGCCATGGTGAATTAAAAGTTAGAGCTATAGGAATATTCTGGTGGTATTTCACAGAAAGAGTTACAATAATGTAAAATGCTTTTGAGTTTTCATCTGTTAGTTTAACTTTAAAGTAACTAGATGAATATTTATATGTTGATTTAAAAACATACAAATCGAGTAAACAATCTATAATTTGCTAATAATATACTATTATTAACACTAGCTAATGGTCATTCTCATCTAAGAGGGCAGAATCTTCTGGTAATACTTTAAATAACTGAATAATTTAATATATTGCCAAAATGCAAGAGCCTTAAGACAGAATCACAATTTGTGTTGAAATTGATGCATCGTCACCCTAGTGAAAGTACAGTCCTGTATAAATTTCTACAGTGCTTAATACCAGTCAGTCAATTCACAAGTACAGTTATTATGTGCAATAGGAAGTGTTTGCAGCAGTGACTTTGAGAACCAAAGACTACACATTTGCAACAGGTGAGGCAGAAATGGATTTTTCAGATTGAGGTTTAGTAACACTGGCTTTGGTCTTGCAGGAAACTATGGTACTGGTCCAACGAAGTGCGTAAGGATATATTTAATTTATATGAATAACCTCCTTAAATTGGTTATTAACTGAAATTTGTAGTTTCTCAGTTATCAGGCAAAGGGCAGAGCAGCAGCTTTGCTTGCAAGTTAGTCAACTAAGACTTGCTTTTCTTTTTACTGTGTCTAATTAAATGTGTTAATGCGCTTTAGGGACCTCTGCTCCCCGCCATTACTTTGGGAAAAGAAGTGATTGTTCAGGGCCACACTGACTTGATCAGGTGATGTGACAAAACATCATTGTGGTAAGGTGAGATGTGACTAAAAGCAAATCTGCCAAAAACATAATTAGGATAAATGGAAGCCTATATTAATGAAACTCATTGAGAGGTTGATGTAGAAAGAAAATGTGATTTGAGAATAATTATTTGAAAGCAAAATCATCAAGGTTTGTTCTATGGGGTAAAGAACAGCTGAGCACTCAATGACAGTTTGGAATTAAAAGAAAGTAAAGGGTTGCAAATCAATAACAATGAAAAGTGCACTAAGTTAATGGATCTCTTGTTTCAAATTGTAAGTGACAGTTTTGAATTCTAGGGTAAACCTTTAGTGATGGCCCTTTTCATTACCATGCGGAAACCCTGCCATTTTCCTTCTACAGCCGTACTCACTTGGCTCCGTGCTGCTTTGATCTATGACTCTATTTGCTGTGCCTTTCAGGGGTAGGGAAGTGGGAACTCATTACTGAAAAACACCTGAGTGATTTGGAAGATAAATATTCATGTCACTAGCTGATCCCTGAGGCTCAGCATCCACCCTTCGAACAGAAACTTAAGTAAAACCTGAGAAGATGCTTTTCATGTTGCTGTTTCAAAAGGGACTTTGCTGACTAACTGATTTAATGGGCATATCTGTTTACAGGCATGTCTGTGTGTTTCAGCAGAGTAAACGTTTTTCCTTGTAGCAAAGATGTACCTTGGTGTTTTTCCTAGTCCTGTCTCTTGCTTTTATCTGTGTGTAATTTCCATAGCACTCTGGGCCACTGATGTTTGACATGTAGGAGTTGAGATAGTCAGAACAGTTCAGAACATTCAAGACAAAATAGCACAGAATTATACCATAGGAGAAAATCCTGTGGACAGAGACAATTTAGATCCTTTTATTTATTTTTTTATTTATTCTAATTATTCCATCAGATTTTATTAATTGCTACAATTATAATTTCCCATAAAGCAGTTCTGATATTTTTCCTTTTGATTACCTCTAAAATGCCTCTTATTTAGGAAAACAGAAGTACCCTATGCATACTGCTATATTCTTGCATATGGTTTGAAACAGCAACTTAGTTGCAGAAGAAAATAGTTTTATAGTTTTGTCTCTGAGAATATATATTAAAAAAAAAAAAAAAAAGGATGATTAAAATTTATGTGAGAGTTCCTATTTACAATAAATAAATAAATAGGAATCATAGTATGTGACCAAGACAACTGTTTAATGTAAAAATAGACACATAGATGACTCAAGCCACGAAACATTAGAGGCAATGACACCTCTTGTATCTGTAATGACTGAGGCGTTCTCTCCTATTTTATGAGCTCTGGGTTCTATTTACATTTTTTTTTTTTTTTTTCAGTATTACTTTTCAGAAGGATCCCCTAAATGCTATGCTTTGAAGTCTTTTAGATGTGTCACTCCCCTTTTAATATTTGACTTCATGTGAACCGCATTCATGTTTCTGAATGTGCCTCTAATCATAAAAAAGTGTTTTTATACTGTTTTTGTAACATTCACATGTCATAGAAGAGACATTTTGGAATGTCTCTCTAATGGGGAAAGGCTGAGAGGGCTGGGCCTGTTCAGTCTGGAGAAGGGGATCTTATCCATGTGTGTAAATACCTGAAGGGAGGATGAAAAAAACACAGCCATGCTCTTTTCAGTGGTGCGCAGTGACAGGATAAGAGGCAATGGGAACAAACTAAAGCACAGGAGGTTCTCTCTGAGCATTTTTTTTTTTTACAGTGAGTGTGACAGAGCAGTGGCACAGGTTGCCCAGAGAGGTTTTGGACCTTCTTTGAGATATTCAGAAGCTGTCTGGACTAGGAACTGGGCAAACAGCCAAGTTGGTAAAGACAACCTTCAGAAGTCGCTGCCAACCTCAACAATTCTGTGATTCTGTACTGTTCTCATGATGTAGAATGATCTTGGAATTATCACAAAGATGATCGTGCAAGTATACATATAGGCATGTGCTGGCTATCTTGCATGTTAATGTAGCTTTGGTGTTGCTTAGTGATACGGATGCACTTTCACCAATGGGATGAGCAGTATTGCTATTGTTTTAAATGGGAGAATTAGTGTTAGGAGTTTTAATTAATATCACTGTTATGCATATAGGATTACAGGAGGAGAATTAAAACTGGGAACTCAAAGACAAAGTTAAAAGTTGTGTTTCTGTTTTTGAACAGTGGCTTGCTCTGTGACCTAGGGCAAGCTGTTTTAATTATCTGTGCCTTCATTTTCCAGTTTGTGGAACCCAGATAATAAAATGCACTACCTTGCAGGGATGTTTTGACTTTCAATTAGTGCTTGTCAAGTGCTCTGAGCTCCATAGATAAAAGACGCTTATAGCAGCAGGAACTATTATTGTTGTTATATCATTATAGTACATGTTAGCTTAGCTCTGTGACATTAATCTTCATTTATCAAGAGACTTATAACTCACGCCTGGCCACCTCTTTTGTGCATTACAATTGTATCTCTGTGCTGAAGATATATGTCATGGTATAAACCCATGAATTTTATATCTATATGCACTATGTATTTCAATGATACATGCAAGAATAGGTATTTTTTTAAAGTTGCTGAAAATAGATCATGTGCATTGACTGTAGTAATTCTACTCTTGACCGATGTTATATTTTTACCTGGTTTTAAAAAAAGTATTGCAATTAACTACTAAACTTATTTTCTTGTTTTTAAGTGGGTCTCAGATAAAGTGTTGTGTCATGTATGGTATTATTACACTTACTGAAGAACTGTAGCAGTAGAAAAATCGTAATGTGGACCTCCTTTGGCAACTGCATTAATAGATAACAAACATTAATACAAAAAAGTACATTGTACGATACTCACCTTGTAAAGTGAAATTTATTTAGAGCTCATGGTATCTAATATATTATCATTATTTTATCTAAAGTACAGGATTTGCTGCACAGTATTTGCTTGCATGGCTATATCTCTCTCTGCTAGTAGCCAAACACTGCATAACACCAGGAGGGTTTGGAAGGAAGAAGAGCTGTGTAAAGTAATATTAACACTAAGAGATGTGGTGTTAACTGTTGTTCTTGGGATACATATTGGAGATCATCCTTAACGCCTGGAAACATAGTTTCTAAGTCGTGTATATCACTAAGTTTTAACAATACATGCAGTACCTGCAAATTATTTTCACTTTGCTCTGCTCACATTTGTTCTGAATGTTTTATTGACCTTTTTTTTTTCTTTCTTTTTTTTTTTTTTTTCTAATGTCCTCCAATAGTTTGCAGAGTTGCTTGATATATCTTGAAAAAGGTGGGGAGTCTGATTTTAATCTTTTACTATTGTTTCACAGGCTTACTTTACTGATGTAAGTGAATGTGAATATAGAAAAAATATTTCTATAATTTCATATGTGGAACTGGTGAGTTTCTTTACAAACGTTGCATATGAATGGTTTGGCATAGTTGGCTTCATGCAGTCTTTTATCAGCACTAGCTTCTGAATGAATATTTTTAGTTGGCTGACAACGGTAAGAAACCTACTCACTGCTAGCTTGTACATACCATGTACATGGCTTCCTTCCCCCTCTCCCCCCCCCCCCACCTATATCCAACAACAAAAGATTGCTAGCAAGGAATTTGATTGATTTTAAAGTAAAATGGTATCCAGGCTTGGTCTTGACATTAAATTCTTTGCTACCTCAAAGGAAGTCCCTGCTTTAGAATTATAGAAAAGCAGCAAAGAAGTAAAGTCTTGCAGAGAGTTCTTCCTTCCATGTAGAAACCATTTTCCTCTCCACCTACGTAATATGCCGCTTGTGTTTTTCTCCTCTTAATGCTGCTGACTATGCGACGTAGAACTTAAATTCTTCTTCCTACTTGTGGATTCCTTTGGCTACTTGTGTGTGTGTGTGAGTGAGAGAGAGAGGAATCCTATACTATCTTCTAATTAAATATATTTTATATGTATGCCTCTTCTCTGAATTCCTGATTACTATGACAGGCCATTTTTGAGACCCACAGCAAGAAATGGAAAATAAGGCAAACTTCATCAAAGCTGCGTAAGCTCTCATTTTCTTAAATTATTTATTTGAACAACAGAAAGCATTGTAACTCTCAAGCTAAAAATATTAAATTTAATACTAATTTAATCAACTTATTGGGTTATTGAGAAAGCATCAGGTTGCTTTAGCTCACAGAAACATGGTTATGCTGTACTTTAAAGAATGCTTGCGTCCACAAACATGAATAAGTTTCTAATCCTCTCTAGCAGGGTGCTTTACCCTGATCCTGAAAAATGTTGACCTGCCACAAAGTCCATTGATTTTATAGCGTTTTGATCATTTAACTTCATGTCAATAATAAGCTTATTTGTTGGTGAAATGGCCTTTCTATATTGTATGCACATCTAAATCACTCAAGATAAAATAGGTAAATAACTTCCTATGGAGTACAGAAATTTCCTTATGAAACATTTTTGTCTAGTGCGACTTGTGAGGAAAAGGTAATTACGTGGGAGTAAGAGACTATTTCTTCCTTTGAGTGGCAGAGTACTTTGGTTTCCATATTAAAGACATGACATGCATAAGAAAACAGTATGGGCCACCTACAAAATATAGATACAGTAATATAATTATTGTTCCTAGATCACAAATTACAGGAAATAGTTGGACTGTGATGTAGATGAAGTAGATTTGTAGTTTCCAAATTTGAATGCCAAGTGATTCATATAGATTTAAAAAAAAAAAAAAAAAGAGTATCTGATTTCAGTAAAAATTGTTTTTGGTAATTCCCAGATCATTCTTCAGTGTGTGGAAGTACTAAGTATTTTAGAATATTTATTTTATCTTTGATTTCTGCCACATTTTATTATATGATAAGGGATATAGCTGATTTTTCACTTTTTATAGTTAATGAAACCTGAAGAAGACTCATTTAGAAATGTGCAAGAATTCTTGTAGTTTTGGTCAATAGCAGCAGATTGTGTCAATTCGCTAGGTTTTGTGATTTGCTAGTTTTTGACACCAGTTGCATGTGCTAGGATTTGTCATAATCTCTTTTCGTAATATTCACTGCTCACTGTCTCCCCTGTCCCAAGATTCTGCTTTCACAGCTTAGCTGATAACATGGATGATTTCAGGAGAAGATGCTTGGTATAACATGCTTCATTCTCCACTAGTGATATTTTCTATACAGGGCTCAAGGGAGCAGAAAATTATTGTTAAAAAATGGTTGAGATAGTTCTCTGAAGGTAGGAAGGGAGCAATTATATTAAATGTCATAATTTCTGTTGTCAGTTCTCCAAATTTCACAGAACTATAAAATACTGCTGACATTTGTATGGTGTCATATAATGTATCTAACAACTGGCCTTCATCTTCTCTTATAGTAAGACATGAATTAAATACATTTACAGTTGGCAGCAATCCATTTCAGTGCTAGGATGTAGCACTCGAATTATGTGCTTTTCTCCAGCCCTTTTGCTTCTGCCTTTTAAAGAGCATGATAACATTCTCACAATTTAAAAGCTATTATACAGAAGAAAATTGTAATCCTTTGTCTTCTGACAACAGAAAAAGTTATTGACCATCTAAATAGCCTATATGTTTTGTCCAAATAAGCAATCTGAGTTTTCATAATGTCTTTTCTTAAGTTTCATTGAAAGTGAAGAGCAGAATGCAAAACATGGAAACTCACACCTATTAAAATTACTATTAAATTATGTTTTAGAGTAAGAACAAACATTCGTCTTTGTTCTTCTTTCTCTACAGTTTTACTCTAGTAATTCAGGACCACATAGATAAGGAATAAAGGAAGAGTACATCAGTGCTGTAGTTTTTACATTCTTATTAGTGTTGCACCATTGTGTTGGTGTTGGCTCAAATCATGAAGTGCATTTAAATAATTATACTATACCAACTGAAATTAATGTGTAAAAATACAGTACAAGATTCATCAAATATTGTCCAATTATTATTAAAAAATGGATTAAATTATGATATGTTATCTGATGAAAATTTTTGTCACTGGAGGCTCTGTTGGAAATAAAGCTATGGAAAGCTGGTAAAATCTGTGTAGATGAAAAAAAAGGTCTGGTGGAAACAGATTTTCTGGATCAGTATGGATGACTTCTGCTCGACATGAAGACTGTGCAAACAAGATTACAGTACTTTTTTTTATACCCTTGGTTTTTTTCTCTTGATTCCATGAGCTGCTGACAATTCTGCTCTCTTCTATTTCACCTTTGTCTGCAGTTTTACCTTTCATGTCTTGCATGGTTTGAGGCTACATAATTTGTCACAGTTCTTTCTTGTAACATAGCAGGTTTCAGAAAATTGCTAACTAACATTATACACCTGTGTTGTGTTAAAGCTAGCATGGAGTCACAGAAAACTGAACTTTTGATTTTTATTTTTTATTTTTATTATTATTATTATTATTATTTTTCCCAAAGCATGTAGGGGCTGATCCACTACTTCAACCTGAAGTGGTCTTCATTCCATTCAGTCAATTCAGTTACTGTTGAGTTAGGAGGTCTAAAATTTTCTTTTAAGTCATCTTTAGATCATTCCTGGGAGCTTTCAGCAATTATTCTTCTTCATTGGATTTTAAATTACTCATTAGAGCAAGAAGAAAAGGTGAGCTTTTTATCCCAAATACTAACCTAATTTATGACTGTAAAATTCCACAAGCATTTTAGCTTCTTGAAGAGTCAGAGGAAAGCAACACAGTCACAAAGTTAGGTTATAGTAAAAATGGATTGATACATCCACAAACAGAGGTTTGCGGTAGCTCGTGGCTAGGATGAAACAGAAGGACTGTTTTGCATTTTCCCCTTCCGGTGCAGTGGTAGGATTTCCAAATGAAACACGTTTTCACTGTCTTTCATTTTCATTTTCCACCCTAGATCCATTAAGAATCTCTTCAAAATTTCTTAGCCTTCCTTCTTAACTTTGATATGGTACCTGGAACTGAAAGAAGAGGCTGAAAAAAGGCAGCACAGGGGACTGTGAGATTAACAGAAGAGTTTGTGAGAACATACAAAACTTGTTGAACCTATCATCCAGCCATGACCTGTTTGTCTCAGTGTAGTGCCCTTTTTTTAATGTGATTGCACTCAAGTATATATATTGGGTAGGGGGGGGCGGGGGGGCCAGGAAGAGAGAGAGAAAAAACAATGCTTTAAGTTCTTCTCTTGGAAACTGTCCAGAGATATTTTCCCCTAAGCTTGTAAGAAATGGCTGTTAGGACTCTATGTGTCCCTTAACATGAGAGTTCCTCAAAAACACTGCACTGATAATGTGCTTGGTCAACAGTTTCAGTGATCCAAAGATGTGCAGAGAAGAAGCAAGATTGAAAAGGTCTTTGTTTCATGTTTGATTTTGACTGATGATTCAACTGAGCATTTGTGGAAGTGGAGTATGCCTTACGTATATTTGGTTTCACTTTTCTTTTCTTTTAATATACTGAGAACTCTGCTTGTTCTGAGCTCTTTTATCACATAACCTTTCCCCTCCATTATAAACACATGGTTGGACAAACCTTTTATACATCTGGGTTGCATACTTCTGATAAGTTTAAAATCCTCAAGTTTGCTTCAAAACACACAAGAAAAATTACACCGGTATCCATGCAATGCAAATTTTCCTCCATGACAAAATGGTGAACTGAATCTGTGAAGAGTTGGGGCACAAACCAGAAGCAAAATGACCATTAAAACAAACAAACAAACAAACAAACAAACAAAAGACAATTGACTGACCTGAACAAGATCAACTTCATATGTACACTGGAAAGAAATAAATGGCTTATTGTCTTGTTTTCCAACATTAGTAGTTTATACAAACTAAACAATCTTTAGTGTCTGGATGATGAAACTTTAAAGAGACATAATATTTTCCTCTTATTGGCAAATATAATTCACCAAGAGCTCCTCTTCCCTCTGCTTATCATTTATTAATCAAACCTTGAGGCTGTGATACAAGACTGCCTCATACATATTAAGGCCCTTTTTAGTTCCACATACTGGTCTATTCTATTATTCTATTCTATTTCTTCAATCATTCCTCTCTCAGACACCTATACTTTTTCCTTCTCTACGACATAGGATGCTCTGGGTTGTTTCATATTAATTGGGAGAGGGCAACCATAGAACTACCCATGGGGAATCTGTACATTTCTCTTGCTGTTGTTTTGAGCTCAATGACAGAGAAGACAGTCATTTTTACTTGGTATCTGGAGTGCCAGGAAAAATGATGTTACATTGCCAGCTTACAATTTGGAGGTGCCAAACAGGTGCCATTGAACTATTTGCAACACTCCTGAGTGTCATCAGATTCTTTTGATCTTACAAAGCTATGCATCAGTGTATTTAATACTTGCTCAAGTTTTTTCGAAGTGAAGTGTAACTTTATATACAAAAGAAAAAAAAAGTAGAATAAGTTAATATTTCTGGTTTTGTGTCTTCTTCACTTCTGCTGGAGTGTCTCTGCTGCAAAGAGTGGAAGAGCTTCTGTTCTTCAGCAGCTAACAGTGAACAAAACAGTGCAGACCTGTTGTGCTAGTGTAATGCAAACTTTTACATTTAAAGTCATCTTGTCTGTAGGCATATAAACAGTACAACAATAAGCTTATCCATATAAGCTTATTGCTATGAAAGGGTTTTGGTATCACTTCAGTTTAAAGTTTGATTTAATTAATGCACAGTGAAATATAGGTTATTAAAATCCTTTAACATTGTGATACCTATTCATGTACAGTGAAGATAAAAAAAAAAAAAGTGAGTTCTTGCCAGCAAATCCTCACAGATTCAATTTTTGTCAAGGAGCAACATTCTGCTGTATTGTTGGCATTAATACATCTGTTGACAGTTTTTGATTTTGGCCTGTTGTTTTTCTTCATCACAAGGTACTTTTGTTTTGGATCTACTTAATGCATTATCATGTTTCCATTGATGTTTATTTTCTTTGAGACTGAATGTCTAAAAACCTAAGGAAAAGTAAGTAGATCTTTAAGAATCTTCAAAGCTTTTCTTTTGTATGGTATGCTGTATTATTGATGCTCTACAGGGAAGTAATTGAAGAACTTTAATATAATGCTGTGGTTCAGAAAGGAAACATGACAGCCGTACATTACTACTAATTGAATTTAATGAACTTCTGAGCACCATGCAAGTGAGTGAAATAGAAGCTATTCAATTTAGATCATTCGGATTATAATTAAGTAATTTCACATTTGCCACAGGGGCAAGTTTAATCTTAATAAGACCTTTTTACAGAAAGGTGATGTTGTGTATCTTTGCATCTATTATGGATGTATGCTTCTGAAATACTTACATTAGTCAAAGCTTTATCTTGAAATAGATAAACATGGCAGCATTTTCTCTAGAAATGTTTTTGTAGTGATTCATCTTCTGTTTTAGGAATGGTGAAAAGGTATTTTCTTCAGAACACCATTATGTCCGCAATTTTAGCAGAGTGATACCAGGCAATTTCCCTGTCTAACTCTGAATGATATTTTGACTTTAGCATAGTTGCAAAAGAGAAGAAACTTAAATTTGTATTGTTAAAGATTACTGCACATTTGTGAGACTTTACTGTATTAGCTGATTGAAATGAAGTTCGGCTTTCACTGCTGTTTTATTACACTCCCTTTGATCTGATTAAAATCGTTAATGATGTTTTGAACCAAATTCACATATTTACGTAACAAAGTTAGGAATTGCCCAGATGTTATGTCATCAATATATGCGATTGGTTAATTGAACTAACACTGATAAAATGCCTATGCTGGTTCTTAAGTCTTCTACTTGTTTACAAAATGGATATAATCAGTTTATTTTCTTGCAGAACACTTTCCCTCATTTTCAGTGTGTTAAGTACCTAACAGCAATTAGTTGACTGACTTCCTTTTGTGATCTCAGTTGAGAATCAAAGGATTTCTTTTTGTACAAGATGACTGCTAGTTTAGGTGCCTAGAACCTCTTGTATCTTAGTTCAGCAGAACAAGGAATTGTTTCTCCTCTTTTCCACAGGTTCAAGTTTTCCTTAATTTCTCTGAAATTCAGTTTGAAATGGAAGTGCTTATCAAGCCTGCAAAAGAGGCCAGAGATGACTCAAGGCTGTAGGCATCATCCTATAAAACTGAGAAGTCATTTACCTTTAACAATAGTCTCTCAAAGTGGGTGGTAGTGAGAAAAAGCTTATAGTACAGCTACTTATACCATTTCTGCTCTGTGAATAAAGGGAAGACAAGTCTCCAGGGCTGTCAATCCTGCATGAAATTCAGATATTTTTACAATTATTATTTTTGCTCTGTGAGTCATTCAGTGATACATAAGGATGCATGCAATAAATAGATAATGGGTTAAATCTAGCCAAAGTGCTTAAGTGTGGTATTGGAGATTCACTTTGCTTTTTTGTCTCTGTGTCATTTTGTAGTGATATTTCTAAGTATGCAAAATCAGTGATTCAAGCTTAGGTGGTAATGCTTTCAATTTTGCTCATTATCTTCCTATTAAAACAACAAGAACAAATATATGGTAGGAATGTGTTCTTATTATTTCATACACACAAAATCAAGAGACATCTCTCAGGCTAGTTTCACTAGCCATGTCCGATCTGATACCTCAGAAGCCCTGCAAAAGAACTGGTAACCCACAATGCTGTATGGAAGCTTGAGAGATTATCAAGCTTTAAAAACCTCCATAATTCCAGTAGTGGTTTGTTTGCTGCACAGACAGGAATGTTGATTATTCTTGATTTCATCTTAATGAACACAGATGTATTGAGCCATGCAGTTATTCAGCAATTAGATTTCTAGCCATAATATTTGACTCAGTGATATCGTCAGCATTGATGCTTAGAATTGAAAATGCTAAACACAGATGAATGTACTCAGTAGTATACGGAAAAGTATTTCTTGGCCTTTTTTTTTTTTTTTTCTCCCACCAGTGCAATATGTTAAAGAACAATATGGAAGAATATTTATATATATTTAGTATGGCTCTTTCATTATTTAGATTATTTAGATTATTCAGATGATTTAAATTGCCTTTCATAATTTTAAAAAATATTCATTATCTTGTGTGTGTCTTTGCATTAGAAAATTGTACCTCTCCAAACTTCTTCAGGTGCAAATCTTGTTACAACTTTAGGAGTCTTCCTTATCCTTTGTAGAAGTTACTAGTATGTTTCTCCACTTTATATACATGGATATATAATACCTAAATGTGAATTAAACACCTGAGCATACAGAAAGAACAGCTTCATTAATTCTACTCAGTATCATTGAACGACAAGTGTCGATATGTACTTCTATAGGTAATTTCATATATAATATCATATGCACAAACAAGTATTTATTAATAGAGATGAACTCTAAAAAATAGCATTCTGTGAAGTTACAGGCATTTATATTTTATATCTGATTTTCTCTGCAAAGTTTGGAAATTAAGCTGAACGTAGAAACATAACTACATCACTCCATTCTGATTTTTTTTCTTTGAAGTGCAATGAGGAGATCAAGCATTTTTAGAAGAATCTTAACATTTATTTACCATGTTTAGTATTTCTCTACCATATTAAAAATAATAATAATAATAATAATAATAATAATTTTTCCTAGTGTCTTTTAAAATTGTTCCTTACCTTTTTTCAAAGTTTTAATAATGGACCTAGGACAACTAGTTATTAATTGAAAGTTAGCCATGGCATGCCTTGTGCTACTGTCTGTGGACAGGCATCTATATCAAAAAACTGACTCAGTAGGGAAAGTAATTTTTGAACATGGAATTGGTTTGATTTCCAATTTACCTTGTACAGAAGTCTTGATAATGGCAGAGAGCCATTCTGAGAGCAAGAGGAGACAACTTACTGGTGATTTAGAGTTTGCACTGTAAAAACACATCAAAAAAATGAACATACTACTGCTAGAGAAGAATTTTATTTGTATCTGAAAGTTACCTGTCAGACAAAGGTGTCTGGTTCTAATATTGTGTCATAAGTATGTAATTTCAACAGTGAGTAAAGGAACGTAGTAGGAATGAGTGTTTTGGGCAGTACTAGGGAAATGGAACAAATTAATGGTGAAGTTAATCCACAGGTGTTTGTAAACATCTCTTTCATCTTGAAGGTCTCTGTAGAGATTTTCCTCTTTTCTAAAAACAAATTTCTAATAAGAACAGGTAGACAAAACGTAGTTGAGAGGTGCCTTCCTTTTTTAAAATATATTTTTAATAATTTATTTTTAAATACATTTTAAAAAAATAAACTCTTATTTTTTCCTTCTTTTGGTTTCTTTACTCCCTAGCAGTTTTTGCAGATCTCTCTCTTTTTTTTTTTTTTTCCCCCCTTTCAGAAGAAAGCAAATGCCATTATATTTTGGTCTTTGATACAACTTATTCATCTGTAATCAAACAAACATATGTCTGAGCCAATAGATTATATAAACGTACTGAACTTTTTTTTTCTCTATTTCAAATATTTTCAGAGAATTTCATTTTTGCCATTTTCAAAAACAAATCAAAGACAATAATAATAATAATAATAATAATAATAATAATCAGAATATAATGTTCTTGTTTTCCAGCTGAATCTGCTTAGGTTCATATAAAGAACAATAGGACAGACTGAAATAAGAGGACAGAACGATCTCCTTTCTTAGCATCCTTGTGTAATGTTCCCTGTATGGGTTTCCAGTCTGCACAGCCCAGCCACTTCACCATTGAATATCCCTAACACTACACTCCTGATTAATGGACTGTATGCAAACTAACAATGTAGAGTTTAAAAGTTTTATCCACTACGAGATTGTCTTGCTTTCACTGTTGTGAGCTCTCTCCACAGCATGTATTTTCCACTGGTGCAATATTAAATAGACTGTATCATTGCACTGTTGAGTATTATGACTGAAACAAAAGTTAAAACTGTTATTTTCTTTCAGAGTTGATATATTTTAATGCATTTGATACGATTTCTAATCCTTTCAAAGTTTAGTTTAAGGCTACTTTGAATTTATTTAAATGTAAAAAAAGTCATCTTTGTCTTTTATTCCATCAAATCTTTGGATAGACTTGTCATGCTTCCTCCCCTTTTTGCTTTGTATCTACAACAGTGATTTATTCTTTTGTTTTTCTTATGCAATGTGTGTGTTTAGAAGTGTTGCATACAACTCACATGTTGCCAGTTATATAATACTCATGGGACCGTACAATATTGCAAGGATAAATTGAGACCATAAGTCCACTGTGAATTTGCTGACTTGATCTGAATTTAATTAAGATGTGAAGAGGAGTGTTATTAATTATTACAAAAAGTGATAGGGCCATTTTCTGAAGAGAGAAACGCTTTCATATCAGCTGTGATCAGAAAAGCAAAGAAATTGTTGTGTTCAAAAATGATGTGCCATCCTTCCTCTGAGGCCAGCTGGCCATGTGTGCGGCTGAAGGTGGATGATTGTGTAAGACAGGCAGTGAAAAGACGTGATAGGGCGATGATTTTCATCATATGTTGGTCTTTTTATCTCTCCATCCACTTAGTTGCAGAGACAGAACTTCACTGGGCTTGTCAACAAAGCCATTATTCCACTCATTGGTCAGTATGTGTTCATTTTCTGCTGAGTGCTTCAGGGATCAATGCAATGCATGCTGATCTTTCTCTCAGGTTCATTTTTTCAGGGGCAGTTATGTCTAATCTTCAGTTTGTCTGCATCATGAAAACATCATGATTAGGAGGTGACAAACTGTTGAAATAGTAATTTACCTCTGTGGAAACTCAAGGACAAAGGCTTGATAAAATCTTCTATCTTTTGTATATGAAGCTGCTGTAGTCCTTATTATGGTTGTTATAGTTTGTGTGCTATTTTTTGCTTTACATTTATGTATCTGATAACTTCATTTGTCAAGTTATTTTTAATTTTTTAAAAGAGCTCAGATTTGTGTTTTGACCCTCTTAGGAGGGTTTCTGTTCATAGGTGAATCTGGGAAGAGGAGGAGAAGAAGATGGAAGGGAAAGTAATCCAGTAGGTTCTAAGGAAGAAAAAAAAAATGCATAAACAACAAGCTTTTCTTTTCTCTTTAACCTAACCTATAGTCTACAAGAATACTGAAACAAATAAATACTGATTAAAAACAAAGAATTGGCTTTTCAACCCAAAGTGTTCAGTGTTACTTTATAGAAGATGTGTTACTTTTATAGAAGATAAGATGTACTGACTTGATCCAGTTAGGGATCATTTTTGGATCAAATGTTTTTGAGAAAACTGATTTTTAGACTGTTGTTTGCTTGATGTATGCTATTTCTAGTACACGTGGATTGATGTGTAGGAAAAACAAAGAAATAAATCTGTAAAACTGCAAATGAAAACAAGGACAAGATATTTCAGTAAAAGTTTAGGTTACAGGCTTTCAGTTGTTTGTTGTTGTATGCTTGTTGATTTGCTTGCTTGTTTTGTTTTTAACTCCAGTCATATCTTAGCAGCAATGATAACATGATTCCTTCCTCAGAAATAGGAACCTATCTTATATTCAGAAATTGCAGAACATGTTTCCACACATCTTTAATCCTGAGCATACAGAGCTTTAACGCAGGGGTAATACAATCCTTTTTATTCCATCATCCTACTATGACACTCAAATTCTGTTTCCAAGACATTGGTAAAATATAATAGCAATTACTGTAACCTCAGGATAGTCTGGTTGTAGGGTATTACTTGCCTGAATATCATTTATATATATCCATATATTTATGACATGAAGAATTATCTTTCTTGCATCAATTAGCTAAAATTTTAGATGTTTGTGAATTCTGAGTGTATACGAGTATATCAGATGACTTGGATTGTTGCATTGATAATTAATATATAATAATGATATATAAATATATAATAATATGTAAACATTTAATAACAATATGATAATGAGTATAGACTGAAACAAAGCTTATTTTTAAAGCCACTTAAGTATAAAATCTTTCTGGCTTAGCCTTTTTTTTTTTTTTTTTTTTTTTTAATGCATTATAAATAAAACTAAATATTGCCCTGTCCAGATAAATGAAATCATTTGAATTTATAAATCTCAGTGTGGCCAGAAGTTTCATCTCTATTGCCTGTTAAAATTGAATAGCAGCTGTCACAGAGTATGTGAGGACAACTTAGGGCCAGATATAAATCTATATGAAACCCAGTAATGACTCATATCTTCAGTTATTTCCATGTAAGCACAAGTGTGTACTTTCATATTTCAGAATGTGTCATATTTTGATTTAGTTTTAGTGAGCAGAAGATGACTTAAAATAGCATTAGTCTATACACTGGAATTTTAGGCAAACAGTATATGTAAAACATTCTTTAAAAGCTTTTACAACCAGTAAGCTCTGCTGCAGCGTCCTGTTTCCCAGTCTATCGCAAAGCCAGTGCATCTCAAGCTGTTCCTGTTACATTTAGAAGCTGAAGGGACAGATTTGAACATGATGTGAGATTTCCTCTGAGGAAACCTTTTGTGCCTAGAAGAGGGCACTCTGAATCAGCTGGCGGTGCTCCTTCCCATTTGTTTGGACAGTGTGGCTTCCACAGCAAGGATGAGGGGGAGGCTCTCCTGCTGTAGTCATCTTTTGGAAGCAAATGCATCCCTGGCTGTGATTGGATAGCCCTGTAATTAAATACAGCAATTTCCACTCTGCCTTGTAACATCTTTTACACCTGTGTAGGGCAGGTTTAAAATGTTCTTACTCTGATTTGGGTTAAGTGTACACTTATGTTCATTTCTGCACAGGTGTTGATTCCACCAAATGCCAGACACTAGAGAATGAATTGAAAAAGTGCAGTTCATAGCAGCGAAAGTTAACTACCACTGTGGTGTCATTGCTTTTTATTTTTTTAGGGAGGGAGTAGTAGCTCTAGACTTTGTGTATGAGGGAAGCAAATATCACTGAGAATGGAAAGCTATTCCCCACCACCTCCAAAAACATAAAAATAAAAATCAGGTAGTTTAAGGCAATGGCAGAATAAAAGGAACATCACTGAAAAACTACCTAAAGTTTGGGCTATATCCTATGCCATTATTAACAAATGTTTTATCAACTTGTCTTTGTCAGTTTTACAGGGCTGGAAATTCTATCTCTAAAAGCTTTGTAGTGGTTCATACGTGCAATGCATTTCTTCATGTGAGTGCATGAATGTCGTGATTAAGAAAAAAACTAAAACATTACAAAAATTCTTAGTTCAGTGCTGAGTGAACTCACTTCAATGAATGTACTAGAAGTCCTTGTCAGAATTACGGCATAGGAAACAAATTTTAATCTCTATCCCCCCAGGTATAAGTAAGAGAAATATCTGTGCACATTTTATGCCATGTTCTGTAACTGTGGCTATTTGAAGTATACGTCCAACCAAGTCTCCTTAAGTGTGCTACTCTGACCTGTTCTGTCCTGACCTGTCCAACTGTTTTCAGGATAGAGTCATTATGAAACAAGGAAGCTGCCCTGCACAAAGTGCTGAAAAATCATATAATTTAGAAAATTCTGGATAACTACATGAATTTTCATGTAGTTATCAGAACACAATCTATTTCACAGGTACACAAATTTGTAATGATATGCACAGGGAAGGAAAATCCAAATGATTAATTCTCAGTCAACACTCATCAGGGTCCAATAATATAAAGGATTATTTTTTTCTAACTTGTCCGTGAAAATGTGTAACAAAAAATTGGACCTTGTTATTTCTGTGAGGGATGAGCAGGACTGCGAAAGTAAGGTATCTGGTTTCATTTAAATAAAAAAAATAGAGATGGATAAGACCATTTTTCCTTACTCAATCATTTCCTTACTCAGTCTTTGTTGTAGAAATGGTGGAAAGATGATCTCATCAGACTGAGACATAGCACTTATAAAGCAGGAAATAGAAGGTAGTGACACATCTTGTCAAACTACCAGAAAGCAGAGCTAAATCAGAATCACAAATTAAAGGGTCAAAAAATTAATTTTAAGTTTCGAGACACCAACAGGCTGTTGAAATACAGTAGAGGTACAGTAGGCGTTGTAACAAGAAAATATTATGCTGCTGATGGATGAAATCTTTTTTTTTTCAGTGACTGTTATATTATAGGAACATGATCAGGAAATAGGATTCTGTGATGTTAGGGAGAGTAGGAGAAACAAACAAACTAAATTCTCGCTTTAATAGGAGTTCCTCAAAGTATTATAGATCCCTTTGAAACCTGGCTTCAGGGAATTTGCTCTAAAGAGCTTAACATTCAATTATCTTTTCTCTGTGTAAACCAAAAAGATGTGTTTCTTTTGAAAATGAATATGGCACCTCAGTGGTGGCAGGTTAATGTTTGATCTTGAGTAGTGGTAGTTTTAGTGTTTGATCTTCAGGCTGAAGGCATTTTTGAAGGAATTGTGGAGCAACAGAAGGAAGAGACAAACTCAGAATGACCATATATTTCTTACCAAAAATGTTTCTTTTCTGATAATTGAAAATGGAAAGAAAGGCGACAATGCCCTTTCTTTTCAAGGTGAGACAATTTCTTTCTTATTCTCTGTGAAGTGGTGCATGATTCCTGTCAGGCTCACAGAAGTTGAGCTTTAGTAATTCTCTAATACTGTTCCGTATCTTAGAGTATTTTCTAATATTGCATGTAATTTGTATTTCAATCTTTGAAGTAAGATGTTAGTATCTATTAAATGTGAATCTTTGAGTGCATGTCTTATGCTGTATTTCATTCTTTTTTGTTTGTTTGTCTGTAGCATACATAGATGTGGCCAGGTGACTGGATATATAATGATATAGATGCTTGTTAGTAGATGCTTAATAGATTTATGGGCATAGAATATAAGTAATTTTGCTTAAAATACTAAATTATTTAGATACAGGGCCCTGGTTCCCTGGCAAGTGGGAAAGTCTGCAGGAAAGGCTTACCTTCAGTAGAGGAGTATCAGCATGGAGAAACATGTGAACTAGTTGGACATACACAAGTCCAGCAGGAGGCCAGACTTTAGTTATGTACCCCACAGGCCAGTTCTGGGTCCAATACCATCTGACATCATCATCAATAATATGGATGATTGGACAAAATGCACCCTCAGCAGGTGTGCAGGTGAGGAATTGGAAGAATGATTGATAGACTAGATGCTTGTACTGCCATTCAGGGATATCTGAACTGGCTGGAGAAATAGTCTGACAGGAATCTTGTGAAATTTAACAGCTGGAAATGCAAAATTACAAACCTTAGGTTGAATAAACCTAGGCAGCAGTACAGGCTGGGGACCAGGTTGTAATGCAGTTTTGCTGAAGAGGACCTGAGGGTCCCAATGGATGCCAAACTGAATATGAGCCAACATGTTGTGAACATGAACATGAGCCCTATGACAAAGCCAACGACATCCTGGTCTGCAGCAAGGAAAGCTAGGAATACTTAAGCCTGGTGAAGGGAAGTTCCAAAGGCAATCTTATCAATATATATAAATACCTGAAGGGGAGGAAGAAGAAAGAGCCAGACTATTTTCTATAGTGTCCTCTGGAAAGACAAAAGGCAATAGGCATAAATAGAAATACAGAAAATTCCATTTAAAAATAAGAAGAAAACTTTTGTATTGCTGTGGTGGTCAAACGCTAGCACAGGTTGCCAAGAGAGTCTATGGAGTCTTCATCCTTTGAAATACTTAAAATATGAGTGAACGTGGTCCTTGGTAACCTGCTCTAATTGAAAGTGGTTAAAGCAGTGGAGGTTGGACTAGAAGATCTTCAGAGGACCTTTAGAGATTCTTGTGAGTCAATAATTCCCAAATATGGAATGAAAGCTGTTTAGTAATTAACCATATATCTAATTGCAGGTGGTTCCTTAGTTGCAATTATATAGCAATACTTGTTTAACTATCAGAAGATTACTGTTGATATTACTTTTATTATGAAAATATCAGTGTCGTTATCACTGTGCAAACAGTTGACTGTCGTGTACAAGTAAAAAGATGAAGTAAATTATACATTGAATTACTACTGCCATTTTACAAATAGAAAACAGAGACTGAACAACAAAATCCATATGCACAATGCTTTTCTATGCATAATGCCCATTTACCACCTTTGGTGATCCAGTTTAAACATATGTCTAAATTAGGAAAAGAATCTCAGTATTCAAAGTCCCAGTCTCATCTGTTACCATTGCACCATCTTTTGCTTGAATTTTGCTTGAAAGCAGAGTAGGAATTGAACAATGATGATAGTTACCACTATATACAATACATGGGTGAATGTATAGTGAATTTTGTGCTGTTGTTCAAAAACTTCAGCTAACTTTCAAAAATTATTGTACTGATAAAGCTGGATTAACTGATAAAGCTGGACTATTGCATGCTAAATTATTTTGTGATAAATTTTGTATTAAAGAAGACAAGATAGACTAAGAAAGTTTTTCATTGTAGCAATACCTTAATACTTTTAATACCAAGTGGCAAATATTTATGTAACTATGGAATTATAGAATTATACACTAATTATATAATTATACACTATTTTTTGTGTAAAGAAGACTCTAGTCTGTAGACAGGAATCTCATCTCATTTCTGTACAGCTGCCAATAGTAGTTCATAACATCCTTGTGAAAGATAAAATACTGATGGCAGATAAAATATTTGAAGTTCATTTAAAATTTATCAAAGCATTATTGCAAGATGAAACATACCTCCTGTTTTCCTTTGGCAGACTGGCTCTGATAATTTTAGTTCTAACATTTGGCCAAATTCTGATCTTCATGAAGCCCAGGAGTAAATTTTCTCTCTAGGGTTCTTCTATGGCTTTTCTAAAACTTTATCAACAAGATCATTCCAAAAACTTATTTTCTAAAACTTTATCAACAAAATTCCAAGGTTTTTGAATGATTTTGTTAATAAAGTTTTAGAGAAACCATAATCTTTGTAGCTTTTCTGTATATCATAGTAAGTTAAACTGTGACTGAGGGTATGTCTGATGCCTTTTGTATCATTTTTCTATTTTTGTCCCCAGATTATTCTCATTTCTTATGGAAGGTGAATAGTGTATCAGTGGTGTAGGCATTTGTATAAAGTTTTTTTTTTTTTTTTCCTCACTTTAAAGCATAGATCTTTTAATCTTTTTACATTTATGTTCCATTTCCAATATATTTTTTTCTTTATTACTGAATATATTTCTGTGATTATATTATATACATTTGATGAAGAATGTATTGATTTTTAATATCAGTGCCCAAGTGGATTTTTTCTGATGGTATGAAACCAGTAGATCACTCCAGTTTTAAATATTTAATTGCTTTTCTAGATCTTGAGGCTATTTTTATTCTCTACATAGAAAGGAGTCAGCAGAGGCAAAAACCTAGTAATTTTATTAGAGCTGATTAATAACTCCAGTGGATCACACTAAGTTAATAAAAGCAGGTGATAATCTATGTTTGGGATACTAAATCACCATTGAGAAAACATGACTCATATCAAAATGTACTGTATATTATCTAGACACATCATTTTCAGAAGGGTTATATATAACCGATGAAATATGATGTACAGAGGTTAGTGCTGTGTGCTGTTGTAATTCTTGAAATTTCAAAGGGAAACCGCAATATTATAATGTCTCAAATTATTATTACTTATAAAGTAATTGTAAAGCTACCATATTGTTGTCTCTTGAGTTTTCCTTCAGACGTTGCATTCAAACAGAGAAGAAATGAGCCTCCTGAAATTCAAATCCAGTCATCTTTTTTCTGTAAAGATTTGGGTTTTCACATTAACTTGTAAGATACCATACATCTGTGATCTGTTGGTTAACTAATTACCTTTTCATTTAGTACCAAATGTTTTTTTGTTTCTTTTTGTTTTGTTTTGTTTTTTACTTCAAAAGGAAAATTACATTGTCAGGTAGAAATATTTGGACAAATGCACAAAATTAACATAGCTTTACATTGTATATGCCTTCCTTAGAATTTTGTTGTTCTGCAGCGCAATGACAGGAAGTTGTTTCAGATGAATAAGGTATTTAAGTAGCCATTAACAGCTCTCACATATCTATAAAACCACAGTGGAAGCAGACTGATGAAAAGATTTGTCCTATGTGCAGATAAAAGGGAGGGTGGTAGGAAAAACAATGTATACAAGCTCAGAAATAGATGAATATTTTTTCTGAGGTCTGGTGTGAACTGGTGCTACAGCAGATACATATTTTGGTCTGGTAAATGGAATGATGGATGTACTCTAGCCTGCCCATACTGTGGTGAACCAGTACTTCATTATTATTACAGTTAATTTTGATGAAGTTAGGAAGAAAAGAATAATTCTAGTTGAACAAATTTAACCTCTAGTTAAAACAAAATTAATTCTCTTTCTCTATGTTTATAAATGATATATTACGGATGGTCTGCCTAAGAAATATTAAGAACCCATACTTCAGTGGTGATGCTATTTCATTATTGAGTCATGATATTTTTATATATGTATACTATAAATCATGTGATAAAATCTGGTGCTCTATCAGCATGAGACACAATGCACCATAAAATGTTATTTTTTCCCCCTAACACACACAGGTCACCAGAAAAAAGGAATGTGCAATGGAGATTTTTAATATGGAAATATCCTAAGATACGGCATGTCATTTGAGAAAATAAACGGAATACACTTTGGCATGGAAGATAATTAATTGTACCATGAATTACTGAGGACAGGTAAACTGAAAATCATTTTCCTTCCTTTTTACATTCATTAATGTTGCCTATCTGCTTAGGTCTGCTACCTTTTTTCCAAACTTCATTCTTGGCTGCTTCATCTGTACCTCTTTATAGAAACACATATGACTGTATTAAACAAACAAACATTTAAAACGGTGTTTGGTAATCGGTTCCTTGGACAAATCTCAAACTGGATTTTAAATTGGTAACTGTAGGCTCTCCATTGGTAACAGAAGTAAATTACAGGGAAGAGATTTTTTTGGTATCTAGGTCAATCTTGCAGTCACCTTTGTTTGTGGTTAAAGCATATGCTAGGTCTGGCTGTCAGTTGCAACAATATTGAAGAAATTATCTGGAAAACTTTCATGAGATCTGTCTGACTTTTGCATCTTCATAAAGCAATTAAATGAAACCAAGGATGGATGCTGTTTAACTCTTAGCTAGAAAGAGAAATGATTCAGTGACAGAGAGTGAATTTTAAAATATTACAGTTTCCTATCTTGTTATCATGTTGATATATTGCTAAATATAGAATATGAGGATTGTAGTAGCTCAGGTGTCTCTGTAGCAGACAGGGCACGGTAGCAAAGTTTCTCAATGTATTCTGATAATTATGTGGACTAGCAGAATCATACAGCATCAAACATAGTCAAATTTTGTAATAGATTGTAATCTTATCTGTAATAGATTTTATAATCTATTTAGTAAATAATTATTTAATAAAACATGTAGAAAACATAAGTATTGAGTAATATTCAGAAAAAATTGTATGCAATTCAGGAGATGGGGGGGCAACAAGTATGTTGATGTGAGTACAATCTTGTATTTTCTATTTGTACAGGGGGATACTGAGTCACGGGAGAAATTTAGGATATAGAAGATCTTTCAGTACTGTGGGTCTGATGTTTCACTTCTTTGCATCTCTGTACAAGTCCTAATTGTGAAAAGTGTATTGTGATTGATACCAGCATTGGAATAGGCATTTTACATTGCTTTCAAGTAATTAAATGGATTTTGAAACTTTGTGGTAGTGAAGAATCAATCCTAATGATGTTTTTCTTTGTATTAGAGGACGTTTCAGAGCTTTTACCTACATTGTTAGTTTGCTATTAAGTGAGGAAAAAAAATGGGCTGTGACCATACAGGTTTCCACAAAAGCTTTCCAGGTAAAAAACAGGCAAAAATAGAAATATTGATACTATAAAAACTTTTTTTTAAAAAAAAATATCCCCACCCCCTGCTACCCTGCTAAAGGAAAACAGTTTTCAAAGAAAATCATTGCTTTCTTCTAAAGATTTTCTTTCTTTTTGTTACTTTTAAAATATATAGGAAATCATTTTACTGAAGAAAAGTTTTTTTTTTTTTTTTTTTTTTTTTTTAATAAGCCTTATAGTAAAATATTAATCTGTTCTCTACTAACAGTACTAGAAATTAATGGACAATGGTAAATGTATTTTGGAGACAGCTAGAGACATTTAAACAAATTTTTTGGTGTGTTGATGCAATACTATCACAGACTTTCAGAGATGGCGATGAGCTAAAATTGAATAAATTCACATTGGTTAGTATTACCTTGTTGAATACATGAAATAGAAAGAATTATAGAAATTATAAATAAATTTCTAAGTCTGATAAGTATGAAGATGTGATGGATAAAGAATTGTCTGGTTTGATATTTGGTCCTTCTTTCTCTGAAAAGGAGAATTAGAATAGTTTGAATTAATTATTAGAATAAAAATTAGATATAGAATAAAAGAGTCACGACTGACTCTGAAGTGTAGATATTTATTCTATTAGCATCACTTTTGTCAGGAATCCCTGTTTCCACTCTTGTGTGCAAGTAAAGTCATCTTATGAACAATGTTTCTCATATTTGTCTTACATATAGATGTTTTAGCATTTTAGATCCTTGATATATCACTTGAAATTGATAACTCCTTTTTTCTCTCCATTTTTTCTTTTTAAGCTCCTACCTGCCTCCCCCCCAGCTTCATTTTTCCAACTCTCCAAAATTATATGATATAAAAACATAGACATTCATAAATGAGTATTTCCCACATGATGGAACAGAGGCTGAAGGTTACTGAAATAAAGTAAACAATAGGGCTCTGCAGTGGCTTATGAGACAGAACTATGGACTCTGAAGATGAATTAATGAGCTAAGTGCAGGGGAGGATTGAGGATCAAAGGTTCACTGTCAAGTGTATTATCATAGGAACATCACACAAAATGCTATATAGCAAAATAATTAGTTGCAAGGCTGGAAAGGTCTTTAAAAATAATATCTTTTACTGCCTCTATTCACAAATTTGCCTGAATATGTGTGATTTAATAAAAATTGAGCACTCTTAAATTATTGATACCAGCAAGCCTCTGTATTGTATATGTTAGTGTGCTTAAGTGCATGTTAGAACTCTAAATTTAATTGAAATAAGTTAGGAATAACTATAAAAATAAATGGTACATAATTTTCAGTGAAAACTAGAAGTATGTGAAGAATTGTTCAAGCTGTATATGAGAACCCCCTGAGCAAGACTGACATAAGGTTGGTTGATATCCTGTAGGGAAATGTACAATGCAGGGAGGTAATAATAATCCTTCCTAGAAAATAAAGGTCACAAGTGAGACCAAATGCCAAGAAATCATCAGGGGTGTTTTTAGAGCCTATTGGGTCAGTAAAACCTCAGTAGGCTTGTGTATTTTTTTTAACTGTAAAACAGGATTCAGTTTGGATCAAGGAATATGAGGACTTGTGAGTGATGTAGAAAAAGAACTTCTTAGCTTCAGCCAGTGATTGCTTCTTCTGGGATAATATATTGGTTTAAGGAGGTTGTGATGCTGAATCTGTATTGGTTATGACTTTGAGCTATTGACCTGATTCCCAACATTTAATTTCTTTAAAATTCAAAGTCAGTGGAAGCTAGGGCACTAAGAATTTCAGGAGTTCAGTTCCTATATTTTCATATATGGATAGCACTATAGATAAAATATATTTTTGGAAATATGTATCTTAAATTATTGTATGTTTAAGAGTGTTCTGTGTTAAATGGTTACTTGAAATATCCAATAGCCAAAACCTTGCCTTTTTCCTTTTATATTATCCTTTTGATTTCATAAAAAGAATTATGAAATATCATTCATTTTTTCCCTTTATTTCTCTCTATATTTTTTAAAGGTAGTGGTGATCACTCTAGGTTCTGAATGATGGATATTCATGTGGCAGAAGTTATTTTTATGCACATGTTATCTCTAAGTAGAACTGGCATACGCTTAGCTTTTAGGAATATGTTCAGAAGGTAGGAATGGAAATAAAGTCATGTTGTTGATGCAACCAGATAAGTGTTAAGACATGTAGGCAGAAGAAGTACAGCAGAAGTTAGCACAACCATCAACTATTCTATACATGGAGAAATACAGATTTTCAGTGACTATTTTTGCCAATCTAATACTTAGATTACAAATACCTAAATACAAAGTACCTATTACTTTGTTTATATATCTATTGTAATTGATTTTAGAAATTTATGTATTAATTGATATGTAGCCCATGCATTTATAGAGAGAAATATGAGAATATTCTGGTTCATGTTCGTGCTATGCAGAGAGTTCCAGAAAATACTAAAGTAATAATAATAATAATAATAATAATAAAATATATTGAAGAATGCATATGATGATAATGCTGGCAAATTTGAATTTCCATAATCGCCTTTATTTGGTACATTGCTACTCCATTTTATCTGTCTGTTAAGCATCAGCTTTTCTTCTGCTTGAAAATATTTACCCCTACCTTACAAATTATAATTCACTACTTTTGAAAATATACCCTTTTTGTTAGCATGAAGCTGCTTCTTGAGAATTTTTTCTCCCACACCAACCTTTATGATGGCAATGAGTTCTTCACAAATGTGTGCAGAGCTGAATTCTTTAAATGATCTCTTTATACCTATTCCTTCCATGATGCCTGTAATATTTTTCTTCCCATGTGAAAATCACTGGTGTACTGAGATCAACACTTTGGCTCAATACCCTCTTTGTCTGCCATACTGCTCTGTTCTTGTTTCTCAGCATTTACCATCCAGTTCATCTGTATCTGTAAAAGGCTAGTATCTTTTACATGCATCTCTCGTGAACATTCTGAACCATGGGAACAACTTCTTACCTTAGTCATCATCAGAGTTACCATCAGTATTATTTTTCATTGTTTCTGTTGAAGATTTTTATGCTTTTAATTTTAAAAGAAACTGTGCGGACTGCCTTACTTTGGGGAATTTGATGATGCCATGATAGATAATCTTATTGATACTTCCTTTTCAGAACTGAATCTATCTATACAGTTTTTTGATATTCCAGTGTAACTCACCAATCCATTAAAACCAGGCTTTATGATAATTTTAGTGAGATCCATCAAGTGATACTACTAAAATGTGCTGAGCAGGAATTACCTCGCTGCCTCCCGCTGTTTTGGGTTAGCTCCGTGGAATCTTCAAAGCTGAGAGCTATGGCAGTGCATTACGATTTCCCTCCAAGATATTGTAGTAATAATACAAGATGAAATGTGACAGCGTAGAAAACATCATATGGACACTTGGAAAAAATGTACCCAGTTGATTCTGAGTGCATATTCAGACTTGCTTGCCATTTGCTGAGTCTTGGTACACATAAATAACATCTTAAGAAAAGAAAAAAGATGGTCAGTTAATTAATTTTCAACATTTTTTTTGTAAAACTGCTTTTAATCTGCCATTGGCCTAATCAGTGCACATGAAAATTACAGCTTTTTAGTAGACAAATAGCATCAATTAATGGAATATTGATAACAAAATAACAAATTACCTTTTGGAACAAGTCCAGAGGAGGGTCACGAGGATGGTCAGAGGGCCAGATCACCTCTCCTATGAAGACGGGCCAGGGGAGTTGGGGTTGTTCAGCCTGGAGAAGAGAAGGCTCCAGGGAGACTTATAAAGTCTCTATAAGAGCCTTCAATACCTAAAGGGAGCCTACAGGAAAGCTGGGGAGGGACTTTTTCATGGGTATGTAGTGACAGGAAAAGGGGTAATGGTTTTAAACTGAAAGAGATTAAGATTAGATATAAGGCCAAAATTCTGTACTCAGTGTGGTGAGGCACATGTTGCCCAGAGAAGCTGTAGATGCCCCATCCCAGGAGGTGTTCAAGGCTAGGTTGGATGGCTCTTTGGACAACCTGGTCTTGTGGGAGATACCCCTGCCCATGGCAAGGGACATCTATGATTCTTTTATTTTTAATCTCATCTCTCTCTCTTTCTCTATCTAACCATTCTATGATTCTATGAAATTACTGATTTAAATTCAGTGAGTTCTGTATGTTTGTAAAATTACTGATTTCTAACTTTATGGAAATATTTTTATTATTCACTAGTCTATTTGTTCTTTTTCCAGAGGTAAGATTTTAATCCACTATGTTTTTTATGTTTTAGCGATGTCATCAGATTATTTGTGAAACTGTAAGAGTATCATCTTTATCTCCTTCTAGTATCAAAATATGTTGCTCTATTATACTTTAGTATTACTGTTAATCTGATTTCTTCCATTCCTTGGCAAATTAAGGTTACTTCTACTCAGTATAGTTAGGAGTATTAGCAATTGTTTTACATCAGCAATAGTTGATAGTGTTAGATGAGAATGATTCTTCAGCAATTGCATTAACAGGAAATTCTGAGATGTTTGGAACCTTATAGCTTTGGGTTATAAAAAGTCTAGCTTTGTGTGTAAGTTTGCAAGAAAAAAAAAAAAAAGAAAAAAGATAAACTAAACCCATAATGTTTACTGTAATGTTTTTTTTCTGGAATACTGCCAATATGACTGGGAAAATCACTCATAAGATTAGTCCAGTGATTACACAAGCTTATAGGTCTAGTAAAATGGAAACTCGATACAACTGAACAATCAAAAAGCAAAATAACAAAGAGAAGAGGAGAATGGGGGAAAATCATTTAACTGTGTTTTTGTGAAATGCAGCACAGTATTCACTCACTTTTAATAATATAGAAACCATCTCCTTGTTCTTATTGTCACCTGTCCTTCACACCAGAGGTATATGATTTGTGAAGAAAGTATGAGGACACAGTCCAACTCCTGATGGGCATGCATTTCCCCAGGTCAAGCAGAGTCTGATGGTTGTGAAACTCCTATTGTCCATGAAGGAAAACTTTCTTTTGGTATTGGCTGGTTACTTGAGTATAAATGCATATTTTAAAGAAATGTATCTGGCTTGTTATTATTTCCCTGTTTACATGTGAATGAAATGTGTTTTGATTGTTTGGTTTGGTTTTGTGAGTTTTTCTGCTCTTTAGAATATAGTGTATTACACTAGGAAACATTAATTTACAGAAGCCCTACCTAGAGCTTGCTACTTTCTAACAGTTAAGTTTGTCTTTCAGTTAGTCAGGAGAAGAGCAGTTGTTAGGCTTGGCGTAAGTACTATGATGCTATTGAAAATATGATGTTATGCTGAAGGGTATATATAATTAAAATGTGTATTTGTTAGATGCACAGAGAGCTCAAAGAATTTGTATGTTTGTATGTTGTTGTTTTTAGGGGAAGATACTTACTAGCAGAGCTGGAGGGCAGCTAGGAAAAACATTTCCAATACAACCACCCTTCCTCATGTGAATGGGGCACTTCAGTTTCACAGCTTCTGCTACAAACCTTGCAATGTTTATGTATAAAGATCTGAGTGTACATTTATGTTACATGAAATGAGGCCTGCATTAGAGGGATGCACTAAGTCCATCTACCACCTTGCCAAAAACACCCAGTATAATCCCTGTGCACTCCACAAGTGCAGTTTCCTAAGCCTGGTTATTGCATCTCACCCTGTCAAGAATGAGAAACAAAAATGTTTTTATTTTGTGTAACCTATTGCTATAAAATTTTAATAAGACTTCCGGGGTAGATAACCAGTAACCAGAGAGAAGCTAAGGAAGTGTTCTGAAAAGAGAATGAATTTAATAGTTGTTTTGTTGGATCTATAGTCTTGAGGGAAGAGGAGGAGAGGAAGAATGGTTTTGGAATTGTTGAGTTTCATAAGAGGCCAACTTCAAGTTGTGTTTAACTTGAAACCAGGCCTGCTGATGCCAAGGACTGCCTTGATAGCATCCTGTCACTCATCCTATCCTGTTGGTTAGCCTCATTGATCCATGAAATGGTTGAAACTGGGACAGGGCAGGGAGGTGATTCTCTGACTACCCACATCTTGTTTCACTGGGTTCTTTGAAGTTTTGAGAGTGGCTAAAGCATGGTCACCTTGAGCTAAACTGGGCAAAGCAGGAAAAATGCAGAATAAGAGCTTAACACAGGCACCTTAGTTCATTGTTGAAAGAGTTTGGTGAATTAACAACATAGTTCCTTGCAGTAGAGATTCAATGAAGGACTTAATCCAGGAGATTAGATGAACAAGCATCTTCCTGTAGTTCTTCAGTAGGTGGGAAGTCAGTATTCTTTCTTTATAATCATTTTACTGCTTTGAGGAACTGCCTTCTTACTGAATTAGAACGCCTTCAATTCTCTAGTCTCCGGTGATACAAGGAAACAAGCGCTCAGTGTGAAATTGAGTGCATTTGGGGGGGTACATGCACCTGTCATAGTAACAAGGAAACAAGGAACTATGATCAGGAGGAAGAAAGGAACAGTTTCTGCCAGCTTTTGCATTTGCATACTCCTATACATTAGAAATGTAAATGTAAAAATTGTAGGAAAAAAAAACATAAAAAATGTGTGTGTGTAAATTAAGGATTCACTTTATGGAACCCATAGATTTTCCTCAATTAACAACCCATACTTCCTAAATGCTGTTAACATCTTTACAGGTCACATGAATGCAAGATTTAAGACCATTATATTTTCATACATTTTTTTTTTTTTCCTTTGTTTCATAAATGTAGGTCAGATCTTCAACCAAGGCCAAACTTAGTCAATTTTCACTGAATTTTTATACAATTCGCTGACAGTGAGATTATTACAATAATGCGGATTTGGATTGCTCTAAAGGGAAAGCCAAAGCATAGAGGGAAAAAAAAAAAAAAAAAAAAAAAAAGTGCAGGTTTTGTCATGGTGCTGACTGTGGTAATGGCTTTTAGATATCATTCTGTCAAAGTGGATCCAAATATAAGGAAGAGGGAGACGAATGTTAGTAGCATCTCGTCTGGAGCTGCTCAGTCTCTCTGTTTTATTTACTCAAGGTGTCTCCAGTCCTATTCCCATTTTTATCATTTCAGAGAGAACTTAGATGTTTTCTTTCTCTGAGCTTCAGTCTGCTGATGTAAAGTATTTTTGACTTATTGTTTCTGTGTATATATAGAAAAAAAAAAAACAAAAGATGATTTTAAAAGCTCCTAGGTTCTGAACACAAGAAAAAGTCGTTTCCCCCCTTTCCCTATAAAAGGTTTGCATTGTATGAAATTGTTTTGCTTTATTGCTACTTTTTTTTGTAATATTTTGAAGATTGTTGAGAATAGAACTGAATAATACTTTTATTATTATTATTTTTAATATACTTTTACCTTCCCTTTGCCTTCAGATATAAGGAGGGACTTCCATCACATGCCTCACATCACAGTAATGCTGCTCTATAATTTTCTGGTGGTAGATAGTGGTCACATAAAATGCAATGCTTTGAAGAACTCACTCTATAGTAGGGATCACGATTTTTGGTGCCAAAATCCTCATGGGACTGAGAGCTTCAAGATGTATACTGCCTCAGAAAACTGATATTAACAAAGTAGTTCATAGGTGGAGGATGATAACAGCTTTTTAGGGGTTCTCATTTCCATTAGGTGATGTGGTCAGCCTCACAGTGCAACTGGGCTCCTGAGCAACCCTCTGATGTTAGCTTCACAGCTCCTTCCACAGAAGTGGGTATTGCTCAGCAGTACCCACCCCACGATAGCTCTGCCACCCCTACCGCCTGAGCTCTCTTTGTGGTTAGGAGTGAGAAAGTGGCTTTAATGGACTGAATAGCTTTCTGCAAAGGTACCTGTTCTTGTCATATGAGCATTAAAGCTGCCTAGGTTTGTAGTTTAGACTAGCTGTCTGACTTATACATTGCTAAGCTTAGGTTAAATATATACCACTGCAGGTTACCAAAGCAAAATTCAGTACCCACTTCCCTCCTGGTTCACTCATTTGAATCCTTACTATTGACTGCTCGGAGTTAAAGACACTAAATAATTAGCATAGCTATAGAGGAACAAATAAAATCTTAAGGTGGTAGTTAACTACAATTATTTTTTAAGAAATATCATGTGAAGTTTTGAAAAATTAGAGGTGAGGTTTCAGCTTATAAGAACTAGCATAGTTTTCTTGAAGTCAGTAGTGCATTACAGATTTAAGACATCTGAAAATTTACACCATACATTTAAAAAACTAAAATTACTTGTAATTAAAAATGTTGGATTGACCATGGTTTCATTACACAGATGGGATTGACAGTAAGTTTCTCAGGACACTTTTCCTTCAGCAAATTCATTGCAGGCCTGTTCTAATCTTATTGTGCCCATTTAATCATTATTTTTTGCTAGTATTGCCAAGAATGGTGCTAGTTTTAAATTGACTGTTGACAGTGATTTTTTTGAACATCAGTGTGCTATGCACTGTGCTGAGATCCACCAAACTTTTTTCAAATAACAAGTGAGAACATCCCCCCTCCTTACTCCTCCACACACTGCTCTTAATATAGGGATTGTATTCACATCAAAGCTGTCAGAAGGTTTCTGTGATCTCATTAGCTATACTTATTTCTACCTACAGAATAAATGAATCATCAACAGAAACAGCACTAAAGACCAACTGGTAAGACTCACATGGCTATATGTATATCCGTGCTTAGAATAGATATCTTCCCAAGACTGTAGACTCAAGTTGTTAAAACTGATATCTTTACAGACCAAAAAGGGTTAAGTCATTTCTGAGATGAATTTAGTTCTAAAGTCTTTAACATGGAAACAGAATTGTTAAACCCTATGATGAGTAGTTTTATAGCTTAAGAAAAAATATATATATATTTATGGAAGAGTGAAGTAACTGAACTAAAAATATACTTTATTATTTACTTTATTGCTTGTGGATTTTATTTATTTATTTATTTTTTTAATTTAAGTAGTTAAAACATAATCATTTCATTTTATGGCTGTGCAAGGTAAATTAGATACGTGGTACCCAAAAGAAATTATCTGAGTGGATTGTGGATTCAGCCAATTTAAATGCTTCTGAATATAAACATGCACTGTAGGGGAGTGAACTCAGAGTAAATGGGAAAATGAAGAGAGTCTGGACATGGTTAAAAGCTCAGTGCTGAATAAGTGATGTTGGGATATTGGTGGTGGATGATAACAGATATAGGACCTGCACAGGGAAAAAGTAAAAGGATTCTGATGTCTAGCTACTGGTTAGTTGTGCTGTTAGAAAATAATTTTAGAAGCTAGTGGGAAGAGTATTGACTGCAAACTGAAATCTGTAACAACCAGCAGCCATTTCTAGAGCAGCTGGATATACAGATTGTGTCTGTCGGAAAGGTGAGTCAGGTATCTCTGAAAGTTGAGGGCTCTCATCCAGGAAGACCTGGATGAATGAAAGAAATAGGTCTAGCAAAGAGAAGATGAGGAATTCAAAGAGTTGGTTAGTGAGTCATGGAATTCTTCTAATTTTGCATTACCTTCCTTTACAGTTAAGGGGAAAGAGTTCTAGAGACTTGAAATAGTGATACTTACTCTGCTGATCAGCGAGGGAAAGATTAAAAATCTAAGTTTTCTCTTTTTGTTCAGTGAAACAGGCACCCAGTCTAAAAACATGCTGTGTACAAGGCAGCTCCATGTTTCTTTGCCACACACATCTCCTGTGCGCCAGTGGAGAATTGACCTACTGGAGTAAACGAATGTCCAGCCAGTGAAAACTAACCTTAAGCGACTACACAAGCACACTCATATTCTGTAGTGCAGGAGAAACAGCTTTTTCTGACACAGCTTTGACAGGAGTTTGTGTCTACATCTGTCTTGTTTCCAAAAGTCAGTACAATAAATCTGAAGAGAGACTAAGAATTCCAACCTCCACAACTGAAACTGTATTTCTGGAATACAAAGCCTTGCTTTTGAAGAGTTAGAAATTTCTTAAAAGTGGAGGAATGGCATTTGTATGTGATCACATCTGTACAAAATAGTGTGTCTTGTGAAACTGTGGGGAATTTCCTAAACTATGAGTTTGAGATCAAAGTACATTCCATTCCATCAAAATTGCATGCCCTAATAGTCTCTTGCAGTCATTCAATCATGTCACCTTTTTATTGGGTACAGAAGAACCTCTGTAGATATTCAAAGGACAATCTTCATTGTTTCCACGTCATGCTGTATTATTCTCAGATATTTATAGGCCAAAAACATAAAGCTAGGAAGTACCAATAATTTAAGCAACTAAAAAAAAAAAAAAAAAAAAAAAAACAAACAAACAAACAAAACAAACAAACAAACAAACAACTAGGTATAGTCAAGCCTTGCTACAAAGATTTACATGAACAATGACATTGAAAAATCTGGTATTTAAGTATTATGGCCTTGCGTAATGAATTATGTGACACTGTATGCCTGGTTTAGTTTATTCTATTCACTGTCAGTCTACATGCCTCAGTGAAGGAACTGAGGAGTTTAGCATAACGACTTTGAATGTCATATAGTCAGCTTGTGTCCAGTCAGGTTGGCCTGCAATTGGAAGCCAGGAGGTAAGAAGGAGTTAGCAGGGGCAGCCTGCCAAAGGCGTGTGAAGAAGGTAGCAGCACTAGTTCCAGGAGAGGATGAAAAGGAGTTTCAGTCCTGTGACTGAAAGCAGCAAATACCAGCATTGATTTTTCCAGCAGTTTATTTTACAACAGTGGTCAGACCTTCTGATCTTGACAGGGCGTGTGCTGTACACATCAGAGTACTGAGTGGCAAGGATTGAAGTGGAACAAGGCAGAGGATTCCACTCCCATTCCCCTGCAGACTACGGTAGACTGGGTCCCATGTGACCTACGTGTCAGTGTCAACAGCACCTCCTCTGTCTTCACCAGCATACATCTAGGGAATTAATATTGCCTAGAAGCCCCTCTAGATGCCCACCAAACAGTTTCTTCCAGAGTATGAGGTTGTGTGGTGCATCAGTCAGTTAATTATACCCGAGCTAATGGCTAAGCTTTAGGCAAAAGCAATACTCTTTCCATTCCCTTTCCTTGGAAAGGGAGGTGCTTCTGGTCCCATCCTCTCCTTACATTTGGGAGCAAGTGAAGGAACTACCTCTGATCTTTTACCCGAGGAAAATAGTTCAACTGCTTAGATGGCCTTTAGATAGATGTGCATACCCAACTGAGGTCAGTAAGGTGCCACTTGTGCCACATATCACAGGAAGTCTCCCATAGGTAGAAGAATTTAACAACTTTTTCCTCCAATAACTTATTTGTCAAACATTGTGATTTTTTTTTTTCCAGTATATTGTTTTTATTTATTTCCCAGCGATAAGTATAGTCAACTTTCTGGACAAGTGATTTTATGTGTTGTGTTCCAATATAAATACATGATTTAACGGGCACTTCATAGTCATTGGTCCTGAAATCTGTCAGAAAGCAGTCCTTTTACTTCGGTTCTTGTCTATAAGATGAAAGAATGACTTAAACATGCTGCACATATACAGTCTGAGTTTTGCAAAGAACTCCTTGCCAGAAGATACTGTACAATATAGTAATACTCTTTTTGCTTTGTTTCTCACCACATTTGTTTGGGGCAAAGAAATAGCTTGGGAATAATATATATATATATATTTCTTATGTCTAATTTATCTCATTTAATTATCTTATTTCTAACAGTGCTTTATTTACTTATTTAATTATTATTTTAGGCAGAGAAATTGTAGTACTGAGAAACACAACATGAGAGGCAGTCTCAACTGATATAAATCAGTGTAGCTCCATTGAAGGCTGAGAATCTGGCCATTTAAATCGTGTAAAGTTACTGGGTTTTGATTGCCAGGAGAACTGACAAAGCACACACATATCCAGGTAAAGTGGAAGAGACAGGCTCAGGATCTCTGAAAATCAGGCCCATGGTTTCTAATAGGTAAGAGGCGTTTATAAACAGAGGATTAAATTATCACTACCATATGGCAGTCTGCAAGCCCACCAAGGTAGCTAAAGTAACACTGTTGTGCATGGTACACAGATATAATTCAGCTTGTAGAGAATCCTGTAGTGGATTCTTGTTTTTGTTTGTTTGTTGTTATATGTGTGTGTGTGTATCTTTTGTTGTATTTGTTGCGGTTTTATTCTGAAAACGTTTGCTTCGTGTTACATTTTCTGTGTTACGATCCACCAAGTTCTTTAGAATTTCCAGTTTTTGAAAATATGTTGATGCATCTGGTAAAGAAACACAAGGCTTGGTGCAAGGGACTGAGTAATGCTTGTGAAACGTTTGGGGGGAACTGAGTAAGCTCTCTGTTGCAGGGATCTAGTGAAGCTTTAAATACCAATTCCCTTCCAGTAGGGAGTAGACAGAGGCTAAAAAACTATTTTGGAACTTATCCCCTTTCTAGTTCAGGAAAGTAACATTAACAAATGCCAGGTCCAATTGAATTTTGCCTGTGCTATTATCTATCCATCCTCGAGGCACACATTGCCCATGAAGGTGACAGAATAGCAATTATTTTCTCCAACTTCAAGGATTTTTCACACACATTGTGAATCCTACTGATTCACTGCAGAGATTATCACTGAAAATGAAGTGCTAGGCTAAAACCAGATTGTAAATTGTATTACTGTGTATGTATGGATGGATGAAAAAAGAGGAAACATGGGGCAAAAGTAAAAAAAAAACAACAACAAAACTGAAGTAATGTAAACTTCTGTTGCACTTGACATTTGAGCTTTTCCAGTGAGTTCTTTGTGTAGAAGTCCATTCCTGGGCATTACTGTCACTTCTGCTTTCACTATGGAACATTAACTCTGCTTTCAATGCTCACATCTAGCAATGATCAGATGAAGCGTGGCATATCCAAGCTGATAACCTATCATTTCCTTTCCTTTAAAAACAGACACATAAACATATTTCAGCACCATCCTTTACTTGCTGGCTCTTTTTCTTAAAATGCTGGTTCTTCCATGGAGAAGAAAAAAAAATCACTTTTTTTTTTTTTTTTTAATTTGCTGCTGAAATATTTAAAGATGTGCCTGTGAAATGATAAGGCTGGATCTTAACAGGCTATAAGGCAGCTTAAGCATTATAGCCATTATCAGGTATGCAAGCGGATTTGTCTTTCAGGAGTGAGGTTTGTTTAGGATTAAATTAATTACAGAAGGGATGTACTCCTGCTATGCAAGTAGTTCTGTTTGGGTGGGCTTCTAGTGAAAAGATTTGCCTTGGGAGCTAAGAGTGATGCAACAAGTTACTCCCTTGATGATCCATCCCTGGAGTTATGACTGTAGTCTGAGATACCAGTGATACTTTCACATGGCCTGCTGTCAAGATTGATTTCCTAAATGTTACAGACCAATGAAAACTGTGGAGACAAAGTACATTGTGCAAAATGGCAGGTGTGGGAGCTTGAAAGGAATGTGAATTGCAAAAGATCTGCTCTAGGCTGGACTGTTGACAGGGCAATGCGGTACTGAAACAATAGGAAAGTTGATCTGCTTTGGGACACGGTGAAATAATTTTATTACAGAAGCCTACTGGATTTAGGTTTACATAACTATAGTATGCTGCAAATTGTTATTGCTGTTATTGCCTTGTTAATAGCTTTTAGTGTCTTTAGGGTGAGGTGAACTAGGAAGTTAGAACAGAAAGACATGTCCTTTATACATTTTAAGTGATGGTATTTTCTGCCTCACAGGCCTATCATGTATCTTGTAACATCAGTGACAGCATTTAAGGGAGGAGAAAGGGAGTCTGGTAGGCAAGGTGAAGAAAAATGTGAAGGGAGCAGAGGGAGAGAAAGAAAAGTATGGAGACTGTGAAACGAGAGTTATTAAAACCATGCAAGTGTATTGCAGTTTCATAAGTACTGATTTTCTCTTAACCCTCCAGGCCTTTCTAATCAACCTGAGAAAGGGCAAAAGTAAAACAGGTCCTCCAGACAGACTCACAGAGAAAAATGAGAATTAAGCCATTGGCCACATGACTTGGTATTCCAATGATTAGTATATTGGAATACAGTGAATGAAGTAAGAGAATGTGGAAGAATTTTGTATTTATTCTGTATTTCTTCTCCGAAGCATGGGCACTAGGTGATTTTGAAAAGAAAACACGTAGATCTGTTGCAGATTCAAACAGCTTTTATATCTGAAGTCACTAACTCGCTAGGACTTTCTGATGTCCACAGGAGGGTCATTCATTTTCTGAATTGCTTAACTCTTCATGCAGATCTGTTGCATTTTCAGATTTAGAGGCAGCCAAGTGCATGAACTTCACTAAATTCCATATACTGTGTTGAAAATTATCCAGAATGTTTTCCATTAAAATTCAAGGTTCATACAGCACACCTTCCTTAAAGCATTGCTGCAAATTAAATTCACTTATACATTAGGAAGGGTGCCAATGCCATCATAATAGAAGGCTGAAATGCTGAAATGATAAAGTAGCTCTTTTCCTGCCTTCCCTGGCACTTATTCAGCACCCCACTTTGAATCAAACATCATACTCCATTTGGTAAGACTCCTGAGAGTAATAAAAATTATTTATTATGAATCTGATTTGTCAGAGAAGGATGTGATGTGCACTGGGAGTCTGGTACAAAATAACCACAGGTTTTTCAGATTATGCATAAAACAGTTGTGGTAATTTGGTTCTTGTGCGTGAGTATTTCTGACTGAAGAACCTCCTAACAACAACTCTTCAACAAATGCCAAAGGAATATCTTCATTGTTTGGACTTTTGCCAGACTAAAGAGCAGCCAGTCCATCCATTGTCATCTAATGAGTTATGCATATAGAGTTACTTTGTTCATGAAGCGACGTCATCTGTGTCAAAATCATGTAGCATGTCATTTTTCTGTGCACTCAGGCAGATCGATTAGTTCACAGTGCTTCTAAATGTATTTCCGTTAAATAGTTTGTGGAGCTGATTGCTTTTGAAAGGATTTTTTTTTCATTGAAAAGGGTCACTAATCCCAATAATGCTTTTGAAAGGAACTGTTGCTTTTGACATTTTGTTTTTGTTTCAGCATTTTCCATAGACATGCTGGTTTTATTTATTTTTTAATTGGAAATTTTATTAAAAAGATTACTGACATTTCTATTTTTTGAGTGATTTAATGTTCTGTAAATGATATAGTATATTTTTTATGATTGTCAAATATCCCCCAAATACTAAAATGATAAAAAAGGCATTGCTTTCAAACAGAGTAACCTGAAAACAATATTTTCAGTGTTTAGGCAAGAAAGTTTTTGCATTTTATTTTTGTTTGTTTAAATTTCTAACACATTTTAAACATGCTTTTAATTCCATTTAAAAATAGCATTTAGAGCAACTGTGAAATTGTTCCCTGGGAAGTTGTTGAAGAGATACTTTCACCTTTAAGTTAGAAGAATCGTGTTTGCTGCTGTGGTGAGGCTTTTTTTTTTTTTTTTTTTTTTTTTTTTTTTTAAATATATTTTAAAGTATGTAAATGCATATATAGAGGTGCACAAGTAGTCCTAATAAGATTGAGGTAATGATTTGTTATTGCAGTACAGACAAATAACAGTAAAAACATAAAACTTGCACATTTTTCTAATTCAGAGCTGGAGGCAAAAATATGACAATATCTTTTAAAATAAGATAAATGTTTTCATAGACAAGACTGTATTCAAAAGAGTGGGAGATATCAATAGGCACAGAAGGATTATATCATTCCCCAGGGAAAGCCAGAGGGTGATCTGTTTCTGAAAAACTGCTCTAAATTGAAACCCAGTAGTAAAGTCAGGCATGAAGGGACCTCTACTAGGAACTTAGTAGAGGGACTTACCTAGGAGCATGCCAGGAAGAGGTGGTGGGAGAAGGAAGGAATCTGGGCATAGTGGTCAGAGAAATGACTGTTTGCCTGCTAACAGCAGGGAAATAACAAAGGAGATTCTCGAAGGTGTTAAGTGAGGTGTTAGTAGCAACTTGAGAGGAATATTAGTACCATTGTTTAATAAGTGATATGTAGTGTGCATATGAGGTACTGTTATAAGAAGAAAGATGATTTGGAGCATGCTCAGAGAAGGGAAAGCTATAGTGCATTTCAGACAGACATGAGAGGACATGGCCTGTGTAGTGTAGTCCAGTTGAAATTCAGAGGAGATTAAGTTATTTATGTAAGTACTTGGAAGGAGAAGAAAAACTACTTCAATTAAAGATAAGATAAAAACCATACTAATTATTATTAAATGGTCATAAATAAATTTGGAGTAGATTTGAAGGAGATCTGCAATAAGATGTGATGTGAAATTCTAAAAATGATATCTCAGTATGGCAGAGTTGATTAATCTAACTAGTTTTAAGGTGGAGCTTGACAAAAGATATGGGTTATCTCAGTAAGTCCAAGATTTCCTGGTATAAGAAGTATAAACATTAATATATTGATATCTTATGTTTCAGTAGATCTTTTTTTTTTTTTTTTTTTTTTTTTTTTTTTTGAAAGAAGTCTTGGCAGCCTTAAACTTGCACTTGTTTGTGTTGGTCACAAACTTCAAAGCTTTCCTGGCCATTTTCTGTTGCTAGAGTACTTTTCTCCTCTGCTTTCTCTTCTCCCATTGTAGAATTCAGTTTTTTAATTACTAGAATGAAAACCAAGAGGAGAAAACATGGAAGCAAATTGCACTGGAATTAAATTCTCTGAACTATTTTGTTGATATAGCCAACTCATATGTTTAAGATCAGAAGGAAATTTATTCTCTTCAGCTGAAGTTAGTGTCAGTCACTGTATATCTTTTTATTTTGTCTTTATTTTATTTATTTATTTCCTAGGGTGATCTGGGAATTGTATTTAAGGAATTCCTTGCTATATAGGATATTATGATATTGCAATCGTCTTTGATCTCTTCTGTTCTGTTTCTGTGGCATAGTATAGTTGTGGAATTTTGTTTCTTGCTCTAGGTCATAATGGTATTCACAATGGTAATTAATAGCAGTATTGACAGCGTTAGAAGGTATGGTACCTTCTAAACTGGACATTGATATCAGGGTATTTTGTTATTGATGAGATTTTATACCACAATCTAGGTAATCCTTCCAGTCATACCTTCCTGCTGCAAAGACCCTTTTCCTCCAAAATAAACAATCACATACAAATCACAGAAATGTATAGGCTGTAATGGATGCATATATTAAATCAGATCGCTAGTCAGAGTAAGCACTACAGAGACAATTTTTGTTTGTTTCAAAAGGGTAGGCTGTGCCACAATCGGTAGCCACAAACCTGTCTGCAAAGCATTGGTAGACAGGGAGAAGTTCTTTGAATATATGCTGCCATTGTACTTTAATAATGGGCATTGATAAATAGGAGCCTTATCTTTGCTAAAAACATGGAAAATTATTTTGATCCTCTTTACATAGACATATGAATAGGCTGAGATGAAAAACACAGGCTAGAATGGTGAACACAGTAAATGAGACAAGGAGCACAAAGGAGTTCTAGTTCCTAAGCCTGAGACTAGAATCCTTCTGTCATTGCTAGATTGACATAAACCCATCATAAAACTTAACAGGTAGATAAATTAACAACACAGAGTCATGCCAGATAGGTGCAGACAAGTAACAAATTATCCTGTCCTAAGCTTTCACTGAAAAAAAAAAAAAAAGCAAAAAAAAAGCAAAACAAGAAAACAACAACAAAACAAACAAACAAAAAGCACAACAATATATGTTTCCAGGAAGAACAGAAACAGACCATGTTTTTGATGAGGACCTAACCAAATAAAATACTACCAAAAACACATAAACAAAATAAAATATTTAATTCAAGCCAAAAAGCATGGGTTTGTGCCAGGATGATTTGACCATTTACAAGTCATGTTTAGAACACGAATACTGCTTCAAGACAAAAATCAAACTGAACTTAAATCAAATTTTATTTTTGAGAGATCAAAATTTTATGAAGATCTGTTTTTAAATATGTGGAAATAAAGGCTACATTTTGGTGAGAACAGTTTTTTTTTTTTTTTTTATTAATTTGGACCTCAGTCAGTTTGCAGCCACATTCCTGAAACATTTTTTCCAAAACATTTAATTTGTTTGGGGATGAAACTGCAATAGACACAGCAACTAATAGGCTATGCTGAGCTACAAAAAAAAATGCCTTGTAGACAAGATTGTTATTATTTGCCTCTTTATCAGTGTCCTATTATACAAAGGCTCAAAAAGAGGACAGTCGTACCTTTTCCATAGAATAATTTCCATAGAATAAAATGTTGTGTAAGAGAAAAGAAAGCAGAAAAATCTATCTCACCTTACTGCTCCTCTTCTGAAAAATAAGGCGATTTCACAAGAAATAAGTTACGGATTTTGTCTTTGCTTCTGTCACGTGTTAGGTTTCATAGCAAATGTATCCGTTGTGTTATCTTACATGCAGAAATGCTGCACATATTTATAAGTATTTATTGCTTAAGTTGACATATATTGGACAAATATGTTGGGCATACAGTGGGCAAATTTAGTTTCTGCCTCAGTAGAACGAAATTATGTGTTTTTCCTTCATAATCACAGGTAAGCCATCTGGATCCTGCATATAATGTATATGCATGTGTACTATATTGCCATAAGGGAAAGTATTTTACATGTATATGCAATATTTTTACATGTATATGCATGTATTGAAGGAGAAAGTAGGTATGATGAAGTTTTTTTTTTTTTTTTTTTTTTTTTTCATTTTAGTCCATGATAAAATTGATATTTTGGGCAATAAAGCTGTTAAGAAATCTAATTTAAAAAAATCCTTTGTCTACATATAGTGCAAAATCTGTTCTTCCAGATGAAGTACAGAGATAGCTGAAAGAATTTTTAAGTAAAGAAGTTGGGGGAATACATTCCAAAATATGAAGACTTATCAGTTGTCAAAGACACAGTTGAGATGATCATAAACATGATTTTATTGCTGTTGTTTCTGTAAACCAGGGACTCCCTTTAACAAAAATCAAAATCAAAAACAAAATAAACAAGCAACAACAACAAAACTAACAAAAAACAAACATATATCTATTCTGAAGAAAGGATTCAGTCCTCCTGGTATTTTCATCTTTAAGAGTTATTTTACTACTGTATGTATTGATGTATTGATGATTCAAAAGCTAAGTAGATTCACAGAATCACAGAATCACAGAATAGTCTAGGTTGGAAGAGACCTACAAGATCACCGAGTCCAACCTCTGACCTAACGCTAACAGTCTTCCACTAAACCACATCCCTAAGCTCTACATTTAAACGTCTTTTAAAGACCTCCAGGGATGGTTGACTCAACCACTTCCCTGGGCAGCCTATTCCAGTGCCTAACAACCCGGTCAGTAAAGAAGTTCTTCCTAATATCCAAACTAAATCTCCTCTGGAGCAACTTTAGCCCATGCCCCCTCGTCCTGTCACCAGGCACGTGGGAGAACAGACCAACCGCCACCTCTCTACAGCCTCCTTTAAGGTACCTGTAGAGAGCAATAAGGTCGCCCCTGAGCCTCTTCTTCTCCAGGCTAAATAGTCCCAGCTCCCTCAGCTGCTCCTCATAAGACTTGTTCTCCAGACCCTTCACCAGCTTCATAGCCCTGGTATCAGACCTGAGTTTCCCCTGAGAATTCGTTCTGCTCAAATGGAAAAGATCATTCTTGGTCTTTTTTTTTGGTGTTTGGAGGTATGAAACTGTGAAGCTCTTGACGAAGCTCATTCCTGGCAACCTTAAAGTGCTAGCAATAGAGTACTGCTGTTTTACAAATAAAATGCAGTGTACACTGTCTGGAACCACTTTTACCTGTGATTTCTCTGAAGTCTGAGGACAGCAGTTGGCTTGACTTTGAAGCATTGCCAAGAGGCTCTAGTATTGTTGTTTAAGGCTAGAGAATAGTCTGGGGCAAAAGCTGTATAGCCAATCCTCATGCTGTACCCCAATTGAAGATCTAGCTTTCAGTAGAGTTGGAGTGATCCTAAGTGGACAATGGACCTAACTTCTAAGTAGTATGCTCAGACAAATGAGTAATTTTGAGACTAACAATGGCAGTTGTATAACCAGGGAGGAATGGGTAGTTGGATGAAGGGCTCGAGTGTTAACTGAATGTTCCAAACTATTAAGTCAATAGGTTACTTAAGCGGAAAAAGCAATTTGTCAAGCCGGGTAGATGTAGAGTGGAGGGCTTCAGTCTGGATGGATGGTGATCGTTTTGGCTGCATTGCTTTTGGATTTTACCATCAATTTATTAATTTCAGTTTTTTACTTAAAATGTGGAGAACGTTTATTTCTATCCCATTTAATGTGAAAAATGATCTTACTGCAGTTTTTTCAAGGTTGTAGAACACGAGGTTTATAGATACTGAAATGTGACGGATACGATGGACCAGTAGGTGGCAATGCTGGGTGACATTTACCAGTGTGTGTGTGGTGCCAGGTGAAGAAAGAAAATGCTTTAGCAACTGAATTGCAATTATTTATTTCTTTATTGTATGCACTTTTGCTTGCGTTTCACTTCTTCGGGGACATAAAGCTGCACAGTATCTTCTTTATTAAAGGATACTGATTTGCTTTGCAGCAGTCGTGCTGTATTTTGTGAAGCCTCTCAGACATTAAAATCTTAGGGCATTTATAGGTTTCAGTGTAACAGTCATGGAGGTGAGTGTAAGTCTCCCACTTGAAAAAATAAAACAAACACACAACACTGGCAATTAGGAATGTAGAGCAAAAATATGCAGATAAATACTAATTTCATTTATTTATTGTTGGTGAATATTTTCATTCATGGTTTTGAAGTGATGATTGGGTTTACAATGTGGAAACATTAATCTCTGTTTACTCTTGAAGTAAATGTATGTGCTTTCAGTCTTTAAATTAGGTGAGGTACAATTCAAGACACTTGTAAAGTAAGGATTGGTTGAAAAAATGATTTAAAATTCTACTTCATGTGTTAAATAAACAAGCAGCCATTGAAAGAGTGAAATAAAACTATAATCAAGAACCTGTGTATGAATCAGGTGCTCATTACAATGTCAGGCAAACAAGATGTGTTTGAAGAATATTTTTATTCAATTTTATGAGAATTCCAAGATTTTAATATACTTTCTTATTTAAATTGGGACAAAACATTTTTTTTTTTTTTTTCTAGCTATTAAATCCAAATGAAATTCAGGATGGGTTTTCTGAAACATTTTTTTAACTCTTTACCTCAACTTTGAACTTTAACATTGTGCTGTGTTTACTTTTACATTTAAAATTCATAGCAAAAGAATTTGTTAACAGAGGTTTTAAAAACCTTTCATTATAATAATTTTGGATAATAATAGTTTACTCAAGACCACCCTCCCCCCCAAAAAATCAATAGTTTCAGCGAGTCAGAGCTTAGTAATCATTAAGAAAATTCCTCAACTCTTTTTCACGTAAGTACAGAAAGGTGTTTCCTCAACACCAGCTGTTTGCTTCCTAGTATAGTTGAGATTAAGAAGTTTAGAGAAGTGTACAACAGCTCTTATATCTTCAGCTCAATCAGCATATATATATATATATATATGTATGGAATTGTGCCTCTCTCCTTCCTACAGACAACAATTTTATTCTTCCCTGAGCAAAATTTCAAAATCTTCGTCTCCTGTTTTTCAGAAGAGTAGTTGCACAATAATGAACAGAAACCATATGTAATTTCTTGTTGTTCTTGTCCAAAAGACAGTTGGAGAGCAGTAGAGTGGTGCTGATGTGATTGACAGTGAACTCATTGAAAGGGAGCAATTTAAGTATGTCATATATCAAAGTGTCCCTTCGGAGAAGATCAAATTAATTTCACTTTGTAGTGAACAGTAGAAGATGCAAAAAGAAGAGAAGGGAAAGAAACTCTGATAGAATCCTACAGATAGGTGGTCCCCTTGTGGTATTTGGCACACATTGGACTGTGATCATTTGGGCTTTCAGAGTCTATAGAAAAGCAAGAGGAAGAAACTATGAAGTTCAGGGGAGGAAGCCTTAGTCTGCAGTAGTAGCTGTGAAAATTTGTATATAAAATTTCCTACTGCATTAAGGCTTGAAAAGGGAGGTGTTGTAGAGATGGTTTTGGCAAAGGAAAAATCCAGTGATATAAAGACTATTAATAACATTTTACAGCCTTTTGTTTCACAAGAACTGTATTTCATAACAATTCTCCCAATTTAGCTTACTTTTCAGATGATCACCAGCTGTGCGTACCTATGTGAAAATCACATTTAGATCCTTGCAACACAAATAATTCTGTCAGATTAATTCATATTTTCATTTATTTACCGTGTTTTGTTTTGTTTTGCTAAAGGGCATTTTAATGTGAATATTTCACCTTTAAATATACAGCAGGCTGGGCCAGGCAGTATTTGGAATGGAGGAGATACTAAAATTTGCCATAATACTAATTAACTGGGCATAAACAAAGAAATACTTTACCAATATTTATTTGCCTCACAGTCAATCAAATAAACAACCATTAAATATTGGGTTATTCTAGATTATTTAGTGTTACCTATTCTGCTTTCTGTGTTTTGATTAATCAGGATGACTTCAAGTTTAAAATGTTAATTTAACTCACTAGGTCTTCTGCTTCATTAATGTTTTCAGTGGAGTCATTTAGAAGAAAATGCTTCATCAAACAGTAGTGCTTCAATCATAAAAGGATGATATAGCAGAAGCATTAGAACTCACATGATCCAAAGCCTCTCTCAGTTGTTAGCATCTCATTTTCTAAATGGGACCAGTCATTAGCTTTCTTAGTTCATTTCAAACAAGCAAAATAATCCCTTACTTTCACACAGAATCTTTTATTCTTTGAAAGTACTTAAAGGCTGTATGTACAACGTCTACTGTCTTACCTTCAGATATACTTTCAGCACGGGGCTGGAACAAAGTGACATGCTTAAAGGCTCAAAATTTCCTGCTCTTTCTAGACAGCAGTGGTTCTTGAGAGAGGATTGACTGCATAATGAGAAAGCAAACAGTGCAATCTTTTATGAAAGCAACCCCCATGTTATGCCAATACTGAAAATCTGCAGGCTCAGCATTTTGGAGGGAATTTGATACAAAATGTCTATTTGTTTTCTCGTGGCATCTTTAAGCTCAGGACTTTCCAATATTTTCTAGTTCTTAATAAATTTGACTTCAATAGGCCTGTTAGCAATGACTATTGTCTTATTTTTCAGCTTTACTTGTGTTTGTCTGACATGTACCTGAGAGATATCAGACATCATATTTAAAGTATATATGGCTATAGGATAATTCTAGACACTCTCAAAATTATGAGCTGTGCTTTATAAATTCACATATATGATTGTGCAGCACATGTGACAAATTAGTTGAACGTGACCCATGAGTGCCTACTACCAGCTGTCTTGTCAGATAATGAGCTTACTTTCTCCAGCTTCCATGTTAATTGTACAGTGAGAAATCTGTATGAAACCCTCATATTCAATGGTAGTTGCAATGGTAAAACATTACTGTTAATCAAAGTCCTCTTTCATGTTTATTATCAGTGGCAGATAGAGGGAAAAGCAGCTCCTGTCTGTGTGGTTTGGGTTAGCCCCCAGATCCATCACCTAGGAGTTAAACTCTGTAACATTCTTCCTTGATTTTATTTCTGTTCTTCATCATTTTTTTTTTTTTATTCCTCCTCCCTCCTCTCTTCCTATGCTACTCATTCAGATTAATACACCTCAGAGGAAACTGCAGTGTTCTTTTCTGAACCGTTCCAGCTCAATTTCAAATCCCAGCTTCTTTGGGCATCCCATGATTTATCATCACAAGCACTACAGCTGCTAGGGGATCAATTCGGCTGCAGCATCTTTAGAAGCATATGTAAAATGTGCTTTTATGTGACATTTATACCATTTGAGACAAATAAACTCCTGATAATCTTCTTGATACTAGGTTAGCTGAGTTTTGTTCTCTAGCAAATGAATGGCAATTTGTAATTTATTCCTATTTCTAACCCTTTTACTCTACCACCTCTTCTCTTTAGTTTTGCTGCTCACTATAGAAAATCTTGATCTTCTCAGTATTGTTAGAAGAAATAGTTCACATGAAAACCTGACGCTGCTAGTGCTCCTGGAGTGAGTGATATTTGATTCCATTATAACACCAGCTAGCTCATCTGGGGAGGGTATATAACTCAGCTGTTATCTTCTCAGAGACTTGAAATTTAATAAAGTAGAAATGAGACCTGCCACGTAGCCTTTATATTAATAGTAAGTACAATAGCTTTCAAAAGTCTGAAATTAATTATCTTTGCCCTATTTTCTGTATATAAAATAGGAGTACAAAAAATTATAGTAATGTTTTGTCTGTATCATCCTATTTCTATATTGAGATACAGATTTATGCCATGACTTGGGAATCTGTGAACCATCTGAATTCTGTCTGAGATGATATGTTGAATCCACTATTATTATTTTGTCATATTCCTGCCCCTTACATCTTGTATTCATAGAACAGGCTACATAGTCTGGAGATAGGAGAACCATTGAAAACTGTCAACACCTTAAGAATGCCTAAGTGCATCAATTGCAAGGCTGTACACCAACTATTCTTACCCAGCCTAGGTGCAAAGGAGTTCTGTTTTAAGGGGTAAGAGTCTTCCAAAAAAGGGAGAGATGGAGCTGTTGCTGTAGGACTCTGAAAGTCTAATAGTGAAGGTTTGCTTAGCTGGCCAAGAGAAAGATTGAAGAAACAAAAGGGGAGGTAAGGTGGTGTTTGGAGAACAGGATTAACTACAGCTAAAAAGGAAGGCTAAAAAGCTCAGAGAAGAGTACTTGATGTGAGAATCTGTTCATGAAGTAAGGATAGCTACTGCAATACTGTAGATAACTAAAATGCAGTAAGGAAACTGATGCCAGAAATAGTACATAAAAGTTAGTATTTTATACTTAAGAGTAAAAGTCCTATGTGTTTTAAAGGTGCTTAATTTTAGAAAATGTCTACCAAACCTATTCATCTTTCCTTGACTATCATTTCTGCTTAAAGTTTATACTGTAAACCAGTGTCCACAGTTCTAGAACTCAGGAAAAGCTGTGTGTTTAAACTAATGGTATATGTTGGTTCATCATTAGGACTTCTGTCATTATTTGTAGCTGGGGAACTCTGTAGACTGAAATTGAAACTGTTTCTTGAAATCACCTCCAGGTAGGTCAGTGAACTTTCAAGAAATCCTAGTGGGATGGGTGATTTCTTTTTGTGAGTTTCTCAATGACCGTGTTTCCTGGGTGCACAGTGCTGGGCAGCCAATTCTCTGTGCTCTTGCAGGCATCTGGGAAAGGGACTGGGACTGGAACAGGAAGTCATGCAGTTGTCTAGGAGCTCTGCCTCCTCTCTTCCTTGGCTAAAATTGTCAGTGAAACTGGATAAAATTTTCTACTTCAGTAAAGACCTCGTTGGGATTTCAGGAAAATTATTGTGCCTCAGGAGTACAATTATTTTCTATTTTTCCCTAGTTGTTTATTTTTTAAAAATTCTATTTATTTATTTTTAGTAGTTGGATCTGAGCATAACCATCAAAAGGTTATGGAACAACAGCATTTTTGCTAGAACTGTTGAAATTCTTTATTGCATCTCTATTTTTAAAGCATTAGTGTCCGTGCATGTACACCAGGTGTGAATGCACACACACACATATATACAAACATTTTTTTTTTTCTTTGTACATTCTTGCAAGGTAAAACATTTCCCCATTCATTTTAAGGGAGGTCGCATTTTTTAGTCTAATGGGAAAGCTGTTGTTTATAATGAAATGGTAAGGAAGAAAGTTAAATAAGAAAGCTTTTCTAAAAACTTTTGTCCAGCAATTTCTTGTCAAGAGCAGGAATCATGACATATGGATGGAATGTTAATTTCTTAAATGGTTGCCCTGCCTACTAAAATTTCTATTAATTTCCCTGAGGTTAAAGGTCTGCCTAGCTTCTGCATGAAAATATTTTGTAGCCTCTTTTCCTTCTTCTTTCCTTTTTTTTATTTTTATTTTTTTATTTTATTTTTATTTTTAGGCTTTATCCTTTCTCTGTTAAAGGCAATGGCAGCTCTGTGCAGTGGAATTCCAGTGATTACTTGAAGATCTTTTGTGTACTGTCCTAGCTGTTGCTGCCTTTCTTCTGTTCATGAACTGTTTCCTATTGTGGTGGTTTTACCGTGCTGGGCAGCTAAACACCACAACCGCTCTCTCACTCCCCCTCCTCAGATGAGGAGGGGAAGAAGTAAAGGAAAGAACAACTCACGGGTTGAGATAAGGATAATTTAATTAAAGGGAAATATATATATATGTTAAGGAAATATTATTAATTAACAATTCAACTAAAGGGAAAAGGGGAAAGGGGAAAGGGAGAAGGAAAGGGAACAGCAAAAACAAAACAAGTAAAGGCTATATGGAAGTGCAGAGGAAATAAATGATTCTCTACTTCCCGCAAATGAGCGATGCCTGACCACGTCCTTGAAGCAGGGCCTCAACGCACGTAGCTGGTGTTCGCGAGGACAGACGTTTTCACAACGAAAGCCCAGCCCTCCCCTCTTCCTCCTTCTTCCACCTTTTATTGCTGAGTGTGACATCATATGGTATGGAATATCTCTTTGGTTAGTTTAGGTCAGCTGCCCTGGTGATGTTTCTTTCTCACTTTTTGCCCACCCCAGAGGAGGGTTAGAGAAAGTCCTGATACTGTGCCAGCACTTCTCAGCAGCAGACACAACACTGGTGTGATAACACTGCTGTTCTAGCTACAAGTGCAGAGCGTGGCACTGTATGGGCTGCTGCAGGGAAAGTTAACATCCCAGCCAGACCCAGTACACCTATATAACTAGATCTGTCTACAGGAAAGATGCTAAGTGTATGCTAATTAACAGAAAGCATTTTTGTTCATATTCAAAAAAGTATATTTAAAAATGGTCTGGAGCTGTTTCTACAGGTGTTAATATATTTTGCACAACTTTTCAGAGTCATTACCCGGCATATTGTGAATGAATTCACAGCAAAATTAATAGAATTTAAGACTTTACTCATCTATGTGTGAAAGGGTCCAGTGAGTTGTTACTGTGACTGAATAAAATAGCATCCAATTGCTTATCAGTGGCATAACTTTTTTTTTTTTTTTTTTAAATCCAGTAATACATTTTAGGTAACATTATTCCTACCCAAAAAATAAATGAAAATAGTGAAAATAATGAAAAGTATGTTCACATTTCAAGGCTGTTCTTTCATCTTACTTATTATATTGCCAACATCTTCAAATCACGCCAAAGGTAGCTGCCCTTTTCATACTGAAGTCTAAGTCGGTATTTGATGAAGGTTTCTAATAAATCTGTACCCGAATGTAGTAATATCAGCAGAATATTTCTGTGCCAACACCTAGTGCGTACACTAGCACATTAGATGCTGTATATGGACATAATTAATGTAGTCATTCAGCACATGTACTGACTTGGTGGAGAAAATGCCACCACCTTCTTAGCATAATAAACACACCTTTGGAAATCTACCTTTGGAAAGTGTACTGCGAATCAAAGCTCATAGCTGACTTGTCTTTTAAAATATCCTTTCCATTAAAAATTGTGACATGTTTTGTGAAGAACTTTCATGTAGTTTTTGTGACCACTGGATCACCAGTGGGAGATAAATTGCAGGTACTGGAGAAAGGGTTAAATATGAAGTAAAGCTAGATCATTGCTTGCTGTGTCATACTTTTGGTCTGTCATTTGTGTTGGTCCTGTTTTGTGCTGAGTCTGCGTATTGGGTTTACGTGGCAAAGTTTAGGTAGTGGGGTGTTGCAAGTGTGGCCTCTGTGAGAGAATCCAGAAGCTGTCCCATAAGAGCCATTTTCAGCCAGCTCCAAAAAGGGACCTGTTGATGACCAGAGCCATACCAGTAAGCGAAGTTGTTTGTGCCTCTGTGAGAGCAGATTTAAGAAAAGGAAAGAAATGCTGTACCACCACAGCTGGAAGAGCGAGGAGTGCACAACAGACCTGCAGACCCCAAGATCGGTTCAGAAGGAAGGCAGAAGGTGCTCCAGGCACCACAGCAGAAGTTTCCCTGTGGCCTGTGAGTATTGCAGTGGAGCAGATCTCCACGCTGCAGCCCACGGAGGAGACCAAAGTGGAGCAGATGGATATGGCCTGAAGGAGGCTATTGCCCAGGGAGAAGTCCCCACAGGAGCAGGCCCTGTGCCAGAGCTGCAGCCTGTGGGGGACCCATGTTGGAGCAGTTGGCTCCTGATGGATGGACCTTGTGCTCCATCCTGTGGGGACCCATACTGGAGCAGTCCTTGAAGGGCTGGTGCCTGATGGAACCCCATGCGGGATCAGTTCGGGACTTTTGTAGACAGGACTTTCTATTGGAAGAGCAGTATATTGCTGTCAGCTTAGTCAAAACCTCTTTGTTCCTGGTACAGGGTTTCTAATAAACAGTACAGTATATTGTTGAAGAATACAGGGCATTGTTCTTGGTAATAGCTATTGTAGTCCTTGACTATCACAGTGATTGTCAGCTACGAATTTTCTGGTAGTAGAAAAGCAGTCTTTAACGTAAAATATATCTGCTGGGTATATTTATGATATTATGATTATATTTATGATATAGTATTTATGGTATCTGTGTTAAAGATACATATCTTCCTAAAATAACAGAAAACCATAAAATTCCTCAGTTGTGCGATAATTGTTCTGGCTGGCACGCTGCTGCTGTTTCGACTTGTTCAGACCAGTACCTTTCAAAACTGTCTAGAACTCATGTATATGAGTTTTTTGAAGAGTTATCTTTACAAAAGAATAAGACTCTCTTGAGTGAGGTTATTGTTGAAGATGCTTTCTAATTTGTTATACTGGAGACAGCATTGAACATAACAGAAGGTTTAGAAGGATAGCTTAGTGATTGTGATATCACTAAATTCTGGGTCACGATGTCTCCTGTAGTTGAAAAGATGGCAATAATGGTGCTCTTCAGACTACATGATACATACATAGTTCAGTGTGTTTTGACTTCTAAAATGTTTTTAAAGGGAGGAGCAGGTCAAGGAATCTTGTTCCTCCTTTTTCTCTTCCAAATATTTTGTCTTAAAATTCTTCTGAAGCACTTCCAATACAGCCAATACCTAAGTGACACAATCTAAAAGTGCTCAATGACACAATCAGGAAAAGGTTTTGTTGGAAACTAAAGGCTAAGCAGTGAAGTTATAGACCTTCATTTGAATGAATAAATTCAATAGCTAAGAGAAATTGCGTCTGAAAGCAGTTCGGACAAGCAAAGCAAAATCATTTATTTGCTATTTCATCACCCAAATGTTATTTTGCTCATCAGGATGGTATCATGTTTGCACTGTTTTAGAGTGCATGTACTGTAAGCTGATCAAAGTATATTACACCATATATTAGCTGAAATTGTTGACTACACGATTGTAGGGTGTAATTTTCTCAGTTTATTACACTTTTGTTTATTGCATTTATTTTTAGAAATGAATGTTCCCTTAGGCAATATCAACAGAAGACAATTGATAATGTTAGGATTAGAACATGAGTTGTAAAATGATGTGGTACATTTTGGGACTTACAACTCTAGATTCTGATCTACAGAGCTACTTACCTTCTTGGCTTATAGTCCATGTTATGAATCTTGTGAATCTTTTTTTTTTTTTCCTTGACAAATCAAGGAGATTAGATAATGCATCCATGCTTGCTTTTTGCAATTTTGTTTTTAATCATCAACTTTTCATTCTCTCTTACATCCAAAATGAAAATTCTACAAATCTCAAGTGAAAAAAAAAAAAAAAAAAAAAAAAAAGGTTTTCAGTTAGTGCAAAAAGCTGCTTCAGATGAACAACGTGGAAGAAGAGCACTCAATGTAATATTTTGGTAACAATAAAAATTCTTTCAAATTGAGTTGCCAGAATGAAGGACGGATCTAGACTAGGCTTTTGAAATGTATTTGAAACAGAAGAAAGTTTTGTGAAGTAGTGTTTGATTGCTTAGTTGAAAAGTATATTGTATACAGAAATGTCTCTAAAAGATGTTTCCACTTGGCAACAAGCTTCCTGACTCCTTAAGTGCTTATCTCCAAAGACACATTAGATATTTAAGCATGGGCTTTAGACCTACCTGACAGCTGCACCAAAGGGCACTTAACTTCTGTATCAGTGGAGCAATGAAATATGTTGCTACTAGAGAGCTAACAGCCAGTTCTGTGTCACTTCTTTTTACTTCATCTGCCTTTGTGTAATAATACTCTGGGGATATGTACAAGGAAAAGAGACAGCTGGAATAATAATGCAATCAAACATTTTCCAAACAAAATGAATGTTAAAATGTGGTGTTAATGTCCTCACTAAGTGCAAAATGTTAATGCATAAGTTAGAAGTTTGGGCATCATATAAGAAAGCTGGTGTGCTATATAGAAGCAAAAGAATATGCAGAGTAACCTTCAAGTTGAGCCTCTAGCTCAGCATCTGATGCCAAATCTGAACAAAAAATAGTTTTGTAGGTTTCCTGCTGTGTTGTGATCTGCTGCGTAGTGAATTTCCAGATTAACCTCTTACCAGAAAATCGTCATTCTTTCCATTGTGTCCAGGTTACATTCTGTATAGCTTAGCAGTTTGGTTTACCTCTCACTGGGGATGTGGAAGAATTTGTTCCATGTTTCTGACAGTAGTAAGCCCAGTCAGTATCTAAACTGATTTGACCATAATAACTTGAAATTATTTAAAGTGTTATGTCTATAAAGAACTGTTCTCTGGTGGTCTGGAAGTTGTATTGAGTATGCAGGTTGCTCTGAGTCATAGTTACTGGATTCCTCTGGTTTCTGCCCTGGAAGCAGCCTTCAAGGACTTATGGATCATGTCCAAAAGTACTACTGGGCTCTTTTACTGCAACAAACAGGAAACCTAGCTTGCACAAAATTGATGAAAAATAACTTTTCTTGTGTTGGAGTAAAAATGGAAACAAATACCAATAGCTTATATGACAAAGTGAAAGAAAGAAGGTTGTACTGAAATATCAAATGATTACTGTTTGAAAACTTCATTCTTTATTGCTACAAATTTTATTACTGTAAATCTAATATGCCACATGACATGCAATGCACCTGTGCCTTGGTCAGGAGGTGAGATCAAGACAAACAGGCTAAGTATGGTAAGCCACTGAAAACAGGGCAATGCAAACAAGACCTGAGGGTAATGAACCATGATCATAGCTATGGACAACAACTGAGAACAGTACCTGAAACTGCTGGAAAGGTGTAGCACAGCATGTGCTACATACACAGCATGTGCTACATACACCCAGCCCTGGCTATAACTAACTCCAGAGATTTGGGAATGGATGTTGGCCACTGTTTAGGAGCAGAGCACCTGCTGTTCTTGGGAGCCACCCAAGAGACCAATGATAACTAGAAGGGTGTTCATATTTTCCAGCGTATGACTGCCTCATCTCATTGCTGTCGTAGTTGGGGTGACTCAGTTAATTGTACATGAAGAGCTTTTCCTGGCATATCCCTTGCTATGTCCACTTATTTAATTTAATTTTGTGTTATCTTTTTGCTTAGTATTCTTTTTGTCACTACGACAGACTCAGGTAAGCTACTTAACAGTACACACAGTAAGGCAGCTCATGATTTTGCATATGCAAGAGAAGAGAATTATGTAAAGACCACCATTTTATAATAGTGACAAAATCCATGACTGTCTAGCCAGTATCTATGTTGACAGCATCAAACTGAAAAGGAGGAAGGTGAATCTAACAGGCTATGTGAGGGTAAAAATTCAGGAACATGAGACCTTATTTAATTTCCTAAAAGGGTTCTTCAATTACTCTTTTGAAAATGAGAACTGTCAGGACTACAACAGGATGTTGAAATCCATAAGTCTAATGCCAGGAGAAATAATTAAAAAAAAAAAAAATAAATTAATTAAATTAAATTGATTTCTTTTCCATTTAATTATGCATATATTTGGTTATTTTCATAAGTTAGTAGTTTACAGTGTGAAAATTACAGCATGTGAGGAAATGCAGTTACATGGTTATTTAACACCTACTGCAGAGGAAAGATTTCCTTTCAGTTATAACATTTTGCTAGGGTAAACAGCATGTTCCTAAGATAATTTCATATATAAAAAAAAGACTGTGACAAATTAAAGCCACCATGTTTCTTACAGCAATCAGTTCTGGAAAACTTATCTTGGGGAGTTTCGGGCAGAAAAGAAGAAAAAGTTCTGTGTGAATGGCTTTTTCTCTGATCAAATGGAATTGATGAGGGATTTGTACTTTTTTTTTATTCTCTCCATTAATTCCTTACGTTAACTGAAGTTAAAACTCATTTTCGGCAGCTGACTTTCCCCAGTAGAAATAAATTTTCCATCTTCATGGTTTTAAATATTCTTAAGAGAAAATAATAAAACATCATTTGTAAGTTGTACCCAATGGGTGCAGATAACTCCTAAGACTGCCTTCTGCATCCCCACCTGTATATTGATTCATATATTTCGTTATTACCAGGTGCAAATATGATGTGTTTCTGTGTGTGTCTGAAGATCTTTTATCGATGTGGTATCTTCAGTGGTAGATTTGCCATTATCCCCGATGACTAGTTACTAGTTATCCCTTCCACAGGGTGGAAGGCAGTGTTCTCTCTTGATGTATTTACTTTTGCTTGAATAGCATAATATCCCAAAGCACTTTTTGAAAGTTTGAGTTTTCTCTTCAGGGATTTTTAAAAATATTTGTGTGAGGAGTGAGTTGAGCATGTAGAGAAAGGAAAACTCTATCCCAGAGTAGGCTAAATAGCACAATACTTGCAGAGGTTGGTAGGTATCTAGTGCTTGGCCCCAGGTGCTTACCCATCTGGAGAGTTTGCCTGGGGGGCCCAGGGCCAGTGCAGCTGAGAGCGGCCCCCTTTTGCAGTGGCCTTGGGGTGAGGCTCCCCAGCAGCAGTGCCGGGAGGCCTGGGCAGGGCCTGCCCTATCCCATGGCAACTGCTTTGGGCCCAGGCCCCTGCGCTGGGCCCCACCTGGGCCCTAGAAAATGCTGCGGTGTAACTGGGCCTCTCTGCCTGGCTATGGGCTATGTTTGACCTCGGCTACTCTTGCTGGCCCTGCCTCATCACCATGGGCTTGTCTCGCAATCTCGGCTCCCAGCTGAACCTGCAGCCCTGATCCTGGCCCACCCTGCTCCCACTGGGGGCACAGGATGGGTGCTGGCTGACAGGGTGCTGCTGCTGCCTGGGGCTGGGCTGACAGGGAGCTGCTGGGCTGGGCTTCACAGCACCCTGGGCACTGTAATACAGCCTTCCACGTCCAAGGTAAACACCCTTAACAATTTTTTTTTGTTTTTGGCAAAGGTTTTTCCTCAGTTATTCCTTCTGGAGTTGTTTTACTGTTTCTGCTTTAATGAATAGTTATTTTTAGTGAGTCAAGGAAGCTGTCTGATCTGGGTAGTATGCACATTAATCTGATTTAGGAAGTATGTATGTAATTTAATGAGCAAACCACAAACATTCTAGAAAGCTCTTCTGAGTATATATTGAAGCAAGATACTAGCATCAACCAAGGTAGCAGAGAACACTGAACTATTTCATGCATATATTATATGGTCATGGTACTTTTACATGTCAGGTGTATAAATCTCAAAGAAGTTAGTAGTGACCAAGAGCTTTTTGTAAGTGCTTGGGAATTTCTGCCAAATGGCAAAATATATTATGTTTTTGTGTGTATATTTATCTTAGAATTTACAACAGGAGTCTTGTGTGGCTGCAGTTGAATACAGTCTGAAAATAGGGTTTGGGCAGTCCATTCAGCATTAGCCAAATGAGTTATTTCTTTTAATGAGGTAACTGAAATTCTTTTTAAGTTAGTGTGGTTTACTCACACCACTCTTGCCCTCCAAAGATAACTCTCAAGGCTGTGAAGACTTACTTTGTTAGTTTGGCTTTAGCTCAGAATCCAAAGGACCTTTACTTAGCACGCTAAGAAATACCAACCAGTCTTTTAAGCTTACAGTTTTTGACAGTTTTGTAAGCCTCACAGGCCTTTCTTCATGAACTAAAGAAAAACTGCAGTGCAAACTATGCAAATTAATTTTGTCATTCTCCTCCCTGCGTTGCCTCTTAGCATTTTATCATGGTGAGTATGATTAGGTTAGTATAGTGGTTTTCCCACAAGCACCTGTTGTGTATCTAAAATGAAAAGTAAGAGAGGAAAAAAAAAAAAAAGGCAAATGAAGAAACAACCCATGGCTTAGTGCCAGTGTCTATTTTCTCCTTAGAGAATGACATTAGCATTGACAACTAGAAATGTGAAATCACTTTAAATATCCAGCATTAGAAGTGTATTAGTGATCACATAATGTGTCATTTGCGTACCATATCCTATATTATATTTTTGCAGTTATATATAAAAGTTAAGATCATCAGCACTTGAACTGGATAGAAGAGTAATCCATGTTGTTCAGATGGCACTTTTTCCAGAAGGAACGTGGGGCTGAGGGTTAGAAATTTCAGAACTATCTTTCTTTTGCTTACTTACTGGTATAGAAATTAGTTGTGGAAAAGGAAATGTCAACTCCTATCAGCAGGGTCTGAATCTTATTAGCAAAAGAGTGGATGTTACAGTCTGTGGATTTTTGATGAATACATGAAGTGAAATAAATAGGAAGAATGTCTTACATCCTTTACTGACAGCAGATGTGTACAGAGTGATTAGTGCCCTTGTGAAGTACCCAGGTAATGGTGTATCTCACTGCCACAGATGCATGGTTTTCATCATGAAAAAAGTCACCTAATTTATGTGCTTCCCAATTTCTTATTCTCCACATTAAAGAACTGTTTAGTCTGTCATCTATGAAAGTAAAAAGTGCTTCCACATCAGGACTTGTGTTGCGCAGTTTAACACATTGTAATTTGTTGGGGATCTAAATGTATACATTAAATGTATAATCTAAGCCAATTAAGGGCATCTGACACTACTGGAGCCCCTTTTCATCTGTCACTTTGTTTTTTATGAGCCCCCACCCATCTGGCTCTTCAACCAAGAACACAACACTCCATCAGAATCATTACAATTAAGGAAAATTGTTGAACCAACACCTTACCTAGCAGAAGAAATAATCTATTATTTAGATACTGTATCAAGCAAGTATTGCAAAAATAGAAGATATAGCCATGGATCAGATTCAGTTCTGGAACTAATGAAAAATACCACCTGTACAGATTTTCAGAAAGGATAAGTAATGCAAATGTGCCTGAGTAGCAGGGGCGTTAGTTTAATGTATGATGTATTATTCAAATGGAATACTGTAGATTGAAGTGCAAGGAAGAGAAAATAGGATAAAGTTTAAAGCTGTTGCAGTGGAACAAGTAGCTGGAGCCTGTAAAATATGTGAGATTAGGGCAGGAGAACAAAGATGGATTGGAGTTACTATGGTCTTGAGTGGCTGAGAGATGAAAAAAGTAATAATTATCGGTATGAAAGAAGAGAAGGAAAAATACTGGAAGTAAGGATAGGATTTACTTTCTCTACAGCTTTAGAAATACCTACAGAACAGCTACCAGAAGAATAGCATCCATGCAAAAACAAACAAACAAACAAAAAAAAACACAACACAATTTTAGGCTTTCAGTTTCATGTGGTTGGTGGGGACAGGCTTCTTCACTCAGGTGGAGAACAGACAGTTACTGTCCTCCAGGGACATAGCTCAGATCTTGTTTGCAGCAAGTGTGCAAGCTGTATGTGTAGACTGTGACCTGGGCGTGTATAGAAGCTGACTGCTTGCAAATATAGCTGTGTTTATGTGTCTGTTGATAGGCAACACAGTAGGTGTTCTGACTATTAATCTCCAGAAAAGCACAAATATTTTTCCTACTTTTTTTTTTTTTTTTTAATAATAATTTCTATAGGTAGTTATCCAACCAAATCAACCATGAAAGGTGAACCAGTTCAATGAATAATCAAAAAGCTTGAGTTAGTAAATGCACTGCCTCAGGCAATGCTCCTGATGTCCTTTTTTTTTTTTTTTCTTCAGTCTTACTAGCTTTATTCATCTATTCTGGGTGATGTGGTACAGGATACTGACAGAACTGTAAGAGTGAGACATTCAGACATCTCCAGGACTGCAAAAGAATATGCATGTATTTCTGTGCACGTGCACTACAATTCACATTACCTGGGGAGCAATTTAATGCTTCCAAGTAGAGCTGAAACAGTATGGATCTTATTTTAGTTATGATACAGTGATACGTACATATATGGTAAGACGTTGATTTCAGATCATTCTCATGTCTACAGGTTCTCTTGCTTAATGTTTTCTAAGTAAACCGGATTCCTATGTAAACCTGTATGTTTAATAATAAATGCCTGCCTAAATTACTGAGAAACCTAAACTAAGAGATAAAAGAAAAGATCCCAAGAATAAACATCCATAGGTAACCATGTCTGCTAATTCCAGTGCTGTTTTTGTACCTTTTCTTACACAAAACAAAAAAGCAAAAACAAAAGCAGAATGTGTTCTATTAAGAAGTCATGAAGTTAAATAAGCAGTTACAATTAAATAATTGAGCTATTGATAAAGGTTAATAATGAAGGTTATATTATCACGACATATTTCAAAATATTCAACAAATAACCAAGCTGAAGAACTCGTTTCAAAGTAGGTGTTTATATTACCAGTTTAGAGGTAGAGACACTAAAACTTTGGAACTAGGAACTGAGGAAACCTTTATTTGTCTGTGTGTGTATAAAGGTTTATAATAAAATGTGTGTGTGTACCCTCACTTTTATACACTCACACTCAAAGGGGTATTTGCATATCTGTAGAGTCCCATCCACCCACAACAATTCTCTGATGGAAACTATTTGAAGATGAGAGAACATCTGCTAAAGGTATATTACACATTGGATTTTGTGTGCTTTAGAAGATGGCACAATATTTATATAATTATGGATTTTCTGGCTCTTTTATATGCTCAGCCCACTATTTGGAATCCAATAGTCTCTAGAGAAAAAAGGCTGCATCTCTCATGAGAAGTTTAACTGTCCTTTGTCTTAAGCACTGGGACATCATTTTGCTCTCATGTGAAAGATGTTGAGTAGCTCCACTAAAAGGCTTTGAGTTCCTCTCTTGTGATGAGCTGCTTCTAGAAAACTGAATTAGGGGTGCTGAGTACTCAGTTTACAGTCGTTGAGCATCCCCAAAAAACATTCCAATACAGCTTTTATCTGCAAATAGATTCCTAAAATGTCTGTATATATGTGCTTTTATAGTATCCTCTATTTTTTTTTTTTTTGGGGGGGGGCGCTCTCTAATTTTCCAGTAGGATTTGATAATTTTATAATAGCAAAATCACAGTAAAGAAGTACCCAATTACTTCTATACTTTTTTAAAAAGTCACCTTTTATTGATAAGAACAAATGACATAGAAGAGTATTTTTTTTTTTTTTTAATTAAAGTGAAAGGAAAACAGACTGAAAAAAGAACTGTATTGTGACACATTAATTCAGTTTTATAAGACAAGCCTGTGCAATGCAGGACACAGATAAAAGTACCATGTGGAAAGTAATGGCAGCTTTTTAAAAGAATACAAAATAACAATATGTAAACTTAGAAGTGCATGCAAAAGTGTGATGGACTCCATAAAAGGTATTAGCGGATCCATTTGAGGCACTGGCCAGCCTGGGAGACTTATTTGCATGCGTGGTCAGTGGTTTTGTTTTAGCTTCAGTATGATTTGTTTACACTGAGGAGGAATAACAGGTTTTGCTCTGTTAACTGTTGTTTTTTGTTTGTTTTTTAATTTTCTCATCCAAAGAGAAACTAATATTTGCATTCCTTGCTCAGTGTTTTTCTGAAGCATTTATGTTTTCCTTTTTCTCATGTGATTGACTTAGTTAAAATTAGTATGAACAGCCCTGTGTGACCCTGCCTTTCAGTATAAGGTCCATGCACCCAGAATCTTCTCCTATATCAAAATAATTTAGGTTGTGCACCTGTTATTGATTTCATTAGTACTGAGGGAAAACATTATGGTCCGATGCAGATGAAATTTTTCAGAATTGCTATCAAAGAGATCTTTATTGACCAGCTTCATTCCCTAAATATTCACAAGTCCAACACAAAGATCTGTGCAGTGCTCAGATTATCCTAGTTTGCAAAGAAAGTGTGTGACACCAAGGGAAAGCATAAAGCCCCTGCCACCACGCAGTTCTGATGGTGTCATTGAACTTACTGAAACAACACTTCTGTGGTTTGTGTTGTCATCAAAGCTTCGTGCAAGTCAGCTCAGTTCAGCAGTAGCTTAACTGTGTGCATTTCTGACATATGTGATTAGTAGTGTAAGGGGAAAACTTTTGCATTGGCTTTAGAATTAAAATGCTTTTGTATTCAAGTTGTATATGTTACACTTAAGGCATGCTTGCCAAAATGGATAAATGATTTCTGAAGACGTTTACAAGGAAATTATGGCTAAATCAATGATAAGGCTGATTGCAAAGACGTGTGGGATGGCAGAGCTGCTGTTTTTCCCTGCAACTCTCTTGTGCCTCCGGCACAGAGAAAATGAAATGTAAACAGTAAACACTCTCCAAGGGCACCCAGAAGATCTCTGGTATTTTTGTAATCAAGTCCCTGTGGATTTGGAAAGTTACTGCTCCCAACATAAAACAATTTCATGCAGCTTACTGAGTTTATGTAAGGACAGATATTCGTACATGCCTGTCCTTTTCACTAATGAAATCTGAGTTGTCTACTGAGACAATGGCCTTTTGCATCTGATCCTTCACCAAATAAAGCACAGGAAACTGTCAGAGACCATATCTGGGCAGGATTATTATTGGTTTATAAATATACTGAGTTGAGGGAAAAAACAAACAAAACAACAAAAATTAAACTGCTTCAATCTAATTCAAGCGAATAAATACAGAAGTGTTTGGTTTCTTTTCTAATTGCATTAAATTAACTATCCTATCGGCTGGTCAAAGCCAACAAAATAACATATAAAAAGCACTACAATAGGACAGTTGATGAGACAAAGAGAACTGAGAAAAGTGTGCAAAAGGGTGACTTAGAATTGTGAGGCCTTTATTTTTCCCCTTCGTTTCATTCATGAGTTCAGCAGCCATGTAGGGAATTGGTTCATCATGCAGAATTATGTCACTTAGTTGTTCTTGGGGTCTCCAAGTAATAAACTGCATGCAGCCTTTGGATAGATACTGTATATTGCGTAGTTAGGTTGAATAGTTTAGATATTAATTGGCTTAAAATTAATTTCTTTAGATCATCTCTTCAGATTTTGTTTTAATTCCTGACTTCAAAACTAAGATACATTTGTCATATAAGCCTCACATTCCTTTATTCAGGAGATATACTTTTATCTTGTCATGTTCTTCAATATCCCTCATTCAGTCTAGTCATATCTATCTCAGTGACATTTTCACATTAAGTTAATAAAACTACTCCTAAACACATGCATGTACTTGGAAAAATAGATGTTGAAGAGCGTGGTAAGAACACACAGCAGTGGGTCTCTTAAATTTGTGGAGGTGAAATCAGGACCCCATGTACCTCTACATGCTGACACCCCCCTGTTCAACTCCCCTCAGTTTCATTGTTCAGCACGATGCCACGTGGTGTGGGACATCCTTTTGGCCAGTGTGGGCCAGCTGTCCTGGTTCTGTCCCCTCCCTTGTACACCCCCAGCCTCCTCACTGGCAGGGCAGCGCGAGAAGCTGAGACGTCCTTGGCCCCGTGTGAGCACTGCTCTGCTCGGTGTTAGCAGCGTTCTCATCCTCAATCCCCAACACAGCAACATACCAGCTGCTAGGAGGAAAGTTAACTCTATCCCAGCTGAGAACAGGCCATAGAGCCTCCCCCCAACAAGCTTTACAGGGTTGGTGAGATATTTATCGACTTTCTTTGGTATGATGTGATATTGTCACTGTATTTTCATTCAGTGGTGGAAGTTAGTCCCATATAGATCAACTGTGAAAAGCATCCTGGATCTCTAATGTGAGAAGAGATATTGTATTAATGTCAAGATATTATCACAGTCACCTTTGTTAACTCTAGATCTAGAAAAGTTGATTTTAGACATTACGTGTGGTGGTTATGGTTTATTTTTCTGCTTTCCAGGAGAATAATAATGCTTCTTAAACAAAGACCAGCTTTCCATAGACACTCTTCCAGGCTTCCTTCATTGTTCGTCTTTCTGTCTTCCTCACAGGTATCAGACCCTAGCAAATCTTACTTAGTGGGAATGAAGTCTCCTTTAAAGTATTTCTGAGCTTTGATCTGCTCTTGTAAAAGAGGTTTTTTTTTTCATTCTGTGGGTTCTTGTGTATTCCAAGTGTGCCCAACAGTGTTTTTGTGGGAGATTCAGACAGTAAAAGGGTCTGCAATTTCTAGCCATGACCTTAGGAAACATGCAACCATACTATATTTTCAGGCTTATTTTACTAATAAATTTTAAATAGACAAAAGGCAAGCAAATATTCTCAATACTCACAATGTCAAAAAAGACTAAAATGAGAACAGAATTCCTCTGCACAATATACAGTATTCCTACCCAGTGCAGAAAGATAAAGCAACTTTCCTCATTAAAATAGCAAGAAAAATTAGTGTGCCTATAGTGTTTATGAAATAATAATAAAAAAATGTGCAGATCAGAGCAACCCAGAACTTCTGATTTGGTCCACCTGGCAAAGTGAAAAGCAAAATAAGAACCACATGGTCAGCTTGACTGACCTTTATGAGCTTTGTTTTCTGGTAGTTTCTTATCTTTTTGGAACTTAAATATAGAGAAGTTTCTATAGAAATTTTCAAAATAAAAAGTATTTTAAATCTGAGTGTAAATAATATCTATAGTTTTCAAAAGTATTTCTTTTCAAATAACAATTAACAGCTGATTTCTTTATGAATTCACCCCTTCTCTCCTCCCAAACGAATACTGACTTTAAAAATTAAATAAATATAAATTACCCAGCTCTTCTCATGACCATCCTCTTTCCTTCTCTTAACACAAAGTGACATCAGCCTTTTGACCATCTATCAGAGGAATTACATAACAAAACTCACCATTAAAAAAAAAAAGTATATTAATTCAGTTGGCAACATGCTTATTAACTTTCTTGCTATCTAGTAGGAGAATGTTAATTTTCTCTGAAAGAGTCTGTGTTCACTTCCTATATTTAATATAATGGAGACATTAGTGTGTTGATTGACCCCATAGCAATATATTTCTGCTTCCTGGCTAAAATTGCTGATATAAGTGTTTGAGGTAAGCAGAAATAATTCCCCAATAAATTTGACATTCAATTATGGCATTTAAGCAGAAAGGCTTTGAAGTAAATGGAATTATTTTCTTTGTCTGTTCATCTTTTGATGTTGGCTTAAAATATCTTTGATGAAATACAAAACTTATCTGGGTAGAATGTTTTTAGGAGGACAGAAATACAATGTTTAATGCTCAGTGAAACAGAATGGGAACTGGGATCAAGCCTCCTTAAACGCCTTATGATCAGCTGTTCTGAAATTTTAATAGAACATCATATGTCCAATTGGCTCAAAGAAGTTGCAACAAACTAATCTTTGCTCTGTCTTAAGTTTGGTTCATAGATTCCTCGAGAATTGAACTCCCTGGTAAATGGGAAAGCTTAGCTCCCCATTTTCTTTAACACCATTTCTTTGTCAGGTTTTCATCTGGAGATGAGATGACCATAATGAGATGGTGTCCCAGTTGCATCAGGAACTTTGACGGAGTATTTTTTTTTTTTTTTTTGGACAGTAGAACAAGGAAGTGCTATTAACATAACTGCTGTCAGGTGCTGCTCTGTTGATTTCTGACATCTCATTTTCTCCATCTCTCTTGGGGGTGGGGATGGCTGTAGTGCTGAGACTACTTGAAAATAATTTCTGAAGAGATCTTTTTGCAGTCTAATTTTGGCAGGTATCATAGTTTCCTGTTGCTAAGTTCCAGTGCATTGGCTGAAAAAACAGATTCTTCACATGCTAACATACAGAAGTTGCATGTAGCACAGCTATGCGCTGCTCTATTACTTATTTACTGCCTAACATGACTTAGTAATATTTCTCTTTCAATATACAAAAAAGCCCTATGCATAGTTAATGCACATTCCTCACTTCTGATACCTGAAAGTATATGAGGAGTTGTAACTAGTTTCATAATACTAAAAAGTATCGAATCCATTATTTCCTACTCTAAAGATGTTTTTTCAATGGTGACGTTGGTTTTAAATGTATTTTTAAATATTTTTATTTCCTTCTTTTTTTCTTCCTGTTTTTTGCCCCCCCCCCCCCGTTGTGTTTTTGGGGGGAAAGTTAAGAACAGGTTTATAGTGTTTTGAAACCTATTTTACTAATTAAGAGTTTCATTTAATTTTTTTTTTTTTTTTTTCATATTTGTTTGGAAAACATTTCATGAAATAATTTGAAGAAACATAAATTCGTGACCCTTAGTCTAACTGTATCAAAATTATTGACTTATATGAAACTATAGTAGTTTAGGTCAGATGAGAATCTGACTCTGTATTTCTGTGTACACTTTAGATATCGATCATTTCAGAGGTAGGTGTCCCCTCAGCTAGAGAGGGCAGAGTCCTGGGGCAGTGGCTAAAAGCTGCCATCTAGGGAAAATAATAATAGGTAAAGATAAAGGCTTTAATATTTGCTCCTTTCCCACAGTTGTCTTGGTATTAGAAAGAATGTGTCAGTTGCTGGCCTTCACCAGGAAATACGCAGGAATCAGTGCTCTGGTGGCATCACCTTTACATTTGCAATGACTTTTTTACTGAGTGTTAAGTATAAGAATATGGTTGGGGGGGGTGGGAAATCTACTCTAAGCCCAACTGTGTAGAGTCTCTTGATAGAATTATCATTGTAAAGAAAATGCAGACAATTAACAAGCTCTTCCACCCTGCCATTTTCAAAGTTTATTTTTTCAAGAAGCTGATGTACAAGGACAATTTTAATTCAAGGACAAATTTTTTAATCTTCTTTAGTCATCTTAGCAATACTTAAAAAAACAAAAACAAAACAAACAAACAAAAAAGTATTTTACTATGAAACAGATCTGCCTGTATAAAATAATCTCTCCTTTCTACAGTTAAATAGATTCCTGGATTTTAACATTGTTTTTCTTCATCAGGTCATTTCTTTTGGTTGCTCAGCATAGTTTCTATTTATTTAGTATACATAATAACAACAATAATAAAAATGCTATGACTTAAGTTGTACATAACGTTTAACTTATTTTTTTTCTATATGCATTACTAAAATTGTGTAGTAATCGTCTACTTAAAAAGTTCTAAAACATTTTAATACAGAAAGCTACTATTCAAAATAATTCAATTTACTGCTTAACTTTTAAATAAAATAAAGCATTTTGAGGCCATTATTAAAAGCTCCAAATTTAGAATTAATGTGATTACTGTAAATTTAGCAATGAAGATAGAAGGATTATGGGCAAGGGGTTTTATAAAAGGGTAAGTTCTTTTAAAAACCGACAGTCTTAAGAAAAAGATTGTGAGCCACAGAATAAACAAAGAATTGGGGAAAGTGGGAAAAGAATGACTTCAAACCAGTGGCCTTCAGGAATATTCTCTAGTTCACTGAACTGGACCAAATTATCCAATGAGTATATTCAATAGCTTGTCGTGACTAAGGGCAAAACAGAATGTTTACAAGAAGTGAGCTTCTTAGGGAATAAAAGTTGGCTTAAATTGAAGAAACAAGAAAGATGCTAGTAAAAACAGAAAATACAAATAAGAGGACAAGGTGTCCCTTGCTTTCACAAAAGTTAGAGTTCCCCTTAGTCAAAATTACTGTATGTCAAGCTTCCCATTTGATTCCTTGTTAAGCTGTGATTTAAGTTTTGGTGTATCATTGACTACCATGACTTTCATGTGTTATTTCAGATTCAGACTTCTAAGAATTTTTCACCTTTTCCCTGGGATAAGAACTGGACTCCATTAAACCATATCAGTCCTATCCATGATTACTTTCCATTGCATCAAAGGCCAAATTTGGCCCTGTAGGTTTCTTTATGATGCATTCGGTGAGAGGCATTCTGTCAGAGATTTGGCTTTCAGTGGAGACCAAGCAAATTCAGTATGCTGTCATAATTAGGAAAAGTTATTTCTCTTCCTGCTTCTTCAAGTTTATTCATCCAGCATTGCCAAAAATGATAAGAACGGGGAAAAAAAAAGAAGTTTAAATCTCATTGCATTATCCCTTCAAAGTGAATTTTAGCCTTTAATGGGATAAACAGCAACCGATTCATTCAGGGATTTTGTTGTAGCTATCAGTTGTGTATGTAAAGTGACAATATAAAACACCAAAATAGTTACAAAAGAGTAAGGTTTTGTCCTTGGTGGAATTAATGCATTCGCCTAACTTCTGTATGGTGTTCATGGAATTTTAGAAACTCTTAGAGCATAGGGTGAAATATTTTTTATTCCAAGGGACAACATAGGGATAAATCAGAGGTTAGTCCCCAAATGGTACTTAAATAGGGTGAAAATCCTGTAAATATTCTGTGGATTTGCTGTGTAAAGGTCTGTAGACATGTAAAGGTCTAAGTTATCATTGAAGGTGCAGTATCATAGAAGGGACCCAGGAGCTGGACTTGATGATCCTTGTGGGTCCCTTCCAACTTGGGATATTCTGTGATTCTATGAAGGTGATGGCTACTTGTTTTCTGCTATCTGTGAGAATTAAGTTCCATTACGTTTCCGAAAGTATGTCCTATTGACCAGATATTTCTAGCAATTAATTTGCAATATTTCATGTCTGTGTAGTATGTTTACTAGGTTATCTACCCCCAGAATAACACAAAATCATACAAAGGACTATTTACAATGGTGATTACCTACATTCATTGACATTTTTATACTCCAATAGAACCATCTAAGAGTTTCTTATATGAAGAAATGGCAATCAGACACCCCAAATATTATCATTTCCCCATTACAGATGCAATTAAGAAGATTTATCCTTCTAACATCAAGCCAAGTTGATGGATCTAGAGAGATTTCCACCTTTTATAGAACTATGAAAAACAAACAAACAAACAAACAAACAAAAAAACAGCATTACTGACTTATTATGTTGCTTGCTGGACATCCACCTTATCCTTCTGTGGATGGTTTGTAAAAATTTCAAGTTGTCCTCCTTTTTTTTCTCTCCTGCAATTCTTTCTTGGAAATAGAAGTAATAGGATTCTACTATCTCTCTTCAAAGTCACAGTCTCATTTTTCATGATCTCTAGTGGGTTTCTCCATCATTACTGCAGGTCTATAAATAGGGGGAAAATGTTCCAGGACACCGATATTCAAGACTGGTGAACTCTGAGTAAACTTAGTAACCTAAAAGCAGCTCTTCAGTGACAGTACTCCAACAGTGTGCATAGCACTTTCCCCTTGTTACCATCTGCAGTGCTCTAGGTTAGAAAGATCATAATTTGATACAAATATATCTTACTCTGTCACAGAATGCATTTTCAGTGAGCTTTATGTGTCTGTTCTTGTGAAACAGGAATCACAGGGCTCTTGCAATTCAGTGAAGTCTTCCACTTGTTTTCCCCTGCACTGCACCTCCTGTCTGAAACCTCAGTGCTATTGCCAGACAAAACTGCTCAGAATTTTTGAAGCTTTCATGGAGAAGAGTATAAATTTTCTTTATTCTTCCTCAGAAATTGAAAACCAACCAAACAACAACAACAACAAAAAAACACACACAAACTCATTGAAACCAGGACAAATTATCTGTTTTATTCTTATTCTTACATGAGACTTTTCAGATGTGGGTCTATTTCTGTCAAATAGAGGAAGAGAAAGTAGTGTTGAGGAAAGAGCACTAACAGCCTGCTTTGGAGATGGGATGGAGTAAACAAAGATGTTCCATATTAGCCATGTAGCATGTTTGGGCTAGGAATATTGAATAGAGTAGAAAGGGAGAGATATAGCTCATACATCAGAGAGGAGGTCATGCTACAGGTTGTTCTGGAGACAATCGCAATTGCATTAGCAGTGCTGAGCTTGACATGAAATGTCATGTTCAATTGCAGCTTATTTAACGTGATGCCTGTGGCTATAGGAGTGGTGAAAAGGCAGATGAATGTTTTATCTAATAATAACTGGGAGATCAATGGGAGTTTGGCCAAACACAGCTGAAAGGAGTAGAGAAAAATGTGTCTACAACTTTGTGTTATTAAGCTGTCCTTTTCAACCTGAATCTTTGATTTAGTTTCTCTCTGCTGATATCTTGCTATAACAGAAATATGTAAACTTGCATCTGAACAAAACACTTTTAAAAATACCCCATAAGGAGAACAGTGTGTATTCTTGGGGAGATGGATTGAATGGCATAATCCTTTATTTCTGTCTCTGATGTTTGTATTCTATGGAAGGAACTTCTGATTTGTTGTTTCCAGTCAAAAGAGTCTTACCATGTCTGTTTCAGCAGAATTTATGATATGTGGCCTGTGTCAGTGGATGCAGAAAAACAACTTCATTGTGGTGTACTTTGGCACCTACTATCTTTGTTCATCGCTTTATGGTTTTTAGCCAGTACAGGTTGTTAAAAAAATGTCTTCTTAATATTGTTTGGGAATTTCCTTACAGAAGTAAGTATAATATTGTATATTTCAAATGAACATTGTATTCATTATGAATCAATTGTGAGGTAGATATCGACATATACAGCAGATGCCTTCAGAATGTCCAGAAGCCTATTGGGGATTTTGGCTACAAAATTGGTGGACGTGTGGAAATCATCCTCAAACACACACTGAAGTCCTTGAATTATACTTGGATAAATTTGGGAAAATCTACAACAAAAACAGCCAACAAACAAACAAAAAAATCCACCTTTATAAAAAAGAGATGTAGGCTAGCCCTGAAGGAAGATGCACAATATGGTTCCAGGTTTGATGCCACTGATCAGGATTCAGGTACTTTAATGACAAATAACATTTCTCTCTGGAATAGTGACTAAGTGGTAGCGTAAGGTGTATATTAATTCTAAATTTTCTTCATTGACCAGCCTTGAGCAGTTATTCTGAAGTTTGCAGTATTGTAGTGCAATAGGTCAGACAGAATCGCTGCATGTTATGTCCTCTGACCTGAGAGTGCTGCATGTTCTTGGCTTGTGTGATAATGGTCATAACTGGAGTTCAGCCACCTTCGTGAAGGCCTGAGTATGATTTGGAATTAGGCAGCCCTCCATCACCAGCCTGGATTTAGGAACATCACTATTACTCTTTTTACTGAAGTATTGATGATTTAAATATTGAAGATTCAAGTGGAAAAAAGGCTTCATTATACTAGGTACTGGATGGACAGTGATGGTGCCCAAAAGAAATATAAGTCTGAGGTTTAGGTGAAACATAAGAAGTGACTTAACAGGAAAACAAGGACAGAAGCGAAGGGTTGAAGTTACAGTAGTGACATACAGGAATCTGTAAACTACCGATAGCAGTGGCCTTGATGGTAACAGGTGCTAATAACTTAGCACATGATAGCAGTCTGTCAGGACTACACATGAGGCAGGTTATAAATGGATTTTAAATGGAAAAGATCTCTCATGCTCTGGAAAGTATTTATGGGAAACATGAATGTGCAAAGTTAATATAACTGGGGGGAGAGAAATCAGGGAAGTACACACACACACACACAAAGAACTGGATGTTGAAAGATCTTTAGGTGTTCTAATGTGAGAAAAGGAAATTTGATGTCGTGTAAATGAGTAGAGGTAATATGGAAAGGTGAGCACAAGTAAAAGCTGTGAAAGTGAGATTTGAAGAACATCCATATTTAACAGACGTAAGATCAAGGTTTGCAGAGTCCAGATCAGGACGGAAGAATTGAGTGGTCAAGTTTCAAGATGAAAAAAGCTGGATAAGAGCTTAGCCACTCTATACAGGTACAAACAAACACATCTTCAGTAAACTGTGAAGGATAAAGACTGACTCCTGATGGAGTGCTTTGGCAGGTCAGCACATTTGTGTACATTAGAATTTGTATCAAAGTAAAATCTTTCATTGTAGCTGAACTCTACAGTGGAACAGGCTATTGTCCTACAGGCTATAGTTCTACACAGGCAAGTTTTGATTATTAATTGTAAATGTTATACATTTCTCTTTCTGTTTGATACCTTTTAAAGTATTAACTTGTAACTGTAAGGGAGATTTAAGGATGAATTGGATTTAAGGACCAAAATAAATATAACTGTTTAAGATGTAAAATTTCAGCAACACCAAAAAGAAACTACTATGCATATTAAATATTATTCAAAAATGTATTTCCTCTTCACATCCTTAGTTGTCAAATTCCATCTCTACTTGATGAAACTTCCAAGAACAACATGTTAATATATCTTAACATCTTAATATAAATTGAATTTAATGCTTAATTTTAACCTGCTGAGGCCCAATGTTGCTATGGGCTTTTGTAAATTCCTTGTGATTAAGATATTTTCTTAGTGACAACCAACTTCATTTTATTAAATTCTTAGCACAGAAGAAAGATCTGGAATAAGTACAGTAAGCAAATTAAAAATCTGTTATCTAATATGACTTGTCATTTATTTTAAAGATTCATAATTAAGGAAAAGAAAATTGCAGGTTTTTTTTGTGGAGTTTCCAGGTCAGTTACATTCAGCATTACATTGCTTGTGGTCTAACAGCTTCCTGGTTGGAAGCTTTTTTGCTTTTACTCTAAGTGAGATTTTGTTGGTGCTTCTTAGGGACCTGACTGTCAGGGCCATATTTTCAGTGCTCATAGAATCGTAGACTGGTTTGGGTTGGAAGGAATCTAATAGAAGATGGGACCTTTAAGATCATCATGTTGATCCCAACTCTTGCCCTCAATCCTTTTCCTCAATCTGTTTGTGATGCCTGTCTGTCTAACAAAATCTCTCAGCACTTTTGTTATTTCTGAAGAAAAAACAAAACAAAAAAAGGAGCAGTTGGAGGAACTGAAAAGGGTAGTATTTAAAATCATGTTTCCTTCTCCTCTCACTTCCCCCAAATAACTTAGCCAGAGAGAAGCGCGTGAGTAGCCAGGGGACTATATGTGCAATTTTCTCCATGTATTATCTGGGGATATAGCAAAATAATCTCAGAGAAAATTGACAAAACCCCTTGTCTGAGGATTAAGTCTATCTAGTCTAGGGCAGACTTTCTCCATATTATGATACCACGCATTTTCGTGTGTAATTCGTATGGTTTCTTGTAATAAACTTGGCAGATTGGTCGGCATTTAATTCAGTCTACTCAACACCTATTTCTCATCTTATTTACACTAACCACATCCTGGTGTAATCCACTCTTAGCAGATGAACTCCCTGGTATTTTCATTAAGGTTTATTTATACTTATAGAAGGCTTTGCAACTTTATGTAAACATATACTTTAAAAAGATCATTTTTTTTTACTTCGTTTTTAAGCCAGTCTCTAAATTAAAATAACCAAACACATTGTGTTATGAATAAGTGATTCTGTTCCTCGAGTCTGAGAAGCCACTAAACTAATAGTTTCCCCAGCAATATAAATAGTCTAAATTTAATTATCTTTTTATATTTTCAAGCAGCACACGGTCTTGGTTTTACTGTTCCTATTATGCATCTATGGTATGAGTTTCATAATATATGATCCATTAGCAATTAAAAAAAAAAAGGCCAAAACACAACACTAACCAAAATGTTATTAAGAATTCTATTTAAAGAGTCCAATAATTACATAAAAATAAATAAATAAACTTTTTGCCTTGAGTTGTGAGTTATATTATTGAGAGGAAAAAATTTAGGTAACTCTCCAATATCTTTTGCAGATCATTTAATGACCATTAATATTTTATTGAAATGTAAATGCCTGAAGGAACTTAAAAAGTATTTTCCACATGAAAATCTTTTTGCACATCTGACTGTATGTAAACTGGAGACAGAAGAAAAAAAAGTTCTGTTTCAAAAAAAGTATTTGATTTGTAATGTTATTTTGTATTCTATAGTAATGACTTCAAAATCCGTATTAGAAAAAAGGATAAGTTAAAGCATGACCGAAGTTATAAAAACTGCATTTTTTTTAGATTATGCATTAATATATATATATATATATATATATAGCCAATGGTAGTTTTTTGACACTTTGTATTCTCCAGCATTTTACAGAAAACAAAATCCTCTTATCTCTTTAATGTATCTGAGTATCTCAAGAATAGAAGGAAACAAACAAGGGAAACCACTTCCCTCCAAGAAAACATTTCAAAATTGCATAATCAAGGGTATACTAATCAAGAATTGTGAAAATAATTTGCAGTAAGGTAATGTAACAGGAATAAATCCATAATAATTTGAATAATAAATAGATTAATTAAATCATTTTTTTTTTTTTTCCTGCTAAGTAGTGTTTTATTTAGGCAGTTATGTTTCTTTGTTTCATCTCATTTCTACTTGGCAATTATATTTGATGGATCAATACCAGGAAAGTCAGTGTTAATTACATGAGTTCCTCTGACATAAAGTATTGAAACAGTACTGAGAATGAAAATACTACTGTTATTGCTTCTTTGAACCTAAGCTAAAATAATCTAAAAAGCTTTTGAAATGTTGGCAGAAAGTAGCGGGAACAAGCTTCCGATTTCTGAATCCCTTGTTACACTTAAAATCAAGTGTGTATGTATATGTGGCATATTGTGGGCAGGCAGAAGTAAGCCTACTGCTTTTGTATTAATTGGAAACCATGTTAATTTAGTGTGATGCTGAGCCCAAAGTAGTGCTGCCAAATCTGATGCAAGGTACCTTGACTTTCAGGAAGGCTTTCTGTCTTACAATCAGCATCACATTAATTTCATTTGCATGGCTCCTGTGTGGGAAGAATGAGACATACTTTTGTAATTGTTGGTGTTTCTAGAAAGAGTTTTTATAATGCTACTGACATTCATGTGCGAAAAACAATGCCCAGATTCAGGGCTGTAAGTGGGAGGTGGGGGGTTGAAGTGAAAGACAGAAGTGTGAACACAATGTTATGCTCTTGGGCCTGATGCCTGATACGTGATAGTGCATCTGTATGTAGGAAGGATACTCCAGGTCAGGGAGCAGCACCCGGTCTTACCTGCTCCTGAGTTCCCTCAGAAATGTGGAAGGAATGTGAGTTCCATTTAGTGAGTTCCCAAGATCACACCCAGAACAGCAATTTTTGTTTCCTTTTTTAAGATGGAGGAGTTGTGATCAAGTGCTGCCCACTTATCCAATTCATGTTCTGGACAGATAGAGAAAAAACCTCTTTAGCCCACAGCTATATCTGTGAATCATTCATATGTGATGGTATAACCCTTGCCTTGAGTTGCAGTTCTTCCTAAAATGGTAATTGAAAGACATGGAAATGTGTTTTGACTGTAACACCCTGGAAAATGAGAATCCTCCTGACTCTTCTAGCATATTTTATATAGTCTGAGATGCCTAGCTACTACCATGTTGGCCTCCAGCTGAGTCACTGATCTAACGGCATGATCTAAGATTCCATGACTACTTTGCAAGCTTCCAGTCGTTTACATTTTGATTACATTTTAAAGTGAGTCCAAGAATCCCAGATGTCTTGATTTAGAATGTTCTCCACACAAAACCGTCATCATTTAAATAAATAGCAAGGGTTAACAGCTCTGAAAATCAGACTACGTACATGTAGGTACCACAGTGTTTTGTTAGAATTCCAAATTCTGGCTAGGATTGGGACAATTTTTATTTTTATTTTATCTGTTGTGGTAAACAACACAGGGAGGTATCTACAGACTTGAGGAGTCTTCTTCATCACTGGAAGTCTTTAAACGAAGATATTTTATTTAAAAAACCTGTGCTAGGAATACCCCTTCCTTTGTATAAATATGAGTGTGTATATGCCAGGTCAGCTTTGTGGATGGATTCTCCTTCAGCAAGCAATGCTGGCAGGTGGCTTCCATGACCTTCGGGCTGCACTTGGGGCCTCCCCACACAATGCACTCATGCACTATGTGATGCCTGATATTTAAAGTGAGGTACATGTTTGAACATGATGTTGGCTCAGAGCTGCAGAGCAGTGCCTGCACACTGTGAAGCACAACTCTCTGAAGTGCCCTGCCTCACAACGTGCTGAAAGGAAGGCAGGTGTGGTGAGCACAGTAACCTTACAAGGAGTAAGGTGTTACTTCATGATTCTGTTTATCAGCTCGAACCTCAATTCTGACAAAGGACTTAGAGGGGCTTGAGGGTGTCTTATCGATGTGTATGAATGGGAGGCTGTGATGTAGATGGAGCCAGGCTCTTTTCAGTCGTGCCCAGTGCCAGGACAAGAGGCAATGGGCACAAACTGGAGCGTGGGAGGTTCTGCGTAAACTTCAGGAATCGCATTACTGTGCAGGTGATTGAGCACTGGCACAAGTTGTCCAGAGAGGCTGTGGAGTCTCCCTCCTTGGAGACATTCAGAAGCTGTGTGGTCACAGTCCTGGGCAGCCTGCCCTGGGTGGCCCTGCTTGAGCAGGGGTTGGACCGGATGGCCGCCAGAGCTACCTGCCAACCTCAGCCATCCTGTGATTTGGTGATATACCTGTGCGACTTGCGAGGATGCAAGCATGAACAAAACCATCCCACTGTCCAATTTATGATTAGACCCTAATCAGACTTCCAACATAAAAAGAAAAAAAGACTTTTTTTCTAGTTCAGGAATTTTAATACCTTCTCTTTCATTTGCATATTGGTTTTAATTTGTGCCTTACATAGTTCTCTTCCCTTCCTTCCTCATTCATATTCCTGATTCCACTTAAACAGTGTATATGACGCAGTGAAAGAACAGACTTTTAGAACTACTTGGTATGAAAAAAATAAAATAAACTTTTTTTTTTTCTTTTTTGGTTTGATTTTTTTTTTACCCCCACAAACATATCAAAACTAGGTAATCACTGTGTAGTTGGCATCCAGGTAATTCAGCTAACTCTGATTTACATTTGTTGCCTTGAGACAGACACGATGATGCTATGTGCCTTTGGTATGTGCCTATGTGCCTGTGGTACTGCTTGGCACAAATTTAGCCTCAGTAGGGGAGTTGTAAAGATTGGTTTGTGCTTGGGATGAAATAACTGTTTGTGGCAGGTAATGCAAAAAGCTTGTGTTCATGCAGTAGCCAGTTGAAAATTGGAAGGAATATGAGGGTGATGCAAAAACAGTTGTACTAGATGAACATGCCCGCTGAATAGCGTCCATGTGCAAGGGAATGCAATGAGATGTATGGGGAGACTGAGAAAGCAATGGCCCCCAAAATACTTTGAGAGTGCACTTCTCTTCTGGGTTGTCTGCTTCTCCATATGTTTGTTTGTTGCCTATTCAAAGTCTGGTGGTAATGTGACGTTGGAAGCCAGCAGCTTCATAGCTCAGCGTCTGAGTTCTTTAAAGTTACTTAAAGTTTAAAGATTTCAATTAACTTGTGGCATCTATTATTTCACTTTTTATTTTTACTTTTATTTTATTTGTACTTAAAAAAAGTAAGAAAGAAGAGAAGGCATAGCAGTACATGTACTTAAAATGACAGGTGAAAACCTGCAGTGCAGTGGGAAGATGACTTAGAGGTTTTAGGGAGTGAGGATACCAAGGCAAGTTTCAGAAACTTCCTCCTCCATATTCAAACTTTTTTTGTGGTCAGCAAAGCACCTGTATTTTCTGCAGTGCTGCATTTGAATTTTGGTTAAACCCTGTATATCAGAGCTCATGGAAAAAGTTAGAAAATATACTTATTTTATCTTGACCTGCATATCCACTGTGGGTTACTTTTGAAGTTACACTTAGAAAAAGATATCGAAGTAAAAGGCTATTCACAACCAAAACTGATAAATTCTGCAGCCACAGAGTGTGGCATGTAGCTAGATTAATAAAATACTGTCTGCTTCTTTTGTCTGAATTGCAAAGTGGTATGGTTAGTTGATAGCCTGCACCATGTACCATTTGCTGGTTTAGGTTGCTCTAGTGCATGACTTACAAATGAAGGGTCATAAATAATGTGCATGCTATGTGCATTACAGTGTAGCAAAAATAAATAAATAAATAAATAAATCTCTTTTGGCTGTTGAAAAGGATATTTAGTAGTGTCAGATACAGCATATGTAGTTGAGAGAGAATGATGGCCCAAATGCTGCAGGGTTAAAAGATTATTTGTTTTTTCACAGAATATAATTAGCTAGTACACAGAAGCATTTAGCCTAAAAAGACAAGGTATTGACAGAAAAATGCATGTATAAAACAAGCAGTAGTGTTTATCTGGCAAATTTAGTTATTATAATTAAACCATCTGGTGTATCTAGGAAGATTATATAAATATCAGTGTATAGCTGTCCTAGAAATAGGTGTTTACAAAATGCTGCTGGTACTTACCAGTAGAAGGGTCTCAGGAAATGAAGATCTAGTAGGAAGGGTCTTGCAGAAGTTGTTTCCAAAGTACACTTAGCTCTTGAAAATAGGTAACAAGAAAATATCTAAGTAGCAGGGTATCTACAAGTGACTTTTGGGTACCTGATCATAAACTAGTTACAGGAGTAAATCAAAGTAGGCAGTGAATGATGCTGCCTCTCCTGTGAATGGCAGTTTTCTGTAACACATGTAACACTTACACATAGGTATCTAATACCCCCAAATTTTCCTCATTGTGTATTCAAGACTGTGCTAATGGTTTTAAATTTTATTTTATTTTATTTTATTTTATTTTATTTAAAAAAAAAAAGATTAATTATACCCAGATAGAAAAAAAGATATACAATTGCTTTGATGGTGAAGAATCAGATCTTGATATAGATAACTAGTTTGGGGATAAGCGTCAAGACTTAGAGGCTATCATGTAAGGTACAAAGAAAGCTCACTCTGTGATGTTTAATTAGGTGTGATAATTCTGCCTACAGTGTATATAATAACATGCAATCTTGGAGAATTTATGTGGGTGTTCTTAGATTACTGACATTCTACAAAAGCTTATTACATCAATGCACTCTCTAAATAGGAGATTTGAACAATGCCCACTGTGCTCCAACAATATATATTGTACCTAGCATTGAACTTAGATGCTGTTTTAATCATAAGTAATAAGCAGCAGTTGAAGATAAATTGCTTTCATTATGATCTAACATTTAAGTACCGTAACATTTTAATTTTCACGTTAGAAATGTGATAGTATCAACTGGAAACAGAGAAGAGCTCACTTGAATGAAGTAATTCTGATGTTCATGTCTTAGTTTCAAAAAACTGTTGTGGGAGCAGTTCTGTAATGTGTCCTGTCATGTGAGAAGGACCGTTCTTTTCTGTCACTGAAGATATTTCAAAAAGGAACTTTGATTGCAGCTGCTGCAAGAAGCTGAGACTCAGTAGTTGTTGCTTGTCTTTGTGGATTTACTAACTGGCAAATTAATGACTGTGGTCATTCTAGATTGAATTTGATCAGGAGATTTTTCAAGAAATCTTGTATCAAGCTCAGATTTCAGCCTACTTCTTAATCCTGACTTTTATATACTGCATCCTTAAATTCCTCTGGCATCTTTCTGATGTTGCACCAAACTGGTTCAAAAAAATAAAAAATAAAAAAAAATAAAAAGTTCACACATATCTGCTCCCCTTTGCCCCCAAGCCTCAAAGAAACAAACCATCAAAACGTGCAGAGATCAGATTTCCACTTTTTAGATAGCTATACTTTTCCATAAAGAGACTTTTCCACACAAGTGAGGAACACTCTCACTTCAAGGTGAAAACAACTGTATAAATATAGTTGATGGTTTAAGGCTTTCACCTTTGAGAGACATCCAAATCTTTTATTCTGTACTTCATTTGCTGACCTTTGGTTTCTGTTTTTCCCACTTGAGGAGTCTGTTCATTAAGATCCATCTGTCATCACTTTGGAAAGATAAAATGTCCTAACCCACAAGGATCAGTGGTGTGTGACATCCTGATCATTGTGTCTAGCATGCTTGTTTGTTGCGGGACCTGCCACCATGATTGGAACACACTTGTCTTTTTTTTGGCGTAGGTGTTTGAAAAGCTACCAGCTTTTCAGTGTCAAGGCCACACGGTTGCTGGAGTAGTGCTACTATTTTACCTTCCCCTGAGTAGTGATATTAAAAAACTCTGCAAAGAAAATTACATCTTATGCAGTACTTTGTCTTTAAAACACATTTTTAGACAAGTCAATAAGCCCAGATAAAAATAAAATAAAATCTTTCCTGCTGCACTTATATTGATTTTTAATTACAAAATGTCGTTTATCAAACTGGGATTAGAACCAGCTTTCTCCAGTATTAGGAGGACAACTCTTTTCATCAGAAACTCCCAAACTGCAGTTTGTTTTCCACTTATGGCCAATGAATATTTTGTGTATGCCACAACGGACCATTTGCAGAGCAGCCATCCTCAGCAGAGCATGCTGATTGTCAGGGCTGTAACAGCTGCAGTATTTCTTCCAGCTGCCAGAGAGCTGGAGCTTTCTGCAGATGACATGCCAGAAAACCCTTCAGCTGTGCATGCTCAATCCTGACTTCTTCCCAGGCTAAGCCATAGTATTAGTATTAGTTGTGTATTAGTTTTTGCCACTATTCCACTAACTCTGATTGAGTGATCAAGATGAATTCAACAGGAGAGAAGCAAAGAACGGACCACAGTATGGTGAAATGTAAGGAAATAGAATAAGATATGGCCTACTACCTCTGTGAAAATAATTGTTGCCATTTAAATGGCTTTCGTGGTTCTCTATGTGATGCCTCATCAGGTGGCCTTCTGCTTTAGGAAGGGTACTTCAGAAAAAGTCTAACAACTTTGACTGTCACTGTAATACCTCCTTTATTGGAGATTCTGAAAGTCTTGCTTTGGTTTTTAGTTGAAGGTATAGAGAGTGAGGCAGATTAGGATATTTGGCACCAAGGAAACAAAAAGGCTTCTTACAAACAGTAAGGTTCTTATTGGTTTTAACTGGAGATATGACTTCCATTGGAGGGAGACTTGGGGAGAGACAAAAACAAAACAAAACACCACCACCACCACCACCACCAAACCTTTAGAATCAGAAATCATTGATTTTTACAGTATGAGTTCCACAGCAATTTGCTGTGGAGCTCTAGTTGGTTTGCTCCCTCAGAGAATTGTGCAGAGGCAATGTGAACCTTATTCTGACAGAAATTATGACGGTGCATGCAGAACTGAGAGCCTAGCAAAGGAATGCAGAGAAAACAGTGAATGGAAACAGCTTAAGGAATAAGCAGGAATACAGGAGAAAATGACACACTTAATGTGAAGATTAAGGCCTTTAATAAAAATGTTGCCTGTTTCTATGATAGCACCTTAAAAATATACTCTGAAAGGTCTCACTTACATATTTGCCTTCAGTATTTTTGTTATTTTTGTTTATATTGTTCTTCTCAGTTGGTTTTGTTTTTTGTTTTGGTGTGGATTTTTTTTGGGGGGGGGGTGGGGGGAGTGTTGCTAGAGCAGGACAGTAAAAACAGTAATGCTTCAGGATAGGATATTTGGCATTCCATATTTGGAATAATTGCCTATGACCAGTCAAAATGAATGTAACATACACAGAGGAATAAAATAAAATGTCTGTAATACAGATTGCACTGCATCACAGAAATTTAAACTGAGTACCATTTGCAGAATTTCTTGGAAATTGAAAAACAGAATGCACAGAAGTTAAGAAAAATCATTCTCATGTCAAATGTAACACTTATTTTAGATTCCAGCATCCTCGAAAATACTACAAAAAAAAATCCTCTTCAAAAATCCTGAAATGTTACAAATGATTTAGTAATAATGAGAGAATATCTTGTTATTGTGAATCTGATTATTCAGTTAAACTAGAGAATTCTCACAAAGCAGAAATGAGAAATGTATCTTCATTCTTTGGTCATGCTTTGTTTTTCAAAGTGGTATCATTTTCCTCAACATTTGCAAGTCTTGAGTATCTTTTCTTTGAAAGCAAATTGAAGCTGATGAATCTAGCCAAACATTTATGCACCATCAAGCAACAGGACTGACATAAATTATCATATACTCATTAAGTAAATGAAACATGACACTTTCAGGGCTGTGACTTGAAAGTGCTATAATGTAAATGAGATAGATACAAAGTGGGAGAAGAGCAACAAATGCTCTTTGTAAAAATAAAGTAACCCTGTCATATGGTATAGAAGGTAGGTGACTTCTAAAATTCCATCAGAAGTCAATCTGCCTCTTTAGACATAAAAATAGTTTTAAAATCATTTTCCACATAACTGGAGAGTAAACATAAAGACTGCTCCATACTTGTGTTTAGAAAAACTTCCTGTACAGTTTCAGCTTGTTTACTGAAATGTTCCACCAAAAGTGCCTTTTACCACAAAAGTGTTGGCCAAAGCTCTTGTAGCAATAATGTAAATACAATAGCAATTTCACAAACTCTGGAGGGATTTATCTTTGGGATGTAACAAAAGAAAAACAAAATCAACCCTTGAGTAAGAGGAAAAAATAATAAGCTTGAAGAGGGGGCAAACCAACTTCTTCCCCTCCTGTAGAATAATCATATATATTAGAGGTGTTTTTTTTTTTTTTTTTTTTTTTTTTTTTTTTTTCCCAGCTGCTCCATACTGCTAGTCTTATATTTTCTGTGAAGTTTCCTTCCTGAAATGAGTTTAAGATTTTACACTGCATAAGAAGAAAACAAAAAACGCAACAACTCTGAAAGGTAAGATTCTCGACTTAAGTTTTCAAAGACAAGTGTCAAAATGCTATCTGGTAGAGAAAAGGAATGCTGTATTTGTTGCTTTAAGCTTGTGATGTCCCAATACTTCTGGGAAAAGTGTAATGTGATTTATTTGCTTTCTAGTGCATAGGGCAATATACAAGAACAAGAGGGAAATTAAATTTCTTTTGCTAAAAATTATTACTTTAGAACGTGGCTTCTCTGAGCCTGAAAGTGCCTCAGAGAAACCAGAATTAATGCAGACTTAGTTTAAGAACCTAAAAATGTGTAGCTGCATGATCATGGTTCTGTGTCTAAGCTTACCATTTTAGCTGAGATTTTACTTGACTGGCACAAAAGTATTGTCTATATGCTTTTGAAACTTCAGGTAGACTCTTGGATTTACTAGTAAATTCTATTTTACCAGCAGCTTAATGCTTGCTTAAAAGTTTTTGCACTTAGATTATGTACCTAAAAGCACAACTCCCTGTTGGAGTGAAGGGGTCATAAAGTGCGGCCATTGCAATTGTAAGCAGTTGAATTATATAATCCTTTTCATAAACACTGTGTATGTGGGGAAGGGCAGATTTATGAAGAATGAATGCATGAGTGGAGTGATTAAACATCCACAGCCAATTGTCGTATGGAGCTGACAACAAAATTGGGTATCAAAACTTGGATATTTTCCTTTACTTGTCATATTAATGTGTCAGAATTTTCAAGCAAGGTCATTGCTGTCAGTGGAGGCAATTATGATAGCATGTTTTCTAATGGGAATCTCTGTATGTTTTCTGAGATATCCTTATAGGTTTCTGCTCTTTTTTTTTTTTTTTTTTTTTTTTTTTAATGTGTCTTAATATGTTATCTACTACTTGAAATATTTGTTCAGTGAAGGCCCAACAAAAAACAGTCAAGTCCACCATAGTATCTGTCAGGAATCTGATTAATTAAACGCAAAAAGAGAAGTCATCCTTTGTATAGTAACTTTTAACAACCTTTTAGACCATACTCGTGTGCCTAAGAATTGAGAAGTGTAGTTACTCTCCCTGAGTGGCTGTAAAAAACAATTAATTTCAGATTCCGTAAAACAGAAAGGATTTTGAAAAGCCACAGAAGGCTATTAGCTAGTATTAGTTTAAAATTATTTTCCATTTCAGTTTGGGATGAAGTTTCTATTTGTAATGTCATTTAGTAAGGCATGATGCTTTCTTTTTGACACATAGTGACAGTATGAGAAGCTGAGTGAGACTGGTGAGGTCCCTGAGAACTGACAGTGGGTATTTATGTAAATGAGGATGATTAGAATTATACAGCAGTCTTTTGTCAGTGAAAATAAGGTATATTGAAAATCGATTTCTAAGGAACATAATTAGTTCCTGAATAATAATAATAATAATAATAATAATAATTAATTAATGCAAGTTTATCTTGCAATAAAATATATGCTTAATTACAGGCTAAAGAATTTCAGTAGCCGTTTCCAGCTCTACATGCTAAGTGTTTCTGATGTGAAAACATAACTGAAATTTTGCATTATCTATTATGCATGCATTGGAAAACTCAGTTATTAGAAATTATAGGCATTTTTCAAGATTGGTATGGATTTGTTCTCCAGCTGTAATGTGCAGACATTGATTCCCATTATAGTTTTCTGTTGTCTTTGGGTCCTTTCATGTTGATTTCATATACTGCAAATCACAACTTGTTTTGATTGTGCCTCAGTAAAAAGCTTTGTAACTAGTATGCTCAAATAAAGATGAGTTAATAAAACTTAATGAAAATACAAATCTATAGGATGAGGATGCACAGTCCATCAGCCACAGCTACTTTCATTTCAAAACACGGCCACAGAAGAAGGTGGTCATTAACTGTTAAAGTACAGATGGACAGCTATCACAGAGTCCAGATGACTCTGGAATGTCTGGAACCGTAAGAATTCAACATGTTTATCTTTTTTTTTTTTTTTTCTGTTTCTGAAGAAAAAACTTGTGATTCAGAATACTACAAAGCAAAACGTATTATAGTTTTACCGGTAGATGAGAGATAGCAGGTGACCGTGTTTTTTATTTAAATTTATTCCTCATAGCACTTTTGATGATTGCATAAAATTGTGGCCATTAGGATAGATGTAAATCATGTTTTCTTTTAAAGTAAAAGTACTTCTTACTGATGTGTGTCTAACCTGCCTTGGTAGGAAGCTCATTAAATAATACATGTCAATACATCTGTAATCATCACCTCATAACACACTCCTAGGCCTTCCACAGTCTTCCCGCTCTACTCTGCACTGTTGCAGCCTCACCTTGAGAACTGTGTTTAGTTTTGGGCACCACAGAATAATAAAGATATAAAACTGTTAGAGAGCCTCCAAAGGGGGGCTACAAAGATGGTGAAGGGTCTGGAGGGCAAGACACATGAGGAGCAGCTGAGGCCCCTTGGTTTGTTCAGCCCAAAGCAGAGCAGGCCGAGGGGAGGCCTCATGGCGGCCTGCAGTTCCCTCACGAGGGGAGCGGAGGGGCAGGCGCTGAGCTCTGCTCTCTGGGGACAGCGACAGGACCTGAGGGAACGGCATGGAGCTGGGACAGGGGAGGGTCAGGCTGGGTGTTAGGAAAAGGTTCTTCAGTGAGAGTGGTCGGGCACTGGGACAGGCTCCCCAGGGCAGTAGTCATGGCACCGAGCCTGCTGGAGTTCAAGAAACACTTGGACAATGCTCTCAGACACATGGTCTGATTTTTGGGTTGTCCTTTGAGGTCCCAGGAGTTGGACTTGATGATCTTTGTGGGTCCTTACAATTCAGGATATTCTGCAATTCTAGGTAATACATGGAATCTGCTGCAGACAACAGCACACAATCCAAATTGCTGATCTTCCTTCTTATGTCCCTAATGCAGTGTGAAGGAAGTCAGAGTATGGGCATAAACATCTGATCTACTGCTGGAAATTGTATAAAGATTTAGTAATAAAAACCTGCCTCTTGAGAAATGCATATAAAATAGCCACACATTATGAAAAGCAGTGTGGGAAAAGGGGATCAAGGAGAGGGAAAATGACATTAACCAGAGTTGGAATATCCTTTTATTTTTGTGCTTTTAGCCATGTATCAGTATCATGCTCCCTTTACATAGCAACAATGCTGTTAATATTCATTACCACATTGCTTTAAATTTGCAGATAAAATGGTCAGCAAAGACCAAAACCACCCCATAAGTACAGTTGTGTGTTTCTTACAGTTACTATCTGAGGAATGAATGGTGAGGAAATAGTGATTAGACAGTTTACTCTCCCATTTACTGATGACATCCAGCTGGTACCAAAACATTTCTTGCAACACTTTTGAAGACAAAGGCATTTATTACATGAAGGTTCATGAGGCAGAAGCAGCTTTTGAGTAGTTTCAGAAGAAAGAGGAGGGGAAAAAAAAAAAAAAAAAATAAAATAAAATAAAAAAGCTACAGGACGACAAGTAACATTACCTTGCAATCTTGTTATCCAAATGCATTTTCTGCCCCCCAAAGATCTTGTAACAGAGCACAAGGACCAGTTTATTCACCACTCTGAAAGCTTCCTCAGCTATTAAGTCTTTGGACCCTGAACACCATCTGAGAGGTGGGGTCCTCACCAGCATACACTTAGCTAATTTGGCTTACTTGAAGTCTAGTGAGCCCAAACAGAGACCCTCCAGATCTTACAGCTTTAAGATATTCCACCCTTTTCTCTTCCCCTTCGCCTTCCATTTTTGCACATGAGAAAGGAATATATTCAAAATAAAATTACATTGATTGTTTCTAGGACTGGACTTCAGTCTGAGACACTGTTTTTGTAGGCAATGTTTCAGCTTTAACTTAGCTATCCCTGCTTGAGAGACACAGTCTATCAACATCTCTTGCTGCCAAAACTGCCATTTTCAAGAAAACACTGGTGATCTTTGAAGGCTTTTTTTTTTTTTTTTTTTTTTTTTGCCTCCTGGAGAAGTACATGAAAATGCGTCTGATACAGATAACATGTAAGTGCAAAATTGAGCTGCCTATTTGGCATCAATCTCCCAGATGGATACCATTATTCCATGCCTGGAGACTTCTTGTCAATTAAATTTGGATTAATCCACTGAAATAGATGTGGGGTGGGAAGAGACAGAGGAGTTTTTCAGCAATAAGTGTGGCACTTGTTCTGTTTTGTTTGTGCATGGGTGATTAGCCAGGCATTTTCTGCTCACTTATATGTCCGCTGGAAATCTATACTTTAAAATCTAAAAATGCAGGCTTCTTATGATATATTATGATTTTAATCTGGTGACATGTAAGACAAAACTCTCCCTGACCTTGTTACTGATTCTATGTTGTCCTTGAACCAGATTTGTTTTTTTCACAGAGCCAAAGAAGTAGAAAGTACTCACTGAGTTTTTTGACTAGGAAAATACTGTGCTGTAGAAATAACAAAGGACAGAAAAATTGAGGCTAGTTGTAATGATGTAAGCCAACTGCAAAACCAGGCCCCTAAGTACTATGTTTTGTCTCATCACAAGGCTGAATGTTTTTAAGGAAAATAACTCTATTTTCTTAAAGGCAATGGATCTTGCACACTCCTTTATATACTGAGAATTAAAAAGTAAATTTAGAGTTTTTATTTATAAATTCATCCCTTTCTATTCTTATTCCTCATAAAAGTTGGAGAAAGGTAGCAACAAATGTTTACGTTCAGTATGTGGAAAACTGATGAACACGTGCTTTAGGATATCCTGCAGCTTTAATCAGAGGATCACTTGATGCCCACATTGATCGTTAGATCAGACAGCTTGCATGTGTGTATTCGTGCTGCTTTCTATAACGGCATGAAGATGGTAGCAGTTGTGTAGCATATGTTGTTAGTCTGCTGCATGGTTAATTTGCCCATTAAAGCCATGAATAAATAAAGCTTCGTGGTGATTGATGGGGCTGGACATTTTCTAACACCATATGGCTATGGATTTCCAGGTATTTTGATGATTGTCTTTTTGGACAGTTCAGGAGATTAATCTTGTTCTGATTCAATGCACCTTGTTACCATAGGAGAAGCTGTGAAAAATTTATAGGGTTAAATCATATTGATACATGGGTTATAATAATCATACCATATGACTGAGAAAATATGTAGCCTCTGCTTTTCTGGAATTACTCTTTCAAAATAATAGGAAATATATGAATACTGAATGAGGATTAAGGTTCTGTAAGCATAAAAATCACTTGTGTTCATTAATGCTTTCAGGTAGTTTTTGTAATGCTTTGGTTGTTGTAAATTCTTGTATGTTTTATGCCCAAATTCCAGTTTGTCTAATAATTATATTTTTATTTCTGAAGTACATTTCTCTACATTTTTCGAAATAAGAGTCCCTTGCAGAAAACTGAAACGTAAACATTATTTAATAGAACAAAGTCATCTACAGCAATACGATATAATTTGAAAGTATATTTACTTTGATTCATTTAAATTTCATTTTGTCATGATTAATTGTTGGAGAGGAAGCACTGAATGATAGTGCTGGCTCCTTCTAAAGTTTTCAGCTGATGTTGAGTGCAAAGTTAAACTGAGGGGGTTCCAGAGAAGGGAGGGCAGTGTATGCACCCCAATAGGCTCTGGCTCTGACAGGACAAAGGGATTTTCAGCTCCTTCACTAGCCTACAGGACTGTATATATCATAGGGGGTCAATACAGAATAAGCAGCAAAATTGTGAGACAGAAGAATAAGAGCTAAGTATGCCGTCAACTGTGACAAAACATTTAGTTAAATTGTAAAATGCCATCTCAATGGGTGAAAATTCATGTCTTGTCTATAACAAAAGTTGGTCCTGCTGCCTGGAGGTTGTGCTGATTAAACACTCCTAATGGTAGTGTCTTTAAACTAATAATCAGCTGGAAAAACAATGGTTCAGTTTCTGATGGGAATGAAACCAGCCTGCCCAGCAATGCTTAGCCCTTTTAACAGAATATGGATTATTTTTATGGATGCCACAGTTTCAAACTGGTATGCACAAGGCATAGCTAGAAGCCAGATTCCATTTCTTTAGCTCTTTTAATTGCCTATGTGATCTGTCTGCATTTTCTGTTACTGGTTGTGGGGCCTATGTCAGAGCAGGCCATTATTCCACTTCTGAAATCTGAGTTTGTTCCAAAATACTGCATAACTCTATGGTTTAGTGCTCATGTCCATGCTCTAGGGAAACAAACAAACCAAGATAGGAAAAAAGGCTGGTAGAAAGCCCATGATAAATAAGCACCTACATTTGTTGACTTCTCTCATCGTGAGAACAAACAGGACTTCCTGCTTCAAGTATCTATCATCTTTGCCTTTTATAACAGAAACAGAAAGAGTCAGACTCTGATAATGCTACACTGAGCTCTTAGGCTCATCTCACAATAAATTCTTAAAAGGCCATAGAAGGCCATAGAAATGTTAAAATTCACTGACCCTTATGCAAACAATGACAATGTGAACCAATAACCCAGTGCATCCTGTCATAAAAAGAATGGACTCTCCTGCAAGCTTCAAAGCCTGAGGGGATCAAAGTGGTTATTTTCAGCCTGTAGAGGTTTTTTGCTTGTTTTCTGTTTTTATTTTTTGCAAAACAGAAAGCATGCAATTGCTGCACAATGATAGAAGGATTGATGTTCAGTGAAAATAATAAAATGATGAAGAAATCAGGGATAATTTTTGGCTCAGCTCTGCTTGCTTCATTCCATGCCCGGACATATACACACATGCTTATTCTGTTTCTCTGCTCTGCCCGCTTGTACCATCAGGAACTGTAGAAGAGAGAGCATTATCTTCACCAGTCATTGTTTACTCCCCTTGCTACCTCACCACACAGCTCTAAGTTTTAGGGTGGAGTTTTGGAAATGTAGGCTCTGCTGCTTGGGCTGCATGAAGGTTACCCACAGTCCAGGATTTTTGTGACTGCAGATCAGTCTTTTCCTGATGAGACAAGAGTGCCCACACACAAGGCTTGTGGAACACCCACAGTTAAGCTTTCATTTTAAAGAATTATACTTGGCAGTTGGACAGATGCTACTGTATTTGAATCTCAAGGTCATTCAGACTTAACAAAGTACATCTCACAGTAGTCCTGAGATCAATTAGTGTACCTATTTTATTTTATTTTTATAAAATGAGCTACAGAAGCTGAAAGTCATTCTTTAACAGAGCATTAGTACAAAGTCTGTGCACCAACTAAGAAATAAGCCAGTATTTAAGTGGGTAGTAGTGCTGTCCCGCTCTCAGTATAGGGTGAATTTCTCCCCAGAGAGACCAAAGTTTAAAATATTTACTGTCTCTATGTGTCTGTACTGAACAAATTCTGGCTTTATTTTCAGTTACTGAGTATCTACAGATTTCTCTGCAGTTAGCAGAAGCAGCTTGCGTTTTGTGTTTGGGGCAAGATAGATCAAACTGAAATATTATTATGCAACCAAATTACTATTTTGAAAAGATCTGTAAAGATAATCTTAGAAATGCACTTATCTTGCCTTCTTTAAAGCAGCGTTTAAATGAGGAAAAATGTGTTAGCTGTTAAAATGGGTGTTTTTTCTGTTGTTTTGAGTATTTTTATTTTACTATTTTTTTTTTATTCCGTCTCTAAAGAATATGTATACTACTCCTTCTACCTACAGGACAATACACCTTTATTTTCTAATAAAAAAAGCTTTTGTTATACTTGGTATGTTGGGTAGAAGGAAAATGTCTGCCTAATGCAATTGCTCCACTGCATTTGTTTCAGAGTGAAACTGTAGGGAGAGACTACTACTGAGACAGCCAGTGCCATTTCAGCTGTTTTTAATACCAATTGGTCTTTAACAGAAGGGAAAGAATGAATATGTTATATTGTAGTACAATAGTATAGTTGACTTATTTTCACAGCATCTTGGGAAATAAGAGAATTGAAGTGGCATGTTGAGTATGTCTGGCAACAGGCAAGTGTAGAGAACCATGAGCTAAGTGTGTTTCTGAGTATACATAGTACAGAATCAGAATAGCAATAATACCAGATTTACCCGTTATTCAGTAGAGAGCTTCCTATTTCTGTGTATAGAGTAAACTGCATTCACACAGGACTGTCGATCTAAGGTGGTCAGTGTGAATGTCCATCCTGTAGCTGACGATGCTGGCAGAGGTCAGGAACCATAGGATGGTGTAGAAAGAATAACCAGCAGTTTTGTGAGACTTGGATAGCTTGAGTTCAGTTGCAGTCTCTGCATCTGCAGCAAGTTTTTACTGTTATCTGAGACAATTTTTGGCTTGACTCTTTTCTGCCTAAAGAAAAAAAAAAAAAAAAAAGTGGTATTATCACAGAATCACAGAATTTCTAGGTTGGAAGAGACCTCAAGATCATCGAGTCCAACCTCTGACCTAACACTAACAGTCCCCACTAAACCATATCCCTAAGCTCTACATCTAAACGTCTTTTAAAGACTTCCAGGGATGGTGACTCCACCACTTCCCTGGGCAGCCCGTTCCAATGTCTAACAACCCTTTCGGTAAAGAAGTTCTTCCTAAGATCCAACCTAAAACTCCCCTGGCGCAACTTAAGCCCATTCCCCCTTATCCTGTCACCAGGCACGTGGGAGAACAGACCAACCCCCACCTCGCTACGGCCTCCTTTGAGGTACCTGTAGAGAGCGATAAGGTCACCCCTGAGCCTCCTTTTCTCCAGGCTGAACAATCCCAGCTCCCTCAGCCGCTCCTCGTAGGACTTGTTCTCCAGGCCCCTCACTAGCTTCGGAGCCCTTCTCTGGACTTGCTCAAGCACCTCGATGTCCTTCTTGTAGCGAGGGGCCCAAAACTGAACACAGTATTCGAGGTGCGGCCTCATCAGAGCTGAGTACAGGGGGACAATCACCTCCCTAGCCCTGCTGGTCACACTGTTTCTTATACAGGCCAGGATGCTGTTGGCCACCTGAGCACACTGCTGGCTCATATTCAGCCGACTGTCAACCATCACTCCCAGGTCCTTCAGGTATCTAGGAAATACTTTTTCTTTAGATGGCATGCATCTAAAGAAAAGTAATGCTATAGATAATTGATTTATGTTAACTCTACACTTTCTTTTAACATTTTAAAACTCTTAATATGACTGGTGGTATTTTACTACTTTTATACATTTTACTGAAGTACTGCTAACAGCACGTTACGGTTGCATCAGAAGGGTTTCCAAGGTTTTAATGATTCCACAAGAAGATATGAAGTGTTTAGCAGTAGACAAGATGGCTAAATCAAATATATAAAAGTAAATCCCACTTTCAAGGATTCTATACCTAAATCCTCTGACTTGTACTTTTGTAAGCACTATATTCACTTTTGAAAAGAGCCTTGTTGAAAGAAGGTCTGCCAACAGAGGAGATGGGGTTTATTGTAGTTAATTTGATATTGCTTGCAGTATTTCAATAAAATAATATTATTTATATATATATATACATCATCAACACGATCTCAAAAGCTGTTATGTAAGTGTGATCTCAACCCAACTCAAATGTTTGCCAACAGGCTGAATATCTAATCTGGCAGCTGAGAAACCAAGCAAAGGTCAAAAAGCTACTCTCAGTTTGCATGACAGTGCAGGAATTATCCCTGTACTGTGAACTTGAAATAGAGAGTGTACACACCTGCACTGCCTGACAAGAGCAGACTCTCCCTCTTATGTAGCTGCTGCTTTGGAGATGACAAATTAACTAACAATTAAATTTTCAAAGGTATTTCAATTTCCAAAAGGAACAGAGCAGCTTTACAGCTGATGATGTCTAAGATGTTTAGACATCAAGAGACCAATATTAGTAAGCAACTAGTACTATTGATTTTCTAAAGGTCTTAAAGGTGTTTGTTGTTTGGGATCTTGTATAAACCTTACTGGATTTCTGTCTGTTTTTAGCTGACTACATACATTTGATACTACGATCTTTATGTACTGGAGATCTAAAATTTTCACTGATACTCTGACATGAATTTGAACTAAAATGTGTTTAAGAATACAATTAAGTTTTAAGAAATAAACAACTTTTTATAATCTGACTGTAAGAATAGTAAGAATATATTGAACACAACGTATGTACGGAACCTAGAATATTTATTGTTCTTGCTGTTACAGTAGTGTCTATGTTATTGGAGCATTATTGATTATTCTCACTATTCTGTTCTCTTATTATTTTTCTTATTAGTTTTCTCGTTTAAACGTTTATGGTGAATACTACATTTCAATCTTTTTTTTTTTTTAAGTCAGATTTTTTTGTTGAACATTCTCTGTTTCAAAAAGTTAATTTCTCTGTTAAATTGCAAAAAGAAACCGTGAAGAAATATAAAAAATAAAAGAAACATACATAGCAAAACTGATGAATGGCGAAATGTATAAAAAGGACAAGAACGTGTTGTTAGTAAAATGGTAATTATATTTCTATTTTGGACTCATAGTGCTTGCTAAATAACAGATTTTTCCAGATAGGATTTTAAAAAAATATTTGCATCAAGGTTGATTGGAAAACTTACAAAATAAAAGGACATAAAAATTATTCAAATCTTGTTATATACAGATATTTTATCATCGTTTAGCTTGATTCCGTGATGTGCTCCACACTTTCAGTACTGCTGCAAATTTTTATTCCTCATTTATACGTGACAGTTTGTGTTTTTTCTTTTAGTGGAGGGGGAAAAAAGAAAGGGGGGTGGGGTGGAAACCTAGCTGTCCAGAGACATAGATAAACCTTCACGAGATACATTCTAAGACTAATGACTTTAGGTTTGATAGAGCATGTGAAGTCTTTGGATATTCTTCAGAGCTTTACCTTTTTGATGCCTTTTGATCAAAAAGTGGGTGCTTGGTCAGAGGTGACAGTAATGGAGGGTGCAGCAAGAATTATCTTATTTGTATCAAATGGTACACTGGGTAACTGACAGGGAATTCTCTCTTGCTTTCTTCCTTATATTTTCATTTGATAGCTTGACACTCAAGAAAATTAAAATTCCTGCTTTTTTTTTTTTTTTTTTTTTTCTCCAATAAAGCAGTTTTGATACAGATCAATGCATCTGAATGTCCTTTTATTTTTAATGTTGCAGCAACATTAGATCCTGACAGCTGGAATCCTTAATTGGGCTGATGACAGGAAAGTAATGGCCATTTGCAATCACTTATTCTGTCTGACCTTGTATTTAATGTAAAAGGGTAAATGTTCTTTTTTATTGGAAACCTTGACAAAGTTGAGAGAATGCAAGGCAGGTAGAAATGTGATTTTTCTTAGATGCACAAGAAACATGCATGTCTAAGATTTCACCTGTTTTTTTTTTTTTATTTTATTTTTAAAAAACTAAATGTGGTTACGTTCCATAATGTTGTGTTATGGATGTCTCTTTTAACTCCCTAAAATACTATAATAAAGATTGAGGATAAGAAGTTTTCCATATCATAAATAGAAATCAGTGGTGTAACCATTAAACTTTCAGCAGTCCATCATTAGGTTTCTGAGCAATCAAATGACCAACATCTAAAAAATGAAATTTTCAGATTCACAGAGCATTTTGACATTTTCTTCTCATGTTTGCTTGTTGTTTTATTCTCCGCCAGATGAAGTTAAGGTTCAGACATTCCAGCATCACTGTGAGCTGTGTACTTGTAATCCCTACAACCACTGCTCTAAAGAGGAGGTTTCTTTATGATCATCAGGATTAGCAGTCTGTATTGCTGAGACATGAGATGGTACTACTGTAACTTGCATGGCTACAGAATTCCTCCTTCAGATATAATCTTGAGTATTTACATTCTACAGATTGACTACACATTACATATTGAAATATTTTCTTCTTTCCATAATACAGTGTATGCAGTATACCTAATAATACTGAACTTGCAATTTAAAATCTTAAGCGATCCTTTAAGGTTCTGGTGCTGATATGATGATAGTTTCGTACCTTATTTATCTTTTTATAGACTAAATGCTTAGATTTATTCTGGTGATAGAGCCAGTTCTCATTATGTATTAATGCTCATGTCTGTACAGCACTTCATAGATTCATGAACATTTAAGTCAGGACAAGATTTTATTTTCTTTTCTTTGGGTGAAAGCACTCATCTTTCAGTGCAGTGTTCAAATACTGATTGTACCTGAGAATATTAAATATTATCTCATTTATTTCAGTGAGAGTAAAATTAGGAATTTGTTCCATGTGGGAGTTTTCTGAATGACTTGCCAAAGGAAAGGACTGTGAAAGGAAGTGAATGAGTTACCATTTGGCATGATCTTCTGTTGGAGGGCTTGGGAGTTCTGCTGTGTGAACTTAAAGATATTGTCTAGAATCTCAGTTGTGTGGCGGACAAACAAAAGATGATGACATGGGTCTACATAGCTTGGGGTAGAGGCTAGTCTACAAAAGAGTGAAGACTGATCTTGTTAGTTGATCTGAATTCTACTGGTACAGCTACAATAATTTATCTACCAGCAAGAAGGGCCTAATGAGAATGTGAAGCTGAGCAGGTAAAACCTACACTGTGGAGTAGAAAACCCAAATTTTCAGGAGTGGTAAGGATATTCTTAGGAATATTTCTAAAGATTTTTCTGGAATATTTTCAGGAAGTCTTATATTGTGCTTCTAGAAGTACAGAGAGAAAAGGTCTTGACTGTGTCCAGTGTTAAAGCTGTAAAATAAGACTCTAAAATTGTAGCTGTCAGGAATATAACCTTTCTGTCATAGTCTATGTGGGGTAGTATTTTGCATTTTATTGCAATTTTGTTCTGCTCTTTCCATTGTTTACAATTAATGGCTGTTTTTGTTGTTGTTGGGTTTTGTTTGTTTGTTTGTTTGTTTGTTCTTGGTCAATATAAAATGAATATAAAAGACTCCTGGTAGAACTTTTCAGTCATTTTGCTCTGGTAGAAATGTCTATGTAGTTTAGAGGCTAATGAGGAACTGCAGTAGCTAGAAATAGCTGGAGTAGTCTTGAAAGTTAAAGGGAGTTTCCAATGAGAGTTGGAAAAAGTGTATTTTTTGATAGCTTGTTATCTTCAGTGCCTATTACTGCACTTGAGGCATGCAATGTGCTGCCTTACGCCATCTCTACCATGTAGACCACATCTTATTGGATAGAAAAAGAGCCTTGTATCTTCCTAAAACGTTGTGGTGCTATGAGCTCCAGTAACCCTGCGCTCAGCTCCACAGATGCACAGCTCTGTAGTTTCACTGTCAGACTCTGTCCCAGTGAGACACACAGCCCTTAGAAAATTAAGTACGATTTCTTTAAAAAAAAATAAATAAATCTTAAAAAAAAAAAAAAGTTTCTTAAAAATTTTCCTCATACAGGAATCATGTCTCAAACCTGTTCTTCTTATGTCTCTGTCTTTACCATTTCATGCACCTCTAGTTGTGAAGAAGAATTTTTGGCCAACGGTCTGACAAGCTTTGGGAGTCAGGGACCTGTATTACTGATGAGATGTCATAATTACTATTAGAGTAGGTCAACTCATCTTCCTATGCAAATATATTTTTTTGTTTACACTTGTATCTGCAAAGCTTGAACAGAACCTATTTGTTAAAATCTAAGGGAGTAGCTAATGTTCTTGGGGAGCAGAGAAAAGAACCTTTGATAGCGCTTTTTTCCTGAAATGCATCACTGATGTGCAGTGGAGGGAATAAGCAGTAAATTTAATTAATATTGGATTTTTTTTTTCACTTTTCAGCTTCTGAAATGGAATGTTTCTCCAATTTTATAGGGTTTTATTTTATTAACCACACAAAGAAAAATAATGCTTCATTTAACTATGTCAAAACCAATCTAAACTCTCTGCTATTTACTTTCTTTTCTATAAATTTTAATGCATTTTTAATTCCACCCCACTGGTTGGTAAACCAACCATTGAAGTTATTGCTGCCCTGTAATGTATTTCAGTCATTTCTAATAAACCTGGACTTTAAGATGATTTATTATTATCTCTGTACACTATGAAAATGGATTCACTGCCTCTGCTAGATTTCAGCCCTTTTATTACTAGGAGTAGATATGTATAAGTTTAAACAAACAAAAGTAACTAATTGGAATACATACGGATTCTAACCTTGTGTCCTTTTTTTGAGGAAGAACCACGTTTGAGGGAGAAAATACAGATGAGTATATTCTGTGTTTCAATTTACATTTTCAGGGAATTAGAGCAGCAAACGGATAAACAGTTATTTGAACAGGATTTTTTTTTTTTAATTATAAAAGCTGATGAGTTTTGTTGTTGGATTTTATGTGTGTGTGTGTTTTGTTTTCCTCTTTTACATTGACCCTGAAATATTCAAATATTCTGTAGCTTCTTACGTAAGATTTTCTGGAATGCTTTATTTATTTATTTGGTTGGTTTGTCAATGTCAGCACCTTAAAAATTAACTTAGGATGTCAGGAAGGAAGTTAGAAAAGATTCAAAAATAAAGTTGCACGTAATTAAAATATCTTATCAAAATGCTGTATTGTGAAACATCCACTTATTTGAATTTGTTCAAATGTAGGAATTCATAGTTCTCATTTTCTGGAAGCCACACTGAAATTACGGTGCTCATCACATTTACTACAGAAAATAATTACCATCAAATAAAAGTATGCTCATTTATGTTACGTATTGTACAGATTGAAGAGAGATAATTCACTGTGTTATTCTCATCCTTGATTTCTTAGGAGTTTCTTTGTGTCCCTAACACTTAGTGTGTCTTTATAATTGTTCCTTTATATGACTATTCTTTGTAGCCCAAAATCTTCCTACTGAATATTCTCATAGGCAGTGAAAAAGATTATCAGCTAGTGTAAAGACTGACAGCTGACCAGTTTTTTCAGTCTCCTCTGATATAAATTTTCTTTATTCAAAAATTTTCCAGGGGATGTCAGGTCAAAGTGAACAAATTCATGTATTCTTTATTCTTGCTTGTGGCTAGAGGATCTCAGTTTCTAGAGCAGATATTATTTCAAATTTCTGCAGGTTTTTTTTTTTTTTTTTTAATTAAGATTTCTTAAAATACCTAGTAAGGTAAATAAAATCACTTTCAGCATATTTTTAAGGGAAGAGCTTGAAGAATGATCCTTGAAACATTAATTTTGTCTACACTATGCCTAGCTAACCATGTTTGTCTTTAATAACTACACTGTATTGCCTGTTTACTGGAATTTAAGGGTGTTAAAGGTGTTATTAGGCAATCTTGCATTATTTCTTAATAGCTCACATTAAAAACAAACAAACAAACAAAAAAAACATGTCTTTACAATGTTGCTTTAGTTTACAATAATTTACAGCCTGTACTCATGCATCTGCATCTTTGTGGTAAGTCTCATTTGATTTGGGCATACAGCACCAGCATGGTACCTTGGAACAAATCAGCTTCATTTTGGTCATGTAAAGATACACTTGGCACTTCGTCACTTAGCTTATTTATTTTTAAAAAAGTAGATGATAAGATATGCTAATATTTTTTTCATTTTTTTTTCTCCTACTGTTAACTTTATTTCTATTGCTAACAATAATTGTACCAGATAAGTGTTTAAATATATCACCTCTTGCTAGAAGTTCACGATTAATACATGTTAATTTGCTAAGGTTTTTAAAGCACTTCAAAAGGTCAGGTATTGTGATTCAGTCAGTCCCTGTTCATCATACTCTGCAACTTATACACTGTAGAAGATACAAAGACAAGTTAGATCACAGATGGAATAAAATTATTAGGTAGATCACAGAAGAAAGGGATCTCATGCAGATTTTATTGATATGTGTCAGGTGGCTTTTTCATAGCAACCATAAAAAGCAAATGAGAATCTGTATTTTGTAGAGCAGACCAAAGACTTCATAAAGGGATAATGGCTTATTTGTTAACTTTTTATTCTACCCTCTGATTGTTCTGTTAGGTTTGTTGTTATGATTAGTAGTCATTTTAAAGAAGATGGTGGTAGTGGTGAGGGAGAACCTCAGCCTATATTTCTGCAAATGTTTATAGTGTCCTTCACATTGATGTCATACCCATATGTTGAACTTGATCGGTATCCATGACCTTAAAGTCTCAGAATTGGTAAGGAGCACATAATAAGAACATGTAAGATGTGGATAAGAGCAACATGAATGATTGGAGTCCAGAGGATTTCTGAGCAAAGATTAAATAACCTAAATATATGGTATATAGCTTAGCAGTATGAATTGAGCTGGGAAGAAAGAATCCAAGAGAGAACCATTATAATATCACTAAAGGATATAATTGCAATACCAGCAATGTGCTAGTTAGTCACAGAGTCAATGTGGGCAGTGCAGAAAATTATTTCAGAACTTGGGAATGAGAAATAGTATAGTACAGTATAGTATGGTATGGTATAGCATAGTATAGTTGGATCAATTATTCTGATTCTTTGAAACTTGGCTCTACTAATGATTAGAAACTTACGTCACGTTTTGCAGCATCTATTTTTCCCCTGAAAAACAGTTTGCAAAAATTCTTTGCAACCCTTCAATAAAAAGATATTCTCCCTTCCTCCCTGCCTTCTTCCTCTTCCCTCCATGCTGATTTTTTTTTTTTTTTTTTCCTCTTTTTAATTGGAAGTGCTGGTTAAACTCAAGCATATGCACTTAAACATTAATTGAACAGTCTTCTCTCTTAATACCTTGTTGAGTCATAGCACAGCCATCATTCTTTTGTCTGGCTAATAAACTGGTCTGTTTTATAACCTGATTCTCTATATTAATTGAGTTTGCACATTGGAATTGTTTTCCTACATCAGAGTAAAATGATAGAAGTAATGCTCACTAATAGTTCTGTTTTAATTTTGTTCTTTAAGTAAATGATGCAAATATTTCTGGATGATAAGAACGGATTGAATTAATTTCTCTGACTCCTCTAGCCCTCCGCCTGTTTTCTTCTCCTTTCTCCCTCCAGACTAGTTCAAGTGTACCAGAAATACATTCTCCAATGAATCTCTAGAACAGATATTCATTTTGGTAGAAAGAGAAGAAATCAAATGAAAATGAATAACCAGTTTTCATTATATTGATGAATTGCGGAGGCTTCCTTCAACCCAGCCCATTGAAATAATTCATTCCTGAAGAATGAATTTAACTGTAAGAAATCCAGAAATGAATGCTTTATACCTGTATCAATTAAAGGAACTTAAATACCTCAAGGGCAAGTTGAAATGAAAATAGGCTGTTTTCCAAATGCTGACAAACAGGAAAATCAATATAGACTTGGGGCTTGCCTCCACTAAAATCCTCAACTTTATCTTGGGTTGCAGTGTCATTAGCAATCACCTTATTATCTAACAGTGCAGATTATGGGGTGATGGTGGTTTATTTTTGTTGGTTTTTTTTTTTAGCCTTGATTTATGTATGTGGTCAATCTCAGCATCTTCACAGCATAGATAAATCTGTGACAATCTTTGTGTCTAGTGTAGATATTTTTGTTTTGCAAGTAGCTGTATCAAAGACATACACAAATCATTAAACCATATACTAACTCAGATAGCAGGTGGGATAAATAACTCATTGCAAACAAGCAGAAAAATGATAAATCTATCAAAAATTCATCATCGTCAGTGCATCTCCTATACCACATGCAGACTTTGGCAGGAGTAAGGAAGAAACAACTAATATTGATCCTTTCATTTATCTAGGTTGCAAGATTTCATGCCTCACTGTTGTCAGCAATTGCACAACATCTGGATTAACTAAATACAACATAGTTGTCTTCTAGGTAACTGATCATTCCCATTGAAACTGAGGAGGGAAAATATGGAATTTATTAAGACCTTTAAACTACTTTCTGGACAAAGAAATAATTTTATTTTATTTTATTTTTTTAAGATTTTGTGAAATATTTTGGGTTTTAAAAAACCTATACACAGGGCTTCTCTAATATCTGATAAACCACATGAGCCTCCATGTTTTTGTCCTATTGAAGTCTCACATGCACTTAAGCTATTTTTCTGTATTTTAGCTGTTATAGGAAGCTGCTTTAAGACATCAGCTTGAAGACTGTCTCATCTTATTTCGTAATGTGCTTTCTTATTATGTCTTAGACTACTGGAAAAATGGAGACATTTTTCCCAAACATATGAAGTCTAGGGATGCTGATGGCAGAAAACTTGCATTAGTCAATATTCAGCCTGTCTGCCCACTTGTCATGAAAGTGTGTACTCCAAGAACATGAGTAATTACTGGTTGTTTACAAAGTAGCCAGATACCTGTTTATAGACTGCATAATTTATATAGCAAATAGCTTCCTTTACCTTATTCTTCTTATTCTTCTTATCCTCAGGATTTCAACTTTTTTTTTCAAAAAAAAAAAAAAAAAAAGTCAACTTGATTTGTCCAGTTTGTTTGAGGGAATAGGCTGAATTAACTTTTGTTGTTGTTGTTATCGTTTTTAAAAATAAAATAAAATAAAATTATTGAATGCTTTAACTGGGGTTTGGGGAATTGGTCATGGTTATAGTTTATATGTGTGACTTGTAAAAAGATTTGAGTTTCTGCCTTTCTACAACTTCAGTCTGAAGTATTAACCAGAATACTTATGATATTGCCTTTGATCCAGTAAATCATTTGGGCCATTGATTAACTGTAAGAACATTAGCAGTTCTTTTTCATGTAACAAAGCTACACACCTGCTTAAATGCATTGCCAGATTGGGACTATAGTTACAGTGAAGTAGAATTAAAATTGTTTGAGATACAGTTAATTACTGTTAATCCCACAAAAGAAACATTGATTTCACTTAGATTTTCCTCATAATCTTTAAAAATCATGCATTTCACTCACAAGACTTGAAAAAACCTTCTTTCTATGTATTTTTGTTCTTTCTAAAATGAACATTAGTGACAGGGTTCAAGACCCCCCATAGGAAAGTTAAAGGTTAAATAAAATTACCAAGATTTCTTTAGTTTAATTCAAAAACTGATTTCTTCTAGTACTGACTTTCTTCTAGACAGACTTTCCTCTCAAATATTTACCAAACTTTTGGAAGAAAGGGACTAAGGTTTACGTTTCTAGAGATTGAGAATTAATCAAATTATGTATCACCAGATAACACATAATTTTTCTCCAAATTAATGCATGATTGGAAGGCACAGACTCATCTTCTGAAGTAAACATTGATATTTTTTCCAAGCTCTAGTAGCAGACATTTTCCTAAAGGATCTATGTTTTGCCAAAATTCTTTTCTTACACTTAAAATAGACAGAAAAAATGTGCATTAAGTGGGTAAATCAGAGATTATCTGGTACTTTTCAATGTGTTTTCACTTGTAGCCTGAAAACAGAGGTATACCTTCTTGAATGTATCGGGTGTTTGTGATTACTTGATGTTTAAATTACAGCAATAATGCTTCTGTAGTTCAATACGCAGCAGTTTACTGTGAGTTTTGAATGATAAAATATGAAAAGAGGTTGGTCATTTCTTATACAGTGGAGAGAGAATCTGCATCTAGTTTATAAGTCTTTGACTTGAGCTTCTAAATAAATACATAGGATTAATTGAAAATGTCCTGGTGCAAATATTTATAAACTACTGGTTATTTTGAGGAAACATTTCTCTTAGTAAACCAATTAACTAGACTATATCCACAGAGAAGAACAGAAATGAGCCTAGAGGTGAAACAGTATATACGTGGGTAGATGCTGATAATTCCTAAGCCACTAATATTTGCCTAGTTAAAATAAATCTTGTTAGAAGTGTTGTAGTGGTGTATTAGTTGCCAAGTGAGTACACATCACTTTTTCCCATGAAACATCTTGATCTGTACTACAGTACCGTTTAAGTCTACGCAGACAGTTTATCTTACTGTGCTAAAAAAAAAAAAAAAAAAAAAAAAGTCAGTAAACTGTCAGTTACTGTCAGTAAAACTCTTTCAAAGACCAAGGAAGGTTCAGTTCCTCCCTTGTGGTTAGACCCTGGATACATACCTTCTTCTGTTCCGTTCTTACACAGAAGAAATAAGGAGAAAAGTATTTTTCAGAAAGTCTGCCCTTCATGAAGGGAGGGAGCCATCTATCAAAGAGCTAGCTTTGCTGAGTGTAGTTTCCATGAATGCTATCCCACTGAGCAACAGGCTTGCATCTGAGAATGGTAATGACCAAGATGAATGGCCTTTGCCCTGCTTTAAAACTGCTTTTTCCAAAACCATGATCTGCCAGGATCTGCTTAAAGGAGTACATCTACTGAAGCAGTATACTAAAAGATTTCATTCAGTTAGGACTGGATTAAGAAAAATGAAAAAAATAAAAAACACAGAAAAGGCATGTTTGCCTTTTACTTTTTGTTTGAGGGATGAGATTTCATATAAATAACTATATCAATTGATCTGCTTTTAGAGACCCTATTTTCCAATTTAAGAGTAAGAACAAAAGTGGCTTTCCATTGTGTGTTCTTGAAATGAAAGGATCATACATGATGTGTTTACAGGAAATAAAATAATTCTTAGGAAGAATTTAGGGGAAATAGTTTTAGAGGTATGGGGATCCAACTGGAGTTTTCAGGGTTGAAAGTAATTTTTTTTTTATTATTTTTTTCAGGTATGTATATCTTTGGCTTGTATCACTCATGTATTGATTACTGCAAGATCTGTGGCTATATAGTTGTTATTATTGGAATAAATTACATTCATCTGCACAGTATCTGAAAAAATACATAATGATGAACACATTGCATCAGAGCTTACATCATTTACACTAGAGATATAAGCAATCATATTTCTTTTCATGGTTTGGTCCCTTCACTTCATTCTTCTCCACCCTTGTTCCGTCCTCTTTTATGGCCGTTTGATAGTGCTTTTAATGTTTTGTCTTACTGATGAGTGTAGAATAAAATTAAGAAAAAGGATAGTGATGGACAAAGCATATAAAAAGTGACTGAATTAAATAGAAGTTCCATAAATTAATCTCAGTTAAAAATGTCTTAGCATAATACATTTTTTTTAAGAATATCAAAAAATTAATCTCTGTGATCTCTATAAATTCATCCCATCAGAAAACACATCCTCAAAACAGGTTGCTAATTACAGATGATACAGAAGGGTATGATGAATGTCACTTGTGAGTACATTTTTTACAAGTCTTTTGCACGTGTGAGCATTGTGCATGTGTACTCTCTAAATCTATGCACATTTGATTAATATTTTACATTTAATACTATAACAATTTTGAAGTTCTAGTTTTGAACCAAAAAGCTACAAGTCCTCACCTAATGGCCCTGCAATTTATTTTTTCCACAATAGAAACATGCAGTTAATCAAAATACACAATCGGTTCCAGATGAAAACATTTCTTCTCAGTATGTTGAGATTGCATATCCATCATTATCAGTCTTCCTAAGGAGGAAAAAAAAAAAAGTTCTTTGTTGCTAAGGAAGGTTGCAATACATATGTCTAGTTTCTTATGTGGCCTTCATTATTGTAGTATCTTAGCATTCTCAAAACAGATGGGGAGTTAAAGTACAGTGAAATTAAATTCAAAATTACACAGGAAGTCTACAGCAGACTTAGAAACTTAAATGAGTCTCCCAGGTTGTTTAATCTAAATTGTCTAGTCATTATAAAAAAGCTGTAGTGTCTGAAATAAGGATCTTCTGTATAACCTCATTAGAAATCATGACAACCCATTGACACATGAAAAAATGAAGGGGGGTCTCCTCTAATTATCATGGTTCTGTGCTTGACGATTTGGTTATTGCAATTGTCTTGAAGATACCTCAAGCTAACTCTTCAAATTCATTTAATAATTAGTCTATTAGCTAAGATACACTGTTTTACATATTTCTTCATTTACAAATACATTTTTTTTTCGGTCATGTTGAGAAATTACTCCAAAATTCATCATCCCCTAAGTTCTGTGTTCTGAAGACTCTAAGCTAGTAATAGCCATACTTTCTCAGAAGGTGTACTGTTTCAATGAGTACATATTGCTAGTGATAAAACTAAAATGAAAGGCTTATGTAGATCAGAGGTTTTAAGTGCCAATCTTAGACACTGGCTTAGTGTTAAAAAATATATATATATATAAAAAAAAAAAAGGAAAAAAAGGAATTGTTACTATATTGCTGACAATATATTCAGAAACACCCTGTGGTTGTTGTTGTTTTTTGTTGTTGTTGTTGTTGTTTTGTTTTTCAAAGTTTCTGTCCAAGTACAGTTAAACCTACTCTAGCATTATTTTACAATAAGACTCTGAGACTGTATCACAATGTGGTGACATCAGTCTGCAGTAAAGATATTGTTTTTGAAAAATTCCCTACCTCTGAAGTCATAGAGCAAACTAAAAATACTATTACAGGTTATCTAATTATTTGTGGTGGTGGTGTTTTTTTTTTTTTTTTTTTTCCCTCTTCCTGTTCATAACATTGATTTAATTTATTTAACCTGCACACCAGTTATATTTTCAGTGGAATAATTCTTGTTTCCTAGATGTTTAGCCTAATGGAGATGCTTTTGAATATCAGTGTTTTTTGGATTAACTTTTTGGCACTGAGAATTTGATCCTATCTCCAGTTCTCATGTTTAATCTGACATGGTAGTGTAGCTTTACAAAGTTTGGACACTTGTGTATGTTAGTGGGCAGCATCAAGACACCTCAGCATTTAGAAACTGTTTCTAGATTCTCCACCTTCTGTTTAATATGGAAATTACTTTATTAAAAATACCTTGGTTTGCCTCAGTGCATCTGTTTCTATGCAACAGCAAAGGCACCTGTGTATTAATACTTACATTACCCAGCACATTTGAAAATGTTATAACTCTGGTGGATTATCCTCCGGGGAGCCACATGCTCTTGCCTCAGCTCTTGCTCTGTGTATTTGTCAAATTGTTAAATGATCTTCAGGTTACTCCAACATGTTTGCAACTTGAATCCTTAAAAACACGTTACTCAAGCAAATAAAGAAACTGATTCCAGCTGGCTTCTGGCAGGTCTTCATGTTTTCTAGTTGCCTAGTATCTATTCTGAACTGATCCCTTCTTTCATACTGCTATTTAAAAGAAAAGAAGATATAGCTGGTAGATTTTCTGTGTTTGCTTGCAATCAGCTTTGTCCATTATTCAGCTAGAAATGATAGTGTCTCTGGTGCTACATCTCATCTACGTTAATTATTTTTAGTATAACATCAAAGATTGTGGAAATATTTTTGTGATTGGAATAGATATTTTGCGACTATAGCAATGTTAATTCAGCATGCACATTAACATATGGTATTTAGATCTCAGGCTTCAGTTGACTCCCACGGAAAAGATGAGGAAGAAGTCCTTCTGCCTGGAGTCATATTTAATTTACCCTAAAACCAATAGTGTAAATTGATATAAAGGCTATGAAGCAGGACTGCATATTACTTTATTGTCTAAATAGGCTGTGAAACTTTTTTTCTTTTGTGAAGTAAATGTTGGTCACTGCGAGTGGTCCACTAGGATTCTAGGCCAATACTATGTTAAGTTTTGGATGTATTATGCAAAGACATGGACCTTGAAAGTTCAAACAATGCCTCTATCTGGAATCAACTATATGGAAGGAGCATTGTGAATTTTTTTCAAGTGATTGTTGGGAGAACTCTGTAAAAAGGTGAACTGATATAAAAGATATACAATAAAAATTATGTCAATGTATAATCGTAGCCCTTCTCTGGACTCTCTCAAGTACCTCCATGTCTTTCTTGTAGGGAGGGACCCAAAACTGAACACAGTACTCGAGGTGCGGCCTCACCAGAGCCGAGTACAGGGGGACAATCACATCCCTGGACCTGCTGGCCACGCTGTTTCTTATGCAAGCCAGGATGCTGTTGGCCTTCTTGGCCGCCTGAGCACACTGCTGGCTCATATTCAGCCGACTGTCAACCAAAACTCCCAGGTCCTTCTCTGACAGGCAGCTTTCTAACCACACATCTCCCAGCCTGTAGCTCTGTTTGGGGTTGTTGTGCCCCAGGTGCAGAACCCGGCACTTGGCCTTGTTGAACTTCATACAGTTGGCCTCGGCCCATCGGTCCAGCCTATCCAGATCTTCCTGCAGAGCCTTCCTACCCTCGAGCAGGTCGACACATGCACCTAACTTGGTGTCATCTGCAAACTTACTGAGGGTGCACTCCATCCCCTCATCCAGGTCATCGATGAAGATGTTAAAGAGGACTGGCCCCAGTACCGAGCCCTGGGGGACTCCACTAGTGACCGGCCTCCAACTGGATTTGACTCCATTCACTAAGACTCTCCGGGCCCGGCCATCCAGCCAGTTCTTAACCCAATGAAGCGTGCGCCAGTCCAAGCCATGGGCAGCCAGTTTCCTGGGGAGAATGCTGTGGGGAACGGTGTCAAATGCCTTACTGAAGTCAAGGTAGACCACATCCACAGCCTTTTCCTCATCCTCTAAGCGTGTCACCTTGTCATAGAAGGAGATCAGGTTTGTCAAGCAGGACCTACCCTTCATAAACCCATGCTGACTAGGTCTGATCGCCTGCTTGCCCTGCAACTGCCACATGATGACGCCCAAGATAATCTGCTCCATGAGCTTCCCTGGCACTGATGTCAAACTAACAGGCCTGTAGTTCCCCGGGTCTACCCTCCAGCCCTTCTTGTAGATGGGCACCACGTTTGCTATCTGCCAGTCAAGTGGGAGCTCCCCCGATAGCCAGGACTGCCAATAAATGATGGAAAGTGGCCTGGCCAGCTCTTCCGCCAGTTCTCACAGTACCCTCAGGTGGATCCCATCCGGCCCCATCGACTTGCGTACATCCAAGTGCTGTAGCAGGTCGCCAGCCATCTCCTCGTGGATTGTGGGGGCCACATTCTGCTCCCCATCCCCTTCCACCAGCTCAGGGTACTGGGCATCCAGAGAGCAACTGGTTTTGCTGCTAAAGACTGAGGCAAAGAAGACGTTAAGCACCTCGGCTTTATCCTCATCTCTGGTAACTAAGTTTCCCCGCGCATCCAGTAAAGGGTGGAGATTCTCCTTAGTCCTCCTTTTGGTATTGATGTATTTATAAAACATTTTTTGTTGTCTTTAACAGCAGTAGCCAGATTGAGCTCCAGATGAGCTTTGGCTTTTCTAATTTTGTCCCTGCACCGCCTCGCAACTTCTTTGTAGTCCCCTTGAGTGGTCCGCCCTCTTTTCCAAAGATTATAAACCCTCTTTTTTCTCCTATGCTCGAGCCACAACTCTCTGGTCAGCCAGGCTGGTCTTCTTCCGCGCCGGCTCGTCTTTGGGCACGCGGGGACAGACCGCTCCTGAGCCATTAGGATTTCTTTCTTGAAGAGCGCCCAGCCTTCCTGGGCTCCTCTGTCCTTCAGAACCACCTCCCAAGGGACTCTGCCAACCAGCGTCCTGAACAGCTCAAAGTCAGCCCTCCGGAAGTCCAAGACAGAGGTTTTACTGGTCCCCTTCCTGACTTCACCAAGTATCGAGAACTCTACCATTTCATGGTCACTCTGCCCAGGACAGCCCCCGACCACCACATCTCCCACCAGTCCTTCTCTGTTAGTGAACAGAAGGTCTAGCGGGGCACCTCCCCTGGTAGGCTCACCAACCAGCTGCGTCAGGAAGTTATCTTCCACGCTCTCCAGAAACCTCCTGGACTGCTTCCTCTGGGCTGTGTTGTGCTTCCAGGATATGTCTGGGAAGTTAAAGTCCCCCACAAGAACAAGCGCTGACGATTTCGCAACCTCTGTCAGCTGTCTGTAGAACTCCTCATCCGTACCCTCATCCTGGTTCGGCAGTCTATAACAGACCCCCATTAGGATGCTTGCCTTGTTGGCCTCTCCACTGATCCTAACCCATAGCGACTCCACCTTGTCATTGCCAGCCTCAAGTTCAACGACATCAAAACACTCTCTAATATAAAGAGCCACTCCACCACCCCTTCCGTGCTGCCTGTCCCTTCTGAAGAGCCTAGAGCCAGACATGGCAGCACTCCAGTCATGAGAGTGGTCCCACCACGTTTCTGTGATGGCAACCAAGTCATAGCCCGCATGCTGCACAATGGCTTCCAGCTCCTCCTGCTTGTTGCCCATGCTGCTTGCATTAGTGTAGATGCACTTCAGCTGAGCCTTTGCCTTCTCCCCCAGCCTAGCCACTGTTCCCCCTGGCACACCTCCAACAGGCTTTGTTTCTTCCCCATCCCCTTCTTACCTAGTTTAAAGCCCTCTCAATGAGCCCTGCCAGCTCCTGGCCCAGGATCCGTTTTCCCCTTGGGGACAGTTGGGACCTGTCTGCGGCCATCAGGCCGGGTGCCGAGTAAAGCGCCCTGTGGTCAAAGAACCCAAAACCTCTGTGTTGGCACCAGCCTCTGAGCCATGTGTTCATCAGGTGGGCTTTGCGTGTCCTCTCTGAACCCCTCCCTGCCACTGTAGGGATGGACAAAAACACCACCTGTACTCCCACTCTGTCCACTAACAGTCCCAGCCCCCTGAAGTCCCTTTTGATAGCCTTCAGGCTTCTCTCATCAATGTTATCACTGCCAGCCTGGACTATCAGTAGTGGGTAGTAATCAGAGGGGCAAACCAGGCTGGGAAGCTTTTTGGCAACATCCCTGACCTTGGCCCCAGGGAGGCAGCAGACATCCCTATGGGTAGGGTCAGGCCGACAGATAGGGCCCTCCATTCCCCTGAGAAGGGAGTCACCCACAACGATCACCCTCCTTTCCTTCTTGGTGGAAGCAGTCTTGAGGCATGGAGCAGACTTCCTCGCCCTAGGCTTCCTGGTTAAACTTCCTTCCACACCCTCATCCACCACTCCCCCGAGCTCCAGGGCCTCAAACCTGTTGCATAAGGGCACCTGGGCAGGTGGGGGGGGGGGGGGAGGTTGCTTTTCCTGCATCGTGGAGCGGGGACCTGTTTCCATTCCTCTTGAACTCCTCGGTCCCCTCCCTCTGCCCGGCAGCGACCGGGCAGGGGTCCACCCCCATGTGGGGAGTCTCACTCCGGAGCCTCTCCTTCGGGCCTTGCAGGGAGTTGCTCCACCAGTCTACCTCCCGCTTGCACTCCCCGATGGCCCTCAGCCTCTCCACCTCCTCCTTGAGCTCTGCCACCAGGCGGACCAGGTCGTCCACCTGCTCGCACCTCACGCACACGGTGTCTCTGCCTCCTTCAGCCGGCAGCAGCAGGCTCTGGCACTCCCTGCACCCAGAGACCTGACCTGCCGCATTTGGGAGCGGGCAGTCTGCCTGGGTGCCTACAGACTTCCTGGCGCGAGCTCGCTGCCTAGCGAGGCCCAGAGCGGCCCAGCTAGTGCCAGACAGCCGTTAGGTGAGGCGTTCTAGGGGCGGGGGGATCGCCCTGCCCTCCCTGCTCGCCCTGCCCGCGCCAACTGCCGCGCCCCGCCCTGTTTGCCCGTCCTGGTCGCTCGCGCTCCCCAGGGGCTGCCTTGGAGCGGCCGGGAGGGGGCGCTGCTGGCTCCGCCTCCGCCTCGTCACGTCCCTCACAGGGCTGCCGGCTCGTGGCGGCTCCCTCGGCTGCCTCGAGTGGCCTCGATGCCGGGAAAAGAGCCCTGCCTGGCCCGATCCCCGGCTCCGCTGCAGAGCACGTCTGCCCCGGAGCCGATCGCCTCGGCAAGTACCATGTTTCTGATGATACTTTTTTTTTTTTTTTTTTTTTTTTTTTTAAGCTGGGAGCAAGAAAATTGTATACAGAAGTACGAAGTTACTTTTGACTATATGTTTGTTTTGAGATGAAAAATGTATAAGAAAAGTGTATTGTTTATAGATCAAACTTTTTGAAAAGACTGAAGAATTTGTATAATTGTACTATATACAAAAAAATAATGTTTTAGAAAACGGGATTTGTAAATTGACCAAAGCCATACTTACAACTACAGGATTTTAAGGTCTCAGTAATACATTCTTAATATTTTACAGTATCCTGTGCAGAAAACTGCTTTTACTGTTTGTAGGTGTGTTCATACATGAGATTTTATGAGTGGGCTTCCTGCCTGAATTGGTGGCATTAATCGTAACTGCCAAAATCAACAATATCAATGTCCTTTAATAGCCTTCCTTTGAAACTTGTTCCGAGCTCCATTCTTACCAAGTGTTCAGTTATTAAAGTTGAGAGGTGTTTTCTTATTGATATAAAGAACAACGGTAGTAAAAACATTTACAGATATATATTTTTTTCTCTGTAGCTAAGCTAGAACTAAAAGCTGGAAGTTTTCACTAGTAGACACCACTCTTTCAGATTTTTCTTTTATTTAGGATTCTGGTGTTATCACTAGGCTGATTCAAGTCTCTAGCAGATTACAGAATTCTAAATGACATTTGGTTCTGCCATATGTCTTTGTATGTTGTGGCATTCCAGAGTGATATCATGATTTATCAAGTTTATCAATACTTAATTTATCCTTAATATAGTTTTATATAATCCATCTATTCATTTGACTTTTATTCTTAGTCACTAAATGCCTAAGTACAGACACATAATATATCCTGGAAGGTGGTATTTTGAAGCATCCTTATGCTGTAGTTTAGAAGTTTAGTAACTGATGAGCAGAAAGGCAATTGTATTGCATTATGGCATTTTTCAGATGAAATCTCAAAAGATGTGATTTTGAGATTGTACCAATAAACTGTGATAATTTACGTAGAAAATTAAGAGAGTAGGTATCAAATATATAAATTAAAATAGTTTTTTAGTTGCCTAGCTATCAATGTTGCATTTATTTAGCTCATTATACTGTATTATGCCATTAAGTCTATTTATGTGTATTTGGAGTCTGATAAAGTCAGGAAAAGGAATCAAGATAGAATTAGTATATAGGTTAAAAGAGTTTATAGACAGCAGCAGCAACAAATTCAATGATATTCTGGAAATATTTTGGTTTTACTAATATAGAGATTTTTTTTTTTTTCATATTGAACAGAATAAATGCAGATTATGAAGGCTAGTTAGGAACTGAACATATAAAAATATTTTTGGGCTGCAGTGGTTTGCCCATTCAATAGCGCTCTACGAAATGGTAAGTGTAAGAGCTGAAATAATGTGGGAAATTGCTAAAGCAAAAAGAAATGACTACAAGGAAATTAGGTTGATGTTGCACATTTCTTTGGAGGTTGGTTGTTCTCTTTGTTTTATTGCTGTATTGCCCACAATAATTCATTCTCATATCAACAACAAAAACGAAAACTTACAAGTACCAATGCAGAAGTATTTGGCTAGAAACTCAATTATCTCAAAAATGAAATATAAATACATAGAAGGAGGGAATACATAAAGCAGAAGAATTTATACTTCTGTAATTATTATTTTCATCTCTAGTAAAGCCATGAATAATTTGCTTCTGCTATGCCTTTCATTTGATCTTTACCTAGAACAATATTCCAACTGAATGCTCTGGACTGTGAACAGAGTTCAGTTGCCTTAGAACAATATAGTCAAGAATTTTTTCTTTGTGTTTGGTCCGTATTTTGCAGTTAATGTAAAACTTTAAAATTTACCTACGTATATGTACTGTGAAGTCAGTTTAGAAAGAAATTTTGTAAATAACAGGTGAATATATTTCCACTCTGAGTAATGGCTGCAGAAGCCTGAATTCTGAACATAAGATAATACATTATATTTCTTTCTGTTAGTCATTGGTTGTTAAAAGCTTAATCAGAAGCACAGTGAAGCCAATTGAAAGAATCTACTAATTCAGGGTTTAAATTAGTAATGGTTGTTAACACACACGCCCGAGACACACCTGGGAAGCTGCACGGGTCTTTTTCCCTTTGTTGTTCTCTCCAAGGTCACATATACAATTCCTTGAATAATGGAAGCAAGTTAGATTTATATATAAATATATATATATATGTATTTATCTGTGTGGTATAAATATAGCAACTAAAACGTTCACTTGCTGATGACTGTTTTCACTGTATATTTTGATCTATAAGATCAAACAGGTGTAAAAATGCTGATGTTAAATCTCCAGTTTTCTTCATTGAAATCTGGGACTTCCTTTTGCTTCTTTGAAATCATTATCGTAACTACACTCTTTGGATTCTGCTTTCTCCCTTAAAAAAAAAAAAAAAAAAAAAAAAAAACTTTGGAAATAAGATCAAACATAGATAATCTTAAATTCCATTGATTTGATAAAATCAACTATTTATTCACAAAAAGGTTAATACTTGTTTTGTATGGAAGTTTTGTATGGAAGTTATGGTTAGAGATGAGGATGAAGATGTATTAGCAGACAACTACAAGCAAACCTTGCTAATAACTTTTCATCCCCCAGTGTATCTGTCAGATAATTGTTCGTTTAATCTTTGTGAATGTAATTATTCATGAATCTTTAATACAAATTCAGTAAAGGTTCTTATGTGACTTAGGAGCCTAAGTCTCATAATCGTGAATTAATTACATGAGTAGAAACCAGAGACCCTTTGACAATCAATTAGATTTTCTAGAAAACAGAATTTAGGCATATGAACATTTAGGCATGGAACATTTTTATCCTATATTTTTCCTACAAAGCAGAGAGAAAAATTTCTGCTATCAGCTATTGAATATGAAAGGAGGATACATATGTAAATATTTCAAAAAAAAAAATAAACTTTACATGAATGAAAACAACAGCCATTCTTCTCGGTAAACTGTAGGTCCAACAGGAGGAAATAGATGAGCATATATCTGTTTTCTCATGAAACATATACTTCAAACCCTCTGATCATATAGAAACCTCCCAATGCAAAAAAAGCTTTACACAGTGTCAGGTGTTTAGTTTTCCTAAAATGAGCCTGACCAGTAGGTCAATTCTGAAATTTGTTCAGAAGCAAGTGAAAGAAATGTAACAAAGAGGAGTGATATACTAATGAAGCTCCTGAACATAAATTTCTACTACAGGTACTTTTAAAAGTGGTCTGATTAGTAGTCTGTTTGCAGGAAGTTTGCATGCTGTTCTTGTGACTCTTCTTGGATTTCTCTGTGGTAAAAGACCAAAGTTTCAGATGTCACCACCATCAAACAGCAGGAATTAATGTCTGCTGCCCTCATAAACTTCCGTTAGATAACTTCCCTGATGTCTCTGACAGTAAGCCTTTGTATGGCCTTGGAGATACTGAAGTACTGTCTAGGGCTGGTGGCCAAATTAAAATTATTTACTTATACAGCACAGACATGTTATTAAACATACATAAATTAGTCCAATGAAGTGCATACTACAGAAGAGGAGGAGTGGATCTGCTTAAGAGAAAATCTGATAACAGTAAACTATTGTTATTGTACTCACATTACTAGACAAATTTGCTCTTTTTTGCATAAATGGAAGACTATTATGCAAGTAATTCCCTATATTCAAAATATATATACACACAGAAAGTGTGTGAATTACAACATATGGGCTATATGTAGTGATGTGGAAATTAATATATATATATATGATCATATGCTTTATTCTGGAGAGCTTTTTCTTTCAAAAATGAACCTCCTTACCTCAGTCATGAATAAAACTTATGTATTGTTATACCACTTGAAATCTTAGTCAGACTCACATATCAAGCTGACAAGAAGCCCATTATGAAAAATAGAAATGAAAATACCTTATAAGTAATTGTCGTCTTGACTAATACTTAATACAAAAAAAAAAAAAAAGGGGGGGGTGGAGATGAAAGAAATGGCTATGTGTAATTTTAGTTAATGTCTTCATCCGGTAATGGGAATTGCTAGAAGTTTAACCACAAGAAAATTCTCAGAAAAAGTTGTACATACACAATCCGAATACGTGTGTTTTTGCTTTGGTTGCTTGGCTTTTGTTTGTTTTCCTAAGAACAGAAATATGAAATAGGGTTCTATTTCTGCATCTCAGTATTTGAGATGGGGTGTTCAACTGATTTTTAAGTTTTAATCATTTTCTTATGAAATAGTATAAAAATAAATGCATCCCATGTAGTGTTTATCATCCTTATTCCTTATTATACAGTTTTCTTTTGTGTACTTTGAAACAGCAGTATATTTAATAGAAATGTTACTGGCAACATTTGGCTTTCTGTCATTTCTTTCTAAGCTTCTTCTGTAGTAAGGAGAAAGGTGGAAGCAGGGCAGGTCTCAGTGCAAGGCTACTGAAGTATCCTGTTAGGTCTATGTGGCATATGAAACAGCATCTCAAATAAATAAATTCAGATAGCTTGGCAATTTGAACCTATTTGAAACAAATTGAGTTGTGACCTGCAAATGTCACAGGTTTCAGTGTTTATCCAAGTAGATCTGAACAAAAGCGTGCTTTGATCAAGACAGAGCATAGCATACAGATAATCCATGACTCGTTGCTCCATGCAACTCGTTGCTCCTCTAGCTAATTACTCAAATACTGTCTTTTTGAAAGCATGTAACTCAGCTCTTTAGAGAAATATCTTCTTTTTTGGTTTATCAAGTGCTTCCCCTGACTAAAACTCCACATGAAACAGTGTTTAATGTTCATAGTCATCAGTCACTCTGCTTAGAGAGAAAAGTCGCTAGTTCTTATGCAAAAAATCCTCCCACTCCAGAATGTTTTACAGTGTTACTTCAGAAATCTGCCTCTAGTTCATGTACTTTAATGTCAATAGAATGTGAGAATGTGCTTTTTTTTTTTTTTTTTTTTTTTTTTTTTCTCTCCCCTAAACTTTAACATTTTGGCAGTTGTGCAAGTGATCAATTGACCATCTGATAGACTCAGTCAAGTTGCATGTCAGACTTCTCAAATTGCTGACTGCAGCTGTTATGAAGTCTGGAAACCTGACTGAAAGCAAGTTCTAGTTTGATTTTTTTGACTCCTTAACCTTTTCAGTGAGTTCCACCCCTGAATTCCAACCAGCCTGAAGAAAGGCCAGGTAATTACTTTGTGATAAGAAGAGCAGCACTGAAGGATTTGCCTGGGGCTCGTAACACTGATGGTCTGATAAAACTCAACAAAGTCCAGGGCCCCAAAAGACTGCCGAGGCTGGATCTGCTGTAGGCTAATATGCTTAGAGGAAAGGTCAGGCAGTTGTGGAAGGCCGAGCAGCAGACTGCCTCTCAGCTCTGTGGCAGGTGGTGTTCAGAAACTGAGTGGGAGACAGGGATTGATATAAATGAGTTAACTGATTCTCCTTTTCTTTAGGCCCACATTCCCCAGAGTGTGAGCAGGTGTCTGTGCTGTCATTACAAACAACTGGAGCTGTTATTTGAGCCTTCTGCATAATTGCAGTGGGACAGGAAGACCTGGAGTGTCAGGGCCGAGGTCTAAAAGGTTACCTCCACCCTTCTTTTAAACAAAGTCATGCATTTTTATCAGAAGGAGTTGTTCACATCAGAAGATAATTCTTTCTGTCTTCTCGATGCTGGCATATTTCTAGAGAAAAAAAAAAAAAAAGTGTTCTTGCTAGTGTCCTGTTATCTCAGCCATCCATCCTGATAGGTGTGGTGAAATGGTTCTGTTGTCAACCACTGAAAAATCATAGAAGCTTTTAAACTTCGGTTTATGACAGGAACCAGAATAACACGTGGATAATTCAAACAGGTGAAGGACACAGTAGTGGTTTTAAAACACTTTTAGTCATTCTCACCTCTGCCTTGTTTTATCTGAGTGCAGTCAGATGGCCAGGTGCCTTCAACATAGCTATAGCTTTCAACAGTGGCTTCTACAAGTAGTGATTACAGACTAAATGATGGAGGACTGCTGGGATTCCTCTTGAACTTGTTATAAATACAGTAGCCTTCATTTGTTTGAAGAAGGTATTGTAACTAAGGAAGAAGGACAGACTAATTATCAACAACCAGAAGTCAATTGTCTTTTAAGACTTGTCTCTACTTAATAATCTTCTTTACCAGTGTCCTTTTTTTCAAAGAGATATAGTGGAATTGACTTAAAAGTATTGTAAGAGATAAATGCCTTACACCTGGGCACAAATTTGTCTTAGGAGTAAAATTAATTTATTCATTGGGATTATCTCACAGTCAGAAATTGCATATCTTCTTAATTATGTATTTAAATATGAATTGTGTTATTAGCCATTGCAGAAAAAGGAGTTGGAAGAAGTTTGACCAACTCTCAGGCAAATTCTGTAAGATTTTTAAGTTTTCTATTTAAATATGATGCGCGGCAAGAATTGTCTATTAAAATCTTACTAAATACCAGTCAGACCATAAATGCACTTTTCTTGAAAGAAAGTTGAAAAAAAAAAAAATAATTTATATACTACTATTTACCTTTCAGTAATCTCAGTGTTTTCAAGCAATTCTGCATCTTTCATTGTTGTTCTCTGTTTCTTCTCTCTTCATATTAGTCAGAGCAGATATTTAAAAAAACTTTTGGACTGGCAACCTAGAAACTGAAGAAAATTTTCTTCTCTACTGAAATAACTGAGTAAGAAGGAATCACTTTCAGTGGGTGAGTTGTGACCCAACCTGTCACTGGCTTCTTTTCTGAATCAGCTAAACAGCAGTTATGTCTCAAAATTTTATGGAAATTATGAAGTTGACTTAACTACCTGTTTCTATGTAAGCTACTGAACAGCCACCATCAGATAGTATTTAGTCTTCCAGGATTTCCTGACTGATGGTTATGAATGTAACTGGGAAAGCACCTTCAAATGGGTTAACTTAAATAACTATTCAGGTATACTGTCTAGTCCCACATTTGCTTTATTTCTTGATAGGTTTTGAGGGATGAAGGGAGGTGTTTTTGGTAAATTTTGTTATTTCTGTCTTTACTTAAAGACTGAACTATAAGGTTTGTTGCCAATTAAAATAATAATGTCAGGACAGAAAACTCTGCTATTATTTACACTATGAAAATGATTTAGTTGCTGTGCAGTTCTCTGAATGTAAATGAAGATAGAATTTGGATAAACCTTGAACAGCTTCTGTTTATACAATCAGATTTGCGGTTTTACTACTATAATCTCAACATGGAACTCTGACAAAAAACAAACCTACTGGAAAGATAATATTTTTGCTTGATTTAGGAGAGGAATTGAAGTAACATAATAATATTGGGCAATGATAACAGTATTCAGCAAAGGAAAAACTGCATTTCCTTGTAAGCTTTTTGTCTGTTTGAAAAATATACTAATTATTTACTGAGGATAAACAGTTTTGACAAAATTTGAAACCTTTGTTCTAATTTCTTTGCTCTTAGAAAGCTGTTGTATTTAACTTGCATGGTGAATCCATAGATGTCCTAAAATGATGGTGTTCATCTGGGTATATGAGGTATAACAGATATGTGGGAAGGACAGTTGTCCTGTGATTGAAAGGCCTTTTGTGTATCCCAAAAAATAAAGGTTGGCATGACCACAATTTTTTCATATGTGAAAGGTTGAAGTCACAAGAAATTGAAGTGGTTTATCAGGTTTTAGTTGTACATTCATGGGGAAACTTCGCTGGCTCGAGTGGAAGACAGAGCTGCAATGCTCTTTTTCAAGATAGGGTGATATAAATGGGGAAAATAAACCCAAAACTAAGAAGGGAAGGGGTGTCCTGTGTAAAATTTGAACATGGCTAGAGGTGCTCTGTCAAAATAGTAGAACTGTAATCAAAAGCAGCTGTGGGCATTATTTCATTTCTGTTGTCACCTCTAGGTCAGTGTATGGAGGTCATTAGTAACTTTTTCTGATAGTGACTGTGTGCAGGTACTTGCAGACTCTGGTGCTCATGCATACACAGCAAAGATTTAAAAAAGCACTCTGGTGCCTTGAAATGACTTCTTCTCGGAATGAGTGTCTGTGGCAGTGCTAAATGTTCCTTTCCTAGCAAAGAAGTGCCATAGGCACTTTTAATTGAATTTAGAAGCTGATAGAAAGAGCCAAACTGTATGCTGAAATCCTGCTGTCTATCTGCAGTGTAAGTCTAGCAGACAGGAACAGCAAAAGCTTCTGACATTCAGTAAACCCTGAAAGAGGGCTCCAGAGGGACTGCGTCTTGGAGTTGAACTGTAACCTTTTTCTTTGTGGGCGTCACAGTATTTGTCTCACTGCAAAAAAGAGCTATCTCGTGCTCTAAACTTGATGTTGCCTATGACACAGGCATCTTTCCCTTGAGAGGTAAGATAAACCTGCTAATTTGTTTCATATAGGTATTAAAGATTTCTGCGTTCTTGCTGGGATAGATAAACCAACTCCTTTCACTAGTTTCCTGGCAAAGAGTTTCCTCTATTGCTACCACTGCAGCACTGCATATAGTAGCTTACCCCCATCTTTAAAAGTATGGTTGTTGGCCTGCCAGTCTGTATAGTGAATTGCTTGGGAGAAAAGCACTATTGTTACAATTGTAAGGGGAAGAACAGGTGCTGTCCTAGTTGCTGTATGTGAGTTGTAAGAAAATAGAATAATGGACAGGTTGTTGCCTGCAGGTAGTTTTCAGTTGCCTGCAATTTTGTTAGAGGAGTTGGGAACGTTCTCCCAGAAACGTTTTTTGTGGATTCATTATTAACTGAATTCTGCCCAGCTGAACGAAACATTTAGTATTTACCAGATAATATATAGGTGAGATTTTCAAAAGCAGACTCTGAAAGTTTTGAAAGTGTCAGCTGGCATTGTTTTGTTGAATTTTTCTACTCCTTAAAATGAGGAATTACGTATTTTTACAAGTTGCACTATTTAGTACGAAATAGTCAGGACTTTATTCATATCACTTATCCATACTGAAGGTGGGTCTGAAGAAAACTATTTCACAATAAAAAACATAATGTTTTTGTGTTTTCTGCAAAAAACAGTGTCTGAGAAGTAATTTGCCTGTTCATGTTGTAGCCACTGATCTTGGAAATCTGAGGGAACCCTTCTCTCTGTGGCATTTTATCAGGCAGATCTCATTAGAACTGAATGAGTTTAATTGAATTGTGTGTTTTCCATTAAGTGTTATGATTTTGGCAGATATATTAATACTAGTATTAATTTATGCCATTTTTTTCTGTCTAGTTTAAGTGTAGCTAGTCTATGAGAGTAGAAGGATCAACTTCCTACATCCTTCCTTTACTTGGTTATAACACTTTACAGTAAACTTGGAGAACTTTGTTATTAGTTTATCTAGAGAGATCTCAAGATTTCAGAAGAAGAAGAAATAACACGTCTTAAGTGGACTGCATAGAGGTGTGTTTGTTTTCCAGACTACACTGGTATAATTTTGATTAATTGAAAATAGAATAACTAGAATAACCCTGCTTAAAATGTATCCTGTATAGTCTAAATCTCCATGTTCAGTTGGTATTTATTCTTACTTTAAGACATACACTATTCAACTGAAAACTTTTACCTATACATTCTGCTGTTTTGATTGAAATGATGGGGAACATTTGCCGTCTTTCCTATTCACTTCAAAGTTGGTAACTTTATCATCTCTACATATGCCAGATACTGCTCTGCAGCATCTGGCTGTTAAGCTGTTTAATCTCCCTGGGAGAATCTTGGTTTAAGTCCATGACTAACAATCATATAAAAATATGTCCAAGCCAGATGCCTTTCAACTTGTGTAGCTTTTGATATTGGGATATTGGGGTGTATAATGTAGTCAGTCTAGTTCTCAAAAGTCTCCAAGTAAATCCCCCTTTCTGACCTTGTTGGGAGTTTGAATATATTACTTATTTTTGTGGTTTCATCTTGAGATCTTCTACACACAAGATGTATGTTTTATGGCATCAGCTCTTTGACATTTCAGAGTATTGCTGCTTGAACACATTTGGTTGTGGAGACCAAAACTATACATGTGTTAGGATAATTAAAAGAGTAAGTAAAAACAAATACAAAAAGCAAGTTTATATACATATGTTTAGAAAAATCAGTAATACTTTAAGTTGCTGAGAGATTATATGAACACTGGAAAAAAAATAGTCAAGGTCTTGTATTATTGCTTCTTCTGTAATAGTTTTTAGAAAATTATTAAAGCTGGAACATTTAACTTGATTCTGTAGTATAAAATTTCAATTTGCAATTTCGGAATAATCTTCGTAGTTTCCTAAGAGTGTTGCAAAAAGGCTTCTACTTCACTGAAAACAGCATAATCAATTATTCAGGAGTGCTAGAAAAATTAACCTATTTTTCCATTTAAAACTACAAAAGTTAATTGGAGGACAATAAATACTTTTTATTTAAAGATTTTATTTTATGTTTGAATTTGGATTATTATGGTTATTTAATTTCAAATTTCAACTTGAAATTCATTTTTTGAAGTTAGTAAATTATTATTTTTTAATGTGTTGGTCTTCATTTCTCAAACTACACAGCTTTTACATTTTTACCTCTTAGCTGTTCTCTGCCTAGTTTTTCCTTCCTGAAAAGGAAAGGGTTTTGCTGCAACAGTTCTTTCCCAAAATTGATTTTCACTTTTTTCTTGCAAAAAAAAAAAGCGATTTATTTTTCTAAGTTGAATGTTTTTCCCCTGATAGAAGAAATCTCTTCACTGCAAAAGTGAACAGAAAATAATTGAATAAACTAATAATTTAGACATTATTAGTAGTATGATCCAAACAAGGAAAGAGAAATTCAGAAAAATAATTAAACTTATCTAGATTCCACAGTGAGATCTTCCTAATAGCTCTGAACCTTTATCCGAATTCTACCATGTCTATCCTTAATGTAATTTTGGCCATTGCTTTACAGTGTTCCAGTGCTTGGCAGTGTATGCACAATCAGTGCAGAGTAAATACCAACATGTACAACAAAAAAGCAAAGCAAAACACTGGGATCTTAGAAATATGTGTGGCTTTAAATTAAATTAGTTAATGTTGTATGATTCCAGCCCACTCCATTGCTTATTTATGAAAGATTTGCAAATGGTTCAAGTCCTATGGTAATTCTCAACTGACTGATTACACATAACATCCACAGACAGCTCTGATTTATGTTTCTTGAAGATGTAATAAAAAAACTTAAATTCTAATGAATGCAAAATGTTACCGTTACATTCTAGCTGAATTCTTTTGTAAAGGAAGGTTGGGGTGAGGTGGGCATAGGGGAAAGGGAAAGAAAAATAAAGGTGCGGTAGGATGAAAAGGCTTTAATCACTTCAAGTTCTGTATAGGTTTCTAATGAAATTTAACTACCCAAATTGGACGTGTGACCATACAATGAGCTGTAAAGCCTTTACTTGCAAAAGGTATTGAAGTTTCAGAAACTTTCTTTAGAAGTAGAGCTCCTACAATTGGGACGTAATTCAAACAAACACTGAAAGGTCGAAATGCTTACTTTTGCAATAATGTCTTTTCATTGCAACACAGTACATAATATTCTGCAAAACCATGACTTTGCAAATTCACACAGTCATTGAGGTTGGAAAAGACCTCCAAGATCATCTGGTCCAACCGTCCCCCTACTACCAATATCACCCACTGAACCATGTCCCTAAATTATTCCAAATTTGTCAAGTTATTCAGTTTTTGAGGGGAAAACACAGAAGACTGGTACAAATAATAATAATAATAAATCAGAGAAACTTCACCTAAGAATCTATTTTATAGGTATTGAATGATAATCACAACATACAGCTGGTGGGTGTGGGTGTGTGTAAACATTATTTTACACTTTCACTTGTTTAAAATAAGAAATTTCTGTATGATTTTTTTTTTAAAGCACAAATGTTTTTATCATTTCATATTTCAGTTGTCTTCATCAAGTCAATGTTGTCTTCCATATCCTCCCAACATTACATTAGTATATTTATAAAAAGAGCAAAGAAAATAGTTAAGCTGAAGGGTGAAAAAATGGACAAGGACCTTTTACTCCTTTGTACCAATAACCTTTGGGTTTTTCTTTTTTGGTAAGTTATTTTCTACCAAAAGCTTCAGAGAAAATAGGCCTTTTGAACAATTTTAGAAGTGTTGTTACACTGTTTTCACTCTGATGTAATGATTTTATTACGTTTTGGTATACTAATAGCTGTACTTTCTGCTACAATCACTAGGGGTGAAGTGAAAGATATGACCTCCAAGTGACTGTTAAACAAGTTGATGTTGATTATGTTATGTATTGTGTACTCTTAATTTCTAATTCACAAAATACCATCTGAAATTATTTCTCCTTTTACTCATTTTAAACATTGTCATATAGAATCATAGTATGACTTAGGTTGGAGGGGACCTTAAAGATCACCTATTTCCAACTCCACCGTCATGGGCAGGGATGCCACCCTCTAGATCAGGTTGCCTAGGGCCTTGTCCAACTTGGTCTTGAACACCTCCAGGGATGAGGCATCCACAGCTTCTCTGGGCACTGTGCCAGTGCCTCACCACCCTGAGTGAAGAGTTTCCACATAACATCTAATCTAACTCTCCCCTCTTGTAGTTGGAAACCATTCCCCCTTGTCCTGTCATTGTCTGCTCAAGCAAAAAGCCACTCCCCATCTTTTTTATAAGCCCCATTTAAGTACTGAAAGGCTACAGTGAGATCTCCCTAGGGCTTTCTTTTCTCTAAGTTGAACTGCCCCAGCTCTCTCAGCCTTTCTTCGTAAGAAGGGGCCCCAGACCTGGATGCAGCACTCCAGGTGGGGTCTCACAAGGGCAGAGCAGAGGGGCACAATCACCTCCTTTGACCTTCTGGTCACACCTATGTTGATAAAGCCCAGGATGCAGTTGACCTTCTGGGCTTCAAGCGTGCACTGCTGGCTCATGTTGAGCATTTCATCCAGCAGAACCCCCAAGTCCTTCTCTTCAGGGCTGCTCTCAGTGCTTTCTTCTCCCAGTCTGTGCTGATGTCTGGGATTGCCCTAACCCAGGTGCAGCACTCTGCACTAGGAATTTTTGAACCTCATTAGGTCCACAGGGGCACATTTCTCAAGCTTGTCCAGGTCCCTTTGGATGGTATCCATTCCTTCTGTTGTATCAATTACACCACTCAGCTTGGTGTCGTAAAGTATGTTTGTGATCTTCTTGTGTTTGGTTGGTTGGTTGTTTTTTGTTTGTTTTTGTTTTGTTTGTTTTTCCTATTCCTATATTTATTATCAGTCATAATAGATGTTAGAGATCAATGTTGTGGTTTTTAATACAAGACTTCCAAGGCTTATGCTAATGCTGTCTAGACTGTTTTTATGTAAATTTTCTAAATGTGACCTACTTTCATCTCTGTCACTGCATCTGCAGATTCTCCTATTCATGTCCTCTTAATTCATCCAAGTTTAATGATGAGTCCTGCCTCATTAACTGGACTTGGAGAACACATATGGGAGACCTCGATGAGGCCAGAACTCGTTTCTCAGTCATGCCAAGAACATGTCAACATGTTTATTCAGCTCATTGTGTCCCAATGATCTCAAGTAAATCTATATATTTTTACTTATTATTAATGGATGTTGAGATCTATTTCGCAAAGTTTAACAAAACTACTTAATGATGGTCTGTCCATCTATACTTTTCATGATGAATTACTAACATACATTTTCAAACATGCAGATGCAGGAAGAAAAATTAAATTTTAATGATGAATTGCTTTGAGTATTGAAAAGAAGAAAATATTGCACTTTCAATTTGTGCCTTGATGATAACTTTGATTCTAGCTTCTGCTAGAGTTTAATGCCTTTTGTTCCTTTGTAAATGTGGCAGTTTGTTGAATCCTATTTGATGCTATTTTCTGTTTTTCCTTATCATTTACTAGCTAGACAGTACTAGCAGAAAACCTTGCAACATATTTTACTAAAGAAAACTGGAGTGAACATCAGATGTTTTGGATAGCTATCTATGAAGCCAACTGCATTTGTCAATTCGTTATTTAGATCCTCTGGAATGCCTCAGCTATTTCATAACCCATTCCAACTTTCATTTAAATAATACACTGTTACCAGATTCAATTCTCCTATTATTTTCATAAGCAATAGTGCTTATGAAAGCAATATTAATATCGGCATTATATAGTACATAATATTTCTTGATCATTACGAGGAAAAAATAAAAGTGCCTTGAGTTACCAAGTTTATAGGTTAATTGAACAATAATAGAGTTTTAGGAGTAACTCCTTATTCCATCTTTCTGCCCCCAAGCTTACCTGTGCTTGACTGCATGTTGAGATGGTAAATTTTGCTTCTGACTTAGTTGTTGAAAATGTTGTATGCTTTGTGGAGATTATGGTTCCATACTAAGATTTGGATGCAGTTCATTGCTAGATGTTCTTGTCACAGTACACTTCAGTGAAATCTAAATGCAATACTTCTGACAAGGAACAATGTACATACAAGATCAGAAAAATGCCTTGAGAGGCATTTCAGAGATGCTTAGGCAGTCTTGCTAAACACGCATGAATTAATTGGGCATAATAATAATGATAATAATAATAATAATAATATTTGTTACTTTAGTTGTGCAGAAAGCTGAAAATACATAACTGATGTAGAGCTTCAAGTCTTTCACAATTGGTTACTTTATGAATACTCCTTGCCTACTTAGATATTCTGTGTGTTTCACAATTCTATTGGTTACTAATTATTAGATTATAATTGTTTTACATGCAAATCATTTAGGTATGGGAGTTATTCAACATGTAGCCTGCTACTGATATATCAATAGGAAATTTTTACCTCAGCAGATGAAGTACTTCTTGATTCAAAAGATTCATGCAAGACTGAGAGTTTTTTAAATCCTCAGATATAATTGTAAAGGGGTTTGTAATTGATTTCTAGGCTTTCTGTTGGGTTTCTACACCCCTGTGAATTGTAATGTAGGGATAATTAGTAACTTTAATACTGAAGAGTTCGTGTTACTGAAATATATACTATAGAGTTACTGAAATATATGCTATATTCTGGTACACAGAACACAGTTGCATTCATTGCTTTGGTGTTCAAATTAAAGACAAAGCAGAGGATCCTAAAATTAGCAAATTCAAATTCAGATGTTTTTAGTACATCAGAATCACTGAGATTATTAATTTTCATGCTTAGTTGTGTTTTTTTCTTTTGAAAAAAGAAAATGAATATTTCTAATATGAATATTTTTCATAGATTTTTTTTTTTTTTAATATGAAACAGACCTGCTATGAACATAAGTGAATGTATCATTGTGTGAGGGTTGTATTTGGACTAGATTTTCCAAAAGTGAATGTACATTTGCAATTAGCTATGACTCACAGGACATTAAAATTCTGCAGTAGATTAGTTTAATTGTATATAAAAACTGAGAAAATGCAAAACTTAGAGTAACTTTCCTAATAGCATTAGGAAAAACAAACAAACAAACAAAAAAAAACCAAACCAAACCAAAAAAAACCACACCCTCAGTCATGTTAACAGTACCACATTAACCAAACCAAGGGAAATCTTTAAAGCATTTACTTATAAAAATTAATTTGAATTCAGAACATGTTCCATGCTGAGTAGATGGAACTGAACCCTAACCAGGCTAAATATTCCATTCAAGTAGTTCAAAAACTCTGAGGTTTAGTAGGAAACTGAGGGATTTCCAAATGCAGACCTAGGATGCAAAGTCAAGTGTTTTGAATATCACTGCACTCAATGCCCTGATTGTCCTTTGACTTGTGAGTTGGCTTTTACAATGTTTTAACATATAGTTGAAAATATTATTCAAAAGGAGTTACTGAGGTGAACTTGTTAATTTTGCAGTGAATTTCTTGTTTGGGGATTATGGGTACTGAAAGTAAAGATTGAATAAGTGTTTTTGAGAACTGTCTATAACTTAAGATTTGCAGATTTTTTTTTATTTCTATTTTTTTGAGGGTGTAATAGTCCTTCATTCCTTTCTCTGTCAAGCATTTAGCAAGTGCTAATATCAGAATTTTTCTTAACTGCCCAGTGTCCTAGTATGGTTGTATGTACAGTAATATATTTGTTTTCATTTATCTGTTTTTAAAAGAATTCTACAAATGGAAAATAATTTATACTTCAGTCCTATATAGGTATAAACATGTCTTCCTCAGCTGATACTATCCTAACGTAAATGTGATGCCAATTTAATATGGTATCTCATTTTTCTGTATGTGTCCATAGATAATATAACCTAAAAGATTTGCTTACGTTTCCTAGATAGTTTGCATTAGTGATTATATAACATGTTTAAGTGTAGGTTAAGGCACTTGGCATTATGCACTTTCTCTCCACGGTCATTTCTTTTATTAAAGTTCAGTTTTAGGGACTATTTCCTCTTCATCAAGGCCAGGTTGGATGAGGCCTTTGAGCAACATGATCTAGTGGGAGGTGTCCTTGCCCATGTCAGGGGAATTGGAACCAGATAATCTTTAAGGTCCCTTCCAACCCAAACCATTTTATGATTCATTCTATTTAGGATTAAAAAAATTCACATACTGTAAGTGGTTAAAAACATTGCACTATAAGCGATACACAGCACTAATACTTTTATTAAACCCAGTGATATATTTAAAGATATCTTCAAACTTTTTTTTTCCCTCCCAATAAAAACTACACAAGCATTTTCAAGGGAATGACAAAGACACTGCTGCAAGTAATGGTTATTTGTACCTTGTCATGCATCAACATTGTCACTTCGCAAATGTAGCATGAAGAGCTCAAAATTACCAGTCTGAGTCATATTCAGTGACTTTTTTTTTCCTCTCCCATCTTCATTTTTTGCTATAATATGTATTATGTTTATTTATCTCTTTCCTAAATTGCTGATCTGAATTACAACTATTAAGGAATATGGGGTATCTGGAATGTATTGGTCAAGACTGAGTGAGAACAAGGATATAGATTTAAGCAAGTATGATTTAAATAGCGGTATGTGTTTTTTCTTTCTTATAAAACCCATTTTTTTTAAATATGGTTGTTTCAAAAGGAATGGGAACCGAACAATAAAAAATGTAGATGGAAAAGCATAATGTTAAATACAGGAAGAGCCATCTGAGGGATGAGATGATAGCTCTGTTGCTAGAATGACAGCTATTTAACACTGAATCTGACAGAGCATTGCAGAATGGGATGTAGGAAATAACCCTGAAGTACCTTAGAATGTGGACAAACCCTTAATAAACTGATTCACATTTTCAAAAGTAATTTTTTAAATGTGTACATGGCAATCTTAGCCCATTAGTTTTCATGAGCATGTTATTTTATAATTGCAGATGGAACATCTGTTAATAGTTTGGGTATTGAGATTATTGAAAGTGTTTAATATTTCACTTTTGCATCTGTGCAAAGCTTCATCATTTTGAAAAGTACAAAACGTGAGTGCGTGCTTTTTTTTTTTATGCAGAGATATAGAAATAGTTGATCTCCCAGTTCATCTCTTTAACTACAAACTCAAAAAGGAAAAGTATACTGTGATCAAATAAAAAAAAAAGTTTTCGCTCTTCCCTTCCTACTAAAAAAAAAACTATAAAAATTGTTTCAGACCCAAAGGCACATTTTGTTTGATCTGAATAAAAATTAAAAAAAAAAAAATAATAATTATTCAGGATTTGTGTTGTTGTTGTTGTTTGTTTTTGTTTGTTTGTTTGTTTTTTGTAAAATGATTTTTTAATCTCATTTCTGAAGTTGAATATGTTCTAAATAAACCCTCAGGAAGTGGCTAAACAGCACACAGCCTCTCATTAGTTGCCCCCTCTTCTGCTGTGGGGTGGGGGAAGCAGAAAGGAAAGCAAGAAGATTTGTGTGTTGAGATAAAAAATGTTTACTAAGTGAAGAAAAAAAGATAGAAAGAAAACAAAACAAACACGATTTAAAGACAATCACTCGCCATCTACCAAAGGTAGAATGATGCCTAGCTAGACCATGAGCAAAAGATGGCTAACCTCCCTAAACCCTCTTTTCCCTATTATGTCTGAACACGACGTATGCCGTGGAATCTCTCTGTGGTTAGTTTAGGTCATCAGTCTGATTTTGTGCCCTCCCAACCTTTTACATACTCCCTAATCTAATTCACTGGGGAGCGCAGAGTAAGAAACAGAGAAGGTTTTCATGCTGTGCAAACTGTTCAACAGTAGCTAAAACAAATGTGTTATTACTATTGTTTTGATCACATGTGAAACAAGGCACCATATAAACTGCTGTGAAGAAAATTAACTCCATCTCTGCCATAGGATGCAATAGATGTATAGAGCACCATAGGATGGCAATGAGGAGAAAGGCCTAGGAAGCTGACATTTGGAAACAATTGAAACACCTAATGTTGGAAAAAGAACAGAAGGAAGAGAGTTGGAAATTGAGGAATGATAACAGTCTTCTGTACATCAGAAGTTATTGGAAAGGAGTGATCCCTGCTGAAGGTGGAAAGGATATGTAGCAGGTTTACTGTAGCAAGTTTTTTTCAAGTATAATATTGGGAATCACTTCCTAATAGACTTACAGACTTAAATATTGGATTGTAAGGGCCAATAATATCTATCACCGAAGTCTTTCTGAACAAGTTAGGAGAAACATTTATCAAAAAGGATGATGGTTGACCTTGTGAGAGGTGTAGAGTGATGAAAAAGGAAAAAAAAAAAAAATACCTGTTGATGGGACTGATTTTCTGAGTACAGAATAATGTAAATGGGTTCTAGAGCCAAGGTAGCCTAGTTTTCCATTCTAAATTTGTAAACATACTTCTAAATTACTAGTGTTTCTTTTTTGTATTGGTATTCAAAGTACAAGCATGTTCATAGTTCTGAATTTGTGAACAGACTAGTTTGTACGAGCTCTCTCACTTGGAAATAATGATAACATATTTCTGCCTTTTACAGCCTCTTTTCAGAGTCTCACAATACATAAAACTTCAGTGATTTTCCCATAGATTTCAAGACTCTTGTTTTCCTTAAACAGTGGCAGTAATGGGATAAATTAATTAAACTGGTCACTTAAACTAATGACCATCGCTTTGAAGAGGCAAATAAACTGCTCATGGTCATGTGGAAGACATTCTGTGAGAATGAAGTGCAAGAATAATACAAAGCCACTCAGATAAGTATTCTGTGGGGTTTTCATTTATTTATTTATTTATTTTCCAGGGGACATGAATTGATTTTCTCTTGGGAATTACTTTATGCGAATTTTTGGAACGTGGCTAGTTCAGCAAGTAGGTCTGTTCAAATTGGAGGTG
>CM021769.1:49903618-50005907 GCA_011076525.1 Nettapus auritus | reverse complement strand
TTTTTTTTTTTTTTTTTTTTTTTTTTTTTTTTTTTTTCTGTTCTAGTGGCAAGATATGTAATTCAAAGGCACAGAGGGAAACAAATGCATGTTTATGACATTCTTAAATTTGTTCTCCCCCATCCCCCAGCAACACATCTTGTTCATTTGAGTGGCAGCTGACGTGCAGCATATTGTATTGAATAAAGTGAAGGGCAGAATGAAACAATTAACTGTTCTTTCCAAGATGATGAAGGTACCAAGTAAGATTTAGAAGAGATGGTTATTAACCCTGTTTTTGTATGTAAATCATAGCAGAAAGAGGCAAGCGTGATCGCAGAAAGTTTATTTCTGCTGCTTTTTCCAGCCCCTTGAGCTCAAGTTATGCAAACTCATGTATCTTTCATGCTTGTGAATTAAATATATTTCCCACTGGGAAGTTCTGGAGAGCCTAGGAAATGAGGAAACATTCTTCCCTTCCTAGCTATCTTGTTAATGGGATTATTTAAAAAAAAAAAAAAAAAAAAAAAAGCTACCGTGGATTTATGAGTTTCTATCAGGCTTTCCCTTACAATAAACCACAACAGAAATCTGACATAAGCTAAACTTTTTAGGTATCATGCAGAGTACAAATTTCTTAGGCTTGATTCCACAGTAAAACTGAGCTGGATTTAGAGCTGTGAAGAAGTAGGTAGGATTTTGACTGAATGTTTCAGTCTGTTTTACTCGAATACAATGTGACTCATAATAAAATGAGAGCCTGTAGCAGAGCAACTGTACAGCTCTTAACACAGCATCACTGATACAATTGTTTTCAGTCTCTGAATTTGCAGTAAAAATCATGCGGTATTTGCATTTCTTCATTTTGTCTTGTACTTTCCTATCAACTTGAGAATGATTCAAGGATGAGTTGATTTGCATATGTCAGAATCTAAGACAAGGCTGAGAAATGTAGAAAATGCATCCATAGAATGTGTGCTTTATAATTTGAGGACATACAAATACAAATGTTTGGAGAAGTTTGTGTGCAACCTTTTTCTGATGCGAAGTGCCGTTACATTGAAACACATTGGCTTTCATGAGAATTTCATTAGAGTGGTTACTGAGGGCAAGGGAACAATCAAGAGTTGACTCATGCATTGCTGAGTTTACCCAGAATGGGGGACGTGGAAGTTTCTTTATTTCTGCTAGCTTATTTGGACATTTTGGAACTTGAATTGCAGTCAAGGTTACTGTACAGTTTATTAAAGTTTGTGCTTACACATTCTTAAAACTAGACACTTTTTTCTTTGTCTCCTTATTATCTAGTTTTCTTCTTTGGCTGTGAATTAAGTTTTCTTCTTGCTTTAACTCATGAAGATGTGAAGAATAATTAACAGAGGTCAATTTATAAAGTTATGCATGTCAGTTTGTCCTACTTATTTTCCCCTACCAGTTGTGTTCTAGAGGAGTTCCAGGGCTGTGTTTTAGAGTTATGAAATATTTTTAATTCTGTTGGGAATAATTAGTAATTAGTCTTGCTTTTTTTAACACTTTGTGTGAAAATTCTGAATCTATTAAATGTTTTTATTAGCTGTTGCTATTATTTTGAGTACTGAAGGCAATGTATTCTAACAATTTAAATAAACAATTTAGTATAAATCACGTATAATCCAGTAGGCATAACTCACAACACTGCTCTGCAATCTCACTAGTCTTCCACAAGACTGTGATAATATCTTAAACAGATTGGGGGGAAAGGCATACGTAGCTAGAAGTGTATTTAACTGCATTTTACGTCAGTGTCATCTTTAATGAAACTTGTGCTTCAAAAAAAAGTTCCTTGATGAGACAACATTAAATAAAAGATCGTTTGGGAGATATTTACAGTACGTGTCTGTTCTTTTAAACAGGTAATAGGAAAGGGAACAACTTGGTTTCCTTTTGTTGTGGTTTTATAATCGGTAGGTTCTATTTCAGTTTCCTTAATGCTATGATAGCGCTGGCAGGCAACATAGAAACAGACTTCAGCAGTGTGCAACATCTCTATTGCTTGTCTGAACTTTGGCACAAGAATGACAGTTGTCGGGAAAGACCTGAATTTATATACTGATTCCTAATAGAGTTTTCATGTCTTCTGTTAACTTCATTTTCTCTTTTCTCATATGAAACCTTATGAATTTTATCCGTACCTCAAACTTATTTTCTTTGGGTTAATATTTAGAGCCATATTTGCAGGCAAAATTGCTCTGATTCTGCTTGATGGGAACAGGCAAAAAATGTGTAAGTGTATATATGTACATATGTATAAAAAAGGTAGGTGGAAGTATAATAGGCAGTAATTTTATGTAAGGGAATAAATAATTCAGCTTTTCTAATGAAGGTATTTCTGACAAAGTCATTGCGTGTACTTGCTTGTCAAATAGGAACAGACTAATAATTTTTAGAAAAGTCTTAGAATTAATCTTTAGGAAGCTGTTGGCATCCTACTTCAATAGTCATGCACTGTGCTTATCCACTGACTATCTTACACTTTTTACTGTTTTTCAAGTGTCAGTCGACTGCTAAATATTTTGATAAAACATTTTTATCAATGAATTTACTTCTTAGTGCATGTATATTCTATTACTACCTGTGAATAAATCACATATTTTCTATCATTTTATATGGATTAAATCTGACTTTCTCTAATAAGAATATAAGTATTCTATCTCACATCAGTATGTTAGAGAAAACTTTGTATATCTTTTCAGTCATGATTAGAAAAGAAGTTGCTAGATGGCATCTTTCATGAAACTTCTTTTTAGCTTGACTTCTTAAAATTCAGAAAAATTGTATCATATCTAATAACAGAATAAATTTATGTAGGCCAGATTAGGCCAGTTCAATCTGGAATGACTCAAATTTGAAATAAAAAATGCAGCTGCTACTGACACAATTAAGTAATAGTTCCACTGTAACAGGTATACTTTATGTGTATTTTAAAGACTAAAATTTGACATGAACTTTTCCAGTTGGATAATTCCATTCATGCTAACTTGATTTTTCATATTGAGTATGTCCAGGACATCAGAGGATCACAAGGAACAGCAGGGTATCAATAAAACTAAAAGAAAGTAACCAGATGTCTCACAATGCCCAGTCAATGATATTGCACAGCAACCATCACTTCTCTTAGCTAATGTTGCTGGGAGACTGGATATACAAAGATGTTCTCTGTTCTTTCTTAATTCTTCTATCCCTCCTTTTCTGTATTTAGATTTGCCAATTTAGTGTTTTAATTCACATTTAAAAATATAATATTTATTTCCTTATGAAACGTTTCTGTTGCATAGGTTAGTGCACTTGATAGTTTTTTTTCTCTGACGTGTGAGGTTCCGAACTTAATTAGGCATTGTGGGCCAGCTTTGCTATGGTAAATTCAGCACCAATTACAGCAATCAAGTATTTCCTAATTTATTCCTCCCTCTATGTTATCTCGTATACTTCGCATTAATAACTGTGGAAAAAATGCTCTGGGGGTGCTTTAATACTGGAACAGATTGCAGAGAGGTTGTGGGGTTGTGTCGTTTCAGGTCTCCACTGGACATGACCTTGAGCTACCTGGGCCTGTTTGAGGCAGGAGGCTGGACTGAATGACCCGTGGAGGTCCATTCCAACCAAAATTATGATTCTATGATTTAATTTGTCCCTTTTAAAGACTAATAAAAAGGAATAAACCAGAATGCTATACGCAGAGCGTGACACACTGAAATAATATTTCTCTCTACTTTAGTTGTCTTTAACTTGCTAGTTTGTTCTGTGAAAAAGTGTAAAGTTGTTTTTTTTTTTTTTTTTTTCTTATGAAGTTTTGCTAAAAATAGTTGGATAATAATTCTGAATATAAAGAAAAATTAATCATAGATTATACTGAGATTACTGGAAGAAATTGATTTGTTAGTGAAAATATGAATGCATAAATGCTTTCTAGTTTTCTATTTGATATTCATCCTGACCTTCTAATAATGCGTTTGCCAGCAGCATCATTTTCCTAATTTGTTCTCTTACTATTCTCAAGTGTTCAGTGAGGTAGGAAATGGTCAGAGTAGGAGGGACATGCTCTGTGCTGTTTAGAACATTCCTAATGAAATTAGAAGGTTCAGTTCAGGTCCCTTGATATCACTGTCTTTTGTATAATGATAAAAATGATAATCCACTAGTTGAATTTCACTTGCATAATTGTATTTTGCCTATTAAAATTTTAAAAGATTGAACAGAAGGTGTTTTTTTCCTTGGTGTGAATATTCTGTGTAGTACTGCTGTGAATCATTTACCAGAAGTTCTTCTCCACCATAGAGGAGCATATCTGTGGTATCTAGAATAATTCCTATGTGGTGATTTTAGAGAAACTATGATGAAAAGTTCTGTATCCAAAAAACTTACTGCTTGTTTTTGTTGTTATTATTAATTTATAAGAAGTAAACTTGTATATTTTTTATCTTATAATACTATAATATCTTAAAGTTTGGACTAGATGTTCTTAGAGGTTTTCCAACCTAAATGATTATATGTTTACTTACAAATTGATATTATTGACAGGGGGGCATGATCATTAGCTCCTCTGTGAGTTAGTTTCCCAGGAATACTGTGCACCTCAATCATTATTGCTTAAATGTCAAGGAAGAATACAGTGCGTTTAATATAATTTCTTTTGTATCCTGTTATACACAGTGTTCTAAAAGTATTTTAGCATGAGTGAAATCTAGATGAGGTTTGTAAGCAATGATACCAGCTGCTAGAAGCATGAAGGCCTTTCACAGTGATGGTTGCAGTGGCACTGCAATAATGCTCCCTGACCTGATAATTATGTTTGAGAACTATTTCTCTGAATTGATGCTAAACTCTGATTTTGAGATTTTTTGAATTCTTTACTCCCAGTTAGAAGATTATTTTAGAGAAACAAAGAAGCCAACCAACCAATCAATCAAACAAAAACCCAAACAAAGAATGTGGCCATATATGGGAAAAAAAAAAAAAAGAGAGAAGCAGAAAAACTGAAGAAGTTATCCCAGTATTGCAACTGGCTAAAGGCTGGGGAATGAAAAGTGAATTTGCTTATAGGGATTTCATTTTCTGCAAATACTTGAAGAGGCAAATTTTAATGGAAACAAGACATGTAAAGCTTTGTTCATATAGGCTAATTTTCAAAGATACGAAAGCTGTTTTGAATTTTTTATACGTGTAACTTGAAATGTTCTTCTTAAGGAAATTTAGGCTTCCTTATGTGTCTAATAGGCTCATCTTTTTTGTGTCTATTTCTTTGTGTCTGTGTATTTAAAGCTGATGCCTGCATCTGACCTCCTTACTTTAATGCCTTATTTCTTGATGTTCTTGTTGGGTGATTTTAAATTTTACTCTTATGCTGATTTTGACCTTGCAGCTTCTGCCATCTCTTATTAACCTTCTTCTTCAGTGCAAAGTGTTGTGCTGACCACTCACGGTTTGCACATTTGACCTGGTATTTGTTCAGATCACTTTATCTAAGACTAATAGATGTGGTTGAATAATATTAACTGAATACTTTACATAGTGAATTCTGACTGCTTCTCAGGAAACCTGTACAAATATGTCTTGAGTTGTAATTTTGTTGGTTGTTGGGATTCAGTTGATGATCCCCTGGCTTGTGCTGCCAGATCATTTCCACAATGAGCAGCAAACCTGTGCCTGGATTGTGACAAAGATTTTTCCTCAAAATGACTTGTGCCTCTGCAATCCCTCTTAGTGCTGTTCAGCATCAATAATGTGCGTGCTCTCTGCTGTGCATTATGACAGTCTGACTGATGCACTACGCAATGAATAATAATATGTTATAACTGCAAGTAGGTAGAGCTTCCTTCTCACTTTTAGCACCTTGCCTAAAAAAATCATCTACTCCTACACTGTTGTGTGACAGAGGGCTGGGGTATATTTATATACTTGCTCTCGTTTAACCAAAGCAAAAATCCTTGCCATTCTAGAGCTCAGAATACAGGTCTTCATCAGTATGATTGACTTATAAATATCTCATTCAAATGCTTTACAGAATTAAATCCCAAAGGTGGGCATGGGTGTAATACAGAACTAGCCCAGAGCAAACATCAGTCAGTTTGTTAAAGAAGGAATGTATAAGATGGTATTTGAAGTTTTCTGCAGCAAGATAGTGGGGTGGTATTTTAGATATTGTCTGGCTTAGAAATTCTGGAAGGAAATTTGAATCTGTGAGTACATTAATTAATATATTTTCAGTCTGCACAGAACAACCCTAAGACAGGGTTTTGTTTTGTTCTTTGACCAGCAGGATTAATGATTGATTTATAATCCTGCCATACTCAGCCTCCAACCAAATAACACGGCACACAAGCTTTTGGTTTTCTGCTGTTCAAAGGAAGTAAGAAATAGAAATGAAGTCTTAAAAAAAAAAAAAAAAAAAAAAAAAAAAGGAATAGCTACCAATATCTTGTTATGATTAAGCTGACACAAATGGTGCTGACTACTTGTAAGAAGTGTTTCTTAGTCCTGTAAGTTATGTGAGGATTTTGCACATTTAGCAGTGTTATTCTCTGTTATTAGTGGACAAATGGTGTTCTTGTTTGAAAAGCTTTTAAAGATGAAGACATACAGGATTTAGGTGATTAATGATCTTAAACTCTGTAAATCTCAAAATGTTCCAATCCACATGTTTACTCATCTGAATACCTCTTAAAATCTGTCCTAGAGGCTTTGTTTGTACAATAGATTCAGGTTTGGTGGTGTTTTGATGTTGTTAGGCCTTTATACTTTAGCAAAAGAGAAGTTTATATTGGAATTTCAGCAAGCTCAAGTTCTTATATGTAAAGCATCAATTTAATGGAAACAATGACACTGCCTAGAAACTGGTAGAAAATCTTAGACTAACAAGGTCAGGGACCAGTCTGCATCTACCTCTCATTCCATTGTGTTCCATTATGGATTTAACAAGCATATGCTATATAATAAACACAGGCAACATTATTTTAGAATAAATATATGAGAAATTTATATTTATTCACAGATGTTTATATTTATTCACAGATGTTCAGCCCACTAATCCAGTTTTCTTAGTACTCCCCCAATTTACTGTGCTATACTATAGTACTGTAAACTTAGATGCCAATACCACTTCTCATCTGTTAAATGATAGTTTGTGCATTTTTTTCACCATGTTGAAGATCATTTCCACCTACCTTCATAAAAGGGTATAAAAGAGATTAGATAGGAAATGCAGTTTCAATCTAAATTACTGAAAAAGCATAAGGAGAGAGAAATGGAGGGTACACACACAAGTGAAAATAAAGCAATTTTTACAGGTTTTAACCAAAGTCAGACTCCTGTGCATCACTATTTCTTTCCCCTAAAACAAACAAACAAACAAAAACAACAACAACAACAAATCCTATAATCATGATGTACGGCTTCTTAAAGCAATGTTTTGTTCCTTGCAGGATTTTTATTCTCTTCATTACCGGAAATGCCCTTTAGAAGAAGTTCTTCCTTAGATTTTGAAGATCAGATCTGATTCAATAAGGTAGGTTTCAATTTAAAACTCTACCATACGCATTGGGAAAGATGTTTGGAGAGATGATAGGAAAACTGAGTCTTAAGTATCACTGATGGAAAAAAATATTAAATATACGCTTTAAATAATCAATATTTTTACTATCATTTTCACCAGTCATGACTAACAGGATTTCTTAAAATATTATAATCATTTCTAACATACAGTCAATAAAGAGTGAGAGATGTTCTTGACCACAACTTTCTTTTAGAATTTCTTAAACTCCTGTCCTAAGGGAAGCAAGATGTATATGTATTAAATCTATTTCCTTTTATTGCCTCCAAAACATAGATTTACATATTCCCTTGTAACTTTTCCAGGGCTTAATTGCAAATTCATTCTTTCCCTTATTTTTCTTTATGAAATGAATGTTCTGGAACTACTTACTATGGAATATATTTTCTCTATAGAAGTAATACTGCAGTGGACTAGTTAGACCATTGGTTTGGAGTGGCAGTAGCCAAGTAAATTCTAAAAGAATGTAAAGAGGCTCATTATTGTTTTATAGTTTTTAATCTACCTCTTCAAGATGACACTGAAAGATGATTAGATAATTCAGGCTTTGTATGTTACTTAGAGAATGTACATTTTTCATGGGAATTAATATGAATACAGAGATAGTAGGGAGAGATAAAGACTGGATGAGAAAATCCAGAAAGCTCAGGATGAAAGTTGGTCTTATTCCGTGTTTCACAGCACTTATAAGCGTAAATATGGTTATTTCTGCCTTTATTCATTGATAGGTCCTAAATTGTTTTCTCACTTTTTCATCAATCTGAGTCAATGTCTATCAAATTACATTTGTATCATACCACATTCAGAGATCTTAAATTATTTAATTAAATTATTTAATATCAAGTATAGATTTCTAGGGTACTGAAGGAAATCATAAGTGTGTTTGTTTCCCTCTTCTACCTCATTTTTTTTCCTACTTGTTTGCATGGTATAGTGAACATTATATGTTGGTAAGGTGTGCACATCATGCACTCCAGATGGGAAACTGTATACTCTCCCTAGTCCTCTTAATAATGAATCCCTGCTGTTTAACATGCTCATCGAGTATTTTTTCCATTTTACAGGTAGGTAAGATGTGTACAGAGAAATCAAACAATCTATCCTGAGAGCATGCAAGCACTCTGGAAATAAAATCTCATTGAACCCTGGCTATAACTCTTTTGATGTCCTCATCAGTGGCCACAGTCCTCCAAGAATTGATGGTAAGAAAATAGGTTATTATGTACACTATAATTTACTCAGTAGCTATGTGGAAAATGTAATATATGAAAAATATAGTAGAGTTAAGTGGGACTTTGATGTATAAAAATTGTATTTAGATAGACATTTAGTTGGAAGTTATTTAGAAAGTTATAAGTATCTGAAAACAGATGTTGCAAAGGAAAGTTATCTTCTTAACTACTGTAGTTTCTAATGAGTTGTGTATATATATTTTTTTCTTTTTTGCAGTGATGTCTGTCAGTTATCTCTTTGCATATACCATTTCTTCTACTCCCCACTTTATTGAAAGGTATAACTTTATCTGGGATCTTGAAAGGTTAAAGCAAACCATTACCACTTTATTTTTTTTGCAATGAAAATTTAGAAATCTACCATGTTACTTTTTTCTTGGCTCAGAGTTCTTTTCTGAAGGGTTTTTCCCCAAACCTAAATTTCACTTTGAACTTAGAAACATGAGGATGAGGCAGAGCAATATTGCTGCTAGGTTGTTTCTTATTAAAGCTTTGAAGCATATGTAGTTGAGATTTTATTTTCAATAAATGAATATTTTGTTTTCCAGTCACAATAATTCCACAGCAGAAGAAATTAAGATGTCCAATACATTCACTTTTATGTCAGAGTATCATAGTCTCTCTATTTATAACTCACTGAAGAAAAAATTGGTGTCACACAGTAAAGATATTATTTCTAAAGTGATGCATCATTCATGTCCAACTCTAGTTGTTTATATTCTTAAATTTTACATTCTTAAAAAATCGAGTTTAAAACTAACAGGTATCTGTCCTTCCCCATTCTGTTGACATTTTCAAAACCAAAATGCATTAGATGGGGTGTAAAAATAAAATGAACAGCCATGCTCAATTGTCATTTACACTTTCATTAATCCAGAGGGACTCCATTGAAATGAAGTTATTCTTCCCTGTGGAGTGAATTTCAGCAGTTTAATGTCAGTGACACCCTGTCCTGGAGAGGAGAGACTTTGTCTAGAATCAAATTCTGTCTTAAATTAGTTCCATGGGAATGACATGATTTGAGCCACTTTTTCAGGACTGTTTTAGAGAAAAGAGTGTTTCCTAATGTTCAGGCAAATCCTATGTTTCAATTTGTGCCTATTGCCTCTTCTCTTATGCACCACTGAAAAGAGTCCATCTGTATGTATACATTGATGAGATTCCCCTTGAGCCTTCTGTTATCCAGATCTCTCAGCCTTTCCTCATAGAAGACATGCCCTTGTCTCTCTTGGACTGGGCAGCCCAAAGCTGGACACAATACTCTAGGTATGGCCTCAGCACTGTTGAGTAGAGGGAAGGAACACTTCCCTTGACTTGCTGGCAGCACTTTGCCTAAAGCACCCCAGGGTACCATTAGCTTTCTTTGCAGCAAGGGCACACTGCTGACTCACGCTCTACTTGGTGAATTGGTTGTCTCTGCCGTAATGGAAACACTGATAATACTGGATTCAGATCCATAAAATGAAAAGTCTAGAAAGTCAGTGTTGAAGCAAGTTGCTGTTCAGTTATGGATTGTTAACATCAAAGATGTTCCTAAAGATGTTTTTAATAGGACAAATTGTAGAACCATTCTAAACTTGTTCTGCTAACCGAACTGGACAACAAACATACAAAAAAACCTGAGAATATAGTTCCTTTCAAATGTAAACAACAAAAAAAACATTCTGCTTCATCTTTAACAGAAATAGTAAGTACCATGGTATTACAGAAATAATAGGTACCATGGTATTACAGAAAGATGGGTTTATTAAACAGCACTTGGACTTCCTATGCGCTGTTTTTACCCAGATCTTCCTGAAAGGATAAACTTTTACTTCTCCTGAACATGTATGACCAAGTAGAAATTACATATAAATTAAAACTTAAAACTAGAACAGTAAACATTTCAGAACAAAAATATGTCAAAATTAATAAATGAAGCATTATAGTCAGTTGCTAATTTTGACGGGTATGCACCTGATGTTATTTTTTCATACTAAAAAAATTGAACAGTTATCACTGACATCACGCACACATGAAAACATGTACCATGAGCTTCAGTTACATTGGTGAAGTCAATCACCCAGTGACATTATTTCTGATACATATTTTATATAGTCTGAGATTTTTAGCATCTCTTCAATCCCTAAATTAATTAGTGAGCTAGATCCCTGCAGACAAAAGTAAGTTTGTCAGCATTTTATGTTCTCCTTTGAAAGCAGTAAGCTATAAGAAGATGCAAGTACTGTCTCTGCATGCAAGCAGTTTCTTGTCAGCAATGTTTAATAAATAGAAAAAATAATATGTTCCACAGCTTCATTTATGATTTCTTCATATTTAAGAGGAAGGCTGGGCTGTCATTGGCTTAGAACAACTTGGAACCTGCTTTTCACTTTGTACAAACAAAATGGTCTGGTTTTACTCTTTCCTTTACAATTAGTTCATTCTTATTCCATTTTGAGATTTATCTTCTTTATATGTACAGGTTAGAATTTGCTTTTCTTAGGCTTTAGTCATGTTTCTCCTCCACCAAATGACTGACAATTCTGTGTCTAGTCTTTTCCATTAGTCTCTTCCAGTGCTAATCACAGACAGAAGTCCAGTTCTTTAACTTTCATCACCTGTCAATAAGGAATTGTTATGACAGCTGTTTGTTGTCCATGTTTATTGTGTGAACATTTGTCAGGAGATACATTTGGGATTTGTTTTCACCATCACACTCAGGATCAGGCAAGCTTGCCCCATTAGCTGAAAAAAAGTGAAGTTCCCTGGCCAGTCTGTGTTGTTTTTTTTTTTGTTTGTTTTTTTTTTTCTTCATAATTCACTCTTTGTCTCATGATGATCTCAGTCCAGAAAAAGAACCAGGATCCACTGACCTCCACTGTGTGACTGGGATTTTGTACCGTAGTGGCCAGGGCAGCTCCCAGGGAGAAGACCATGTAACAGCTGCTCTTAATGCTCGCCTTCCACCTGAGCGTGCCCAATGGTGGGGCACCCATGTTGGATGGGTCTGTGAACTGATGCAATGTTTTTCTTGCCCAGAAAATCAGCAAAATAAAAGACTGAAGGCAATATACTAACAATACACTTGAAGGCAAGAATGTGTGGTGTAGTACGTTAAAAAGTCATACACAAACATTTCTGTCCAGCCTTTCATTCTAGTCTCTTAACAGTGATACCCTTTTAACATTCGATTAGTGATTGACTTATTGTGATAATGTTTAAATATTTGTTTTAAATAGGTTTGACACATAGGTGGCACTCATGCTTGATAAACAGATAATACAGTTATATTTTGGATTTTGTTTGGTAAAATAACATTTAGCTTTTCATAGACCATGCAGTGTCATCTCATAAATATTGCAAATTAGATTGCTTTAGAATTATGTTCTGAGAAGCTAATCACTCTATTTTCTATGTTTATTAGGTGATAAAGCATAATTGGTATATTTAAAATAATAAACTTTGAGATTGTATAATAGCCTACAGCATGTTACAGTCTTGATGCTAATTTTTGTGTCAGTAAATATATTATCTTCATATATGTGTATGTACAGCTATTTAAGTACTAGCGTATGTTAGAAATTGTATTTTGATGCCATCTGAATGACATAAAATGCAGAATGGGCAAATTTCTGGCAGAAATAAAATACTTTGTAGGATTTTTGTGGATACAGTGGTTTTTATCCACAGAGATAGTGTAGCTGTTGCAAATGCTTGTGTCTTGAATTCCTATTAGATCCCCAAAAGCTGTATGTCTTCTGGTTTTGTTGCTCATATATTTGTTTAATTCAGTTATAGAAACCTTCAGTTTTACTCACAGGTACTTTAATATTAGCAGTAAAGTGTTCAGGCACTTTTTAAAGAAACAGCGGAGCAAACACATATTAGGCTGTTTTTATCCTTCTGGGAAAAGGAAACAGTTGTTGTTGTTGTTTTATTTATTTATTTATTTATTTATTTCCTGATTTAAAGTAGTAAAAAGAAAAAGTCATAAAAAGTTTGTAGGCCCAAAATATACCAGCGGCATCAATGAATCAGACAGGAACAGAATAAGCTCACCAGCTGAGAAAAAGATTGTTACTTGTCAGCAGCTTCATCTCATATCACACTCACAGCCTTCTCCAAAATTTCTGAAGTCTTTTTTTAGTGTTCTTGACAGACCATTATATTTGGGTTATTCATTATTACTACACAGCTAGTCTTTTACCCATGCTAGGGAATTTGTGTTTGCCATTGATTTCAGTAAGATCAGATGCTAAATGGTCTAACAGTGATTAAGGACCTGGTTCCTCCAGTTCCTTAACTTATATCTCAAGGAACTTTCTCACCAGAAAGCCCACTGAGTCAGTAAAATAAATCTGAAAGTCAATGTTAATGATTCAGTGTTATTTGACTGAATTCAGCTAGCTTATGCATTTTATAATTCTACAAAGAACTTGATAATATGACATAAAACTTAAAGTTTTATTTTATTTTCATGTATGTGAGTTTCACACCAAAGATTGAAGACTGAGTAAGGGTAGCAAACATAATTCAATTACTTGAGAGACAATTCAGAGAGCTAGCTATATTATTGTATGCGCTGAATAACTTAAAATTTCTGCGTAATATATGAAGTTTGCTATAATTACCATGAAAGCTCCTGACTAGTTCTTTTTTGGGGGTTGTGTGGAGGAGTTAGATCTATAAATAATTTCTTTCTGATTTTGAGAGAGAGAAATGCTGGCACATACATCATCCATATTCTGTTTCCTTTGATCCTGCAGAGGGTATCATGTCTAACTTTATACATGCCGAGTTTTCTGTAAAATTTCTTTTGAATTTATGTCCCTGGGGAGAAGGAAAGAAAAAAAAAAAAAAAAGGTAGTATAAGTAAATTTAACATACCTTGGTACGTGCATAACAAATGTGCCAGTACCTTGCAGACCCAAATCTGTGACTCAGTTTAGAAAACTCAAAAATCTTGGTTGGAAGTCATACTAATCAATGTATGTGAGCCTTGGTGTTGTACCATTGTGTTCCTGCCACTTAACAACTAACTGGAGCTGTCACGTAAGCACACTGAAACCTTGAGGCACTTCATAGGGCTTTTGGCCTAGAACAACATCTGCCAAAATGAAGTTTTAGGTACATATATACAGGTTTTAAACACACATTTATTTCTGTAATTAGAAAACTGATTGCCTCTCCATATAAATGATTTCCACTGTTACTTTTTATGCAAAGATAACTTTATACCTCATATCTTTTTATTGTCATTCCTCTGCCTCTGTGGCTAGGCGGTACTTGTGAATAGTGGTTGATCTCTACTTTTGCAAAGATAACTCTATACCTTTTCTCATTTTACTGCCATTCCCTCTGCTTCAGTGGCTAGGCTGGTACCTGTGCATACTGGTTGATCTGTCAGAATCAAGCAGGCTTTTAAGAAAATGAGTTTTGACATTTCATTCCTTAAGATGATCCCTTGTTTTTCAATTACTGCTTTCTGACTTGAAGGTTTCTTAAGGTAAACTTGTTCCCAGACTGTCAACCAGGTGGCAGCAGTGCCACGTCAGAGTCGCTCCAATACCCTTTCCCTGACATCAAGTGTTAATGCAATTGACCAATCAGTGCTAAGATGATGGGAGGTAATTGGGTAATTGTATTTTACTGATCACAAGCAGAGAAGAGGGGGGGAGGGTGGGGAGAGGGGAGCGAGAGAAAGGGAGCGAGAACGGAAGGGGAGAAGGAGGAGTGCAGCCAGAAAGACTGGCCCCGGGACATTTGCAAATCCGAGGGTGCCACTGGAAGGTGGCGAGTAAGGGAAAGCTAGGGCGACAGAAAAGCGGAGCTGCTCCCGGCAGCAACAACAGCAGCTGTCTGGAACTGGATATATACATAGATGCGTACGTACATGCACACACAGGAAGAATTCAAGCTGGGAGGGAGAAAAGGTTTTGGCTGTGCAAAGGGCTATGCGTTTCAGGGATGAAACTAAAAACCGAAAGAAGCGGCCGTGATCCTGGGAATGTATCATCTTGGAAGGGAGGGAGACAGGAAGGAAGGAAGAAAAGGGGGAAGATAACTGGCATGTGGAAGACGATGGGAGTCTAACTCACTGCTGTGCAGAAGGGAAATCCAACTTGTAGATCTGAAATACACCAAGCAGAGATTGCAAATGCGATTGGAGCTGCACTGAAACAGAGAAGGGGAGGAAAAGGGAGGCAGAGGCTGGAGAGCTTTTATCCTTTTCCCTCTCTTTCCCTCTCTCTCAAAGAAGAAGTAGAAGTTTATCCATCTTGGTGCTGCTGGATCTTTATAGCTGCTGGACAAAAGATGGAGAGGAAGCTGAAACGAAAAGCAAAGGGAAGCTGGTGCTTGTGAAACTCACAGCTAAGAGGACAAATCACGCCTCCCCAGGCTTCTTTTGTGCCCCATCGGGGGAGTTTTAACATCAGAAAGATTTTGAGAAGTGTGGGGGGCAAAGGGGAGAGTGGGTGTTAAAAACACCCGTCCCGAATGTTTAAAATATAACAAGGGGATGGATTTATTCTTGACAGCTGGTGGGAACCTTGAATTTTTCTCTACTCCCTCCCTCCGTCATTCCATTTAATGTGAGATTATGAAAATGCAGAGGAGTTGGAGGGAAGGCAAAAGGATATAACGTGGAGTTTAAAGCAAGGAGAGGGTGCTGATGCTGTGGATTGCTGGCTTCTTGCTGAAATCAAAAATCCAATTGCGCACTGGGTTGTGATTGGAAATCTAATCAGATCTTTGGAGAGGGGGGAGAGACACTAAAAGTTTATTATTTTGACATACACAAATAAAAATCTAAATGCATAAGGAGATTCTTTTTTAAAGGAGTGTGGGGGATAGGGGAAAAAGAAGAATGGGAATCCCTGTTCTAATGTGGAGACACACGGATTGGATAACTGATAGTGCAGCAAAGAAGGGGGAAGAAGAAAATTGCCTGGCAAGACCTGGATCTTAACAGTCACAACAAAATTGCATTAAAAGAATACAGATGGAGGGCTGCTTAAAAAGAAATACAGCTCTTTCTGCTCTCCAGAGAAAAAACAACTAGTAAGCAATGGAGAGCAGAGAAGCCATAGAGGCAGAAAACCTCACGAAAAGGAAAGTAGGCAAAGGATCCACAGTGGAATGAAAAGTTTCATAAAGGAGAAGGACCATTTATCCTCTGCAAGGATTTTTGTGTTGTGTGTGTTTTTTTTTTTTTTTTTTTTTTTTTCCCCTGTTATTTTTAAACCCCTCTTTGCCAGTGAAGGGAAGCATCAATGTTACCTCTACAGCAATTTTAAGCAGAAAAGTTGAACGCAACAGAGAAAATAAAGGACAGAGAAGAGGAAAGCAAAATTGCCGGAGGGGAAGAGTTAAGCAGTGTTGGGTTGGATTGGCACCTATATGGACTGAAATTGCCGGGAAATTGCAGTTGGATATCTTTTATTTTTATTTCCTTTTTTGTTTTTAATTTTGGTTTGGTTGCTGAAAAGAAAGAGTTTTCTTAACCCCCCTCCCCCACCCTGTTTTTTCGTAACCACTCGGATTTCCAGCTGGAAAGTCTTTGAGGATATAGTAAGTACACTTTCCATTTTATTATATCGTGGGAGAGAAAATGTGCCCCATTGCTGCTCTTCTTTCTTCCTTATGCCTCTTCCCTTGGTCTGTTCCTCCACCTGAATAAAGAATCTGATTTAATTTTTATAACGACAAGAGTGGGAGGGGGGTGCATCGGGAAGAGAGAAGGAGAAGAATGAGGACAGAACTGAAATCTCACAGTAGCTCAAATGTTCCTGTTAGTAAAACTCCAGCCTTGGTAGGATGTTGCAGATGCCTGCCTGTGTGGCTTTATCACATTTGTAAATGTTCATTAGCAAAAGAATCCTGTGAAAAAGCCCCTGCAGTGAGTGGTGGGGTGCTGTCTGATTGCCCAGTCTGTAAAATCCAGATGCAACTTACTTAGAATTGGATGTACAGGGAAGGTTTATTTACCTATTTTTTTAAATTTTTATTTTATTTTATTTTTTAAGTGTTTAAAATAGACTATGATTTCAATGCTGGCATCCAGTCTGACATTGCAGATCAACATGGTGTATTAACAGGAAAATTTTATAATCAAGCAGGTAAACGAAGGATGGCTTTTGGTGGGAGTGAGGCTGTGTAGGGCAAGGGGTGATGGGTTTTGAGGAGGCAGCTCTGAGAGAAATGGATTGTTTTACACTCTGAGAACAAATAGTAGCAGGCAGAGAGAGGGCATTCTTCTGTTGAAGGGGAGTTTAGAGAACTGCTGTACTAGCCACTCATGCCCTCCAGATCTCCTAGGAAATTCTTTGTGATTTTGTGATGAATCCTCCAGGCTCCCCTAGGACTTTGGCAGTGGAAGGAGATTTACTTAGACTGACAGGCAGTGAGAGGATGCTGTCGTGTTTGGAGCTTTTTGTTATTATGTTGATAATGAAAATAATAAAAAGTGGCTTGTGGATGGTGGGGTTCACAAATTAGTAATGATGTGTAACAGACCAGTAAATGTCTCTCCCTTCCTGGATAAGTGGGAGTGTGAAATAAATGCAGGATAATGTGATATTTAAAATAGAGGTTCTTGTTTTCATGTGGGGAAACATTCCACCTCCATCCCCTCATATGGCATGGATGCTTACCTTGTATATAGGCAAGCATTCCTTTTACCCTTCTCTTCTCCCTTACCTCTATGCTTCTCAACCTTGGCCTGCATATAGAGGGACTCCATCTGAAAGTACTAGGCCACAATTGGTGTAGAAAGAGAGAGAAAAACTCACAGTTAAATGAATCACTGAACAGATATGGATAATTTTTAGCACACAAGGTGCAGGGCTAGCTTTGCCAGTCATTTTACTTTTCTCTAGCTGGAATATTCTGGAGGAAGGGAAAGAAGGCAGGAATGGGAGATGTCGGTTGAGCCAGATCTTGATTTTGCCATTTTTTTTCTGGCAGTGTTGCCCTCTTCACAAGATTCCTATGTGGATCAACTCAAACAAGAGCTCTAACTTCCCTGGATAAATACATAAATAAATATTAACTTCCTTGTTCTTTTTTTCTTTTTTTTTTTTTTTCTTTCTACATTTTATACACATCACCACTGTTACTTCATGTAAAAGTCCTGAATCTTTAGGCGTAACGGAAATGAGACCACCTGCTTCTCATATGTGTCCCACGTGTCCCTCCTGTTTGGAGGTCATGCCTCTTAAGCCTTTTCTACTTGTGAGGGATTAAGATTTAGGGTCCAGTTCTTCTCCTAAGGAAATCTCTGGGAGTTTTTTTTGGCCATGTGTATGAATCAGACCCTTTGTGCTGTTGTATGTAGAAAAAGAAGGAAGCAGGCACAGCAAAAATTGTTCCTTCCAGTTCCAATTACTGCCATCCTTCTGAGTATAGCTAAATCAGTTTAGTATGAAGTGCTTTACCCTCATTTATTTCTCTGGGCAGGGACACTGGTGGGACACTAAATGGGTAATAAGTTTGTCAGCATCTGAAAGTATGCGCAAAACTCTGTTCTCCATTCCTTCATGTATCATTATAAGTCTGTGCCCTATTGTGAACTACACTTACATCAGCAGTTGCAGTAATAGAGCAGCTAAATTTATGTTAAGCTGCTGCTCAGTAATTACTGAAGGAAAAAGAAGCTGGCTAAGGAAAAGGCATCTCCAAGCTTTTCCCTGGATTGCTGTCAAGTGAACACATAAACAGAAAATCTGATAGAGCAACTCTGTTTTTTTTTGACAATAGAAACCGCCATAGGTGTGTCATTCATTTTGTACAATAACTAGCAGGAGGATTTTCTTGATGTGATAAGGAAGCACTGGGAAAATTTAGCCACCAGTGTGGGCTGAAATAGGCAAACCATGTCAACATTAAAAAGCTGGCGATGTGTGTCTGCTTCTAAAGAGGCAACAGTTTCACACTTCAGTGAATCATTCACTTAATACAGTAGCCAAAAGACACATGGAACAACCCAGAGTTTAACTCGTTCTGTCTCATAATGGGAATGAGTATAGCATTTCTAAGCATTTGTGCTGGGGCTTATCCAGAGCCCAAAGGGCTGGTCATAAAACACATCGCCAAAAGTGTCAATAGAAACATCCAGCTAAATGGGGAGCATCAAATCTCCTCAAGCAGAGGCAAGAACTGGCTGTCTCTACTACTTCCTTTGCATGTTCCTGAGTATGGGTGTATCGTTCAGCAGCTTGTGCTGATCCTGCAGGCTTTCTCCTCTCCAAAACATGGACAATCCTTTCAGGTATTGGTCTGTAAAGCTGGTGCTGTACCATTATGTGTATATTTAGGCACCAAATGCTTATACAAGAGACAGCTGTTTTAGAGAACCCTGCTCCATTTGCTGTAGTTGTTCTCCAGAAGGTCAGAGATCATGGATCTCAAACTTAAAGTTTTCTTGGAAAATGCAGGTTAGTACTGCAAAGAGGTAGCTGGTCCATGTCTTTTCATAGGTAGGGAATGATTTTCAATTACCAAGAATAGGAAAATGCTCAGTTTGCTGGAGCAGCAATTTTTCTATCACAATAGCTCTCAGCCTGATAGCACTGAGTGAAAAATGAATTTTCAAACTGGGCAAAACCCAAGAAGGAATGCTCTAGGCATGAACCAATACAAGCAATTGTGTGGAACTGGAGGAAAAGAAAGGGATTTCCAAGATGTTGCCATGGCTTCCTGCATACAGACTTTAAAATGATTTGTCTGTGACCTTAAAAGCTGGATCCCATTCCACACAAAGATTCTAGCTGTGACAGTATGAGACAGGAAGATTGTGCACAGTACTCAGGACAGGCTTTTAGCATGTTTGGTGAAAAATTGCAAGACAAAATATCCAAGAATGAAGTGTCAGTGTATTCGCTAAAGGGGACTGTGCACAGTAGCAGTGTGCAAGAGCCTCCATCTCAGCTGTGCCATTATACCTTCACTTTAGCTTGGAGAAATCTCTTTCTTTATGATTGCTAGTTAGGGAATGAGGAGAGGGAAATGGGTGTTAGTGCTGCTTGCAGTCTGGGAGGGAAATGACTGAAGAAATGCAATTAGCACCCACTAAATTATTTCTGAAGTAGTCAAGCTGGCTGGACTTGGAGCTAATATTAGCAGGGGCCTTCTTTCTGCATCTCCATCTGTCCCCTTGCCATCTGCCCTATGAAAATCTTAATGAAAAACAAGTCTCCTTCAGTTATAAAGTGCTGCCCCTCCAGGACAACCCAGATAAGGAGGGTTTAGTAATAGCAGCAGTCGTGGGGACCTGGAAAGTAGCCTTGCAGCGCTCTCCAGTTCCAGAACGTGGGCAAGGAGCTGATCCTGCCTCCACTTCCAGTAATCACTCCCTGTAACAGCAGAAGACATGGGCGTTGTACTTGTAACATTTTGGAGTGGTTTATTTAATGATGCTATATAGAAAATAAGGTCCCTGTTATTCAGCTTTTCTATCACAGTTGTTTCTTCTCTTGTGGGATAGAAATAAGGAAGCAAGAGTAGCAATGGATGTGCTAGTGGTGTGTTTTAATTGCGACGCACAAGCTGCAATACATGGAAATGAATTAAAGCCTAGTTCCTGGTATGGGGCCTGGATATTTTGCTGTCTGTTAGAGGAAAAGGCAAAAATCAGACGCTTGTGCATGCACACAATAAAAGAGAATCAGGATCTACATTTGGTATCCAAGGAAGCGAGAGCAGAATCCTGCAGGGCTTTCTCTTCATTGTTTAAATGTTGCCATAGCAATATCTCAGGGCACAAGTTACACGTTTTCCATTTCTTGGGTTGAGCTTTTCTTCTCTTTCTCCTCTCTTTCTCTGTTTCTCTCTCTGGATCTGCTCAACACCCAAGGGGGATCTCTGCAGAACTTTGCATAACAATAGGAAAAGGACTTTGAGAGCTGCATTATCTGTCCACTTATGTCCATTCCCTGTCATTTGCTAATATGTTGAAAACCCAATTAGGAGAAAAATGTTGGACGGAAGTGAAATACGAGGCTCTTGTTGTAAGGACATTGAGCACGTTGCAATATTTTGTGTAGCGGTGATATGTTAATTGGATAGCTGCAGGCAAGTGAAGTGTAGCAGTCGCTGACAATTAGAAACAACAATGAACTTGCCAGGACTGAATCTATTCCTTGGGCAGATTAAAATGCATTGCAGGTATATACCAGAGCTTCTATAAATTGAAATACTCGCACCACTGTAAGAACTTTTGAAATTCTGTTTTCACAATGCTGAGACAAGATTTACCCTTGCTGCTTGTGAAAGGGAGAGAGGCAGTATCAGACCACAGAAAAAAGTCTTTCCTAGTATTTGCTGCAGAGCTTGTACTTGTTATGTCAGGACTGTGGGGGTGCAATGTAACAAGAAAACCAGCAGAATTAAAAAGGGAAACAAACCAACCCCAAATCAAAGAAGAAGAAAAAAAAATCTCCGGCAATGAGGTTTCACATGCAACTACTTAAAGCTTACTGTAGGAGTATTGCAGCAAAATAAATAAATGAATGAGTTTTTGTCTGCAAACCCAGCACCGATTCAGGGTATTTAGATATGTCATTTGTGTTTGAAGGGATTTTCTTTTGCTCTTTTGGTTTTTATTTGACCGCTGTGGGATCCATACAGTCCCTGTGCATTAAAATAGTTCTCAAAAATATGGATGTGGTTTCCCTTCATGTTTGTGTGGACAGTATAATATGAACTGACATCCTGGAAGCCTAGGAGTTGGTGCTTTTTCTTCACTTTACATACAAGAATGATTGTTCTAAGGGCCAGACCAAATCCCAAAAGCCAGTGTTGGTAATGAAACAAAACAAAACAAAACAAAACAATCAATGTAGTTTGTATCGCCAGCATGCTTTATTTCTGCCCATGAATCTTTCTTCACTTTCATGTCAATAACCTCTTCACTCATGTGGCCTATTACGTAGGAAATAAACCAAGAACCTAAAGAGGCTGTTGTTTATTGATGAGGTGAGCATAACATAACTGATAACATTGCAGGTTTCCTTGCAATTTTCTTGTAGGTTTTCTTTGCCTTAAGCAACGAACTGCCTTAAAACCTTAAGTGAACTAATTCTTTTAATGTACCTTGAATTTTCTTCAGCATCTTTGAGATGACCAAAAGGGTGGCCAAGTGTGATGGGGATGGAGATAATCACCTCACTTACCATTCATTGTGCTGCTGCTGCTCACTAATCAAATTACTGAAGCCCAAAAGATTCCACTGTCTTGACTAGAATTTGACGTAAGGAGTTTAGGATGAAAATTTTGGCATTATTGGGGCCTTCATTAACTATAGACCAACATTTTACTTTCCTTTTACTCTCCAAAACCAACTACTAGTGGGGAGGTGGAAAGGCTGCAATGATAATCTCCCCTTTTTTTGAAGGAATTCTGTCTTGTGGAGAATGAGTTAAAAAGAATGTTTTAATTTTTATTTGCTAATGTATATTTTTCTGTAGTGCAACATTACAACATGTAGAATTTAGTCTGTTGTATAGTAACCCTTCCATGCAAACAGTTTCGTACATTTTACATTTCTTTCTCCTCACGTCTGTCCTTAAGCAAAGATAAATGCAGTTCTGTTCCAACTAATCTAAATTGGAGCCTTAGTAGTGACTGCAGCAAGGCTGATCCTCCTCTTTTTTTTTTTTCCCCCCCCCCCCAAATGAAAAAATGAAGTATAAAACCTGTTTCAGTTTCATAAGGAAACAATAGGGCAAGAATTTATATTCATAGGCACAAAAAGGTGATCTGAATGCCATTTTGAATTGATATTCCATAAACTGTCTAAATTTTACATTGTTCCAGATTTCTCTTGTAGCCCCTGATGACATTCCAGGTGGGAATGTAATAATTGATGGATTAATTAAATAATCTAGTCCCTGTTACTGCCATAGCAAAACTTCAAGTTATTTTAAAAAGAAAAAAAAAAAAAAAGAAAAAAAGAAAAAAAGAAAAAAAAAGAAAAAAACACAGATTTTTTTATATTTTGTATAATGTCATATTTTAGGGCTGAATTCTTAGTCACTTATTACCAGGAGAATTTGGTGTTGGTGTAAACTCTCTTCATTACATATTCACATCAATAACTAAATATTGTGACATGTTCTAATAAGTATAACAACAACAATAACATGAGTTCACCTTTAAAAGCTACAGGAGAGGGATGTGCAAGGGTAGAAAAGGGTTAACTTAAGGAACCATAGTTTTTCTTCCCTCAATGCATGCAGATTTCAAATGAAGTGTGCAAAAATATGTTAAATTCTATGAGCTTCTTTGCCAAGGGGCATACATGTTGTGCTACGGGTTTTTTACTTAGCTGTTTGGTTTTACAAGAATTTTCTCTGCCAGTACTGTATTTGTGAGCCCTTATTGGAGAGGCAGGTTCTTCTACAAGTGGTTATATATTATTTTTCCAGAGGCAAGCTTTTATATTTGTTCCATCATTTAAAGAAACGAGATTCATTTTTGTTAAGGTTGTTGACGGCAAATCTAGTAATGGGGAAGCATGATGACCCTGTTCGCCTTTCAGGTTGCTCATATGCAGTGCACAGTCTCTCCTCAATAAGAGTTTTATTGCATTTAACACCCGTGTGAATTTTGACTGTATATGATGCAGGGAATTAAAACCATAATGGATTTCTCTTTTGGACTGGAAAGAGGTCGAAAAGCCTCACCTTCAGTGAATGTTTATGTTGATATCCCTCTTTCTTTAATGTACATTTCACTGAGTAGTCTGGCCCTAAAAATTGAGAAATATACATTAAGTAAAGGCCTGGAGGTATTTGTTAAAGATTGCTGAATCAAGCCATAGTAGAGGATAACTTAGTCCTTAAATACCTTTCTATAACTTGTGGATAAAATAATTGTCTTTTTTTTTATGGGAAATTTCAGTTTGGGGAGTATGTATGTAAATCTCATAGAGCTGTAGTAAAATGTCATTAAGAGCTTCAGAGAACTATAGATAATAATTTCCTATCACAAAAAGTATTGTGTCTAATTTAAGGCATCACCTATATAATCTTTTATTGTGGCAAAAAAAGATTAAGTTGATGGTTGCCTATACCAAATGAAAGATAAAATGTAGCCAGTAATGGTGCTTCAGAAGGACTTGTCTTCTAAGCCTGAGGAAAATATTGGAAAATAGATTGGAGGGAACATTTAAATAGGCATCTGTGAATAAAAACCGAATTGTTTCTAGGAATGTATTGTTTTGCCAGAGAAAAACACAAATCATAGAAGAGTTCACGTTTGACTATGATTCTGTCTTTGATACAAGGGAAACTGAAGCCAAAAATTAACAATTAAACCAACATCAAAGCAAACTGGTAAATAGTAGAGAGAAAAGAAAGACAAAGGCAAGAAAGAAAACACACACACACACACACACAAACAAAAACAAACAAAAAAGACAACAACCCATATAAATAATAAGTTTTAAAGTACATATAGCTAATAAGATAAATTACCAAAGAAATCCAAAAAAATCTTGATAGGAATGAAGTGGTGAGATTGGGTGGTAGGCTGAAATATACTTAGAAATGAGGTATTGTTCTCAATGCTGTTCTTAGTGCTGCTTTAATTGCAGGCGTCTTATGAAGAGTTATTGGCAGTAGTGATGCAGAAATGACAGAATTATTCAATTAAAATTTCCATTCTGCATCTGGAAAAATCATGATTAAAAATTCTTACCCTGAAAAGAAAAGGCAAGTGAAAAGAAATTGGAAATTATTTATTAGAGATAAATATTTTAAAATCAATAGTCATGATATATTTTTTTTCTGAAGGTTATTCCAGAGTATCTCTCTAGACAATATTCCAATGACATAAGTGCAAAGACCTTGGTAATCATTTACCAGTTTGTCTTGCATAAATTTTAGGCAAAATAACAGAAAACATAATGCAGGATTCAGCTGGTAGAGAATTAAAGCAAGAGAAATGTTTGATGGCAATAGTATGGCCTTATGTTAAAAAATAAATAAATAAATAAAAATCTATCAAGCAAACAATGTGACTCTGATGACACTGCAAGGTTCATAGATAGAAGTTACTGTGAATATATAGTAAAGTTAAAACTTTAGGCCGCATAGGATACTTATTTCTAATATCTGACCAGTCCTTCCAAGCTACTTAATAAGTATTGGTCAGAAATAAGTATCGTGGGGAAATATATTTTAATATATTCTACAGGGTTCACAATTCTTACAATACTTGTATCAATGATCTAGACAGATGATTGACAGAAAATTACATTTACCATCATGGTCGGAAAATTGAACTTAATGTAACAGTAGGGTCCACAGCTGGCCAAATGGCTTGGATAAGAACAGCTGTTAGGATGGGAATGTGAGGGTAAGCCAAGTGAATGAGATACATAAAGCTAACTGAGAGGGCATTTCCCCATACCAATAATGCTAAAGAGAAGAAGAATTATAAACAAAACTTTAAACAAAGGAATCAGCTTGGAAATATGTGTAAAAGAAGCATGAAACTTTGAGTGGCTGGGCAGGTGAGAGAATCAGAACAAGAAACTGGCTGCATAAAGTAGCCCCGTGTCATTGTGATCTTGGCTAGATCTGACCTAGGTGCTTCTGCACTGTTTACTACAACGAGCCAGCGTCCAGCTAGCAGAGTGCTGAACAGAACAGGGTGCCACAAGCAGATAACCACACTTTGCAAATGCTTGGGTGAACCATGAGCGTTTTCTCCCAAACAAGTGCATTAGTAGATAGTAGGAACTGGGATGGGACCACACAGAGCTGGACCACCCATATCTCAAGAGGAGGAATGAGCAAGCAGGGGAGCCTATGTGCTCTTAAGTGGGGATATGCTTGTAACCCACATGGCCTATGAGAGTATCTGTGTGGTGTTATTTAAGGGATTTAACTATATAGGGATGTTTACAAGTTTTTTTAGGGGTTTATTATCATTTTTAAGTGTTTAGTATTGTGGTTTATCTGTTGTATTGCTGATCATGAACCAACAATGACTGATGGCTAATATTATTTAATCAGTAAACAGCTTTGAGAAATGAAATGATATAAATCACATGGATTGAGAAGTTTTTCCTTGTAACAGTAAGTATTAACAGCATGGTAAATGACGGGTATGCAGAATGAAAGGATACAAAATGTTGTTTACAAGAATGACAAATACAGATGAATGAGGGACATTCATCTGTGAAAGCAATTCTGAAAAGTATTTGAGGTCATAAAAGGCAAGAAATTCTACATGAGTTCCCAGAGTGATCCTATGTTAAAAAAGACTATGTTGTACCATTTAATAAATAAGCAGAGAAATAGTATAATGATTTCAACAGGAAAACATAAATGGTGTGTACATTTCAGTTTGTAAGCGTTTTCAAAATTATGTTGAAATGAAAGGAGACACAAAAATGCTTAGTGATAAAGGAAAAGGTTTTAGATGTTTCAAAGTTTTCAAATATAGCAAATACAATAATAAGAAGCAATAGCTGGAAGCTGTGGTCTCATATATTCAGATTAGAAAATAAGATTTTTAATAATAATTTAATAAGGTTTTTAATGGTGAATGTAATTCACTATTTTGAAAGCTGCTTGGAGAACTCCCATTTTCGCCCTCTCTTGGATTCCTTGTACGTAAATTGCTTGTCTTTGTGGAAAAGTATTGTAATGAAGTATGTATTACTGAGTTTGCTGTGCTGTGATATTTAGGAAGGCAGACTAGCTGTTTCTGAGGTCCCTGTACCAATGCCTGTGATTTTGCATGTAGAAGGAATGTAGCCTGGGCATTCATAACCAGACTGCCAATCCTGTCATCAACAAGTCTACCTTGCAGTAGGCACAGAAGATCTCAAAGGATTTCACTACTCATGCCATTATTCACCCTCTGCTGAGATTTCTAGAAGTCCCAAGAAGTTTTTGTGTGAACGTTTCTTGATGGCAGTAGTCTGACTTAACCGCGGTATTTCACACTTTTATCAGGTTAGTTGGAGAAAAAAAATGTCTTTTGAAATTTGTTAATTTGTTAGATCTGAAATGTTTTTTAGAGACTCATTTTGAAGACTGTGCTGAGGGTGAACAAATACCATGTGTATTTACCTGTTTATTCAATAGTCCATCCACTATGTTATTGGTGTAATCAAACTTCTACCTCCTTCATATTTCCCTTGATAAATTGAGGAATAGTGGAGAGATTTTGCAGGCTTTGGGTGTTATATCTCTGAAACACTGGCTCTTGGGCCTCCAGCCTGAAGAAGTCCATTTGTTTAACGTAACACAGGAGTTCAACACCTAAATCAAAGACAGCCACAATGTTTGTTGCTTGGAGCTGCTCTGTAGTTCTGGCTTCTGGATATCAATCCAGGTAGGAACATCTGAGACAGCTGGTCTTAATGCTGTGCTCATTTCCCTTCCAGGAAGAAGCTGAACCCTTTTTTCCAAGTTTGAGATGGACTAAATATAGAGGTGTCAAAGTTGTTTTACCTTTCTCCCCATTTGTCTCTTCTTATAGGTCAGTAAACATTATTCTGTTAGTATTTTTATCTAGCTGTGAATGGCACTGAAGCATTTTAGGCTAGAAATATATTTTTGTCTTCATAAAATAAATCAATTTTTGGATTTTTTTGTTGTTGTTGTTGTTTGTTTGCTTCTTCTACTAATGTGTGTACCTGCATTGATACAGCAACTGAGAAGAGGAAAGAATGAAGTTAGTTTGACCCTGCATCTGCAAGCATATTAGCTTTTGGTGATGTAGGTTACAGTTGTATTCAGCCTCAATTAGTTGTTTTCTCATATTTCTAACTATTCTTCCCTTGATTTCACGTTTAAGATTTGTTCCAAACTATTCTGAAAAAATTACTGATGGAAATCTAAAACACAGATACATATTTCATACTTTCAGGTGAGATCAGTGGTCACATTCTCAGCTTACTTTTGAGTTTCATAGTATCTTACATAATCCAAGCCAATCTGTGTGTGTGTAAACTGCATTTGAATGTTCCAGCATTCAGGAGCCCTCCTGAAATAGTACACAATTTAATTGTTACAACTAAATATAATTATTTTGAGATGTCAGGGACTGTGAGAAAGTATTCTCTCAGGCAGCAAAGGGCATTCCTTTGAAGGTAGATATATTCAATTAAATACATTCAAATAAATTCAGCTCTCAACTATAAACTGTCAACAGGTTCTGTGTCCTGAGATATCAAACCCTTATTTCTTTCTCTTTTTTATTTTTTATTGTTTATTTTTCTGAAACAACAACAACAACAAATCAACAAATTTGCAAGTCTTAGGACATTTTGATCTAATTAATGTTTCCAGAATGTCTGTGATACTTTAGCAGTACCCATGTACAAAGAGGCATATTTTGGAGTGGCAGGTTGAAACAATCATATTTTATTTTTCATCTTTGACCTTCCTTCCCTTACTTACTGCTCTAGGACCATTCTGTGTATATCAACTGCAGCTAATGAAAATGTAAAACGGTGGTATATTCTTTGTTACTCAGCTGAATTTTCTTCCGGGTAATGTTTGGATTGTCACTGCATGAGATAACAGGACATTCTTCTAGTAATGTGGCTTCATTAGATGCTGTACTGTGTCAGCTTATCCAAAGAAAAACTAACACTTAATAGGGCTGATTCTCCTTGTGGCTTGTATTGCCATTTATCACTGAGTGATCGTGGTATTCAGACAGTACAAAACTGAAAGTGTACTGTTTTCTGCTCTCCTAAGGTAGATGGAAATAACTGTGTACAAGATAGTGGGAACTTTAATGTTTTCTTGAGGAAGTCCCCACTTTTCAGTACTGCAGGGACCACAGAAAGCCCGCTGACCTTTCAAGTATTCCTAATTTTATGAAGTTCAAGATGAAGTTAGAGACATGGTTGTAGTTCCAACCTTGCTATTCTATTTTGTATTGTGCTTCTTTTATCACTCTTTATTATACCCTGGCTTTGGATGGATAATCTTACTTTTTCAGGGACTATGAAAATGAATTAAATGATCTCATATGCTTGCTTGTGGTAGAAAACTGTGGCATGATTTTATAACATACAAATATGGAGTGAAGTTGCACTGAGTTCTGGTATAGCTGCTAGGTGTTAGATTAGATTACTAATAAAGGCACTGTTAATAAGCATGTCTGCCTGGGTAGTCAGTGTAGTAATCAGCATTTTGAAAATTCATACCTTAATCCTCACTCGTTTTTCCACATGTTCCAAATAGCATGGTCATGGATTTTCAAGAAAAGTTGTTACATGTCTCTTACTGTTCCCACAAAAGCCAGCAACTTCCCCTCACTGTTGAAATCCTACAAAATTGATTGTCTAGGATAATGTTCTTATAATGTTTTAATTTGTACTTTCAGCTCCTCCAGGATTTTATAATTTCATGAGGCATTGTTTTCCTACTTATCCTTCATTTTCTCACACACACTTTATGCAAGGTTCATCCCTTAGATTTAAATAAAATAAAAAATTAATTAAATATAGCTGAAATTTTGCATCATTGTTCCATTAATACATTACAGTAAGTGTTAGCTTCAGAGTTGGAAAAGCAAGGCTTAAGTCTAGCAGACATTGCCTTGGATGTTCTCTCTCTCCCATTCCCTCCCTAAATTCTCTTGTCAGAGTTTCTTTCCAAACCATTCACCTATCATGGAGCACGAGCCAAATGATGGCAGGGGCCAATATGTATTCAGTTTGCGTACTGGGAAAACTAACTTTTGGCTGCTCCTCATTCCCTGACTAGGGCTCCTATTGTGTGTCAATAACCCATCCCTCGCCAATGGCAGCAGAATTCAGAGGCTGTTTTTCTCCTGCAAAGCTTCAGAAGGAATGGTTCAGTGCCAGAGGTCTGTCGAAGATAAGGGCTATCTTGAGTGATCACAGCAATTAGGAGAGGTGTCTGAGGACTGTGGAAAAGCCAGCAGTTGCCTGTTTCTGAGCATTTCTATAGCTCTTTTTAATGACAAGTTAAAAACCTGAAAGGTATAGTGCTGTTCTTGCTTGCTCTTCTATGCAGAGAGACCTGTGGATCAGAAAGAAGTCATCTCTCTAAAAATAAGGGAATTCCATATTGAGGAAAAAATGTATTAGTGAAGCTGTCAGATTTCACTAGTTTGACTTGAACTACTTTTGCTACTAAAATTCTATATTCATTTTTCTGTATGCATGGGTGTGTTTAAGATCGTAGATTGTCCTTGAAGGTTTTGGAGTATATTTGGATTTATGACATATTAAACATGATTATTCTTTGCGCAGGTGGTTGCATTATAGAAAAATAGCATGGAAATAGTATATTTTTGATATATTTAGCAAAGCACCTGCTTCCTTAAGTCTCTCTGTGTAGGAAGGGGACAGAAATCTCCATACATTAGTCATGTAGATCTCAGAAGAATTATAACATATGGCAGCTAGGTTTAAAAAATAAATAAATAAATCTTATTTGAGAAAGATTTAAAGATATATATTTTTTTTTCAAAACAAATAATGAAAAAAAAATCCACATGCTCCAAAAGCAAGAAAAAATATCTAATCTTATATCAGCTCTTTCCCCCTCTCCATTTCAAACGATTCATGTTAAAGGGTAAACAGGATTAAGAGAGACATTTAAATATAGTAGAATGGACAGTGTTGGGTACTGTGATGGTCACCTCAAGAGATTTCTTGACTCGGGTCTCTGTATGCCTATGTCTGACTTACTGCAAGAAACAAATTACAGAAACTCTATGTACATCTCTGTAACTTCAGAGAAATTATTTTTGCATATTGCAGGAAAGATCCTTCCAAATGTATGCAGCTAAAACTGTTTTTAATATTTCAGACATCAAAACCAGTTTAATATGATTTAAGAAGTGGGAATAGGATTTAAGAGGAGTTTTTGTGAGATTAGTTCACAGTTGTATGAAAGGACCTTGAATAAAAGGCATTTTGTAAGCCCAATTTTAGTGCAATCAGTATTGCCATACGTAACACATTTCAATGCAGAGCAGGAGAGGAAAACAAAGAAACACGTACATCTCATCCTTAAATATTACATTAGTGAAATAATTCTAGACACATATGTCAAAAACTTTTCTTATGCTTCCTTTCTTAAGAAAGGATTTTCCTGATCTGCCAGCAATTTCCTGATACTGCAAACTATTTTATATTCAGACTCTTAGTGATTTTTTCCTCCTCACTTATTTCGCCTCAGGCATAAATTGAATTGAACAAACAAACAAGAAATTATTCCCTTCTGAATGTTGAGCAGGATTGCAAGCCTGTCAAATCTTACTCTTAAGAGTAAGTACTTTCAAACTTAAGCATATTCAAATATCCCTTTGACATTCTAGCTCTAAGTGAATAAGAGATATTCAGTAAAACCTGTTCAGGCTTTCTACACATTTTACACTGAAATTGTTAGTTATTTATGTTTAAGTTATACACTGGAATGGTTGAAGAGCACAGTGCACAAACTCTCTTTTCCATGGATACTGTTGATGTTGCAATAGTTCACAAGGTTTAAAGGTAAAAAGTTATTTTTGTCATAATTCACAACTTTTGGGGCTCCTGTTTGCATTAGACGTCGACTTATTTTGCATTTAGTAGATGAACCATTTCCCACTGCTGGATGAAAGGTGCAGTGCTCCATATATAGATTTACCTTTTTTTCCTAAACCCAGGGAAATGTTTTCTTTACTTTGTCTTATGGGAAGATTAGGAGCAATTCAGTGTTGAAGATCTAGACAACTAATTACTGAGTATAATGTTTATCTGCATGCGACTGAAATACTTTTGGCTGTCTTAAATGCTGGGACCTGTTGCAGCTAACCTTAAATTTTGTGGGAGGTATTCAGCCATGACAGTGATGCACGCTTTGCTTCTCTTATTTGCTTACCTAGTCATTGCTAACATGTATGGAAAGGCATTAAGTCAGCAACTGGCATTGCAGATTCTTTTTGAAGGGTGGTAAATTCTCTAAAATCGAATAATCTCCTTTCAGCCTACCCTTCTTACGCAGACACTCATACCCTCCTTCCAATGCAAATGAGCTGAGAACCTCAGAGAATACTTGAACTTTCAGATGTGACTCAGAGGTCAATAGATTCAGAGCCTCAGGCAGCAAGTGAAATTCACAGCGAAGGACAATTTATTGTGACCACCCTGATCTAGGAACCTTCCAGCACAACCAAGGGGCTTGGTGATGTCTTGGTTTCTCACATTGTCAGCTTCCATGAGTTTGCATAGGAAGGCATGTCTCCTACTGAATTAGAAATACTCTGATGAATAAAAACAGGATATTTGAGAAAAGGCTTTGGTCAAATTTAAGATTCTCATTACAGGTTCCTGTGTTACTTTTCCTATGTATTAATTACTGCTTATGAAATGCAAATTCAGTAAAACAAAATTTAGTCAGATGTTTGGTAGGGTGAAAAGGGGAAAAATGCAATGATAAGTTCCTTCCTTCTTATTCTTTCTTATTTTATTTTCTTTCTTTCATTTTTATTTGTTATTCTTTTATTTTTATTTTCCTTGGGTTCTCTCTGGAGGTAACAACACAATTAAGACACCTAAATCGATATTGCTAACGTGCTTGCTTTTGCTTGGCACATCAAGTATCTTTTAACAGTTGTGTTTAACACAGTATCTGTCTTTTTGATGTGAAATGCCATTTGAATAACTCTGGAAAATTGTTAATTGTTTATTGATTCTATAACTGTTCAGTTTATTATTTCATGTGTTGTTTTTTGTTGTTGTTGTTTTGTTTCATTTTTGGCTGATTTTTTTTTGTTTGTTTGTTTTCTTAACATTATTTCATCATGTTTAAAAGCCCTGAATAAAGTTTACATTAATTCAGAGGCCTTTGTTGAAGTTTTGTGCATTGATTAAATTCCATGTTGCTGAAATCTTAAGGATACAAGGCACCTCAACAGTTAATGAACCAAAAAAAGGAGAAATTGTCCACACATTCAAAATTCATTTCTCACATTGGAGGCAGAAGATAGTTATGGTGAATTTTGCAACAGGCTTCTCCCACAGGGTCATGTTTTATTAAACTAAGTAAATTGGATGAGTCAGAGACATAGCTGTCTAGGAATTTAAACAAAATAATTGACACGCTATCTGCCAAACATACTGTATTTTTCTTTATTTTTGTGGTGGGTGGTAGGTTAAAGGGATGTCTGCATAAACTCCAGTTGATGAAGAGAACAAGATGGTGCATTTTGCATTTTGCTTTGTTCTTTATTCCACAAAGTAGATCTGCCTCAGCTATGACTGTCATATGTCCTGTACTCCCTTCCAAAGGGTAAAGGATGAAGAGTTGTTTTTGGATGCAGAGTGGAGAAAATCCTAAAATAGTCTAATTTCCAAAGGAAAAAAAAAAATCTCTTACAGTGCTTACTGATTTTTCTAATCCATCTTATTTACTTCTCTAATAGCAGCATTGTTCCACGTTTAATAGTATGTGTTCAACAGTGGACTGAAGGTAGAAAGCTAAAGGACGACTTTGAATTTTACCATGGCAGATTTCCCTCCAGCCCGGGTCCATAGATGAAAATAATTGTGCTGCAATGCCAAGAAATTAAATCCTACCACAACTCCAGAATGCTATGAAAACATACCATTGCATAACTGTGATTCCACTGAATGGACTCATTATGACTAAAATTGTCTAACGTTCTATTGCCTTTTTGTTCATATCTGGCAGGAATCAGGCTATCTCATCATGGTACACAATAGGTTTTTCTAAATATGGGTGAAAGCTAGAATGTTCTTTGGAACAAATATTGCCTAAATACAACAGAAGTGAATGGAGAATGCTGGCTTTAATTAGTGATACATTCTTGCATTGGAAAATGATCAGCAGATCAGTCGTCTTTAGATAGAAGGAAGCTCCTGTGACCAGATGGAAAATAAATTAAATAAATTGAACATTTTTCATCCCTCAGAAAGATAGTGCCGAAGTAGAAATCTATACATATTTTAAAAATCCTAACAAATCCTTCAATATTTTGGAAGAACTGAGTTTTTTGTTGTTGTTTTGTTTTGTTTATTTTATTTTATCTTTCTTTTTAAAATCATTGCACTTTGTGTCATGCTAGCAATAAACTTGCCCAGTGCAACTTGCTTTTTGTAGTTAGTTTCCTATTTCTGAAATAAATATGAATGAGATGTGAGTACATATGAGACAGCTGTGCACTAAAAGTTCAATTCTCTTTAAAGAACAAGGATATACAGTATTAATGCTTTGGAATGAAGAATCCTCGGTTTCAATTGTATAGTCTTTTCGTTTCTTTTGTCTCCAGTATTTTAGAAGGCATAGGAATTAGCTACCATCAATATCTGGGTATACGCTAAAGCCCTCAATCGTGAGTTCTTTGAATAAGATGAAACTAAATCTATATCCAGATATGTTTACATGCAGTTTGCCTTTTCCAAATAATTTTGATGGCTGCAGTTCTTATGGACTTCAGCTCCTGAAACATTACAAAATGTTGAGTCCTAACATAATGTAAATCATGTATTTCATCAGAGCTGTCTTTCAAATAAAAAACAATTAGTGTAGTTTGGTTTTACATTCGCCTTTTCAAAGATTATGTTGTTAGATTATATGTCAGTGTGCCTGAATAGACTAGAAGATGAATGATCATTTTGCAGTCCTGTGGTACAGGCTATGCAAACATTTATTAAATAAAACTGATAAATGTAGTTTAGTTTAACTGTGCAATTGCATTTATTGCTAGATCCAATCTATATATACACGTCTATCCTGTCAAAGTCCATTCCTGTTGTGTAAGAATACATTAAAGTGGCATGCATAGCATAGCCATAGTCCGCTTTGTCTTTATTCCTTACCTGGTTCTTTTGTAAAATCTACTTCAGTTTTCCAAAGATCAAGGTATTGCAGAGAACATACACAGCAACTAATTTACAGTGTTAGTATTTATCTGTTTTACACTAAGTAAAATATAAAAAAGTTTAACATCAAATGTGCAGTCAAGAAACAGCTGGGTTTCTTTTGTGGTGTCCCAGAACTTCCTGAAAAATTTAAATCAAAGGTCATTGAGTAATCTTTCTCATTTTTCATATGTATATACGAGATGCTATGGAAGTCCTAATAGAGTACCCTGATACAGTAAATCAACTAATTCCTCCTTTTCTTCTTTACTCCTTCCTTCTCCAAAGGCTTCTAATACAATGTTTGTTTGTTTGTTTGTTAGTTTTTCTCAAGAGAAGTTGTCTTTGTGTGTGTGATTACTTTTTTCCCCATAGCTCCTACTACTATTATGAGTGATTGTACAGATAAATTGGACTGCAGGAGTTCTGGAGTCATCAAGATGCAGTAACCCAGATATACCAATGTTAAATGGTGCCCTTTTCCTTAAAGGCATACATTTCATGCTTGCTTTTGTGTAGGGCAGTGTAAGCGCAAGAAAATTTAGTACTGGATTTACATGTATTTTCAGAATTATGAATCATTATTACTTGGCTAGAAACGTACTGATAATTAATAATAAACAAAAAAAGCACTTAAAATAATGGTAACTTAAATATATTTATAAAAGTAAAAAGCATATTAAAAAGTCTGATTAGTTCATGACCATAAAACTCATACCCACATGAATAACCCAACTTAAAAATTCAAATTATTTTATTGTGCATGACTTGGCAATACAGATGGGAGTAAATTAAAAGCTAGACTGAACAGTTGTTCAGCTCTTTCAGTATGGAAGGGATATCCAAAAAGAATCCCAAGAAGGGAATTGTGATTTAGTTACAGTTCCAACTCAGATGCCGCCTTGATCCATAAGGAAAACAATTTATTGCAATCTGTTCATTTTACTACCTTCTTTGCATAAGCCTTTTTCAGCTTACTTCTTCGTTAGGAAGAAGTGTTAAGACTCTTTCTTCTGCTCATTTTTTTTTTTTTCCAATTATCTTTACTGAAAAGGAAATATCTAGAGACTCCATGATCTGTATAGGAACTGCAGTAGTCTGAATGCTTTACTGGATCAAGACTAGATCTCTCTACCATGCAGAGTTGAGCCATAGAGGAGAAATGCAAGTTGCTATAATAAGCCAAGTGCAAAATTGGATTACAAAGTCATTAGAGGCTGTAGTTGTTCAGCACCTTTTAGGCCCTTGGGAAAGATTATTAAACAAATGAAAATGGTTTTAGAACTAAGCATTCAGTTCTTTCAAGTAGGAGTTATTATTTTTTAACGTCTAATTATTGTGCATAATATTGGATTATATAAAATACAAAATTTAGTTTAAAAGCAGATCAATGCCAAAGTAAAAGCCTTAAAACATTTTTTTTTTTCTTCCTTTGTCTGTTTCTCTAAATTGGATGTTTAGATCACCAAAATCTTATATTCCTCCTTTTTTTGCTAATATTTCTGGTATTTTTTTTAAAAAAACAGAATGCCTAAGAACAATCTTTAAATGATATAAAATCATTATATTTCTGTGTACTATATTTTAAATTAATAATTAATCTGTGATTTTTAAAAATAACTTATTTTCTTTATGTACTTTAATAGAATCACTTTTTTTTTTTTTTTTGCATACGTGTGGTGAAGATAAATGTATTTCATAGCTCGGTTTGACTGACTATTCTGTCCATAAGCATACCATCAGTTGGAATCATTGTTGCTACCCTTCGGCTCCTGGCAGGAGTTAAGTGCCTAGGCCCAGCACATGGCAGCAGAAGAATCCAGGAGCTGGTTCTCTGTTGTGGTTCTTGTGTGGTTCCTTATGTCTATTAAAGAAAGGCAAGTTTTTGATTGTGACTCCAGTTTTACCACTCACACATTTTCCTTGGAGGATTGATTATCGACTGCCTAAATATGCTGAGAATCACCTGGTCAAGTAAAAGACCACCAAGCTGGAACCTATTGTAAAATAGCTTTTTTGAAGTGTTCTCAGTATTCTGTAAAGAGGAAAAAAAAACCTTTTTCCTAGAATCATATAAGGCATTTTCAGAAAAATTCCTTCCTGATCCATACATAATAGATACAACAAATAACGTGTATTATACTCCCTGTAATTACCCTAACATGAGCCTGGGCAGAGGGAATCTTTTCTTACTTAGCTTTCCCTGACAAACGGCTTTGAGAATCATTTGTTTTTCTGAGGCAGTTACTTAACTCACAATACATATCCTGAGATGTGGTAAGGGTTATGTGAATTACTGGGACAAGACAACTGCCAAATTTGGCTCAACTACAGTGGACTGACATCCATTCTCTAGATCTTCAAGTAAAATATGATTTCTCTCTCCTACAACAGTTCTTTCTTGGTGTCTTTCCACAAACTTCTGTCTTGTAGACACATCAGGTTTTGTTATATTACGCATGGAAAGCATCAGAAAAGATAACTGGTATCTTTAAAGATTGATACATTTTCTTCAAGCTTTTGACTTGCAGTTTTTCAGAAGCACACTGGGGCTACACTGTACAAACAAACAGCAGTATAGGTTATCACACAGTAGTATAGATCATCCAGCCTTTCAGAGTAAGTGAAAATGTATTGTTGAAATAATAAGCGAAAGCTTCTGCTTTGGTTGCAATACCATTAGAAGGTACATGCTGCAAAAGGACCATTTTTTTTGACTGTTTGTTCCTCTTCCTTTTTCCCCAAAGAGAAAAAAATATACAGATGAGAGCTGAAAGAAATATACAGTAATTTCATGTCATATTCTCTTACTAGTTTAAATTTCTAAAGAACTATTCTATGATTATAAGAAAGAGATAAAAATATATGTTTTTTGTTTGTTTGTTTTTTATGGCTTGACTTTTAATTTCTAAGATTGCTTTCATTATATTCTAAGGAAAGAAACCTAAACTTTAAAATCTCCTTGGAATTCAAATGAAATCAATGTTTGATGGGGACCACCAATACTTTATTAGTATTTTGTGAAGCTTTTTTTTTTTTTTTTCCCCAAACTTAGTTCAGTACTTACATCTTTTCTGGGATATTCAGATAGATTCCATTCCAAGTACTTTTTCTAAGTTATTCTCTCCTGAGTTCCTGCTCCATTTAGGTTCATACAATACAATGTGTAAGTTGGGAGTTTGTTTCATTACACATTATTCATTTTTTCTTAATTTGTAAACCCTTTCTATCACAACTTCTCTCCTGCATGAACACTGTGCAGCTCAGTTCCAGATCTGCAAAGCCCCTGCTGTTCCATTCTCAAGTGTATCTTGAGTGCTGTCTGCCAATTTTTGATTTTCACCAGATTATGTAGCAATTAAGATCAATTTAGTAAAGAGAGAGAGAGGGAGTTAAATAGATCGGTTTACTTGCAGGCTATCAATCAAAACCCATTATTTTCCTGGAGTTGAAAAGGGGGAGGGGGATGATAAAAGCTCCTGAGTATTTAAAAAGATACTTAAATTATGCCTCAAAACTTCTTGTGTACAGAAACGAATGTGAAACAGATTTATTAGGTCCTCTGAAAGTTCCTGCTCTTACACAACAGACATCACTATCTTATAATTCTTTTATATAATTCTTATATTATAGTGTCTTATAATTCTGTTGCACCTGCACAACCAAAAGGCAGTAGAGGCTCTAATATAACGCTTCAAATTACTGTTTCATTACAGATCACAAATAAAATGCAAAAGTTAGGCAAACTGAATACAAAGTGAATCTAATTTTTAAAATTGTTTGATTTTCTTATTTCTTTCATTGGGACCAATATTTCTGGTGTTTTGCTGGCTAACATGAAATTCCCATTTGGTAACATCAAGTATAATTGTGTGTGGAGATGACAGAGATACAAAATTGTTGTATTTTACACACATTGCAAGAGACTCTGAAAGTCGATAATGATTTTTCTATTGAAGGACAATACTATATGCATTTCTTGTGCATTTCAAGAGGAATGCTGTTGATGGAGATTTTAAAAATTAGTTGAAAGTAAATATGGTATTAATGACTGTCTAAGAAAATCCTGGAAATTCACCACATTTCCTCTTTAGCAGACTTAGACCATTTCAAAGATGATTTACAAATACCAGATATTTCTGGTATTTAAAATACAACTTTCCAGTAAAGGCAAAACTGTTCAGATTTTTTTTTTTTTTTTTTTTGAAACAAGGAGAGAGAACTATTTTTCTTCTAGCATCAAAAGCTTTTAAATCTTACTTTCTAGGGTTTCTAGACATGACATCTTTTCTATAAAATGCTTGCAGGTTTGTAAGCTTTGCACTAACTTTGGGAGAACCTTAGTCTGCTGTTCGTGAATGAACTCAGTATGTGGATGTAGGGATGTGGGAAACAGACCAAATTTAACATTCTCTCCAGCTCAAACTTTTCTTTATCCATCCATTTGCTTTTTCTTTTTTTTTTTTTTTTTTTTTTTTTTTTAATAAGGTCACTAAGACTATTGTGATGCGTGACCTTTTAAAAATCATAATACTGCAGAAAACTACATTATAAAGAAAGAATGTTGAACTATGTCCAGATGTTACTTAAAATAGGTTTTTAGATATAAAGAAAGAATCAAATATGAAAACACAGTGGATGCACAAATTCTTCCTTTGAAGCAGAAGGAAAAGGAAAGGAAATGAGGTCACATCTATTTTGACAGCCCTTTTAAAAGTAAGAAGGAAAATAAATACAAAAGAGGTTTTAAAATGTAGTGGTGCTCCAGAATGACTGACTAGAGGAAGTAATTTCAAAGACAAAAAAGGCAAATATGGATCATTTAGCCTTCTATATGATCACAGTGCAGTTGTTTCTTACAGTCTCATGCTTTGTCTACTTTTTCGAAATGTTGTCAGCTTTCACAGTTATGTTACTTTTGGACAGATTTCAGACTTCTGAAATGTTTTTCTAGTGTCCACTTTACTACCTTCATTTTATACTATCATTTTTACTCGGAGTTTCATTTTCCCTGTACCATACTACGTAAAGATTTTCTACCTCAACGTCTGTAATCTTCAGGTATTTATAAATGATAAATTCCCATTTTACTTTTTATTTAACTATATTGGACTAATCTGTCCTCATAAAATAAGTTCATCTAACAACTTCATCATTGTTTCATCTCTGAATATCCTATTTGTCATTATCATTTTGGTTTATAAGGTGACTAGACTAAGGGTAATTTTGGACTCAGGTTGCATCAGACTTGGGTAGGGTACCTGATCAAGATGATGCAGTAGGTTCAGTAGGTTCATGTGAAGTATACTAGTAGCAGTTCTTGGTCAACTAATATTGCTTAGAACTTACTTCAGGTGCAAGAAATGTGCATGATCACGGCTGTGGTAACTGAGATTGTCTTCTCCTCAGAGACAATCATTTCTTGTCAGAGATCAAGAATAGGGGCAACAATCAGTTATTTGGCCTCCATCTTAACTGAAGGAAAAAAAAAAAAAAAAGAAATCTGAACTTGAGAGAAATTTCTGTTTTTGTCAACTACCTTTAAAATTCTAGAGTTTTTTCTACAGGTGATTGACATTAATGCAGCATAGAAGAGGTTCAGTATATCTGTATTAGGAATGCTTATTTATTTAAAAATTTTAAAGTTATTTAAAGTTATTTAAAGTTTCAAACTTCTTATATTTAATTTTGATTAATTTACATTTTAAAAATTACATCATAATAACACTTAGCAGTTCTGGAGAATACTATATATGAGATATTTTATATAATTTTACTAATTATGATCATACAAGTTCTTAGAAGTTGGTTAAAAAAAAATATTTAAAAATTTTTTTTTTTTTTTTTAATGAGGTGATTGCCCTACATTTTTTAATGGTCTGTGTTGGATTTGTTGGCTTATGAGGAACCAAGTTTAAATACTGAAAAGCCTGAATTTACAAAATGCTGATGGTGCATAGGTTTGAACTCACTGGGAGTTCAGCAGCCTTAATGTTCAGGCTATTACATTTCCATCACTGAACACCCAAAAGAAAAAGTGTTTTTTTTTGATTTGTTTTGTTTTTGTTTTTGTTTTACACCAATTCTTAGTTAATTACTTTGTTTAATGAAAAAAATATATACTTGTTAAAAACAACAGCTTTGCTTTTATTCATCCCTTTGGACAGCTAGACCTGTAGTAAAGCACAAAGTTAAGAGTACAGATAACTGTTTCATTTATTCTATCACATTTTAATGTATTATCATGTGTTCTTTTTTTGTTTGTTTGTTTGTTTAGCATTCACTGTAACACTAATTGGCCTAAGCTGCAGTGTTTAGTGCTTGCAGCAGTATATCTAATGTGATAGATTCTTTTCAGAAAGAAGTAACAAATACGGTCTCTGATTTAAAAAATTAAAATTAAAAAAAAAATCTCATGAAGTATTTATTATCTATTTGGTAAATTGCAAAAGAAGGAGAAAGTTTCATTATTCATATTTCACAGAAAAATAGGAGGGAAGAGAAACAAAATTTACAGTGTATTAAACACGTAACCCAATAATCTCTTATATATGCATATTGCAATACCCCCTCATTAACGGTAAACATTTACATGCAATGGTAAATCAGAATGGCACAATGTCAACTAGTCTGTGCAAACAATGTATTCTTGAAATTACTGTGGTCCAAATTTCAGTATTTTCTTTATGGAATTCATGCAGTGCCTATGATCATCAGGTCAGCCATTTCATGGCAGCTGATGGCCATCTGGAACAGTTGAAGCCATGAGTATATTTGGTCAGTAACAGTGAAGAATATCTAATCTAAAACTCCTTATTGGTGTTACAGAATATCATCATCATTTGAAATGAAAAAAAAAAAAAAAAAAAAAAAAGTACTCTTTTTTTTTTTCTTTTCAGTCTCTTACACATTCCACTTGCTGTTGGTTTTCGTCCTCGTTTCAGTTAGGACAGGTTTAATTTTCCTCCTAGTAGCTCGTAGAGTGCTGTGTTTTGGATTAGGATGAGAAGAGTGCTGATAACATGCCGATGTTTTGGTTGTTGCAGAGCAGTGCTTGTACCAAGCCAAGGACTTGTCAGCTCCTCGCTCTGTCCTGCCAGTGGGCAGGCTGAGGGTGCAGCAAGAGCTGGGAGGGGACAGACCCAGGACAGCTGACCCAAACTGGCCAAAGGGCTATTCCATACCGTCTGACGTCATGCTAAACAATATATAGGGGTGGCTAGCAGGGGTGGGGGGGCCGGCTGCTTGGGATAGACTGGGCATCGGTCAGCGGGTGGTGAGCAATTGCATTGTACATCACTTGTTTCATACACACTATTATTATTATTATTATTGTTTTCTATCTTAATAAACTGTCTCTATCTCAACTCTCGTTTCACTTTTCCGTTTCTCTCCCCCATCCCAGAGAGGGAGGGGGGAAGGTGAGCGAACAGCTGTGTGGTGTTTAGCTGCTGGCCAGGTTAAACCACAACAGTTTTATAGTGTTTAATTTGTATACGTATATGCCATATACAAAAATAAGGAAAACCATAGAAAAGCCTGTTTTTTGGTTTTAATTTATAAAGGACTATGTTGTGTGAAGCAGCAGTACTGCATGTAGTAATAGGTGATAGGTTACTAATATATGATATATAACCCAAGGATGATAACTATACTATTAGTGTTATAGTTTGCATTAATGACTCCCAAGCAGACAAATGACCAGTAGGTGAGAATGGTTGTCACAGATGCCATTGTACACACTACATTATTTCTTGTGAACAAGATACAGAAGAAATAAATGCTCAGTTCAGTGCTTGCTGGTTATGGCTAGCAGAAAACTTTTGTTCTTAACTTTAATGTACATATATATATCTATATTTTTAACCTGGAATCAGGCAGCCTGGCTCATCACTATATTTCTCTGGGCCCTACTTGCTTTTTCTTGCTTCATATCACAGGATAAGGAAATCCATGTTTTCCTAAGAGGATATTTTATACCCAAATTTATTCTATCATTTTTGTGTGCTTAAGATGATGGATGCAATTACTTACTGCATTTCTAAGTGATCTGTTGCTTTTATTAGACCCTTGTAGTCCAGCAGGAAACACATATTTGCATGTTCTCAGAAGCTACCTTTGGGGTGGATCTTCTTTCCTTGATTTGTCTGTTCTACTGCTAATCAAACCACTAGCTGGACTCAAACATATAATAGTTTTGTTCTTCTTGTCTGCTTAGTAGTCTAGGGACTTTAGTATCATTTGAATTTTGTTTCTTCTCTTGATTGGCATGTTTGTTTGTCATGCAGACCTAGTCTTACTTGATGGGTAGATCCCAATATACTCCAACAAGGGTCACTGGGAATAATTTTTTATTTTTGCATCCAACTTCCCGCAACTGGATATTCCTGATGGGAGTAACACAGATGTCTTTTACTTCCTGGACCTTGTTTTTCTGTTGTTACGGATTGTTTCAAACTTCATTGACTGTGTTCACCTGTTATATTACTGGTTGCTTCTAAAGATGTATGTGTTGAAAATGCATCGAGACTGGAAGTACATGCATAGAATTGGTATAGATGTCCATATACAAATATAAATAATATATTTAAGATAAAATATCAGAAAGGCATGATGAAATTCAGAACTCTGATATTCTCATTGCCAGCTTGGTGAATGGTCCATTGCAACTTCTATAAAAACTACATTACTTCTAACAAAGAGATTTCCTTTTTGAATTACACTGGTTTTGATAATGTGGTTGTAGTAAGTAGCTAAAGACTTGCTCATCTTTTGTGCCAAGAATGCTTTCATCCACCTGATTTTAAGGAACACTGAGGACTCTAGGATTTCTGACATTTGTTGCTAGAGTTAAAATCACAGAATCATCTAGGTTGGAAAAGACCTTCAAGTTCCTCAAGTCCAACCATCAACCTGCACTGCTGAGTACCATCACTATATCGTGGCCCTTAGTGCCCCAGCATTGATTCTGGGTAAGCGTTTTAATAAGGAGTGTAGTTCTGCAGAGTGCAGAAATTCTTCTGTTTCCGCTGAATGCTACTGAAGGTTGCTAGGCACCTCAAAGGGCCAGTGAGTATCACAGCTTGCTTAGCACATGGCACTACATATGCCATTTGCAATCTCTGCATAGAGCAGACTTCTACTGCTGTCACCATAGATTATTCAGTGTGGTTTCTGAGTTTGTTTTGTTGTGCTTAGAATGTGAGTCCATCCCTTATAAAATGGTAACAGTCTGTGGATTGTGGTTTATGGACCCAGCAAAAACAGGTCACTGAAGAAGTGGGAAGAGGAAGGGGTTGAGATTTTTGTGTGAATAGCAATAAAAAAGTTCAATTCCCTGAACATTTCATAAAAGATCTCTCCAGAAGATCAAACAAGCCAACAACTGAGACAATGTGACAGTAATAGCAAATCTTAATTTTCTTACCAGCTTTGTTAGGTCCTTATTCTTTAAATATTTTTTATTGTGACATGTGCATTCCCATATACTCTGTAATGCTGGCAGTATACAGGATACACTTAACAGGAAATAAGCATATCCCCAAAGCCTCAGGGCATTGAGCTACCCTTTTGTTCCATGTAACTTACTGCAGAAGTGCTCACAGAATGACATGCTTTACTGTGTGTCACCTTACTGCTTTACTATTAGGCTTCTCAAAGGTCAGATGGGCTTGACTCAAATTCATAAGAAAACAATGCTGTACAAAGTTGATTTTCCTCATTTTTTCTTTACCAGAGAATCTGCATATTTTTCTGAGGTCTGCAAGAGTATTTTTGATATTATGTGAAAAGCAGAGAACTGTTTTCAATTTCCATTGTGGTAATCAATGAGATGTAAAATTGCAGAAGTTGCATGCTGCCTAGAGCCTCTCCTGACAAACTTTGTTTGGTTTGTCAGAATGCATAAAGCACTCATAAGACCGTAGCATTAGCTCTATTTCTCTCTGATGTGACTGAGCACAGAAAGAAACCAGCTTTTAAGGATACATTTTCATTTGCTTAATTAACACTGCCAAGGCTGCCATACAGAAAATTCTTGCTGTGCTATGCCTATTTCTTAGGATGGGTATAGAGACCATTACCTGTATATGTGATACCAAAAAATCAATAAATCTGTGGACTAGCTCCATAGTTATTTCACTTTTGACAATTTCATTCAAACGTAGAAAAAAATAAGTCAAGATGACCTTTTATTGTATTCTGTATTTTTCATCATATTTGTGACTACACAGGGAAGTTGTATTTGTTGCTATGCAGTCCGGAATCAATTGGATACTGATATATAAATTCATTTTGGTAGTTCCTAAGAAATAATTATGCAAGATATATTTAGGAGGAAGAAACTCTTAATACTGTATGTTTTGGAGTTATGTGGAGTATGGCATATGTTAAAAAAAAACGAACAAAGAAACAAAAAACATTGTTTAGCCCAAAAATGTTTTCCTATGGGTGTCCTTATGGGTGGAGTGATTGTGTTGCTTATGACATTAGTAGTGGGCCAGAAGCTTCTTGTCTATGCCTCTGACACAGATAACTACAGTCATCATTCATCAGTCCCTTGGAGGTGTTTATAAAGTGTTCTGTTCTCATTCCCTTTACTACTGGAGAATACATCCATTTTGTATAATGACATTTCTCTTGACTACCTTAGCTAATAAGTGAAGAAGTGAATGAATGTTTGTAAATGAGGTATTCTTTCTCTGCAATGGTTATTCTTTTAGCATAGAAATTAAGGTGATTGCCAGTTTCTATCTCATTTTGAACTGTTTTCCAGAACTATATGTCCATTTTGTTTACTTTCCTTCATGTTGATTTTCTAATGAATAAATATGAATGAAGAGGCAATGTCATTGCCATTTCCAAGCTTTCCCTAATTGCATTAGTGTTTTGACAGCAACAAAAAATAATAATCCTGAATGTTGAAATGAAAGTCGGGATTATATTTTAGTGTACTATATGTGTTTCGAGTATACCAGCTATTACCTCAGTTAGCAGGTGAGGTAATAGCACCTTGTGACTAGATTGCAGGATGTAGATTGAGGAAAATGCAAACAGTGGAAATAATAATCTATAACATATGTCAAGAGAAAAGATGGAGAGGTGGATATGTTGGAATCACTCCCTCCATAAGAGTCAGTCAAGAGTTCAGTCACTGTAAGGCACCACTTTTGAGCTCTGGGGAATATCTATCAGGGGATATGTGGAAAATGATCTGAAGAGAAGAGGTCTGAAATTCTTCCTGAGAGAATTTAACATTTCTCTTAGCCATTAAAACCACATTATATACAAAAACGTGGTGATGTTTCACAGTTGTGGTTTTATCTGAAATTCCATTTCTAAATTCTGATAGCAGCGTAATTTGTTGGTTTTGTGTTTGTGAGGGCTTTTTAATTGCTTGGGTACAAAAATCTGTTTCTCGAGTTGAAGCTTGGCCTCATAATACAGATTCTCAGCCAAGGAATAAGTTTTATTTCTGGAGAGCATTTGAAGAAGAAGGAAAAATCATGTTTTTATTTGTTTTTGAGTTTCACATTTACAGACATTTTCATATGAAAAATCCTGAAACTGCTTCAAGTTCCTTCTGTAATACTTTGACACCTTGCTGAAATTTTGCTGCCTGTAGATTGCAATTTGAATTACTCCCTCTTTCCCTTATCTCCCCCTGCCCCCTCCTCTCTCTCTAATCTCCCTCTCCTCTTTCCCTGTCATTGGGTAAAATAGCCTTTAATAGGAAATATTATGAAAATTCAGACAGAAATTAAAAAGTGATGAAGCTTATAGTCCCTAATGGTTAGATAATATTTTATAACAGTCTTTTTAGGAGATTTGAAAGATTAAAAAGAAATTATAGTGTAGACTCAATGAGGCCTCTTTTTTGTCCTTCTCAAATTATGACTAGGTGACCAACTAAGAGTAAAAAGCAGTTTGATTTTTTTTTTTTTTTTTTTTTTTTTTTTTTCCACTGTAGGATTTATCTGAACTTGAATTTCTACTCAGTTCAAAAGGTATTCATCCCTGGACTATGTTGTAGAGTAGAACATACCTGTTGTTTTCTGGTGTACGTTCCAGGACACTAGTCAATGTGTGTATGAGAGTGGTGAGGCACTGGAACAGGTTACCCAGAAAAGCTGTGTATGCCCCATCCCTGAAAGTGAAAATCCCTTGAAATCCCTGGGTGGACAAACAATTCACTAAATGTATCTAAATAGTAAGCTATCAACTGAAGTGTTATTCTTGATAACACACTGTTTATTTTGAATTGGCAAAAGCATGCATAGTTATTTCTAGTACCTACTGAATGCACTTTGTCACTTTCCCCCTGTTTTTAATCTTATGAATTAATGAGATGACTTCCCTTACCTGGAATTATTCTCACACGTATAACAATGATGTGTAGCTATGTACATGCAGGATAAGACATTGTATTCTTCACTGATACAAGACAAATATTCTTTGTATCCTTCTGAAGTAAATCCATCAGAAAACTAGTTGGCTTAGAAAAATCTTTCCTTTGATACCTCAGGGACCGTCTTTTTCTCCATGTGTAACACCAGCAAGTGATATTACCTTATTCTGCAATACCTTGAGGTTACGAAGGGCAGAAAAGAGATTAAATAATGAAGTGGGTCTTTTTCATTGTTAACATATCTGAAACTCTCTGACCTGGGGAATGTCCACATGAAATAGTGAAGAGGGGCATCCTGTAGCTCCTACCAAGTAGTTTGCTTCTGTGCTTTGTTTTTGAAGCTGATTTTCATAAATTCACTTTAAATTAATGATTCTAAACTCATTGAACTGGGCACTAAGTAGGCAGAAGATTCCTAAATCATAAGAAACAGCATATGAAACAGCAGAAGGATAGTATTTCTAAAACTGTAGGAATAATTCATTTGATAATAATCATTAATAATTACTAATAATTTCAATTTTATTTTTGAAAAGCATTTATTTAGATGATTTTTAAATAAATGAATTTGTGGCTTCTTATAATTAAAATATAGTTATGGAACTCAGTAAAAATTCTTTCTGAATTTTTTTGTAGCTGTTGGTTTTTTCAAGACTGCCATCTTTCTTTTTTGTAGAGATAATGAATGATCCTTACCTATTCCTTTGATGATCCTACGTTATGATATGTCAGAATTCCTTGTAATTATTACTAAGATGAAAATATAGCACATGTGCTAGTCAGAAGGGGGAAATCTAAGTCTGAAACTAATGGTACAGTTCAGTAGAATTCAATAGCACTCATTCTATTGCTTTTTATAGAACACGAGAGAGTTGATTTTTCACCTGCGATTCACTTTCTTCTTTCTGTCCCAATCTCTTTGTTTCATTTCAGCCACGCTGAATTTAGCAGTTGATGACGTTGGCATTCATTTCTTTATTTCACTGTATTTAAAATGCTAGACAACACTATCAAATGTTCTTCACTTCAATCTCTTCTCTTTCTGTTTGTGAATGTCACACTGTGTTGTACAAACACAGCAGGGATGAAAGCTAACACAAATGCATATTTGTGTCTACAGCACAAAAATGTGTATTTATAGATGAACAAACCAGGTCAAATCTTTCATAGTAAAAAATAAATTAAACAGCCATTTGTCAGATGAGTGTCTGGAGACTATTATTAGTAGTCAGTAGAACTGGTCTTAAAATGGGGGGAATATTGGCAGGGGGAAATATGCAATTTTAATGCCATTTTAGTTTATAAAGGCACATGCACACTCAGATTAAAAAGACACCAGACCTGTTTTTCACACTACACAGTTGCTCTGAAATGAACCACTCACAAATTTGTATTAGTTGGGCTGAATAAGACCAATAGTCTAGAAGACTGGTTCAACACAGACTAACTAGATTATTGATTAGGTGTACAAAACATATCCAAGCATATGAGTGAATTTCTTTGCTGCAGCAGATCACACAAAAAACTCAGAATATGATTTTAGAAAATGGTATTTATACCTTAAGTTGTTTTGGTGAATATATGTGCAGAATTACCTAATCTCCATCTGCTTAACTCAAATGCAGAAGTATAAAAATATCAGCATACCAGAGTTGCATCTATTCTTTGTTTTGTTCCATCTGGCATTCTTGAAAGAAGAAAAATCAGAAGTGCAGTATACACAAAAATTGTATGTCTGATTCGGAAGAATAACCCTTACTGAGGATTTTACTAGCCTAAAGATCAGGAAAAAAATGTAGTTATGACCTTACCATTACTAATCAAAGATTGTGGTAGTTTGGCCAATTCTTTACTGTATAAAAGTTCTCTTGAGATAAGCATATAGATAAAATAGAGATCTGAAATAGCAAAATATGTCAACAATTGAGGGGAACAGAAGTTGGCAAGAATGCCTCTTCAAATCAGCAAGAAAATACTGATAGCTAGTTTTACTTCACAGTGAATCAGCAGTTATTCAGAGGTGAGATTTAACTTAACTTCTTCATATTTACTGGTAAGACAGAGTGTGTACAGAGATGTATTTCTTTGTTTAAGAAACTGTACAGAGTAGCATTTTGTCCCTGTACCCTCTGGGACCGTTGAAAGTCTTATGTGGACATAGCACATTACATTTTTCCTGTTTTGTTGCCTTTACCCTTCCTTACTTGTTAGCTGACATAAAGAGCTCACATATATTTTGCTAACTGCTTGCAAATGATTCCAATTCATAAATAAAAGCATCAAATGCTATTTCAGATGTCCCAGAGTATCCAAGATTTCCACAGGAGCAAGCAGAGAAGAGATGGGGCCTACAGCAAACCTGTGCTCCTCTGGAATTACAACTCAGGGCAGATACAGTAACATGGATTATCTAAAACAGCCCCCTTTCTTTTGGCAGTTGAATGCCACACCGTTAGTGATACATGTGAATAGCCAAATGTTTAATATTTATTAAAAATAGCAAGAACTGAGTTTCCTTCTCCTTGTGTATTTTATTTACTATGTCAACATGGTAGAACATGCTACCATGTTTATTTTTTTTTCTCTAATAAGTCTTCTTTTTACTGCAGCTTTTTTCATCCGATTGCAATTCATAAAAAATAACTGCTTTGAGAACAATTACAAAAGCCTGATTATAACTTCAATGAGCTTGTGTTACTTATTGCCATAATAAATGTTTAGAAAGCATTAAAGATAAAGGACCAAATGTTGATCTGTTGTACTGGCAGAAATGTGGAGTAAAACCAGAGCATTTGGAATGAGTAGCTGGGCATTGAACTGATACTATTGAGTATTTTAAAAAGATTTATTGCAATTTTCCTTGGTGAGTTATTTAAGCAGAGATTATATTGTATATTAACAATGGTTTTCCTTTCACGTTTTTCTTACTAAAACTTCATTTTTCTCATAATGTCCTTTTTCCAAACGTTTTTAACACTGCATTTTGCTGTAGTAGTCCATACCCAGAAAACAAAGCCATTTTACAGGTCTCTTTTTCATCTTGAGGAGTGGAGCAAGGGAGGAAGATGGCCAAAATCAGTCTTTTCAGTGTATCTCTTTTTTCAGCATAAGTGCATGGCAGGTGAGATTTGCCAGTATAAATGTATGGGATTCCATATGCAGACCTCATTACAGACTTCTCATTACAGTTACTGCTTGTAAGTTATTCTTCCATGTGTCTTGAGAGATTTCTCTTTCTCTGGTTCTTGCATATTTCCAAAGGTTTTTGTCCCATGACTGCTTTAGCACACTTCCCAATTTCTTCATTGTGTATGTGCCTTGGTTTCAGCTCGGATAGCATTAGTTTTCCTCCTAGCAGCTAGTATGGTGCTGTGTTTTGGATTGAGGATGAGAATGTTGCTGCTAACACACTGCTGTTTCTGAGCAGAGCAGTGCTCACACAGGGCCAAGGCTTCTTGCACTGCCCTGCCAGCGCCAAGGCTGGGGGTGCACAAGGAGCTGGGAGGGGACAGAACCAGGACAGCTGGCCCACGTTGGCTGAAGGGATGTCCATGTGGCGTTGTGCTGAACAATAAATATGGGGTGGCTGGCTGGGAGATGTAGGTGTTGCTGCTCAGGGACAGGGTGGGCATTGGTCAGCAGGTGGTGAGCAGTTGCACTGTGCATCGTTTGTTTTTATATTATCTTATTTTTATTATCATCATCATTATTATTTTCATTTTCTGTCCTATTGAACTGTCTTTATGTCAACCTGCAACCTTTTATTTATTTATTTATTTATTTATTTCCCCAGTTCTCCCTCCCATCCCACTGGAGGGGTCAGTGAGCAAAGATCTGTGTGGTGCTGAGCTTCCCACTGTGTTAAATCACATTAGTAAAACCTATTATAACAGTTTTTTATAAAATTGCATGAAAAACTCTTTTAATAAGTCCAAGAATGTGTACATTGACAATAAAAGATTGCTTGCTGAAAGTGGGAAAATAGATATACAAGTGTATGCTTCTAATAATCTTCATTATCTTTATTTCCAGGAAACTTGGCTTAACACTGAAGAGCGCATGAAACCATGATTATGTTTTGCAAGAGTGGGAAATCCCAGACTCTCAGTTTTTGCTTTAACGATCTTATAGTGTAAAAAGTAAACATAGGTATGAGGAAACTGCTCATCACTAAGCTGCAACTTAACTGTGTAGTCAGAATTTCTTTGTATTATAGTAACTCTAAGGAGTACAAATTGAGACTTTTTCAGGGAACTACAAACATGTCATTGCATGGAATGACAGAGGCAAAGCAACTTAGAAAATTATCTGTAGTGATTCCTTGAATTGAAAAACTCTTTCTCCTGGTTAGTGAATCCCTTTGCACATCTATTTCTGTGAATGCTTTCACTGTTCATAAAAAAACTAAAAATGAAGCTTTTTTATCTAATAGGTTATTTTGGAATAATTTTCTATCATCCATTTAGTTTTTAATTGTGTTGGACACTGTTATGATTCAATATATTTTTTATTTTACAATAGCTCAGATTTAATATACTTATTTTGTACTATCAAGTTTGGGGTAAATGAACATTGATGCCTACATACAGGTAAACACCAAGATTTACATGTACTTCCACATTCTTACAACCATCATGATCTCAGCATGGCTTAAATTAAAATAGGTTGATATACTTTTTTTAAGTATACCTGATGGTTTTTCTTTGGTGGTTGTTTATACTACTTCAAAAAATCTTTTGTTTATATATAGCTCTGCTGGTAGTGAGACATGAGACACAAAAGCCATATCACTGCTGTGTGACCACAAGATATGACCACTGTTCTGAAGAGCAGATTAGGAAACATCTTTGACCTTTTTTTCTCCACCCACCCCCCACCCCCCCAGATTGGAGAAGAGGGATATTCTGATCAGGTGATGATTTGACCTAGCAGTATTTGTAAAGTGGTATATGAATTGAATTGGCAAGAAAGTAAGTATTTTCTCATGTAGTATGTGGTATATTTTCTGTGCAGTCCTCAGTTTTGAAAAACCAAAGAAGGAAAAAGCCCTGAGGAAATAGGCATTTCCAAGAAAGCTTCTGGCTTGTTCAGGGAGAGGCAGTCCATATCCAGTTTCAAACTACTTATAAGTAGTCCCATCTCCTTCCAAACTGTTATGCTTTGAGTCATAGACACAGCAGGAGATGAGTTTTAATCTCCATTTTCTTCCAGTGCTTGGATGATGCAGAAACTGCTAGTGACTCAGTACAGCAGCACAAACTGTCCTCATCTTACGTAAAAGCTCCAGGCTGCATGAAAGCACGAGCCTTACATAAACAGCTAGTATTTCAGGGTGAAAAAGCGTATCAAAGAAGCAAATCAACAGGGACAGCAAGAAATATCAATGCCCATTAAGGGGATTGTCCACAACAGGAGCTTCTTACAGAGACCCAGCTGTTGTCTCATGGAAAGTGGGATTTGCTTAGTTCCCAGTTTCAAGGAGGTAGGTACCTCTCATTGCAAAACCAAGGACTGTGTCCTTTGCTGAACCACTGAGGTGATATGTTTAGAATCCAGTGTTAGAAGCAAGGAACAAACATCTCTTTGTTTCTGTATCTTTCTTATAGACATTCTCCTAAATAAATATATAAATAAAAACTGTCCAGAATTAGTATAGACTAAGAAAGCTCTGTGGAGGTTGCTAGGCAGCCGAGGCCAAAGGAATAAAAAGCAGTCAGGTCGTTGAAAAACAGAATCAGTGACTTATGGGTTATCTGGAGTCACCATTTACTGTTGTCTTTAGTCATAAACATGAGCCAGTGGAATTTATTTTTCTTTAGTAAATGAGCAGTGATTTTAAAAAAATTTAAATAAAAGGTCTGTTTTGTGTCTCTTGCCTATTAGTGTTTACAAGCTATGAAATTATATGTATGATAATTATTTCTAATGTTTATTTATTCATTGATTTAACTAGGGTATGCCCGATCTGTTCAGGCTATAAGTTGAAAATAATTTTGCAGAGTAATTAATTTTTAAACTTTGGTTCCATTTTCATTTTTATCACTACTTGCATCTAAGACTCCAAATGAAGGAAGGTTCAAATGCTGGAAAGTATACCTTATCCTCAAAAGGTGTACGTGTTTCGCTATTGTTAATGACAGTGGAAAGATCTCATTTCTACCACCATATCCTTCATGTATGATGAAGCTATACATTACAGAAATATAGCAGTAACAAACACTTTTCTCGTTACTGTTAAGCTTGTAAAAAGGCAGTAGCAGGCAAGGTTTTCATATGGAAGATTAGGTGATCACATTATTAACAAATTGCTGCCTTTGAAATCTCTGTGCTTGTATGTGTGTCTTTAAGTCTCCCAAAATTAACTGCACCTTTAGTAGCCACGTTATACATACAAATATGCTGAAGGAACAGCATATCTTGCAACTCACCTACCTTCTCAAGTAGTGTAATGACAGCTCTTCTGTATCGTGTTTTAGTCTACATTACTTCTCTCTCAATGTCTTCAAATGATCGTGTCTCTAGGAGATCTAATTGATGCATCATGGATTTTCAAAATTTGTTTCTTCCACAGGGTAGATGCTGTGGTGGGGTCCAGGCAGCTTTGTGGAAACGTCTCCAATGGTCTGGTAGGATGAGAAGGTCCAGGGGTAGTTTGGAAAACGAGGAGAAGCATCACCTCCCAAGACGGTAAACCTACTGAAAAGGTAATTCATGCTAGGATCCTCTTGCACAGTCTGCTCTTAAAGTTCACGGACGTGTAGCACATGGCAGAAAACCGGTAGGGAATGGGAGCACATACTTTTAATGCTGTCCAAGTGCTCATACTAAGTCTCCTGAAAATCTTTCTTAAAGCCCTGGCTTTCAACTCTCTTCCTTGTGTAAGTGAGAAATTGAAGGCTCTGTCTTACAGGGCTTTTCTTGCCTTCTCTTGGACCTGTTGAGAACATGCAAAATTTACAGCAACTTACCAAATAATTCCATATAGGACTTATGACTATGCTAGCATATCTGCCACAACTTTGAGTAATTAAATGTTGTTTCACAGAGAGGCTTAATATCTTTATTTTTCACTGTACATAATTATGTTTGTCTGGCTTATTTTGGTCTTACCTTAGAGGCTTAACTGTTGTGTTTATGAAGACTCTCTTTCTCCCCAAACCTTAACTATGGATGTTTTTATTGCTAACATTTCAGAAGTCCAAGAGAATGAGCAAACTAAAGATCTGTTATCCCTCAGCGTAATTGTCATGCTTCTTCCTTCATGTTAAGAGATAGAGTTCAGCCAAGAAGTACCAGTCAGTGAACGTTAAGTTTCTCAGCCGTCCCAGAAGTTCAGCTATAATGTGTACATCTGAGCCCAGTTAACTCTCAGTATGTTCATGCTATGTATGTATTTACTGGTCCTCAACTATAATTAAGTTTGCTGAACAAACATTTTGTGCACTCATCCTAAACCAATCATGTCCCATGATATTTTACAAAATACCTGACAAGCTGACTTACTTCTTTCATTTATTAATGTGCCTTAATATATGCAGAGAGTAACAATATTAACAATGGAAAATCACACCAGTAAAAAATGAAATGGGATTTTTGATGCAAAAGTTTTCATAAGGTTCTATTCCTGTATCTCTTAAGACAACCAAAAAGCACAAAACATCATTTAATTAGGAAAGTTTTTTCCTTTGCTCAGGAGTATGGATGATTTGGCTGGTTGAGTACTAGGCTAGGTTTTCAAATGTCTCTGGGAAATACCTTCCTTTTTGTTGCTGGTGAACTCTGTCCAGCTCCTTGGCATCCATTAATTAAAACCATTCAGAGATTGCACTGCTTCAATTCACAAATTGCTTCCATGCTTCACCAGGCTTGGCAGCTGCCAGAAAACCAGCCAATCTGCACTCACATAACTTACGTGGAGTTATTTATGTCTCTGTATAACCTATAGCTGTGGTAGAAAGTGAGAGTCGAAAGCCTTCCTCTTTATAAGGAATAGAAAGTACTTTATTATGTGGGAGAAGTTATGAAAGTATGTGTGACAGAAGAAATGGCTGATATAGGAAAGTGAGAGGTCTTGCCTCCTTTATTTGTATAAAAGTCATAATTTTGATTTTTTAGTCTGCCTTTCAAAACTCTTCCACTCAAAGTTCTTGCTAATCAATTTAGTCTAAGTTATCCAGACCTAATTTGGTTTTCTGTTGTGTAGAAGAAATGAGTTCATAGGGCTTTTTGTTTATAAGGGTCCGTTAGTCTTTATAAAAATTGCATCAATTGGTTGCAAGTAATTTACTGTAAACAGAAGACGAGAATAGCTAGCTTGCTTATGGTTAGAACTAGTTTGAGATCCAATGGATCTAGCTTCAGTCCTAAGCCGTTTCTGATGTTTTCTTGCTGCATTTTTCAACCAAATGAGCAGACATTTTGTAATGTACCTTTGTTGATGCTTTGGTGACCTCAATGCCATAGACAGTGGTTTGGGTGCCAGACTTTACACTGGGAAGAAGTTACAACCCTTCGGGGGAAATAGGGAAAGAAACTGAAGCTAGATGAGATGACACTGAGATCTCTTCATCTAAGAAAAAATTGAACTTCTCCAGCCCCTACACTTAATGAGAAACAAGGTGTTTAGTGGATTAACGTTTCAGTTTCAGATTCACTGCTTTAATTGTGTTTCATGTGAACTAGTGTTGTAAATGCCACTTTGACTCAAGAAAGGGCAAGATAAGAATGTTGTTTAAATATAGCTTGATATCTTGATGTTAAAAGGTAATTTTATTTTATTACCAATATTTTTGGTAAGAGGCTTTTGTCTTCATTTGTGTCGATGATAGCTATCTGGTATCAGTACTAAGTATATATTCCTGAATTCTGACCAGATTTTGTTCCTAGTGGGAACTTCAAATGTTTCACATTGTTCCAGCACATGGAGCTCTTTCCTTGCATTTCTTTGGCTGCTCAGCTTATTCTGGATGTGTTTGCATTTCACTTTTCTTTATGATAAGTACTTATTTTTGGTCTATATTAAGCTGAATGGTTCTAACTTTTTTTTTTTTTTTCTTTTTTCCCTGTGGAAACTGGCGCTGGAACTAGATGATCTAGATGAGGTCCCTTCTAACCCAAGCCATTCTATGAATTGCTGTGTTTCTGCTGAGGTGGCTATAGTAAAGTTGTAGTAGTCAATGCTTGTGCTGTTTTTCTTCTTCCTTTCCTAAGTAACCAGCTAAGTAACCAGTTCTGTTCTATGTTTTGTGGAAAAGTTCAAGCCTTTCAAATTAATTGAAAGGACATTCGGCTTCAGAATTAATAATGTCCTTATACACAATGAAAATTGCATTTGAGAATGAGGCATGTCCCAGCATTTGGAACAGCAGAAATGAGATATTCAAATCAAACCAGAAGTTCTTTTCACCTAGTAAAAATTCATATAGACATGTTTAGAAAAAAACTTGTTTTGAATGGCTGTAGATACTGACCTGTGTGACAACAACTAGCTCTACACAGCTGGCAATTGAAACTGCTATCACAAAACAGGGATGTTTTCCATGCAAAACTGTGTAGGCAGTGTCCATTGCTAGTAGGCAAAGGGAACACTCAAATAAGTAATTACATATATATATATAATTCGTATCCACAAATGAAAACTGTTGTTTCTATTCTTTTTTATTTATTTATTTATTATTATTATTTATTTGTTTGTCTGTTTGTTTGTTACCAAGAGACTTCCAGGGATTTATGTAAGAAGAAAGAACCCTTAGATAGAACTGAAGTTGATAGCCCTCTAGACAAATGGAGTTAGGAGAACTTAGCAATTTCTTTAATATTTTACAGAAACTTAAAGATTGTGACATCCCCAAAACAGACCATTGGATCTTTGGACTGATCGGAGAAATCAAGTATAAAGGAGACAAGTTACCAAGCAGTCCTCACTGCTGTTACAAAATGCTATGCACACTGTATTCCCCACAGCTAAGAACACCCTATTTAATGAATTTTGGATGTTTTGTGGGAAAACTGATGACTTCTATTTGTTTTAACTCGCTGTGTGAAATTCCTCCTTCATTAAAAACTGGTAGAAAAGCTCACCCCTTCAGTGTGTCAGAATGCAAAGGATTCAGTGTCCCAGTTTACTTCTTTTCTCCCTCTCTAGCATAGTTGTTTTTGTTCATCTACCACTTTTGTTTTGTATTGTTATTTCTTCATTATTATGTAATTATTTTCATTTTTTACATACTGTGGCTACTTATCCTTATTCCTCAAGTTCTGTTATGACATGGGGCAGGGAACTAGTTGTTTGACACTGAAGGAGAACAGTATAGGACATTTATTCTTTCTGAGACTGAATGTTTTAGGTACCTTCCTCAGAATATTCTAGTTCCTGTCCTGTTCCAGGTTCCTGTCATGCAATTTTTAACACTTGCTTTAGTGGAAGTTTTGCTTTGGCTACAGTAGAATGAAACTGGTGGTAGAAAAATGGATCTAAATAAAGAATACTCAGTGAAATTCCTTAATTCCCTTGACATCTTGGGAACTTGCAAAAGATTATCTGTTTATTTAACAACATATAATTGATTAAAAAAAATTAGCTCCAAACTACTTGAAATGTCTTGTGACGAAAGAAGCCACATAAAAGGAGGAGAGAGGGGAAGAAAAGGATTTATTCTCAGATGCAGCAGGCAAAGCACTTCTTATTTCTTTGCCATTTGTATATATGTAGGAGGTGAGGTTTCTGTAAGAAACTGTCAGACTCACAGCAGCTTTTATTTATATGCAATGTCTGGAATAACGTTTATTATGAAGGTATTGATAGCTCTAACAAGAATTGAATATTACCAAATGAACTGTCTGCATTAAGCAATATGATTATTAAAAGAGCAAACAGAAACCAATTTATATACATAAGGTGTCTGACTGCAGCTAGAACTCCCTAGGGCATTTAAAGCTGTATCAAAGTACCTGGAGAAGACAGTTATTCTTGTGGAGCTGCATGAAGGGGGCATGATTCTATAAAACATGACTTGATAGCCGCTGAGCAAAAACACGCTGAAAGACATTTTGCATGAGGGATGTGAATGAAACCTAGTTGTAAGCATAGATTAGAACATTTTGATTAGAATAACATTTTATGTTGTTTTGTTTGTTTGTTTGCTTTGTTTTGGCTTGCAATGCTCTGCTTGCTTGCACTGTGCAAAACTTTAATCTCAAGTTTTACTAGGTATAGCTTTCTTTTTTATTTTTAAACCAGTCTTGTGTTGGGGATAAAAATGAATGGAGTGAAACAGGACTGCTTATATTGCGGTGGGTAAAAATTCAAAAGATTTTGTATGCAGGTAAATTAAAGGGAGCTGTACCTTGAGACACAGGTGCTGGCAGTGCTTCCTACTGCTCCATAAGCATCAGTATGGAGACGGTGGCTGCCAAATATCAACCTTTGGGAAGGAATTCCCTCTGGCAGAACAGTCCTGTGTTCTTCCTCCTTAGGAGCAGATGGCAAAGAGGCAGCCCAAATCACCAGGCAGACCTGGATATGCTTTGTCTTTTGGGGCTGATGATTATTTTAATCCAGTAAATTGTTCTTTTCAGCCATACAGTTATTTAAACTAAATTAAGTAAAATAAAATTTATTGGGGGGGGTAATTCCTTCCTTTTTTTTTTTTTTTTTTCTGTTAAGCAAGTGAGCTGTACAAATAAAACTGATTTTATATGGCATAAAATATAGTAGCTAACATAGGTGAACTAAAGCTAAATTGAGAATATATTTCTAATATATTAAAGCATTGCTTTATATTGGACAAATAGACTATTATATACTATCATATTATTATTTTCAGTAGTTTTCTAGCATTGGTATATTATGGCACTATGATACCTTATGAAAAGATCTATATAAGCAAAGAATAAAAGGGTGTTCTACAACATTGAGATGTATGCCAAAATGAGGGAAGGAATGTCTTTATTTAATCCCCTTGATTTATATCTATGTTTTTTGTGTGCATGTGCTGATTACAAGAGTATGTGACTGCTTCACAGTCATTAATTCCTTCAGATGCATAAAGAAACAAAAGGTGCCTCTCTGAACACAGTGAGCCTCTGATCAATACTTAAAAATACAGTACATCATAACGAAAATGGTAGCACACTGCCTAGTATATTAAATAACCAAGCAGCACAAAAGTGCTCAACATCTCTGAACACTGCACTCAGAAATGGGTTACTTTCGCAAAACTTCATGTGTAGAAGCAGTATATTCTACAAGTGAGTAGGTCTGTAGGTCTTTTTTTTTTTTTTTAACCTTTGCAGCTGCTGTTGTTTGATCATTATTCCAGTTTTACAAATAAAGAAGATAAGGCACAAAGGTTAAGGATTAAGAAAGTTAGGATTTAGGACTCTTTCCTATTGTCTTTGAAATCTGAGCCTTTTTCCACTTAGTCCATTTAAATTGATTATCACATGTCGCTCTTTGAAAATCCAAGATACCACAACTAGAAGTCATGATAACGTGTCTAAACAGAAAAGGCTGCTTAAGTCACAGAAGTCGAATAAAAGAGAGAGGGTGATGATCTGTTCTCTCCCATGCACTTTTTTAAAGATAAAGTAGGACTTTTTATAGAAAGGGGTTAATGGCTAAGGCAGACTGCATTGGCCAGTTGCACAAGTGGCCCTTTTTAGTTTTGTGAGGAAGACTAAAGTTTCAGCATCACACAATCTTATTTCTCATGTCCTTGGCTCATCCAAATATACACAAAGCATTGCAACTAGTGGCTGGGTTTCACAGTAATGGGTAATGTCAGTAATAACCACTAGTGACTGCTCTGAGAGCTGCTGTAATCCATTCCTTTACTGCAGCAAAAAGTTGAATTTAAAATGACCAACATGAAAAATCAGTGTTCTTTTAGTAGAAGAAGTAATTTAAGTCTGAATTGGTGGCCATTTAATAATGAAATTTCCAGCAGTCATGATCCAAAAAGAAAAGTGAAAAATGGGGCTCATAAACAAAATTGGCTTTATCAGTGTTAGCAACAACAAATCAAATTCAAGCTGTATATAAACTTTATGCATCCTACATGGTCACAGAAGGAAATCAATGGTTATTCACTTGCTTAAACCAAAATTCTAATTAACAAAATGAACAAAAAAAATCTAGAAAGTGCATGCTGGGTTTAGGAATTTGTGTCAAAGCAATGACACCATTGCTGTACCTGGCGTACTCTACTATGTCAGTCAGGCTCTGCTAGCTGAACCTCTTGATTATTAATTCAAGATCAAATGATAGCTTGCACCTTTCCTGAACTCCATGTTTTAGAAATATTTCTTCCTTGCTATTTTTTTTCTTAAATATTCCCAGAATTCTTTTATTCTAATTCTGTTTCAGATAGAATGCCACCAGAAATATTTTTCTAGTGACCTTTCCACTGTCCTAGTTAACAGGCTGATGAGATTCGAGTAACAAAAGAAGATCACTAAGAAAATTCAAATAAGCCAGAAGTACAGAGGCTTGCGATAGATGCATTTTTTTTCTTTTTATTTCTTATTTCAGTTTGATTCAAATCACAATGTGAGAAATGCTTTACAAGGTGAAGAGTGAAACCCGATTTTCATGGGGTTTAATCTGATGTGAGGGAAATGTAAACATAATCTTCTATTACATGTGTTTTACTTGAACTTGCTGGCATGCATTTTCAATTCCTGTTTACAGAAGTTTTGTTTGTTTGTTTGTTTCATTAATTTATGTACGATGAAGAAGGAATATTAGACATTATTTATCTCACTTGCCAAATTTTCAAATTTTCCTGAGCCATGTGTGAACAAGCAATTTCCTATTGGACAGTCTAATGTAGAATTTGGTGAGAATTCCAGGATGAAAACTGTAAGCTGTGCCGTCCTGTGAATGAAATAACAGAAAGTCTTTATTCCATCATGCTTAGAAGTGACTTCCTGAAAAGAAATATAGTAATCTACACTATTCTATACTATGCTATTCTATACTATAAAAGCAATACAGTATTCTCTATATTCTCTTAGGGGTATCACTTATTCATTCCTCTATTTTCAAGTTAGGCACTTAAAAAAATGTTTACACAGTGGTTACAAATAAGGAACATTTGAAAACTTAACTGTGGATCACATAGATCAGAGAATTATATTACCATCTTTGTAATCCCCCGTTTTTAGTCCCAGAAGCAAATTTCAGTGTGGGGTTTTTGTTTTTTCCCAATTATTTGTTATTCCTTATCTCAGGAGTCTACATAGAACAAAAAAAAAAGAGAAAAAGGAGAAGAGGAAAGACTTTCAGAAAACAAAAGACTTCTACAAATAGGGCCTGATTTGAAACCTCTTAATCCTGATAGAAAGGCAGTTTCTCATTTTCAACAGGATGGGATTGAAACTTTGACTTAATAATAGGGTGCTTGTCTATTTAGGTGCATGAAAATATATGTGCTTGATTATTTTCTTAATAGCTCGGACAGAAACTTGTCAGCATTGATACAATTTTAAGTATGTGTGTTGATGTTTACTGATTATTACAGATAAAATACAAAATTTATGAGTGCTGGAAACAACTGAAATGAAGGAAGAAGTGAGAGGAATGAATGAGAGGAAAGACTGACAGAATTTAGAAGAGCTCTTTGTTGGCTATAGCAGTTATGTATATTTGAAACACACACACACACACACAAAAAGTTAAATTCCTTCAATTCATGGTGAGGTTATAGAGCCATTGATGTGTGTATGCCCACTCTCATACCAGAAATGCCACGGTTATTTCTAGTGCCCTTCAGAAGAAAAGGACAAATTCACTCTCATACATTACATTCTCTACTTAAAGAGGCTGCAGATTCCCTGGTCATACTATGAATTTAGTGCACACAAGAAATGATAACGAGGATAAGTAAACAACTGTGCTGACCCTTATACGTAGTGGTTATAATAAGACTTAAAATTAATCTGAACTTTTGATGACTGTAAAATTTATCAATAGGTTAAATAATTTGGAACTGTTTGGCTTTAGGATTTTAGTATGTTTTTTAGGATGTTATTAGGAAGCTTAAACTCTGTCAGTCAGTGGCCAGAACTCCCAGTAAAAACAGCTGGAGGTCTGTACATGGAGGAGAAGTGGAATGTTGAGTTGAGCTCAGCAGTATGTCTGAGAAAGGAAGGTGCTTCCTTAGACCTCTGCTTCCTCTGGCTGTAGGTAGTATAAAGAGGAGAGTTGTTAAGAGCTAAATACCCCAGACTTTCTGCTGTCATTTGCTTATTTTATACTCCTTGAACTTCCCTCCAAAAGAAATGGGTAAGTATTTACAATAGGATTTTTTAAATTATTATTAACTTATTATTTATATAATTTAACAGGAGAATTGATAGAATTGATTAACCTTCCATTTTTTTCCTACCTCAGCTCTGCAGAGATATTTTTTGTCTCCTTTGATCTACTCTTACTCTCCTCCTTCTGCATTTAATCAATGCTTCTGTATTGACTTGGTCTTGCAGTTCTGCCTTGCAAGCTTCAATAGCCTCATCATGTTTGGTGCTTATAAAGTCCTCATGGAAAACATTGAAAAACATTCTTCTTGGAAACAATTCTGCCAACACTTCATTAATTTCATATGCATCAAATGATGTGTTGGTTTTTTGTTTGTTGTGTTGCTGACTCACCCTGTCCTCTGCCCTAGATAGGTACCATGGTTAACTGACACCTTGTCATTCTGTCTTCCAGATCAGTGTTCTAGTTGGTAATGAGTCCTTCTCCTTGTGTCACCTAGCTCTATTCCTGCTCTGTCCTGAGGCAGTTATTCAGTAGCTCATTGTGCTTAAGTTGATTCTGTCCCCATTGCTTGTCCATACCACTGTCTATGGGGTTGCATGATGAAAAAATAGATTAAAAATAATGTTTTAAAAATAATCTGCCTTTATAGGGAGGCTTGCTTTTGATGTAGATGTTATAACCTGGTTCCCCGGTGGTCTGTTGAGTGAGTGGAATTATATCAGCACAACCAAATGGGTGTTCAGAGGATGGAAACAGTGGCTGGGGACACAGGAGGCAGGAGCTTCCTGAGAAAGGCACTGTTGCCGAGAGAAATGTCTGTGGAACAATGGTCTATTTGCCTTGTCATTTCTCCTCACATCTTCTTGCTTTAAATAATTACATTTAGCCAACTTTCTGAAAGTTTAGGGCCCTTTCAGCTCATCTATTTCTGAGTGATCTCCACCAGTCAGTAGTAACCAATTTCTCCAGGACAGGAGAGCAGAAAACAGTGCTTATTGATGTCCTAATTTTGAAGAAGCTGAACTATTTCCAGCAATTAAGGATCATTTGAAGCTTTCTAGGAAGTGTAAAAATTGGAGTAAGTAATAATAATCCCTCTTAATTCCCAGCTCTGTAGAACTGAGCTGTTACTCACTGACAGGTTTCTTTTTAAACCTCCGGATGACCTCCAAGAGATTTATGGCCTGCAGTCAGAGAAAACATTACTGATCCAGTGCCCTTCCTGGTCTCAGATGCCACCTTTCTCTGAAGAAAACGTGTCATACACTTTTCTCTTTTGGAACACCGTCAGTCTTAGGAGAAATGCAACATGCATTATTTATTTTACTAGGAGATTTATGTCTGAAACATGAAGCCAGGCATGAAGCTCGTCAAGAAGTTCAAGTTAACTAGGCACAAGAAAACATTAGATGGATGTCCATGATGTAAGATCCAAGCGGACTCAGCCTCGGGGAAAAGAGATGACATAAAGATGGCACTTTTTTTACCTAGTATTTGATCCAAGTTGATCTTTGCAGTCTATTTTATTGACAAAGTTGCACATTTTATAAAATCATGCCAAAGCAGTGTTTCTATAGGAGGAGCTGGCTCCTATTCCACTATAAGCATTATGGCTTTTCGGGGATGATATAAGATGCAGAAAACAAGTTGTTAAACTGGCTTTCCAGTGCAGAGTTTGTGATCCTCCTATTTCCCCATCAGCTCTGGACAAACAAGACTGCAGTTCTCCTGTTGTCAGTCTTGTTTTTTATATCTTTACTTACGCTGGCCAGCAGCAGGAGAAGGTTTCCTTTCTTTTTCTTTACACTCATGTATGGACAGATAAATTTTCCATCTTTATTTTAATTATTCTGCATTTTATCAAAAGAATATCCAAGTGGTCCTTATTTTAAAGCTCATGGTCACTTTTAATACTTTTCTAATCTACCTCAGTGCAGCTGAAAATTATGAGTAATGACCATTAGATCCAGTTTTTGTCACTAGCACAGCACATCTGCTGCTGTAGAGGCTTTTTCCCTTTTCTCTTTCTCTTTTGCTGGTGCCATGCTTTTGGCTGTTTAATGGTTACTTTGCTGTTGAACTCCACAGGGGAACATATCTCCAAACATTTCTCTAACCTCATGCAGAGAAATCTAAGACCTCTTCTTCCTATGTTCCCAGCAGGAGCTTCCTGCTTGCTTTTTATGTTTCAGCTACTACACACACATACTTAGGTTTGACTTCTGTGGTAATAGCTAACCCAATGAGCTATCACAGAGAGCAGCTAATGGCAATGCAACCTCATCCCCTTTCCTATATAATTTTTCTTATCTACCTGTGAAGTCTTTCTTTACTGTGTGATTAATTTTGCTAATCTCAGACTTTTAAAATAATCATTAATTATTTAAGCTATTATTTAGCTATTACTCCGGGTGTTTAAGATCTGCATATATACATATGCTGCTATAAGATATTGCTGGGTAAACAACCACTAAAGATTTAGATCATACACAGGTTACTCTGTAGAGTACTTATTGTCCTGGGGAATAACCGTTCCATCTCATTAAACACTGTCTTGTTTCCTGAGACATCACGTATTTGGAGAACAGTGGGTCAAACCAATTGAGGGACATAGACCTAAAATGCATGCTTAAATTCTTTCTCAGCATCTCTCTGGAGCTGATCCCAAACTGTCTCCATCTCAAATGTTCTTGTTGTTATTGCATATCACAATAATTTATTCCCATCGGAAATTCTAAGCTGCTTCCAATGCTGCTAGACATTTTTCAATATCAGAGTGTGGGCTTGGAATGAGGAAATAAAATGAGGTATATTCACTGATTTTTTTCCAAGTTTGTAGAAAGGTAAAATTTGATATTACATGATGTGACCATGGTTTAATAAAAACTATTAAATGACTGGTTAAGTCATGTAGTATTTGCCATCACCTTTCTAGAGAATATGAGGAGGGATTTTTCTTCTCTTAAATTTACTTCCTGATTTCTTTTATGTCAGTGTGTAATATGTTCAAATAAAAAATATAATATCTTGTATTTATTGTGTTATATAATAAGTTCAAATATCAAATGAATTTGACAATGAATTTTTGTAATTACAATCCATATGATGTGTTTAGATAAAAATTTGAAGGAACAGGAAGAAACTTCAAGAAATCAGACAGAAAGATGAAACCCGAGACCAAAGTCAATTCCTCTAAGACAGTGTACCACTTTGACACATTCTTCACCTCTGTAGCCAGATGATGTGCCATTTGGAGAATACTTGATATGACAGGACATGAGGAGACAATGAGGCTTTCCAGGGAAGTGATGGAGTCCCCATCCCTGGAGGTATTTAAGAGACATGGATGTGGCACTTAGGGACAAATGATGGGACTTGGGTAGGTCAGGTTGATGGTTTGACCTTGAAGGCCTTTTCCAACCTAAAAGATTCTATGATTCCATGAAATAGTTAACTTTTATAAGCTCCAGAACACTCACAGAAGTGTTGTTGTACCAGCCTGAGTAATATGAAATCTGAAACTGTGAGGGTCTAAGTATTCTTAATGTGTTTCAAGTTACGAGGCTTTTGGGAGATCAGTGCTTTCTAAAATTCAGACTTGTATCTTAGTGCTGCATTCTATATTTTTTTCTGTCTGGAGGCTCAGATATTTGGCATAATATATATGTAAGAGGAAAAACGGCTGCATTTTGAAGTCAAGATCGTAGAAAATGATTTTGAAATAAACTTACCATATTCATTTCATTCATACTTGTCACAGTGCATATTACACTCTGTGCTCATAAAACACCTGGACCAGCACTTAACTGATAAGTTAATTAGTAGTGCTGTTTTATTCATAACTCTTACATGCAAAGGGGTGGCCATGAAGAAGCTACAGCCTCTAAGGCAAATGATAAAGTAAGAGATAATACTAAAAGTACTGTTTGTTACCTTTCTATCTTTCTTTCTTTTGCTGATGAAAGAAAACAAAAACAACAACAAAACTACTGTTGTGACTACTGGATTTGGTACTAGTTGCTTAATGGGAGACTGTTCTAAAGTATATCTTCAGAAAATGTAAGGTTCTGAGGAGGAAGCATGAAGATAGTGACCAGAGTTATATGACAGTTCTTGAGAGCAGCAAGTAATCAAAGGTCACAAAGATCCAGAACTGAACAGAATGATTAAGACTGCAAGTATAAGTAAACAAGATAAGAATCTGTACTGTTTCTTAAAGAGCTCTGTGATAATCTAGATTTAGACTTTTGGAATTTTAACATTATTTTTGCTTGCCTAAGTGATATATGCAGTGTGGAAGATGCAGTTAAATTGCTGCAAGTGCAGCTACAACAAAAATATATGCTGTAGATGAGTATTTAGAATGACAGTGATGCATACAAGAGACCCGTCAACTTGTGAAAATCGGAACTCTTGCTTCTTGCATGATATTCAGGGAACTGTGTTAAACAGTAACAGGGCTAATCCTAATGAAACATGACCTCTCCACTGTGCCAAACTACTGTAAACTGAATCTGACTGGCTGCTGCACTGGTGACATTTTGTAATTCAATTTAATGGATTCCAACACTTGCCCAAGCTGCTGTCAAAATCTCCCCTTGATTGCCCCCTATGTCATCTTTTCATCTGCTTGCTTTGCATTTCAATTATCATCTCATTCTCATTTTGCTTCTCCTGATCATGTGGGTATCTAGCAAATGTCTACAATGAAAATAATCTCAATATTGCATGTAATTTCCCTTTATGATTCTGTGCCACCTCCAGTTCACATTAGGTTCTTGTTTCAGTTAATAACTAAATCACATTTAACAGATATAACGTGTTATTTACTTTCAATTTTTTCCAGGCTCGGTCTTCTCATTGCCTCTCAGTAACTTTTGATTCTTTACTGCATTTTCATGTGATGGTCAAGATCCCTTCTCTTTTTTACCTGCTGTATTCTTCACAAAATTAAAGCTGAAGTTTCTCAGTTTCCAAGGGAACTAAGATGCCCAAGTTTTTCTTGTACCTCAGTTCTATATTGCACATTCCTGGGGTATGTCAGTCAAGCTGTCCATGCTTACATTTAATGGTCTTTAAAATGAATACCATAATACTTAATTCACTGGATTATTGTGATCTAATTAATGAATCCTTTGGAAAAAAAATAATAATAATAATAAAAATCCTTTGCATTGCTCATTTGGAATGGCATGTAACATTCATAACAATAAATTTATTTAATTTCCTGGGTTTAAACCCAAAGTCCTAAGGGTTGGGGACTTTGTTTGTTTGTTTGTTTCATTCTCCCCATGCATGGTACATAATTTTGTGGGTCATACCTATGCTATTTCACATCTCATTTCTACCACTATATAATGATTGCATATTGTGCATACATGTATCAAAGAGTATTTTAAAGATATTTGTATTTTATATGAATGACTGAAATTCTTAATTACAAAATAAGCCACTTGAAAACTGTAGATCATTTTCCTTTTTACCTTGTCTGCAGTTTGCAGCAAGCAATGAAAATATGCTGTTTACAGTTGAGGCATGTTTCCTGAATTGTCTTAAACAGGACAAATGTGTGGAGGATTGTTCATTAATACTTTCTGGTACTACAAAGTATTTTGACAAGGGTACCTAAATCTCAACTTGCTTTTTCACCATATGTTAATGTTTCTTATCAGAGAGGGCAGGGGGAATACAATACGAGTGCTTGGTGTGTGCTATAATCCCTGAAACACAGCTAAGTCTAGGGAAACCTTTTAAGAGTGCACAGTACAAAATTGTGAAAGAAGTACTTAAGAACATTTGTAATTGTAATTGGAATTTTAGACTGATTTTATCTGAATTTCACCAGGTTCCTGAAATTTAAGGTATCATTCCTATTCTGATGAATGTCATGGTTTACTTAAATATCATAAGTGCGGAATAATTAATTAATCAATTTATTTCCTATACTAAAATCGACTCCACTTTTGTATGGAACGAGTCTATCCTCACAGTGTAAATAAATCTCATATGTAAGTAACAAATGAGGTTGCGTTAAGTGCTTGTAAGACCAAGACCAAGGAATGGCATTCTCCTTGTGTTATAAAAAAATACAGTTTTATTTATAGCTTATTTATGCTTTTAGCTTGCCATAATTTCAAATGATTCCATTACCAAAATCATGAGAATGAAGAAGTAGGACAATTTAACAGCTAAAGTGGCTTTTCAGAAAATTATACAAGTTATTGGCATCATTCACAATTTGCCTGGCACCATTATATTTAATGTAAGATGACTAACTTCATTAAGACTGAAATATTACCTGGTAGGAGGGGCAGCCAACTGGGGCTATAGTTCTCTACCCAAATGTTGCTTATCATTTCTATTAACATGCAATGCAAGAAAGGATTGCTCCAGAATTAAGGAAGAACATGTACTTATCTATACAAATATAGACAGCACCGATTGTTGTGAGTTTGTGAAACTAAAAGAACAGAAGAGGCAGGAGGTTTGTAATATGTCTGAGAACAACATTAGAATTATTTGAGTTTGGGGAATAAAACGGGGAAAATATTAATAGACTGTCAGGGAATAACACTTGTAATACTGTAGTAAGAATTACTCTGCATATCTTTCATGTTCCTTTACAAATATTGGAAACACAGCGTTTGCAAACTTTAATTAAATCATCACTACTCCACCGAGAGTTAACATTTTTAACCCTGTTTTAATGAAAAGCTGTGTAGTACAAAGTTATATAAAATGGTCTATGTCTTTTATTAGAATTAGAAACTGCCTTCCAATCTTCTGCAAAATTACCTATGTTGAAAATAGAAAAGATGGATAAATACATCCTTTTTTTCTAATTTATATTTAACTTACAGTATCTCAGGTATTTAAATACTTATGTAATCACATTAATCACTAATATAAATGATTATATCCTGATCAAAATAATTATACGATGAAGTCAAGAGGTCTAAAACTTAGGAAACTTTTTATAAAATATGAGAATAAATTTTCAAATATTTCTTTTTATCCTTTACATATAGAGTTTGCACTCACAAAATGGCTGCTTGCAGGGTTGTAATGCAAATTTATAGTAGGAATATAATTCTCTGTTTTTAACATTTTAATATGCTATTGTTATCTTTACTGTTGAAAGAATATATCTGATATTTCAGTTTCATTGGAAAGAATACTTTTGAGTATTTTTTTCAGTTCTCCTGTAATTTGAGTAGCAAGCAATGAAAGAATAAGTAAGCGGGTGATTTTATTTTATTTAAGAGCTGTCAAGGCTCTGATTTCTGGAAGGGCTGATGCAGCAACAGCTGTAATAGAAGCCACTGACAGCCTTAGCATAGGCATCATCTGGTTTTCAGAATCCGGGCCCTGGTTAATTCTGTGGAAGTCCATAGGGATTGAAAGACATCAGATTTTCTGTAGCCTGAACCTTGATCTTCTACATTTCTTTCTTCTAATAGCACTACATTAAACTCAATTACTGTACAAAGGATTCTTGTTAATGGAAAAGTATCATTGAAGAGATAATAGATATTTAAAAAATAGAGAGCGTGAGGAAATGCTATGCAAGTGATAGTTTAAAGTCTTTTGGCTCTGTTTTTATTATTCTCTGAAGTTAAGTATTAATAGAGTCGGTGCCACTTAAGCAAAGTCATTTGTATCATCTCACTAACCTACATGGAATTAAGGAAGAATGAACTTTCTAAGTAAGCAACAGATAACAATGCAGCACGACATAGAAATGATTGAATTTGCCAGCAGTGTTTGTGCAATGCTTGCTAATTTACAAGGGCATTTTCAAGCGATTCAGCGGCTGGGATTCCTTGGGGGCAGTTCACTCGGGCACTGAAACTGAATCAACATTTAAATGATTTTACTTTCAGAGTGGTTTAGAAAAATCCTAAGTAAGTAGATGTTTTCATAATTAATACAGTAACTGCAAATCATGCAAGGATCATTTGCTTTTCAAAAGGAGAGAAAACAGCATTCTCATTTGGCTGGGCATCTTGCACTGTGTTTGTTAGTACTGTGAAGAAATACAAAATGCAGATTGCTGGATTAAGACGAGCAATTACTCACTGATCTGGATGGCTCTACTCCCTCTTCTTTAGTAGATAATGCATCTGTTTTGGAGGAAATGAAGTGAGCTAGAAGTCAGAGAACTGAATTCTTCTTTGCTCTGCTACCGATGTGCAGTGTATATAGCCTGTGCCACATCATCCCACATTTCCCTGATTTGATTCCCCTTTGGGTAGAAATAGGAGAGCCAGTGACCACATTCAAAACATCCAAACCCCTGATTTTCAATTCAAGATGTGTTGTTTTCACCCTACAGGAGCTCTTATTGCTTTTTTTCCTTGTTAATGTCACAAATATGTTTTAAAATCTGACTGTTAATGTTTCGCTGCACTGCCAACTTTTCAGTAGAAGAGTATAGGGGATATTCCATTGCTCATTTTGTACTCTTTCTGTGTATGTACAAAGAGGGATGGGCTGTTAGATATTTGCATTAGATGTTGATGCACTAAATACCTGCGCTCACTTAATTGCTGCTAGGTTCTAATAAAGCAGGAATTTGGGGCAGGATATTAAAAGTTGGACCTGGTGCTTAGGGACATCCTGTAGTGAGTGGCATTGGCAGTAGGGCAATGGTGGGACCAGATGATCTTGGAAGTCTTTTCCAACCTTTATAATTCTATGATTCTATTACTCTATTTTCATGATAGGAAGGAAGGTGATGTTCTGGCAAAGGCCCTGAGTAGGAGCAAGAGACAAGTCATCTGTTCGTGTCTCCTTAATTTCTTGAATGCTTTTGAAAGGCTAGCTGAAGTGAAATCAAAAATCCTTATTATTTTTTTGTGTGTGTGTGAGCGTTAACTTTTTTTGTTGTTGTTAAATCGTAATAGTAAAACTTCAGTAAAACTGCTCCACCTTCATCATTGCTAGTTTCCACCCTTTTGTCTGTAATAACTCTTTTTAGAAATGTGCTTGAGATACATGAGATAATAAATACACATTTACAGAGTATGCAAAGATTTAAATAGCTTTCTCTTGCAAACCTTTGGAGGGCAAGATACAAAATGCAATTCTTAAATGCTCTAGGCAAATGTAAACCCCAGGCTGGGAATCCTTTGTCACTGAAGCAAGAGCAAAAAATATTGTCGTCACAGACCATTTTCTAGGGAGCTCTTGAGATTTTCAGCATTGCAGAAGGGGATCCTGGTATGAGCAAAGCTGGCATCTGCCTAAATCTGATTGAGACTCTATAGGATGAAAAATATTGCTTGACCTATTGCTGTTGTGGCCTATTTTAACAACCATTGAATTTTCCTTGACTCTGCCCTAGTTGTTCAGTAAAGCAGTTAGAAAAAAATAAATCTCACAAGGTCTTTTGATTGAATCTGAATAATGCCCCTCAATTTCTTAAGGTTTTAATACCTTAGACATTTATAGGTTTACCAGATGAAGTTTCTTCCCAAATCTCTCTTCTTGACTCCATCCAGGTTGTAGACGCTGAAACTGCTAGCTGTGCTAAACTTTTGGAACAGGCAACTTCTGTTTCTGAACTAATGCTTCTCTTTGATGGGCTTCCAGCTTAAAGAAAGGCTGGAAGAATTTTTTAAAGGCTCTTTACACAAACATGTTAAGACATGTTTTATTTTTATTTTTAACTTTAGTTATTCAGTTCATTTCCTTGTAAAAATAATTCAAAAGTAAAACTGAAGAACAGAAAGGGCTGCTGGGAATTGAGTAGCACTGCAGATTAATGGTCTGATGCCTCTGAAAGCCGCAGGTCATATATGAAATTTCTTCTGTACCATAACCAGAACTTGGTATTTCAGTTCATATTCCTACACATGTATATTGCTATACATGCATGCTTTTTTCCTGATGTATGCATGAACTTTCCATTGACATTTTTGTTCAATGCTTAGATATTTTCATTTAAAAGACTTATGTTGTAATTTCTGTTGCTATAACAGTCTCTGAGGCATATGAAATGCCAGTGAGTTTAGAAAGAGTCTCAGATCCAGTGGCTAGGTGATCCCATAATGGCTGCAACTCAAATCAGAGTATGTTGATCATCTTTGAGGAGCTGTTAGTAAATATGCTAAACTTATATCAGAAGAGAGTTGGTTTAAAACCAGGTGATGCTTTCCATATGGAAGAGCTACAGTGCTTAAGAACATGAAGTTTAACCAAAGCAAGTGCTGGGTCCTGCACCTGGGACGAGGCAACCCTGGCCGTACATACAGACTGGGCGACGAGACACTGGAGTGCAGCCCTGCAGAGAGGGATCTGGGGGTATTGGTTGACAGCAAGTTGAATATGAGCCAGCAGTGTGCCCTGACAGCCAGGAGGGCCAACCGTATCCTGGGGTGCATCAAGCACGGCATCGCTAGTCGGGTGAGGGAAGTGATCGTCCCGCTCTGCCCTGCGCTGGTGCGGCCTCACCTTGAGTACTGTGTGCAGTTCTGGGCACCACAGTACAAAAAAGGACATTCAACTGTTGGAGAGTGTCCAGAGGAGGGCGACCAAGATGGTGAAGGGCCTGGAGGGGATGACGTCTGAGGAGCGCCTGAGGTCACTGGGCCTGTTCAGCCTAGAGAAGAGGAGGCTGAGGGGGGACCTCATTGCGGTCTACTTCCTTGCGAGGGGGAGTGGAGAGGCGGGTGACCTATTCTCCATAAACACTAGTGATAGGACCCACGGGAACAGGGTGAAGCTGAGGCAGGGGAAGTTCAGACTAGACATCAGGAGGACATTTTTCACTGAGAGGGTGGTTGCGCACCGGAACAGGCTCCGCAGTGAAGTAGTCACTGCACCAACCCTATATGAATTTAAGAAACGTTTGGACTGTGCACTTAGTCACATGGTCTAAACTTTTGGGTAGACCTGTGCGGTGCAAGGAGTTGGACTTGATGATCCTTATGGGTCCCTTCCAACTCTGAATGTTCTATGGTTCTATGATTAAAGTCAGAGTCTCTGAGATCTGTCTTGACTGCAAAGTCTGTGTAAAAACAGGCTGTTACTCTATCTTCCCTCTTATTCTCACCATCTATTCACAATGAAGTGAATTTCATTAGATTCTTTGGAACTTACTAATTTTACTTTGTTCAAATTTATAAAATTACTTGATCTATTTCAATTTTATGTTTAAGAGGCACAGTGTGCATTATGGGATTCATCCTACTTTTAATATACATTATTACCAGAGATCTCTACTGTACCCAGACAAGTGGCTGCAAATCACCTCACAGAAGATAATTCTGTCAGTTGGTAGTTACTGCTACATATCTTTCTTAGTAATCACAAGTTCAAAAACACTCAACCAATTAGTAGATATGTGGCTAGCTGTGTGTGAACAGCATTAGCGACTAATTTCTTCCATTCTGGAGATATCACTCTATAACATTAGGCGATAACCATGTTCAGCTCCAGGGCAAGCTCCAGTGCGGCAATGTACAGTTGGTCTCTAACCAGGAGTGACACCAGGCAGAGCCATGCCTTAGAGTTTTTATATGCATCATTAAACAACTGGAGTTTTGCCTATGAGTTAGAGTAGAAGAATGATGCCAGTGTTTTTCGGTCATAGTTGTGCTTCTGATTTGTTGCATGGCATTAAACAAATCATCTTGCATCTGTTCTCACTTTTAAGGTGAATTTTGAGGTATCTTTCAGTGTTGCAGGATTCAGACCTCCAAATGCTATCCCAACATGTACAATAACAGTAATGAAAAATAATGTGGTTCACCTTTGCATAAGAACTGGTTGAGTGCAGGGGATCTTACCACCCGATTGAATAGATTAGTCTTGAATCACTGAGACCAACCTGTTATTGTTCAGATAGATATAAGCATATATTACCTCTGGCTCCAACCTGTGTTATCAACCAGACTGTTAAATCTGTTCTCAAATGACCTCACTGTCTTTGTTGTATCATCTGAGTACAGAAAATGTTATATGCATGTGGAGAACACAGTACTTTCACCCTATTTTTTATTTTTATGAGTTATAGACATTATCAAATGCTTTAAGTCATAGTAGTCATAAGAAGTCACAGAATTGTTTGGGTTGAAAGGGACCTTAAGGATCACGTAGTTCCAACCCCCCACCAGACCAGGTTGCTCAATGCTCCGTATGACCTGGCCTTGAACACTTCCATGAATCAGGCATCATCAGCTGCTTATTTGTATTTTCAGAATGGGGATATGCCTTAATGAAAAATATAATGCTACTGTTTGTACAGACTTAAGAGAGAAATGGCATAAAGCGGTTTTGTATATACATATAGCAGCTCACTGTTTTTAAACAATGGAAACATTTCTTGTTGTTGTTTGTTCTGCTTCTTATTGAACACTAGACATATGACAGAACTGTATGTCTGACTTCGGCACCATGAAGAAGACCATTCACTTAGATAATTTAACCCAGATTTTGCACTAGACTCATATTTCTGTGTCAAAACTGTAGGAGCTTACCAAGCTTGGGAAGAGCAGTCATGTGAAACGGATCTTATTGCTAAGATACAGGCACCCACAAACCATGGCATTACATATGCAGGGCAACGTAAGGTAGACCGCCAATTCCCTCTGCTAGGCTTCTTTGAAAATCTTAGCTTTAATGTAATTAAGTAAAATACTGAGCTGCAGTCGCCTTGATGGCTTGAGTCTTATGCACCTAGCTGACAGTTTCACTGTGCTTCTGCATTGTCTGTACTTTGATTAGGCCCAGATACATTTAATTAGCAGGTTGTTTGATCAATTAGATAATCAACCCTAAAGTCACCTTCTTGCTTAGATGTGCCGTGAACAACAATTTAAATCTTAGTGACAGCTCCTCTAGAAAGAAAAGGAGAGAAACCAATGTAATTAAACTGTTAGTGCATAAAAATGTTAGTGTGGCCATGCAGCATAAAACTAAAAGTATTTTGAATGTATCTGTCTTAAACATAGAAGACAAATAGTTCATTGGATGTTAACTGAAGATTTTCATTTGAATTATCATTTGTTTATATCTAGGTTTATTTTGAATAGGTGAGAGATAAAACTGAATTATCTTTGCTCCCACTTCATCGATTTCTCTGGCATCAGGATAAGGCTAATGCTGAGTGACTGTTGTGTGGTGCCTATGTAGTGCTTTTGTAAAATACTTCTAAGTCTCTAATGAACAGCAGTAGGTGAAAAACAAAAGTGAACAAAAAACCATTTACTAGGAAAAGAAACAAACAAACAAAAAAAACACCTTTGGATGGAAGTAAGTGGAAGTTTCCCTTCAGACAATCAGAAATCAATATTTATATCCATTTTATTTCTAATGTAAGCATCTTTTCATGGTTTACAGTTCAGTGACAGACCCCCAGGAATGTAGGCAGAATTCCCTTGCTCTGCAAACCATTGCATCTCATGAGCTTCTTGATATTATCAAGTTTCTTTCTTGTGTTCTGTGTTTTGTGTTCTGGTTGTCTGCACTGCTAGATCTATTTATTTCTATATAGAAATAAATATTGCATTTAATATAATATAATATATAATAATATATAATAGAATATAATATATAAAATAATTTTTAAAACATGTCCAATTTTATATTACCTAAACATGAAAGCAGCAAGATCCAGAATTTGCTTGCAGATTATCATCAAATGTTGCTCTTTATTGCTATTGAAAGCATGTTAAGAATCACAGCTTCTTTGTACACCCGTGGAAATGCTTTCAAACTGCAAAGTGAAATGTAACTACACCTGAAATCTGGTAGATGTCACATAAAGCAGGACAGAGAAGTTTATGTAGAAAGTATGCTTTTAATTGGAGTATTTTGATTGCAGGAAAAAAAAAAAAAAAAAAAAAAAAGGAATGCAGTTGATAATCCAACTGTAATTATTTTGAGAATTTTAGGAAAATGAAAATATAAGCAATTTTGGGGGGCTGGTTGATCTGCCTATCTGTAGGTTGTGTTCCACTTCTCTATGTCTGCGCTGGAATTGTAGCTGTTAGACAATTTAGAGGATATTCCTCTATATTGAATTTTTGGGTATAAGCTAAGAAATAGTATATAATGCAAAGGAACTTGCCGGGGCAATTAGCTAGTCCCTTAAAATTTAATAGCTACAATTAAAAAATCAAGGATTCAATAATTTCCCTATAGGCATCTAACTTTGGCCAAATAAATACATAAACAAGAATCAAATGAAACATTTTTTTTCAGCTGTTCAAAGTGATTTAAGAGGCAGAAACTTACTCTAGAAAGGCTGGGAAAAAGAAAAAGGTTTTCTATGTCTACACCATGCACAGCAGTGTGTGTCCAAATATACATATGTATAGTGCTCTCGGTCAAATATTTCTGTTCATTGTGTTCTCTAGTCATGAAGGTTAACTTTGGAACATGTTTTGTGAAAAAAAATCCACTGTTTTTGTTTGTCTTCTTATTTTACTGTGTAGCTTTGATAGGATGAAAGCTGTTGAGCAATAGGAAAATAAATTGTTTCCATCTGCACTAGTGGTGGGTAGGGTGGAATCCTATTATTATTTTGTTTGTATTACAGTCGTGAATAGTGTATTTTCTAGTAGCATTCCACCAGAGAAGATTCAGTTTTTCTTTCAGGCTCCTAGACCACTAGTAGAATTGTCTATTATTTTGCTCCGTTATTGGAAAACATCTCCACTGACTCAACTAATCTCTCTACTCTGCCTGAATTAGAAGAGAGATACTTTGAGGTGTGGATGTGAATATATATATATATATATATATGTACACATATATATATATAATAATAAAGGAAATACCTTATGTAACTAGTTACATAAGGATGTTACATTAAAACATCCCATTCGGTATGCAGACACCAATACAATTTAGAAAGGGTTAATTATGTTCTCTTGCCTCCACTACCATCCATGTTAAGTATTTAAGTGTTCTGTCTTGAACATTACTCACACTTCGTGAGATGTGCTCTCCATTTTATTTTGTGCTTTAGTCACACACTTATTTTCAGATTTAAGTCCAAAATTCACGCAGAAATTCAAAATCAAAAAATTAAACCTCCTCATGTCTTACAAAATCACCTATATATTAGCTCTTTCCATTTTCTTCTGATACCACCCTGCTGACTCCTTTTTAACTTCTCTAGGAGGTATTTTGCTCGGAAGATTACTCGCTCTGAAGGTATAGTCAGCATGTTCCCTAAAATGTATGAAATTGCTAATATTTCTGGTCTTTTACTTCTGTCATCCTTTCTTAAGTGCATGAACATACGAGTGTTCATACGGACATGACCTTTCCATGTCAGGCCATAGATCCATCTAGTTCAGTATCCTTCTCCTGTAGTAGCATGCAGTGGATAGGTAGGAAATAGGAAAAGAACAAAAAGCCTAATAGTAATTTATTGGTTTACTCTCCAGTATTTTTAACTTGGGACTTCTCTGGGATTTTATTTCTGTGGTACTCCTGATAGCTTTTCATTCTGCTAGCTTGTGTCTTCAGTATTTGATGCAAGTTTACCCAGGTGCTTGGTTTTATCACAATGAATGCCTCTGTTAACCTCAGAGCTGATGCTGCTACAGTATCACCACGATTGTCCTCTGTGCTGGTATTCTCTTTTCAACAGTAGTTTCATGAACACATTAAAGACCCCCACACCAAACAGCATGTCAGCTGCATAGGGTTCTTCCCATAGCTCAGTACTTGTCCAGTCTCTGACTGTTTTCAGCTCAGATGAATTTATGACCCCAAAATGGACTTATATTTAATAACTCTTACTGGGTTGCTCTCCCAAATAATTGTCCAGCATCCATTTGTTTAACTATGTGTTTTCTGAAAAAAAAAAAAAAAAGAAAAAAGAAAAAAGAAAAAAAAGTATTTCCTTTTGTGTCCTGATACACACTTTATACTTATGTAGGGAGAAACAACAGAAACTGGTCAATTCCTGTTATTTATTTTTTTTTTCTATAACACTTGTTATTTTTTAGATTTCAGTTATTTTGCCCTCTGTTTCTTTTGCAGAATTCTAGCACATTTGGTCATGTCCCATGTGGAATCTGTTCCATGTCTTTCATCATTTCAGCTACTGTGCTGTAAACTTTCTTTTGTTCTTTTATATCCTTTTAAAATGTGTCACCGTATTCAAGAAATGGGAATGTCAGGAGCTTAAGAGAATGTCAATGTTTTTGTTTTCTATTCTTTCTCTTATAATTCCTAATACTGGTGTTTTTCTGACTGCTCTAAAATTATTTTTACATTTATCTACTATAACTTCACAAAACCTCTCTCCACAGCTTTTCCCCCTTTTACAATTTTTTTCTGTATTATTTTCAGCTTCCTGCAGGCTGTCCCATTCTTCTTAAATGTCCCCATCCCTTTATGCAGTGAAATTGTTTACGAAAACTCATTACTACAAAAATAAAAAAATAAGAGCACAAAATATTAATAGCAGAATAAGGTTTACAAATTTCACATGACCTAGAAATTCCCAGGTAGTTTCAAGCAAATGAGGCTAAAAAAATTGTAAGATTCTTGGGCTGCTGAGGAAACCAGTATTCCTTCTTAAACAAGCCTTGATGCAAAGATGGGCAACAAGAAACTCTTGGAGAATCGGTGTAAGCCAAGCTTACAGAGCTTCAAAGTTGTGTGCTCCAGGGCCACCAGGCCGCTTACTGTGCACCAGGCAGAAGGATGGTCTCAGATACAGCCTCTAAACAGGGCTGACAAGCTTTCTGGGCTTCCCACTCCACTGGAAGCCTTGACAAATTTGTCTTTTTGCCAAGGATTTTCTGAAAAAAATAATGTCTTGTAAAATTCCTGACCAGTCTTATTATTCAGCCCACTAAGCATAAAATCAAATGTAGGAGGTGGCCATTAACTCTCAGGGAAGCCTGGCATTTTTATTTATTTTTTAATTATTATTATTCAAAACAGCAAAAAGCAGTAGTATTCAAATGGACTGTAGCTGCATCTGCAGCAAATGCCAGTATAGAAATGCATCTGGTAGTCATTTCAAAGTACAGAAAGCATCATGACTGACTGTAGGAAGGTAATATAATTTGACACTTAAAAATAATATGTCATTATAAAATCATAAGAATTGTCAATAGCAGCACAATGACTCACCGAAGCAGGTAACTCATTATCATGACCTAAATATAAAGGAAGTAGGAATGGTTCTGTGGAAGAGAAAAGATTAATACATCCTAAGGGAAGAAAACTACCAGCAGCTAAGTTTGAGGAGGTCTATAGAGAAACATATATATTTTTAACTGTTAAGCTGTTTTGTTATTTTCCATGGAATAATAAAGCCATAGGAAAGGCATGAATTTTGGACTCTGCCTTGTTTTTAGTGAATCCTGGGAAACATGCCTGCTCACACAGTGTTACTAATAATAACATAAATTATTAAAGCTGACAGAATTTTTATAGCTAATGCATGTGCTCTATGCACTCTGCACTTTCTTCAGTTTGGGCAATAAACACCAATCAGTTTCTGTTTCTGTTCACACACCAGCACAATGCTATTATATGTATAATAAAATTGCAGGAAAACCTTAAAATGCAAAGAAGAAAAGGTGAAAAACAGGAAAATAATCTCTTGGGTTTAAATTAAATTTTGTGTTGACAGCACATTCTTGTAATATTCCTTTCTTTAATGGAAACTATAAATATCTAAATAATAGAAAATTTAAATATGCCCAGTGGCTTTCATAATCTCATTATTAAGATTGACATCACTCCTCATGATGTTCCTAATAAGCAAAAACACACTTTTCTTGTATATGAGAGAAAGCTCTATTTTAAACTGATACCTTAAGTTCCAGATAGAGTTATAAAACCAAGTGATAAAATAGCTTGCCTTTGAACTCAAAAGGAAGGGAATGAGTAGATAAAAAGTAACTTTGTCAAACATTTCTGTATCTTACTAATTTTTGAATGCTTAAATCCTGTTTATATGCACAGACAATAGAACAACTTTAGAAATAAATATTGAGCATTCTCGGCTTGCGATTTAGGTGTTAACTTTCTCTAGAATAAATAATATAATAGCATTTGATTGCTGGCATTAATTCTAACGGAAAAAGCTGGCAAGGGTAAGTGTAAATTTGTAGGAGAGTTAGGCAACAGAAAATACAGAGCTGGACTTTGACTGTTGTGGTCTAGATAATTTTTTTTTATAGATTTCTCAAAATCTCTATCACATTTTGCTGGATGTTCCTAGTTCTATGTAAGGGATATTGCAAATCAGGTTGTGGTATATTCATACAGGCTTTACCCATATGCATATACCTACTTATTTGTAATTTTGGTGCAGAAAGAAATGCCACCGATTTATTTTTGGACTACGTTAATAGGAGTTGGAATTGCTTTTCTTTGCCAAACAGTTTTCCTCAACAACTACAGACCATGCCTTATCCTCCATTACTCTTTTTGCAAAAGATGACCATATTCAGAGATTCTCTGACTACTTTATTCCATGTTCCTCTCTGCCCGCTTTTGGGGTATGAATAGCAACCATTGAAATACGATTTTTTTCTTATATCCTGCCAAGGGAGGTCTCTACTGTGTACAGCAATGTGTCGTCGATTTAAAAGAATTCTTCCCTGCAGGAAGCAATAACAGTAGAAATGATTAAAACAAAACCTGAAATGTCACCTTAGACTAATGAAATTCCATCATCAAGCAACACAGAGTTGACACAGAGTATAAGACCCTTTAAAACTCAGATTAAGAAGAGAAGATTAAACTTGAACTGGGGAGGAAACAAAAGCAGCTCTCTTCTGTGACAAGAGTTGAGTACAGTATGTTGATTATTCTTAGACAAGCTGATCTCACAGACAGTGACCCTCTCTCAGTGTAAAGAACAGTTAACAGCATTGCTTTAGAAGGCTGGCAATGTTATCTATTGGAGTGGAAAAAATGCAGATATAGACATGAAAGCAAGAAGAATTATAGTTAGATTTCAATTTGAACTGTCTGAAGAGCTTCACCTTTCAGATTGTAATGAACTAGTGTGTTCATCATCTTAAAAAATGAAATTATCTGTCTGTCATGTAACTGATCTGTAGCATCTCTCCCATGTCCCCTCAATAGGGACGTAGCTGTGGAACTGTCTTCCTAGCTCAGCCTGGTGTTATTCTCATCCAGTTTCCTGTCTCTGGGAGTGGGCAGTGCAGATTGCTTCAGTGTAAAGTATAAAAATTCTGCACAGATGGCAATTAAAAAATAACCTGCGCATAGGGGAGTTTTCTTTTAAATTCATCTAATTATATATCAAGGCCTGCCTGGAAACTCAGAGGTTTGTAGCTTTTTAATTCATACCACTAAAGTTGTAGTTTCAAGCCACTTTGGATGTTCACAGTATCGACAAACATCCCCTCATCCCCACATTTAAATCTAGGTAAGCTCCTGCCCTTGGTGGTACCTCACAGTGGTGAATATCACAGACCAGCTGCTTTGCTGGGGAGGGCATCAGTGCTCATAGAGGTTCTGTGGTGTCAGTGCAGCACAGATGAGAGAGCACAGTTCTGGGGAACCATTTCTGAGCTGCAGCTTTCTTGGATAAGGGTTTTAAGTTTCCTATAGAGACGCTTCTGCATTGCTGAAAACCACTACATTAGGCTATGCAAGGGTGAAAAATATATATATTTATAGCATTTAGGCCAAATCCTGAGGTTGGGATCTTCAGCTGTTTTTAGGATCACATGGAAATGGGAGCTTCAACTTAGACAGTCCCTGCACACTCCAGCATTTTTCGCTCAGCTGCGTGTGAGAGTATAGATGTAATTTTGCCTTGGGCACGAAGCCAGTCCCTGCAACACTGAGAGAAGTGATAGTTCAGGGCTGCTCTTTTACTTCTTTTCATCACTGCTGAGTGTTGTTTTACTTTCCTCATTTCAGAAAGAAACCGATCATCCAATGTGTGGGCTGTCAGCAGCTCCCTCGCTCTCCCATTTTTTTCTGCAGTACAGCCTGGAGGTGACTGCCAGCACTGCACAGCCTTTCTGCACCCTGGCTGCTGTGCCCCCAGCTGCCCACCCCCCTTTGCCTGCAGTGCATACCATAAATCCCCCTCGGCAGACACACCATTGCACAGGGTGCAGATGCTAAGGCAGCAGCTGCAGTCAGATAGAGAGATCCAGCAGTCTGCTTCGTACATGGAGAGGTTTTACCCTATTGGATCAGCTCACAAAAAAAAAAAAAAAAAAAAAAAGTCCAGCATTTTGCTTTAAGCAACAACTGAAACTTAATGTTTTAAATGAAGCTGAAGGAACCTAACAATGTAACTGGAGAATTAGGTGTGGCATAAGAAAAGGGTTTATTTTAGCTTCTCTTCTGGCCTGTAAAACCAGAGCAAGGTTAATTCTTTTACAGATTGCAGAGCCATTGGTCCCTTCTGTCTGGACTTGGGAACAGTTCAGGTCTGGAAAAAGACATGGTGAGAGAATACATGTGCAATTCAGACTTGCTGTAAATGTATTTTCTATCTTTTTATCTGAATCTACAGACAAGTTGGAATTACCCTAGCCAAGCTACCAAAACTTATTGAATTACGTGCTACTCAAACTAGCACACTGTGCTGTTAACATTGTTTTGTTATGTTTTATTGCTGATTGCAGGGCCACTGGAATGGAACACCGTGTGTTCAGATAAAGCTCCAGTGAAGCACCAATTTGTTGAGACAGTGGAACGCTGATAAGGATGTACAAATTAAGATAGCTTTAATGGGTTATAAGAGCACTGTCCATCCCACAGCTGTTCTTAGAAACTGATAGTGATTTCCATGTTCTAGTGATCATGTAATTTCAAAAACATGGATGTTTGATGATTTTTATTGGCTGTGATAATTTTGTTTGAATTGTATATGCTGGTGATAATGAGACTAAAATGTTCTCCATGTTTCATTTCATTTTCAAGATTTAAAAAGTACCCAAACTATGGGTGATACATTTTTATATGCAGTTTTTGGTTATGCAGTGTTTCAGGAGGCCTTCTTAGTGCATGCTGAATCTCATCCCCAGTAAGCTGTTCATTGTTGTTAGGCTGCTGGATATCTTTTCAAAGGAAACACAAAATCCAGAACTGATAGTATTTTGTAGACATAAGGATATCCATGATGTCACAAGAACTGCATTTTAAAAAGAAACAGCTCTTCAGTGAAGAAAGATTTTCCAGCTCCCTTGTTCTTAGAATAGTCAGGCTATGCAGATCTATTCCTTTGTTGGCAGAGTTGTTTTCAAACACTATTTTATCCAAAAGGATGAACTGGGATTCAAAAATTTCATCAGCCACCATAACTAAAATGTAGAGCTAGCATATTTTTTTTTTAAGTGGATTTTTTTTTCAGTCATATAGGACCATGTATTTATCAAATGCACAAGAAGTATTTGAAGGAGGTTTTGATTGATTCTGGGGAATGCAGTGGAAACCTCTCATGTTTGTGTCTGGCTTAATACAGACAAAGCTAATTAGGAGAATGCTCTTTTGGTTCGCTGTGCAGAGATTAGCTTCATTTCAGTAGAGGCAAAATCTTGGGTCCTTGATTTAAAAATACGTATTGCAGACATTCCATGGAGGAAAGCTCTTTGGAATGTCTCCTTGGGTACATGCAGTTCCCTGCATTTGTGCTTAGCAGTAGGGCATAATTAGATTTCAAATCAATGGATCACATGACTACCCTCAAACAAGGCTAGGCTAGGGTGAGTCAGTAGGCAAGTGAGTTAATTTCCTCTTTTGAAATCTTAATTTCAGACCCTACCTCTTTTTTAAGCGTATGTGTCTGTGATATATGTGTGCCTTGAATGTTTGTACATATCTGTACTCACCTCTCAATTAACAAAATAGATAGTCAGTTGACCTAAAGTCCTTGGCAGGATGAAATAGCCTCTGTAAATGTCATTATTTGTCTGGAACCCCACACTGCAAACAAGTATCTGAGGAACTGGTCTTAGGAGCTTTAAGGCATGATTATTCTATGAAATAGAAAATGGTAACAAAGACACTCATCTTCCCTTTTCATTACTTCTTCCTAGAAGCAATTCTGTTTTATTTGCATGGCACAATATTCAAGTTGTTGAATCCTAGTCTCTCCAGACCCTCTCAAAGGACTGGTAATGATTTCAGACCCTCTGTGTAAACATCCATTGCACAGTATAATTCTGCGCTTTCTCAGCTCCACCATTTTTCCTATTTCTGCAGCACAAGTAAGAACTTAAAAAGTGAAGAGATTAAATTAGGGATAGAGGAAATCACAACATGCTTCTCTCTTTAACTTAGAAACAGGTGATCTGTATATTAGTCAACTGAACCCAGGACAAGGCGACTTTAAAAACTCCTTGAAAATTACAATAACTAATGCAATAGCAAGTCATGGAGAATGACTCTGGCTTAGATCCACAAAACCAAGTAGATACCTTACTCCTACTTTAGGAATTAAATATATCATGAAAATGAAGTATTTTCACCTCAGTCCTTTCCATCACCACATACCTATACTTATGCATAACTGATGTATGAAAAGCTATGTATGAGTGAGGGGGAGTCTGGGTGAAGCTTTTAACAGGGACGAGAAGAATAGAGATCTTGTAGACATTGAACGGGACTGCATTTCTTTCTCTTCTAAAAATTTATGGAGTATAATGAACCTCTTGTGGAAGGAAAGTGTTTTTCTAACGATTTTACTGGGGCCATCATTTTCTCCTTAGAACCTAATTAAAAATGATTTCTTTTAGACAGTGGTTTGGGGTTATCTTGTAGGACATATAAAAGTCACTTGTAAGGTCTATAGAAATTAAATTCCTTAGATTTTTATCCCTAGGCTCTGCAAAAACTATTTCTAGGCCTATGAATAGTTTATTAACATCAAAACCACTGTGTACATTTCATTGTATTGCGTAACAGGCTATTGTTCAGTAAATTCTATTGGCAGAGTTTTTGGAATGGATAAGGAGATGAAGAAAAAAAAAAAAAAAAGAATATTAAGAAGGCAACTTAAAAAGAAAAAATGTCTTCTAATTAAATTTAAATTTAAATTAATTTTCCCTGGCAAGCCCTGTGTATTTTTTCATTATCTACTCCTTAAGTTATAGGTATATCAGATGGTCAAAGGAATAATTAACCATAAATCAATGTTTCTATTTCATTAATAATTACAAAAGAGCATTTTTCATGTTTAGTTTGCTGGGGTGCAACCTTTACAGTTGATTTTTTTAACACCACATGAGTCAATGGCACTAATGAGCCAGATATGGCTGTAGTAATTAACTGAGATGAGCTTTTTTTTTTTTTCTTTTTCTTTTTCTTTTTTTTTTTCACAATCCAACCCGTTATAAAGAGAGACTATATAACTATGATCATGAGTCAGGAAGCTACTCTGCTGAGTTTCAAGATCAAATCAGCTTCAGCTCAGACTGTGTAATGACCCGTCCCCGGGCCCCCCCCCCCCCCGCAGCATCTTTCAGCAGCAGAGTATAAATTTATAATCTTCAATATCACAGCACAGAAGTTCTGCTACTCTGTTAACTGTGCTATAGAAGTATTTTCTTCACCTAAGAGTTGCAGCTAATGGCAAATGCAGTGCACACCATTCAGCTTCACTGTGAGTGAACATGTAGGGTAAAATAATCCCTAAACTGCTTACAGAAGACAAGTTTTAATTCTACTTGAATGTATTTATTCACTACTGTACCCAGCTTGCAGAAAAAAAAAAAGTATGAAAATGTTTTAATTATATGGAGAAGAGGTATTTTACAGTTGCAAACTAAAACTTGAGTTATTTTTATTTGCCCGTCAAGTGCTTATCCTCCAGTCACCCAGATAGGAAGCAGAGACCATACCAGGTGATATGGCAGACCAGTCATCCAGTTCATACCATATTTTGAAGCTCAGGGTCATGTTTGTTCTCAGTAATAGAATTAAAACATGTATATGAGACTAATGCTAATCCAATCCCATGTTCCTGTTGCTTATTATAGCCATTTATGTCACTGCATCCGCATCACAACACCAGCAATCCATATGGTAACATTATGTATTGAAAAACATGAGTGGGGCAGTATGGGAGTGTTCTTAGCAGACAGGTCAATCTGTGAAGTATCATCTGTTCAATCTCTAATTCCCTCTCAAGTCACCATTGGCTTTAATTCTTTCCATAGATCCAAATATATGTTACCTAGACTATGCTTTTAGGTCTTCCTCTAACTGTTGGTGAATCTGTAGCTTTGTAAAGTTCTTCGACTACTGTGAAGAGGTAGAAGGTCTCCTGAACTGAAGAAAAACTTAAATTATTGTTCTATTCTCTTGTCATCGAAAATACTTGCCCCTACTAATCTAGTCAGAAATAGTCCAGTACACTTGTATTTGAGACATCAGCTACAGATCAGTCCTATAGCTTTACAGTGTATGATTGGTGGGAATAAATAACGCCATTTTAACATTAAAAAAAAAAAAAGTACATGAGTATATGTACTTTTTGCTCACTTTGTAGAATTCACTGAAGTCTGCACATTGTTAAATTTCAAATTTTATTGTTATTAGATAATCACACAGATTTTATATTAACATCTTTATTCTTCCTCTTGATAATTGCAAAAAGAAATGGACTGTGGAGTTAACAAAATTTTGTATGATTCTAGAGTCTTATGCTAGTCTCAAGCTGTTATGATTTTACTCGGGTGGGCGGCCAAGTTCCACCACAACCGCTCTCTCACTCCCCCTCCTCAAAGAGGAGTGAGGAGAAAATACGATGAAAGGGGCTCAAGGGTTGACATAAGGACTAGGAGATCGCACAATAATTATCGTGACGGGCAAAACAGACTCAGCATAGAGAGATAGTAAGATTTATTGCCTATTACTAACAAGCTGAAGAAGTGAGAAACAAAGGAAAGAAACCGAAAGCACCTCCCCCCCCATCCACCTTCTTCCACCTCCTCCCCACGAGCGGTGCAGGGGAACAGGGGAATGGGGGTTATGGTCAGTCTATAGCACTTCTCTGCCGTTCCTTCTCGGTCACTCTTGTCCCCTGTGCTGTGGGGTCCCACCCACGGGATGCAGTCCTTGCCGAGCTGATCCGGCGTGGGCTGTCCACAGGCAGCAGCTCTTCAAGAACTGCTCCATATACTGCTCTTGCCGGGTTACCTGCTCCTGCGTGGTCTCCTCTCCACGGGCTGCAGGTCCGGCCTGGAATCTGCTCCGGCAGGGGTCTTCCACAGGCCGCAGTCTCTGTCTGTGCAGGTCCACCTGCTCCACCGTGGTCTCCTCCACAGGCTGCAGCGTGGAACCCTGCTCCACCGTGGTACTCCATGGGCTGCAGGGGGACATCCTGCTTCACCATGGTCCTCACCACAGGCCTCAAGGGATTTCTGCTCCGGCGCCTGGAGCACTTCTCCCCTCCTTCTCCACTGACCTTGGTGCCTGCAAGGCTGTTTCTCACTCCTCTCACCCTCCCAGCTGCTGTGTAGTGCAAAATTTTTTTCTCTGTCTTAAATATGCTCTCACAGAGGCGCAAAACAACATCGCTTATTGGCTCAGCTCTGGTCAGCAGTGGGGCCCTTACCAAACATGGGGCAGCTTCTAGATCCTTCTCACAGAAGCCACCCCTATGGCCCCCTGCTACCAAAACCTTGCCACATAAACCCATCTACGCAAGTCTCAGTCAAAAAAATAAATAAATAAATAAATAAATAAATAAAGCAAGCTTTTATTCATTGTAGATCTATTTGGTATTTGATGAGGAAAAAACTGTTACAAACCTTTCATCTAATATTATTCAGTTGTCCATGGATTTGCTCTAGTTGTAAAATATGTATATATGTGCACGATTCTTAAATTTCTACATGCAATGCTTATGCTATGCTACATACGGTGCTGATGTTTTTTCATAGCATGTGTAAGTTTGACTCTTGAAAACTGATGATTTGCATTGCTCAGATACAACAGGTATCATACTCCACGTAGGCATGTGTAGAGCAAAAACAAAATCCCTAAAATAATGATTTGTTTGGGCAAATGCCATTTTTATGTCCAGAACACCTGGAATTCTGCCCTTTTAAGTGAATATGAATAATTTTCTTCCTACTCAAACATTCTGAGTTGCACTGAAAACTGTAGCAAATTGCCCTTTTAAATACATTTTGGAAAATAAATTTCAGACCTTCAATCAGCTTTAGAACAATCTTGAAGTGCAATCTCTTTGCAAAGCCTTTTTGCAGATTTTGCAACTAGCTGCTCTGAGTAACAAGAAAAAATCTATTAGCTTATACTTGCCTTTGTATGAGTAAGAAAGGAATCAAACATCAAAGAATATGGGTGCTGTTTTCTAATACAGTCCTGATAGTTTCACATACTTTGTTCTAACTTAGTTGAAGTGCAGTCAGGCCTCATTAAGATCAAACATTCAAGATAATGGAAGGCTGTGATCTTCTGCATTATACTTTGTTAGCTTGTGTTTAAGATGGATCTGTAACTTTTAAGAGAAAGGAGAGATTTCTGCATATTGCATAAGAGAATGTGATATTGGTAAGGAGTATGTCATTTGCCCGAAGGGGCAAATGACAAGCAGCGATGTAATAGAAACATGTAGAAGCAATCATCCCAATTTATATTTTGAAATCCTCTTAATCACTTCATTGGTAAATGGCATGACTTACCTTTGAGTGAACTGACTGGGCAAATAGGGAAGATGGAGTGATACGTTTGATATCTGTGGTTCAAAACAACTTAGTATTTACTACCTGATTGTGTAAGTAAGCTTAAGGTGGATTTAATATTATCTAGAAGACATTATTGGTTAGACAAAAAAAAGTGAACTTGAACTTGAACTTGGGGCCTTTCAGTGTTTATCTTGAATTTGTTAGTTACTTATGGTATGGCTTTGGCAAGTCATAATTCATCAGCAGAGGAGTAAAAAAATAAAAATAAAATTGCATCAGTTAATGACTTAATGTCCTCATTCCAGAGAGAAGACTCTCACCCTGAGTAACAAACACTGAATTCCTCAGAACCATCACCCACACCTCCTAGAAACATCCCTTTGTTGATTTTTTTGTGGCACAAATTCAGTAGTCATTCTAAAGAACAGAGACACAAAAGGTTGCAGGTGGATTTTTTAACCCTGCTGTTGATTGAGTTCAAGCATTTTTGAGAAATAATTAACTCAATAATTTTTATATGAATATAATGAATATATTCATGAATATATGTATTTATATGAACATAATAAACTTGTATATATATATTTGACTATAACAAATAATTACTAGAAATATTTAAAACCTAATCTTCATTCTTGTATGGACAATACAGGCATGTCATTAACAGTAAACAAAGGGACGAGGAATATCCTTTTTAAAATTATTATTTATTTATTACGTATGAGTGAGTTCACCCTCAGTTGTCTTTTACCAGTGTTTGGATAAAAATGCAGGATCAAGGGTTTGAGAAACTATCTAAATGGATGCAGTGAGCCAGATCCTGTGCCAATGAAGCTACACAGATTTATACAAGCTGTGGATCTGGCCTGTGAATTTTATTTTTGACAGCAAACAGCACAGTCAGGACTTTTCTACAGGTATTCTTCATGCTATAGAGTGCTGTTTCAGCATCCATAACTGTAATTTTGTTGTTGAATGACCTGATCTTCCTGCACTGAATTGAACTGGAAGCTTCCTCTTAAATGAACGTCCCAAGAAAACAAAATTCAGTGTGGATTCAGAAGATGGAAGTGGTAGTATTTGGTGGTGGTGGTGGTGGTTTGCTTTTTTGTTGGTGTCGTTTTTTGTTTGTTTTGCATTTCAGGGACGGGGGGGAGGTCACTGTAGCTGAAGTACAAAGTCTGGATCATTGAAATTATTGTTGTCATTGTGCCATCAAGGAATGGGCAGAGTGACATATCCAATGACCATCGTAAGGCCCAAGGTCTTCACAAGGCCTCTCGCTTGGGTAGTGGACACAAATGTCTGGGAGAAAGGGAAGAGTGAATGCCCAAACTGATCACTAGTGATCTCTTTGGTGTTTGTATCCTCCTATAAAACTTATGTTCACAATATTTAGAGAGAAATTAAGTAAAAGCATTTATGTTGTAAATGGAGTCAGCTGTTATTCCTTGCACTTTGCAGGGGAGGATCAGCAAATCCATGTTTGAAATTCTTGAATTGATAATCTGAGAAACAGAATTTCAAGAAGAGGACAGTAGTAGCCCCATACCAACTTCCAGGTGCCCTGTCTGCTGTGGCTGCATTGTCTGTTCAGCAATCACTAATGAAATTATTCCTCTCACTCCCTAGTTTGTTCTTACTTTGCCTTTCAGTAAAAAATTGGGAGATAAAGAATAGCAGTGAAGAGCAATTGAATATAGTCTAGTAAGTGCCTTTCTCACTTGTAAGTACTGCTTGTTAAATTTCATTTTGAAAAATGAAGCTGTATTTAGTGTAAATGTGAGGAATCCTGGTGAGAAGAAAAACACCCCAAACCATTAAAAGAAAAAAAAAATGTTCTTTTTACTGCTATATAATTTTAAAATGACTTAGCAATTTGTACTGCACTTCAGGAAAAAAAGAATGCTGACAACTTGGACACTAGACTGCAGGTAAATGAAATTTTAGAGGGAGGATTTTGTACTCTTTATAAAGGAAGAATGAAGTTTTTAAGTTTCTGGCAGACCCTGATTAAATTTGTAAGTTTGTAAGGTGTCTTGCTATGCTACCTTAATATATTAAGGAGAAACTATTAAGGCTGTTTTAGTGACTGCAGTGTACTGCAGTCATGCAGGTTACATTGCTGGGCTGCTTTGCGGAGCAGCAGCAAGCTCTACCCCTTTAAACAGCATTAAAGAATGATGGTAAGATTTTAATATAGCTTTGCTCTCTTGTACTTGTGGTTACCTACAGAGAGGACTTTAAATCCCATTATATGCCACTGAGCATTAAGTTGGCACCTGTTGTAAGAAAAGAAACATCAGCTGCTGAAAGCAGTCCAATCAGCAGATATTGAATTTTTATAGATCTTACCAAATTATGCCTACTCTTTTGCAGTATTTGTCTTCACTTTTAAGATGAGAGAAGATAATTCATGGCTAACTCTTTCCCAAGAAACCTGTCATGTCCTGGCTTACTTAAGACAGATGTCAGGAATAAGAGTGACTGCCTATCACATCCTTCTGCAAATACTGATAGATTATCAGTATGCATGTGTTACTGTTGACTAAAGGTTGTGGAATAACAGTCTCCTCATGCTGGAAACCTAGTTTTCTGTCTATGCTGAAAAAAGAGCTGTTATATCTGCTGAACAAGACAGAGAGCTACGAGTAGCTGTTTTAACAATTCTGTAAAAGCTGATTGTTCTTCCAAGCTAATCCTACAGCAGTGCTCTAGTGCTATACTAACACAAATACTCGCTAACATGGTACAGGTGAATGAAAAAATCCCAAGTCAAGCCTTCTTTCCAAAAAACGGTTTCCAAAGCGGTATGGAATTTTAACCTGATGCTGTAGGTCAAATTTGAACATAGATATATACCCCACATTTATAGTTTGCCTTCAGTTTGAATTGAAGATAGCAGTCTTCAATATTTCCTAATATAACACGGTATACTGTAAAAAAGACTCTATGTTTCTCTCCAGAAGTAGCTGGATTTAAGTCGAGGACAAGGTAATTCTGATATACCATACGTGTTGTTTGTCAGTGTAGGATTTAAAGCTCACAGGCAAGCTTCTAGATAAAAGTCAGTGTATATCTGTAAGCTATTACCATCTATTTGTCAATGTAAAGCCTCCTAAATCCCATGTACACCCAGACATAATACATTATAAAGGTTGGAGATAAGGACTTCTCGTGATTCATCACAGGCTATATCTGCTGTTTTCAGTTCATAGCTACCGTTGCAACCCTGTATTTTATGGTAGTAAGGAACAAAAAGAGAAAAAGAAAAGAGATGATTATTTTGAAAAATAATGTTTTTTGTTTGTTTTAGGAAATAAAACTAAATCCAGTCTTAATTGACATTCTTTCAGCATTTCAGCAATCAGAAAACAGATCTCCCTTATTTGCAAACTTTAAAAAAGCATTTGTCTTATCTTTACCATTTGAAGCCTGTTTTACAAAAGCTGCATTTTCTTAGCGATTGGCTGTCTACACCTTCTGATAGTTTAGAAGAATGCATCAGTCTAATTTAAAGGGTAACAAGACTCACAGACTTAAGCCAGAATAAAAATCATTCTGGTTTCATTGACTTGAATAGAGCAATGCCAGTTTATACCATCAGAGAATTAGACAAAATTCAATTCGATAGAATTATATAGACCAATTTCTATAGAATTATAGAGATAAATATTGCCTTCACATTTCTGGAATGGAAAGAATTATAAAGAAAAGAAATCATGGGAATATGCTATATATATAACTTTTTTTTTCCTCCTCAGAGCCATAGAGGAGCCTACATATAAACAAACAAACAAACAAACAAAAAACCTCCATCATCTACTCTCTGATAGTGATAGCTCACATTTAGATCTATGGCTGCAGTATTAGAGGAAGTTCTTAAATCTGTTCATGCTCCTTATCCCTGATACCAAGCAGCTCCTCTGTCTTCATTGAGATCCTTCTGAGACTTAGACCCCAGTCCAGAAATCAGGGCTAGTAAAAGAGATCTCTGTGCTTCTGTGAAGTTCTACTGTAAAATGTAACTTCCTGTAGTGTTCATTGGTTCTAGCTGCTGATATTATGTCTTGTCAGGTCTTAAGCTTTCTATGGACAGGAATATGAATAAAGAAATGAAGATGTTTTTCCCAAGTTATCCGAATCCAGGGTTTAAAACCACTCTTGCAGATCAAGATCAGATATTGGCAGCCAGTTACTTGGTAATAGCCACCATAAGGCACGCTTGCACAAGTAGTTATAGTCAGAAATACCAGATAAATAGGAAAAGATACTCTACATTTACTTATGTAAGCTTCCAGACTAAATGGCCCACTATCTGATGTAGGTCTGTAAGGAAAACAGTGCTGGGAATATATACACTGTACAATGTTATTATTCTGGTGCAGTGTCAGCACGTACATTTCTTAGCACTTATATTTACCATTGTTCTTTGCAGCCCACAACCACATGGAACTGGCATGAAATACTTTGGTAATAGAGTGCCTGATGATGCCACGAGTCTTCTCCTGCATGCTTCAGGGAAGGTCTGCATTATCAATGAATTTATTTTCTTGAAATACTTATATGGCCCCTACTAATGATTTTCTGAAGAAATTTAGTGTTCTTATCCTTATGCATCCATGGTACATTAGGGAGTATAGATGAGAATCCAGGATATAGGTCTCAGCCAGAGAGATCTGGATGCATTATTACTTTTGTCATTCAATTTTATTTTTGATGTGCTCAGCCTGGATCAGTAGCTAAAATTTATTTATTTATTTATTTCCTAATAGGAAAAATAATTTTATTTTGGGCTATATTTTACAAAGTATGTTAGGTATACCGATGCATAAACAAATACAAATATTTGTATACAAATGTCATCGGCTGCCCGTGTTTTGATACTCTTTAACTACATGACCAGATCATATTTGTCTTATAGAAACCCTATGTCTCTCAGTGTACAGAATGAAAAAAAAAAACAGCCTGAATTTAGTACTTGGGTACTTGTTGGTAAAGTTGCATTTTTGTTACTACCATAAGGGCGCCAGCTACTTCAAAGCTGCCTTGAGGATGTCTGTAAAACTTTCAATGACCACAGTATAGGTATATCCCTTGCATGGAACGTTTCATCTGCAAATGGTTAAAATTTTACATTAAGAAATAGAAAACAGAATTTCACAATGGTAGATATTGGACATCCTTAATAATAGGTGGTATCATTGCTGTCTGTAATAAATATATGTGTACTGCCATATAAGTCAGCATAAAAATGGAAAGGTTTACTACAGACGTATTTATATCCTCAAATAACATCAGCTATCAAATTTATTCTGCTTTGAACAGATAATTTTGAAATTTGTTTCAAACCTTGGATTCACTCTCTTTCTTTACATGTTTAAAGTAGCAGTATTTTTTGCTTGGAATTGCTTGGAATCTTTTAAGAATCCAATATTTTAATATTTTGACATTTTACAATATTAAATTACTTTTGTTTCATAGAACTCTGTCACACACGTGAACTCTGTCTTTTTAGCTAGCTCAGTCACTATGTGACAGTTTTAATTAAATGAAAATTAAATTTCCATCTTCCTAAAAAGTATCCTAGAAAAAGATATCAAAGTCCAAGCGCTCACATCATCAGTAATGCGCAGTTGACTCGGTATACCAAGTTCTTATTCACATATGAGATGGAGTCCTGACTCTGCTGAAATCAAAGACAAAACTCCAATTGATTTTTGTAGGAGTCAGTTTTTACTATGACTTTCTCTCATAGATCTTGTTAAAATGGTCAACCCATGAATTTAGAATACTGCATCAGCACTTCAGAATCTGAATTGGTGAACAAGGAGGCAGCACTTCTGTTACTGGAAATTTTATCATGTTGGTTGACTAGATGAAGACAAACAGCACTTCAGTGAAACTAATCATTTACTTAAGAAGTATATGCCAACCTTCATGGTTCTGCTATGAATTTCATAGTTAAATAATAATACATTGAATTTGGCCAATGATTTCAATGAGCAGTCTATAAGCAGTCTACTCAGAGAAGATATTCCATCACATATACATGTATTCCTGGGTTTAAAGAGCAAGTCTTCATGAAAATATGAAGTAACCTATTATTTTTCTCTGTAAGACTTAGCACAGTATAAACAGAGAGGAAGGTGTCAGTCTCTTTTCTCAGGGGACAAGTGAAAGGACAGAAGGTAATGGCCTCAGGTTGTGCCAGGGGAGGTTTAGATTGGATATCATGGATCATTTCTTCACAGAAAGGGTGCTCAGGCATTGGAACAGGCTGCCAGGAAGGTGGTGGAGCCCCCATCCCTGGGGATATTTAAGAGACGTGGGGATGTGTTGCTTAGAGACATCGTTTAGCAATGGACTTGGTAATGCTAGGTGGATGGTTGGACTTGATGATCTTCAAGGTCTTTTCCACCCTAAATGATTCTGTGATTCTAGTATGTAGATGAAAATGTCAAATTTAGGGTATTTAATGCATTTCTGGAAGGTGTACAAATACTATGGGAAGAATAATACAGGAATCTATAGAATAGGACTGAATATTTTTTACCATTTAATCAAATTCAGTTTTAAATGCCATAGCATGTTGGTCTTTTAAAGCTTGAGCATCACACCCTTTAATATGTACATGAAGTCCATATTTGAATAGAAATCTAATTCAGGAGTTCTGGCTCCCAGTCCTGCCTCTGCTACTGACAACTTTCATTATAGCATATCCACTTAGTCTCCCGTGGACTGCTCTGAGCGGGATTCATCCACACTCCATTCAGATGCAGACTCTGTGCTTTTGGGGCTAGGTTGGAGCAGTGCTTTGAGGCACCATAGCTTAGGGTCAGCAACAAAGAGTTACTGCATGGCTGTCATGTGAAGCAACATGCATTACATCTAGTCAGCATGGAGTGTGAATCTCATGTGTGCAAAGTGTCATGTAGACATATGCTAAATTTTGCCAACCGGTTTAATGCATCAGTCTCTTCGGTCATAAATTGGAATAATCTTATTTATTTTTCAGAGGCATTGTGAGGATGTGTTTATGTTTGATGTTTTATTAAGACAATCCAGACAACAATGCATTGTTGCCAATGTTTCCAGTGTGTTCAAAGGGCCCTGTAGCCCCTACATTCATGCAACTCCCAAAAAATAGAAGTACCAGGTCAAAGTTTCTTGTTCAGATCTAGGAAAATGCTTTGTAGGTAGTTGTTACAGTCCCCCTGAGTCATCACATAGTTACACTCTTAATTTTATTTCACTAGCTGCCTCCTAAATTGAGTCAAAACATTTTCCCACTTGTAATATTCAAAGGTGTACAAATAGTGTATGCAAGAGCACCTGTGATCTATTCATAGCCCAGCAGTGATAGATCTGGTAATAATGTGCTTGCTATTCTGGCTGTGCTGCACTTAGGTAAAACCTAGGGTTTAATTGAAATACACCCTGACCTTGGTTTTGTTCATGAGGCATAGAATGGACATAATTAGTATGAATCTACTGAGGGATATTATGGCAAAATGTCATATTACGGATTTTGGCTACACACACCTTTTTGAGGAAAAAAAAAAAAAAAACAACAACTCTTAGTAAAAAACAATGCACTGCAGTTTCATAAAAGTCCTAAAACAAGTAATTTTCCAAAAAATTAACTTCTTATTATTCTCTGTACCTATTTTTTTTCTCTCAAAATGCTATCACAGTATGATAATTGCATTGCCCCTAACAGTTTCATATTCCTTCATAATTAAATAAACAGCTTGTAAATTGCAGACCAGAAAATGCCTGTGTTTCACTCTTACCTTAAGGGGTTTCCATAGTTACCAAGGACAAGAAGTTTAACCATCATTTGCCAGACTCAAGGCTATTCACAGCCTTAACTTTTTATCTCCTGTCTCTTTTTCTCCTGTCTCTTTGTTTATTAACAGAATGAGGGAGTAATTTGGACTCAGCCACTACAAATGCAATGATGCAAAATGGACTCTGGTGCTTTATTGTGTTATTAGCTGGGTATGTTTCTCCCAGAACATCTTTTAGAATAATGCATACTGGCAATACAGTCTACAGTTACCAAGGTTATGAAATACCTATCCAGCACTTCTCCAGCTTAACATCCGATAATTCATATCTTAAAATAGGGAAGCACCTTTCTTAACACAGTATTACAGCGTAGATGTATTTAGGTGGATATGTTTTAATTAATCCACAGAAAATATTAATGAAGATTTTGCATTGCTGCTTTAATAAAATTTCCTTTCATTCCCCAGTCTCCTCTGTTTTACACATTACAAAATGCATTTTGAAAAACTGCACTTGTTAAAGCCCAGATGTGATTCTGTATGCCACTGATGTCAACAATCCTCTGATTTATTAATCTCAAAATAATCTTTTTTTCTAAATGACATCAAACTTTACCGAGTGTTCTTGTTGCCAATGAATAGAAGGTATTGCTGAATCACGATTGCACTATATTTTTATCAGACTGAAATATTTCTGTCTACTAGTTTATATTAGCTAGTGAGGTCAAGAACTCAGCAAGGATCAAAGAATGATTTGTATTGCTAACAAAAACATTCACCATTTGCATATCAATAAATTAATATGCATATTGTAATTTAGGAAAGGATGTTAAATCCTATCATTTTTTATTTCAATATCTGAACTCTAATTTTATAACATTAGGATGAAACTTTCTTAAGGGTTAATATACGCTCGTATTTCTATCTGCTGATTTTCATTGTACTGGTTACGTTTCATATGCCTTGTTAGACTCTGTGGTGGTCTATCTGACATTTCCTTCATCTCTATATTATAGTTTGTGAACAGGGAGAAGATTTTGGGAAGAATCAGGGCTAAAGTTTTGATTTCCATCAGTCTTTCATTTTTTTGCCTTTGCATCTTTTAAAATCCACAGCATTTTATTAACCTATAGACCTAACCTGACAATTTTTGCCTGATAGTTTAAAATCTTGTAGCATGTTTTTGGAAATTAAGCTAATTTGTAGGATTTATTATTTACTTGTAAAAATTGATAATATTCTACCTAATGAAAAGCAGTTTGTTTGAAATGAAGTACTATTGTAGTACCTTTAAATAGATGTCTTTAATCACCACTAGTCTGTTAAAAACAAAGAAGTACTACAGTGTTCCAGAATAATGACCCCAGTGTGACATGAGAGAAGACTGCAGTGTTTTAGAGCATGGCTTTAGAGTATCATATAATTTTTTTACTAAGGGTTGCTTTTATACTAATTTGTTTGTGGTTTACAGATGCCTTCCAAAAAAGCAACTGTGATTTTGCTTTGATATTAAACCAAACACAGATTAAGAAGTCATTCTTACAATAATTACAAATATACTGTAGTTTAATAGTGGTTCACTGAGGTATTTCTGGTATAAGAAATAACACCTTCAGGTGAAATCCTGAAGGTGCTTGTATGACTTCTGTTTATATCATGGTTGGCACATGGGATGTAGTGACATGCTGCTGTAACTAATTGAAAGAATTTTGTTATCAGGGCTATTGCAAAATTTCTTCTGTACAGTTCTCTTCTTCCCCCCAGATAAATATCTGTGTAGAAGAATATAGAAGATGAAAGCAAAATAATATGTTCAGAGAAATAGTGTTTTATCAACTGAATTAGTAAAGGAGAAGAGCAAAATGGGACTTGAATAACCCAAGGGATTGGTGATGTGGTAGGAAACCTTTTTACCTTTAATGTAATTGGTTTGAATTGAGCCCAAGTCAATACAGAATGAAAGTTCCTAATGTCTACATGGGGTCTCAAGAAAATGAATCCAAATTAACTTTGAAAAGGGACTAGCTAAACTGCATTACATTCTTTTATGGACACTCTTAATTGAAATTACAGTGGCCTCGATTCAATTTAGCTTAAATTAAATTCTAAATAAGAGTGTCCACACAAAGATTTAATGCAATATAATTAACCCACTTTAAAAGTTAATTCCAATTAAATTTCTAGAATATTTCTGAGTGGACTATTACCATTCTCTATTCTGATAGCTTTCATGAAAGAATTTAAGCTCTTTCACAGTGGACGGTTCATAGATTGCTTCCATTCACACAACTGTGAGTAGTCTGAACAGAGAGATTTTATCCTTTCCACCCTTTGGGTGACATCCAGGCAAAGTACAATGATCGATAAAGAAAATAACAAATTACTCTAAATTAAACTAGTATGTCCTAAAGAAATATCCATTCATATTGCCTATAAATTCGCAAATGTTTTCAGTTGTACTGAAGATACAAAGCACAAGTCAAGCTTGGGAGTAAAAGAAGATGTATAAAGGGGCATGCCAAACTGATTTAATTTAAAACTCTGTGAAATCTCTTTATTTCCAGCTAAAATGTGAATATTCCTGCCTGGACCAATGTGCACTAAAAATCTCATTTTAAAATTATCTATTTCATGTTCATTTCTGTTGCCTGAAGTTAAGGAGAAAATTAAAAATCTTAGGAAGAGGAAACAATGAAATTATGGTGGAAAATGAGGGGTATGAAATAAAGATGTTTTCTATATAACAAAATGAAAGAAAATAAGTAAAAGGCAGACTGGATCAAACTTATCCTTGATTGAACTCCCCTGAAATGAATGGTGATTTAGGAGGATCGAATGTGTCCAATCACATTTAGGTCTTTCAGGTCAGTGTCTTAGTGATTCATCTGAGTCTTAGAGGATGTTCAGAAGAAAACTGGAATGCATCCATGGTAAAGCAATATCCCCTCTGCATCCTACGCTTACATGCTTCAAGGGCCGTAGGAAATCCTGACTATGTCTGAGAGGAAAGCAGTGAAATATGCAAAGAGGAGCATAATTTGCATTGCGAGTGTCTTGATTTATTTGGTCTCATGTGTAATCAGTTTGCATTGCAGAGCTGCTTCTTTGGCCTCCACTGTATTTAACTAAAAATAAAATAAAAAACAAATAGATAAAAGCTGCTGGGCTTTGAAACCTCCCAGGTTTTTAGGCATTATTGCAATGGCTCCCTAAACTGTTGTTGAGACTTTTAAAGTCATATAGCAGTGGAAAGGGAAAAGAGATTTTTAAGAATGGAGGAAAAGATGCACAGCTATATAGTTGCAGTGATAAAAATAAATAAATAAATAAAATAAGGCTAGGAAGAAAAGACATGAGATGTGCTTTAGCCCAGTCTATTTACTGATTTTATGTCATTATTGTAACGCTCAGTAAAGAACATAGCATGTTTTCCTCTGTTGGCAGCAAAGACAATGAAGAAAAAAAATGGTGTTGTTTTATTGTATGTGGACAGGGAATGGCATGAAAAGTGTTTGTACTTGTATTGAACTGAGGAGAACTAGTCCTCTGGGGTTCGTCCAGGTGGAAAGGAATTTCAGGACAGAAAAGGCAGGCAGGGGGACAGGAGGGTATGGTGAGTGAATTCCTAACAACATGTTTCCATCAGCCCAGCCCTTCATAGCCATATGGGGACACACATCTGAGGCTGCAGAAGCATTTGCAGAGCAGATGTTGGTGAAGGATTTCTCACCCCAGTGGAGCTCCCTGCCCACAGTTCAGTCTCTGTTCAGGGATCGGGGTTTGCCCTTGTGTGTTTTAGCATTTTGTGCAGCTAAAACAGATTGTGTGCTTGTCTCCTAGTATCTCCACTGAAACTCTCTCAGCATTGCTGCTTGAAGGGGATCAGTCACACACTCAGAGCAGTCAGAATTCCTCAAAAGAGTCACTTCTGCATAAGGTCATCCTGGTGTGTAGACCTATTTTATTACTGTACCCCATGCTCTGTTCCATACAGAAAATATTTGCCTGCTCCAGTGCTGATACTACTGGGAGAGACTTCCCAGCATAATAAGCTGCTTGATGCACCTAGCTCCTCTTCATATGCTTGGAAATCTGCCATTTAATTTGTAATTTTAGAGTGGCTTGTTTACTAAAAAATGCAGATATCTTTGCAATGTGTTTTTCTTTCAATAAGCTCTTTAAAATGCTGTGGTGTACAGCATACATAACCACTATATAAAGTGAAACAAAGGTGTCTTTTCTTAATGTAACCACGTAATTGTTAATTTAGTTGTAAAAAGTGATCTGAGTGCTCTCATCTGGAATATTTCTGTCATGAAGCTAAGGGAGAGTTGTGAAGATTTAATTGTACTGTGGTAATTAAATCACCTGATATCTGATGTTCTCATCGTGTTTTCAATGCAATGACATATAACATCACATCTCATTCAATTTTAAGGCAGATGTACAGCACCAACTGATGTATATTAGATTATGTTGTGTCATAACCCATATACTGGGCTAATGCTACAGCCTTTGCACCATGCTGCTCCACTGCTGAGACTGTTATTCATAGACCCACAGACTAGATAGAAAACTAAAGATGAGTTGCCAACAGCAACTAAACTGAAGTGATCCAGCCAGGGATCACTCGAACTTGGGAAAATATATTTGCCTCCTGCATACCTCATCAGATAGATTTTTGGGAAAGGTGTTGAAATTTTTTTTTTTTTTTTTTTTTTTTAAAATCTATCTTCACAGGAAAAACCCTCAGTGATCAGAGTGAGTGTAGTCACTTTATACTGGTAAAGTATCAAAAAGTGATCAAAGAAGCATATCAGGCTTAAGACCTAATTAAAAAATAAATAAATAAAAAATGCTTCCACTACAGTGCCCATAAGGAAGACATCTCTGTGTATGCATGTTCAGCAAAGTTACCTTTCAATAGCATAACTGCTTCATCCTTCAAGTGGTCCCTAAGGAAAGCTGCACTGTACATCTCTGCAGAGGCAGATTAGCTTTGTCATTCCTTGCTTCATCTTCTGCATCGGAACTTAAGAAGACAATGCTTTTTGCTCAAAGGAAAGTATGTAGTACATCAGGACTAAGTATAAGATAAGTTATAAGGAGGAGAAAATGCATATCAGTCCATAAAGTCTATTTGAGCTATGATTTTCTGAGTTCTGTGGAAATAGAAAACAAAACAAATATGTGTGAATGTGTCTCTCCATGTACATAAAGAAAATATACATTACTGTATAAACAGTTTAATAATTGTAGGGTGTCTGGAAAAAGGATTGAACAGTAAGGATATTCTTAGCATTTTAAACAAATTCTAAATGTATGCAGCAGAGGGCACTAGTGTTACTGAACTGACCATAGAGTTGATATTTTGGTACTAGACAGACGAAAAAAAATGCTTAGAAGACAAAGAGTTGTCAAGGTAGACTAAAGAAGCTGGTTGATGGTCTGTGTTCCATGTGTGGATTTATAAAGCTAAATCTTCATTTTCTCCTATGTTTTTGCACTGGCTTTTTTTTTTTTTTTTTTTTTTTTTTTTTTTTT
>CM021769.1:49841661-49903518 GCA_011076525.1 Nettapus auritus | reverse complement strand
TTTTTTTTTTTTTTTTTTTTTTTTTTTTTTTTTCTTCCCAGGGTATTTCTAGACTATTTATGTTTGAAATGACTCTGATGTGAAATGACTGCACAAAGACTTCCTGAATACTTAAGCTCTGAGCTGTGGAAAGCTACTGGTATAAAAGAAAGGACCTTTTTTAATACATTCCTACTGCACAAGAATTCTCACTGCAGTATATTAGCCTGTTAGCCTCATGCAAATCTTGCAGGTTGGCAGTGAGGACTTGCAAGAAGCTCCCTGGCATAGCTTCTGCTGGCCACGATGGCTTTTCCATATTGTCAGATTCCCTGTACTTCAGTACTGTATTCAAGTAAAATGTTGTTATATATATATTTTTTATTTTTTTTAAAACCTTGGAGCATATATGCAGTGATGGAAAGGGAAGATTTTCTGGATAAAGGAGTGAATTAGGGGAATGGTGGGAGATAGTGGGAGCTAGAAGTTGGAACAGGAAGGAAGTGCCTTGAAATGCTTGAAAGTTGCAGTTGAAATGATTGGCTTTTGGAGACTGGCAAAGCAGCTGAAGGGAGTTCTGGTTAATTTGAGGGTACTTGCTCACCCATGACCTTTGTTATGTTTGCTACACTTTCTTGTTCTACTAATCCCATCATTTTCCAGCTCCTTCAGGTTATCCAGGATACAGGAATAAGAGTGGAGAGTAGCAAAAAGAAAGTTAGAGAAACCATATGGTATGTTGCAAAGCTGGCCTTTAACAATGCATGGGTATGAGACAGATTTATAGAACATAAAAGATTGCTCTAGCTCTGCAAGCCACGCTTGCTCTAGCTCTGCTCCCTGTGCTCCCCATGCCCCACCAGCCATACAAGGAGAACTGGCAGCTCTGAAGCTTGACAGAGCAGAGTTCTTGTCTCAGTTACAGTGAAGACAATAGCATTACACTAGTGTGATGGTAGAATAATTAGTTTTGTGTGTTTCTGCATCTGTTTTATTACTTGATAATGTATTTATTCAGTCTAAGTCATAAAGGAATAAGTTTTAAAAGACTTTTAAAAAATGAGGGAGGAAAAAAAAAAAAGATAAATCTACCCAGTAAAACAAAACTAGAGACAAAAAAACAAATTCTAATAGAGTCACATTAACTAACATATGAGGTGGTTAATAACTATTCAACAGCAAAATTCATGGATCATATCTAATATAGATCTAATAATAGATCTTAACTAAGAAGTCTGAAATCAATATTAAACCCATTGACCAATTCATAAATGAATATTCAATTTAATTCAAAAGGGACTCAGGTCCTTTTCACACCTTTTTTTTTTTTTTTTTTTTTTTTTTCCAGATAGTTGTACAGTGTATTGTTTATGTAAGAGAATTTGTCTTTTAGTGAGCTTTAGGAGTTTGGAAGTGTTTCTATATGTTGCGTTGATCACCTCTGAAGAGATGCTTGTAAACCTGCAGTAAAAGGGAGAGTGTGTACAACATCTACCCCTCATCAGAGTCTAGTATATTATCCTAAACACATGAAGTCAGCGTTCAGGGGTATGGGTATTGGCAGATGGAGAAGCAGGAGCATCTAATGCTACAGCCGCGAGGTTATCCAGGATCATATGGCAAAAGTTAAGGCACAGACAGAGAAGTTGAGTGACTTGCTCAAGGTTGCAAAACACATTAGTTTCATGAATCTTTCATACCAAGGCTGATGCTTTATAAATAGCGCTTAACAGAGCAGATCAAACAAACAGCCCAGATCTTCCAATTCCCATTCACTGGTATTTAAGCTATTATATTGGCTTTCTCTGCAGTGAATTATTAAAAGTGAGATGAGAACACTTGCTTGCTCTGAACCCTTATAACAAGTTTAAAAAATGCAAAAGTGAATTCTCAGAAAAATACATTGTCTGAATATATAATTAGAAAAAGTCTTTCATTAAATGAATTGCTCTGAAGATGCAAGTTATGAGTTTTTTATTATTAATAATTACTTATTTTTTAAAGAAAGATAGCTTCTTCATACACAATGAAACAGTTTAGAGCCTGGAGTGGAAAGCTTTTGCCTTTTAGTATTTTGTTTTACTGAATGCTTGTGTTATGTATTTGGGTACTCTAGGTTATAAATATGCTCTAAGTATGGTGTAATTTATAAGGCTTCACTTTTGGCTGATGTATAGGAAATTTCATTAATCTCTGCAGCAGAGGGACCTTGTAGTGAGCAGAAGATTGAAAATGAACTGAGGGCCCAAAGAATTACCCCAAATGAATCTGTACTGAAAGACAGAATGATAATTTGTAGGGTAAAGGCTTTTTTCCCCCTTATAGTAACATCTGTAGGATTTTTTTAGAGGTATTAATGAAATTGTCCACTCTGCAGCTACAGAGATATTTGTCAGCATTTAAATGGCTAGTCTTATTTCTGTGTTCAGCACACATTTACTAATGCTTGCTTCTCTGCTGCTGGTGGTGCCAAACAAAAGAATTGTGGAGGAAATATAATGAAATTGGATGATACTGTTTAACAGTAGGGAAGAACTGATGCTCAGCATGTTTCTTTTGTATTTTATTTTTGAAATCTGAAATAAGCAAGATCTTGCCTTAACATTTCCGTGATCTGCTACATTCAGTATTCAAGGCTTTCCTTTTATTCAGATTCTGATGCAGAAATCACATTTATATAGATAGAGTTTCACCAATTTAAAAACAACGACGACAAAAAACAGGAGTCTTCATTTAGTCTTCATATTATTTCTTGTCTTGATTTACTTTAATGTTAACAAAGTTCAGTCCTTAAATATTCTGGTGATTCTTATCTTACTCATTTTTGCTTTTTGAGGTTCTTGACACTTCTTTCAACTCTTCTCTTGAGTTAGAACATTTCTCTTAGTTATCCAGTGTGGTTGAACTTGTTATCTGCCATAAAGCTACATGCATTATACTTTGGAATGAGCAGGAAAAGCTAGTGTCTGGATATTTCTTATCTCATTGCCAATTCCACCTGGCATAGCTTTACAGGAAACAAAATATTAGAATTTGTATAGCTATTCATACTACAGTTTGATGAAATTGGTAGAGTTGACTGAAAGGACTTGAGAAGTCTCTCTGTTCAGAGAGCACATTTAAATATTTGAGATTAATTTAATATTCTCCTTCTCCCTTCTTTCTTTCAGACTATTCAAATTCCAGAAGGACCAACACCAAATAAATTATGAATGTTGAACAAGATGACCTTACATCCACAGCAGATAATGATAGGTCCTAGGTTTAACAGGGCCCTATTTGACCCCCTGCTTGTGGTGCTGTTGGCTCTTCAGCTTCTTGTGGTGGCTGGTCTAGTGAGGGCTCAAACTTGCCCTTCTGTCTGCTCCTGCAGCAACCAGTTCAGTAAAGTGATTTGTGTACGGAAAAATCTGAGAGACGTGCCAGACGGCATCTCCACCAACACCCGGTTACTCAACCTCCATGAGAATCAGATCCAAATCATTAAAGTGAATAGCTTCAAGCATCTGAGGCACCTAGAAATCCTGCAGCTCAGCAGAAATCACATCAGAACAATTGAAATAGGGGCCTTCAATGGTCTGGCCAATCTCAATACTTTGGAACTCTTTGACAATCGTCTGACCACTATCCCAAATGGGGCTTTTGTATACCTGTCCAAACTGAAGGAACTTTGGTTGAGAAACAACCCCATTGAGAGCATTCCTTCTTATGCTTTTAACAGAATTCCTTCTCTCCGGAGGTTGGATTTGGGAGAATTGAAGAGGCTTTCATATATCTCAGAAGGTGCCTTTGAAGGTCTGTCCAACTTGAGGTATTTGAACCTTGCCATGTGCAATCTTCGAGAGATTCCTAACCTCACCCCACTTGTAAAACTGGATGAATTAGATCTTTCTGGGAATCATCTGACTGCCATCCGGCCAGGTTCCTTCCAAGGGTTAATGCATCTTCAGAAACTGTGGATGATACAGTCCCAGATTCAAGTGATAGAAAGGAATGCTTTTGATAACCTTCAATCACTTGTGGAGATCAATTTGGCACACAATAATTTAACACTACTGCCTCATGACCTGTTCACACCGCTCCGTCTAGAAAGGATCCACCTACATCACAATCCTTGGAACTGCAACTGTGATATCCTTTGGCTCAGCTGGTGGATTAAAGACAAGGCACCCTCCAATACTGCATGCTGTGCCCGTTGCCACACACCTCCGAGTTTGAAAGGAAGGTACATTGGTGAGCTGGACCTGAACTACTTCACGTGTTACGCTCCAGTCATAGTGGAGCCACCAGCAGACCTCAACGTCACAGAAGGCATGGCTGCAGAGATGAAATGCCGGGCATCAACCTCCCTGACCTCTGTATCTTGGATTACTCCAAATGGATCTGTTATGACACATGGGGCATACAGAGTTCGGATTGCTGTGCTCAGTGATGGCACATTGAATTTTACAAAGGTAACTGTGCAAGACACAGGTTTGTATACATGCATGGTGAGTAACTCTGTTGGGAATACCACAGCTTCTGCCACACTGAATGTGACTGCCCTGGATAACCCTGGTTACACATACTTTTCAACTGTCACAGTAGAGACTGTGGAACCTTCTCAGGATGAGGCACAGACCACGGAGCAGGTTGGGCCCACACCAGTTACCAGCTGGGAGACCACTAACATGACAACCTCACTCACTCCACAGAGCACAAGATCAACAGAAAAAACGTTCACCATTCCTGTGACGGACGCAAACAATGGGATCCCAGGAATAGATGAGGTTATGAAGACTACCAAAATCATAATTGGTTGTTTTGTGGCTATTACTCTCATGGCTGCTGTGATGCTGGTAATTTTCTACAAAATGAGGAAACAGCATCACCGGCAGAACCATCATGCTCCAACACGGACTGTAGAGATCATTAATGTGGATGATGAGCTTACAGGTGACACACCCATAGAGAGTCACTTGCCCATGCCAGCAATAGAGCATGAGCACCTAAATCACTATAACTCTTATAAGTCTCCTTTCAACCACACAACAACAGTTAACACAATAAATTCAATACACAGTTCAGTGCATGAACCGTTATTGATCCGAATGAACTCAAAAGACAATGTACAAGAGACTCAGATCTAAAACATTTAAGACATTATGGGGTGGGGGTGGGGACAAAAAAAAGATGGTTTATAAAGCAAATGACACAAATGACTGGGCTAAATCTACTGTTTCAAAAAAGTGTCTTTACAAAGAAAAAGAAATTTATTTATTAAAAATTCTATTGTGATCTAAAGCAGACAAAATTATGTGTATTCCTCAGAACCTGTTTTTTGCTGCACTTATTTACCCTCCTCCTTCCCTTTTTCCTTCCCAGCCAACCCTGACTCCCATTTGCCATATTTTTCATAGGAGATCTTGATTCCCTGAAAGAACTGGTCTAGGAAATTTTGTAAGAATTCTGTTACACTTTGGGAATTTTTATGGTGAATTCTAGTGGTGAGATTCGGTCTATTTTGTCACTTCTTTTTCTCTTCTTTTTCTTTTGTTTTCTCATGCCCTTTTTGAAATAATTCAACAGGGAATGGAATATTAGCAGCAGCTTTACAAGTGAGCAAAACAAACAAGCAAACTTTTTTTTTTTTTTTTTCTCCATGTAATGATTTGATGATTTGCTCTGTATTTACCAAAAGGACCATTCTGTGAAAAAAGGAAGAAAAAGTAAAAAAAAAAAAAAAAATAATAATATTAATTTACTTGTGAAAACCTATAAAACCCATGATCTTTTAAGCAATTCTAGAACCAGAATTTGTAGTTCAAACACTAAACTAAAATTATAAATAAAATATTGTTTTTTTTTCTGTACTTGGATATAGCTCATTTGTAGTGTGGCTTTAAACATCAAAAGCTTTTTAAAATTCTTACAATATTCTGCTGTGATGGTCCAAAACACAATCACTTTAAAGAGAATAATTAAAGCACTTTGGATCATTACTGAAGAATAGCACAGTTTTCATTTCAGTGTATGTAAGCAGTACACTAGCAAACAAGGTTGCTTGGCTTTTAATGCAAAATAATGATGATATCTTCTAACGGTGTTAACAGTTATCTCTTTTATATCACCAGATGTATCCTACAATACCAGGGAAAGTTCTACAAAAAGTTTTGGGTATCACTGGATTTATTAGACAAAGATGAAAAGTATGTTCTGTTTTTTATTATCTATAGCTCTCAATAAGAAAATTCATTTTTTTGTATCAAAGCTACTAGTTTCCAGTTCAGTTATTCTGGTACTCCTAGACAAAAATATGAAATATCTTGAGATATTTGTAAGGCTGGTGTTTAGATCTATATCTCTGTGTGCAAAATTAAGTCACAGTGCTGTTGAAGGTGTAACTCGGAGGGCATCCAAGGATTTTGATTTAAAAAAAAAAAAAAAAAAAAAAAGGAAGAAGACAGGACAGGCTTAGCCTGACGAATTTAGTATAACTTACATGACAATTAGACTGCTTATAAAGTAACCAGTTTAGTTTAATTAAAACTCAGACTCATTTACCAATAGGAATTGTACACCCATTTCTTTTCTATTTTTTATATGTTCTGTGGCTTTAGCTTATTGGTATAGGAATGGTGTATATCATGTGTTCTGAAAGATAAAAGGAAGGCTTTGCTTAAGAAAAAAACAGACTCAGGACACTTTATTCTTCCAAGTGTAGAATTAAACTACTGAATTAAACTACTTTACGCATTGGCAACTGAGTAGAAGCATTTAAAGACAATGTAGATTAGGAAAAGGAATCATATACTCAATATCAGTTCTGAATGACGTTTCACTGATTTCTTAACTAAACATACTGTGAGTTTCAGTTGACCTGTTCCAGGTAAATAATGTACTTAGTTCTTATCAAAATTTCCGTAGACCTTTCTGATATGCAGCAGCATGCAGGACAAAGATTCTGCTGAAAAATATACTTCTATTTCATAAATTTAAGAAGGAATATCTATCTGCTAGATAGGTTGATGGGGTAAATATCTTTTGGATACACAGTTCTCAAGGTTGCAAATGAATGTAGCAGGAAGAAGGTCTGATTTTAAAAGGACAATGTTATGATAAAGTGACAATGAATCACGCACGGCAAGGAGTCTGATAAATATAATGCAGAATGAAACCAAAAGTTCTATAACAATCTCAAAGAAACATTTGGCAAGACATTATCCTTTGATGTACTACATGAGAAATAATATCTTCTCTAAGGGAATTTTAATAGAGGACAAAGATGGACCTGAATGTAAAACACTGAAGTAGTGATCCCTCGCTTTGCCTGTTTCTTCAAAGTGCATTACAGAATTTCATTGGTGATTTCTTCTAAATGTTGTGGTAAAGTATGTACAGAAATGCTGCAAGTACACTGCTATTTGTATTTTGCCCATCTGGCCAGTAGTATTATGTCCATGGCCCATACATATCTGACAATTTAAAAGGTTACTTCCAGGAAACCTAAATCTGGACCATCTGTAATCAACAGGTTAATATTTTAAAAAGATGGCTACTCCCTAGGTGCTATCTGCTAAAGCACTTAAAGTCACCATGGTTTTATAAACATGCAGTTTTTACTAAAGGTTTAGTGTTGGAGGCCTATAAGAAAAAAAAAAAATTGAAAACAAGATATAGGTATTGCAAAGCAGAACACAGTGTCAGTAACAAACTTTATTCCTCTTTGAAGTGATACAAAATAATATCAGTAACTTTTTAACAATATATATATTCTTATTGAGTGTCAATCAGGTTATATAGACTAATTGAATAATTCTTTAAAAGATATATATATATATATTCCTGCTTGTTCATAATAGGGATAAAGAAAAGACATTTTAGTGTGTTTAGTTAGGAGAAGATATATGTGTTAAGTGGAAACTGTACTAGTTATGACATTCCCTGCATCTACCCTTTTCTTCTTGGAACTACAGAGATTACTTTTGCAAGAGTTAGAGAATATCACAGCCTAAATTCTGAACTGAGCTCTGCAATAATGTGAGGGGAGTGCTGTGCACTTTCTTGTTTTGGTGTTTAGATCACAAGCTAATGCAGCCTGCAACTCTTGCAAAGACTGCAGTGTTAAGAGTGAAGCCTGAATCTCCTATAGGGCAGAGTATAACTGATAGAAAGCTCTAATGAAATTTCTTTTACAGGTGACATGGTTGGATATGATGTAAAAGAATTGTTGGAAAAAAAATGTGACCTTGATTATGAGCTATCACTTTTTAGTGGGCTCATGAGAGAGTATGAATTGTTCTTCAGATTATTTGATGGAGTTTGAAGATGTTTCCCTGTTGTCCTACATGAATACAAAGAACAGAGCGTTTTCTTTCTGGAAGTGTCAACAATTCTTTTAAATCTTGCCATGTACAGAAATAACATGTGAAAAGCAAAGCGATTTCCATCCAGTTCATTAAACAAGACAGACATTTTACTTTGAAAAGGGCTAAATACATGAAAAGTATTAGAGTAATTGTATTTTTTTTTTTTTTTTGCTTATCTTAATGAATTAAAAATTATATTTAGTGGTTTTGAGATTTCCTTTCCCCACTGATGGCATTATAGGTTAATTACAGCATTAGAGAAAAGATAACTAAATTGATATTTTATTTAGAGGTACTAGCTTCATAGTCTTGTGAAAATATTTCATAACAGCTTTTATATGTTAGAAAATTCCTGTAGTCTTTTCAATGATGAGAATGGAAAATATTTTCAACCCCTTCTCCCTATATTCCAATTTTTACATGAGCTAAGTACAGCATGTTTTGAAATTTTCTTTATTTTTTTTTTTTCTAAGTCCAGGCAATGAAGGTCTAGGAAATGTTAGGAGCTACCTTTCAATTTCATACCCAAAGAGGTAAATGAGTTAATATGTCCTTATCTTCAAGATATAATAAGGAGAGTTGGACTTCAGTATCTGGGTTTCTGTTTTTCTTACTAGAACTATTTAATGCATCTTTTTCTCACTTGTGCAGATGTTGCCAGAGCAATCTTCAGTTCAAATGTATATCTGAAATTTAGTCTACAGTTAGTCTGAACACAATGGTGAATGCTTTAGTGTGGAGGTGGTATTATTAGTGTTATATTAGTACCAGAGTAGAATAACATCTACAGCTATCACTACTAAAATACAGCAGTGCTAACAGGGGTTCCTGAGCAGGGGATGTGTTTGGGGAGATTCTGGGAAACCTGTCTGGTAAATCTGCAATGTTTGTTGGCTCTGCAGCCTCACTCTGTGGTGATGTCCCATGGAAATGCTGTGTTTTGTGTACCTTGCAGCTGGAAGAACATGGCAAGGGTGGGAGAGCTCTGAGTTGGGAACAACCTCATTGGCTGCTCCCCAGCTAAGAGCACAGATGGAAAACTAATCGGAGTATAATAACTCAGTTTCAGACATCCAGTGCATGACTAGAAATGAAGGAATTATTTTTCCTGTTAATTGGATTTAATCACTGATAGGTTTTAAGGCTTAATGCACACTAAAATGAAACCTTGGAAAACAAAAAAAGTCACAGGCCTACTACCAGCTAATGCTGGTCTAAAGGATTCTGGGAAAGTCTTAGCACTATTAAGAACTCTTAAGAACAAATAAGATCTGTACTTAAGTAGTTACATGCTATTTACTTCTGTAAGAATAATTTGAGATTTCCCTAGGTGAGATTTGTTAAATAGAATACTGTTTTTAATTTGCTTTGTTTTAAGTCCTTTCATACATTTATAAACTTACACTCAGTGTTAATTGTAGTACTCTCAAAAGGACTGAATCAGTGAAGCCTGGCTGACTTTTAAAAGTGAAAAAATCTTTCCTATACTGTAATTCTAGTGAATTACTCAATTTTGAAATGACAAGGAGGTACTGAAATGATGACATCATCAGATGATGATTTTATGACTATCCTTTGTACAGTAAGAAAAAGGAAAATAAGGCCTGTCATTTTGAGAACTTTGAAAACCCAATCTTATGCAGAAGTAGAAAACTAGTTTTTTAAAAAATAGAAGATAGCAGAACATTTTAGTTTTGAACTTGAAAGTAACAGTAAGATGTAATGATTACAGCAAGAAGTGGAGGTCAGACATCCAAGATAAACTTTACATCTTTTTAATAACTATATGCAAACTCAAAAATTTGAACAACTTTATGTATCATTCAGCTGTTCAAGTATTCTGGCTGCCCTGTCCACAGATTTCTGTTTTCATTTAAAATGTTGCAGTATATGAATGATGTAATCTGGGCTTTCAGCTCTGAAACAATTTCTCAGACAGGCCATGCAAGGCAATTCTCTTTTAATATCCAAACGCCATTCACTGCAGGTTTATGTTCATTATTCTCTGGGGCTTTCCTTAGTTTGGAAATGGCTTTCCAAAGTGAAAGATTCCTCAATATCTTTGATTCTGTTGTGCAAAAGCAATATATGCTGCACATATGAGTTTGGAGAAGATGGTTTTGCATGGGTTATACTCTCATCAGACTTAAAATATAAATTGCAGTTGTATTTTATTTTGGTAGGGAATTTTGAATTCTGTTAACCTGAGAAGTACTTCTGTTCCTTTCACAGTAGCTCAGTTAAACTCATCTAAATTACCAAAAAAAAAAAAAAAAAAAAAAAAAAAGGTGAAACTTATTATACATGTACAGGTCTGTATGTGTGTAGTATTAAAATGTGAGTCTGTGATTTTACAGGTGAGATAAATGGAATAAAAAAAGAAATGCACAAACAGGGAAAGACAGTAAGTTTGCTGGGAGATAATCTAGTAAAATGGAACTGGAGTTAGTGGACCACTGAATTAATCCAACCCCTATGACTAATTTAATTCTGTAATGTGTAATTCAATTTGATTTAATCTGCTCATTTAATTCCTCAAAAGGATGGATAGGTGACAGAGCTGAATCAGTGGAAATCTGAGTTTTGTTTCTGACAGTACCCACTGTCTTCCCTTTCCCTCTCTTTCTTGGCTTGCCATTTCTGTCTCACTGTTCAACTGTCATTTTTTGAAGCTGTCTTCCTAAGGCACTCATCTTTCCATCCTGTCTTCAGATCGAATTCCAGTGGTCAATGGGACAGACAAAAGGTCAGTGTTGTAACACTAAGTAGAGCTTCTGAAGGCCTGGGTACTAGGTGTTTAAGTCCATTAACTTCTAAACAACTACTTCCTATTTTATACTGCAGTTACATAAATCAGTTGTGTATTTTTTTTTTAATCTTGTATGTAAGATTATGTTTATTGATCACCTGCTGCCTGGATGATAAATAGGAATGCTCACTGATCATTCCTAGAAAGCAAATGCCAAATCAAACAGTGTTTCCCCCTGTTTTTTTTGTTGTTGTTGTTATTGTTGTTTTTTTTTGTCTTTGTTTGTTTGTTAAGAACAATTTATCTATTTGACTCTGCAAATTCATCAAGGTCTTATCAGACTGAATAAAGCAGAGACACCAATAAGTGTCATGGCTTTCACTGAGACGTAATGACAGAGATTGTTTTGCACTGTTTATTTTCTTTTTTATAAATTCTATTGCTTACATCAGTAGTGCTTTCATCAGGATGGATTTGTGCAATTATTGTTAGAAGTACTGTTACCTCTTCTTTCTGTCTGGAGAAACGTTGGCTCTGGGTGTTTCTCTTTTCATCTCTCTGCTAATTTCTGACACTTCTATGGGGAAGCAATCAATTCACTGAAAAGGAAGCCTTGGCCCACCTAACACAACAGTGAAATAATAAAAGGCTGCTGAGCCAGGCAAGGACAAATAAAATAAAATGCAGTGGTAATGGCGAGAGAAGAGTCCTGAAAAATAACTAAGCACTACAGGAAGGGGGGAGAGTGGGTAACAAAAGGAAAAGAAAATACAGAGAAGAAAGAAGGTGAAAAGGAGTGAGAAGCTCTTTCCTTCCTTTTTTATTTCACTTCAGTTATACCACTCTTGGTATAACTGGATGATAGTCAAATACACTGGTGAATGCATTCTAAATAAATCATTTGAAAACTGTCTGAGGAATTATTTTAAAAGTAATAAAACAGAAGTCCTTAGCCTTGTATGGGTCAAACCAGTCTCAGAGGACTTTTTAGGATGTTAGATATTGAACTAAAACACTACAGGGTTACTGTAGCTAGAGATAGAATTAAGTTGGAAGCCTGAAAATAACTGTTCTTATTTACCAATAGAAATAGTTTCCCAGCCAAGAGAAAAAGTATAAATTTGTATGCTGGGATCACACAATTGGCAATTTTTACATGTAAATGTCATTTTAACATTAGCTTTTGCTGATTTTAACATTTGTCTCTGCTGATTTCAAAATTCGTCCCTTTAAATGAATCTGGAAGAAAATGCATAGGAAAGGCAAGGATGGTATTAGTGAAATGTTTAATTTAGTACAACTTTCTATTTCTATCTTCTTTGATTATTTAAGTAATAGATTATTTTTAATTATAAACTAATAAGAGGCTTATTTTTACTTCATCCACTCAACTGGGGATATACTTTTTTTTTTTTTTTTTTTTTTTTTTTTTGGGTAAATAAAAACAAAGGGTTTTAAATTTGGGAAAAAAAAAAAAAAAACCCCTGGTCATTTGGTAGTTTACTTTTGCTTTTTTTTTTTAAGTTACCTCTTCTTGCCTTTACAAACAAATGGAAATAAAGCAAATAAAATGGAAATATAAAAATCCTGACTCTACAATGAAGCTTGTCAATATGCAACTTTTATATGTACTTGCCATTTGCTTAATTTCATTCTACTTTTCAGTCAAAAAAGGGTAGGAAGACCAATTAGGTCCTTCTTATTTTTTATTTATTTATTTTTCTTCATGATTCCTTACTTTTTGGATATGATATTTTCCTGCACTGGCCAAATAAATTTTCTATGGATTTCACTGTGTTATAGATTTGAAGCCTTTTTCCATGTCTCTTTTTACAATCTTAGTCTTTTTCTGTACCTTCAGTTTTCAGTCAGCATATTTTCTCAAAAGCTCAGTCTCTTTTCATTACATATTTTTTCTGTGACACACTGTAGTAGAATTTAAATGAGAGTTGCCCTGCTCGATGTCCTCCCTAACTTGCTGGAAGTGCTGATGTTTATTATCTGCTCTCAGTCAGTACCCTTGCAGCATTATTTGGTTGTATCACTCCTTTCATCTAATTGAGTACCTGAAATTTTTAGGCATAATTCCTCCACAAACAGTGTTGCCATTAAATGGAAGTGTGGAGGAGCATGACAGCAAAATTCCATGAACTCGAACTTTCCAGGCTTTTGTGGCAGTTGGGGTTTGGCTGCAGAAAACCAGCAAAACACCCTGACTGGTGTGAAATAATTAATCTCTTGTGTACATCTTAATACAGGAAGATGCTATCTTGGAATAGAAAAGCTCTCTGTATCCTCTAAAGATTGTCTTACAACCTCAGTAACAAGGAAGCTTGGGTTTTTAGTAAGTTGTTTTCATATTTAAAATTTCTGAACTCTATTGATTTAGATATCTGAAATTATATTTTGTGCACAGTTGATGGAGATTCTGCAAGACTGATATTTAATCAGTGTCACTGACGGATCAGATCAGCTTGTTTTTACATGGGTTTTCTTCCTGATGACCACAGTTAACTATGGGTCTTTTTAAAAATGACTATAAGTACTGATTGCATGGTTATGGAGGACATTACTAGAAACAATGCCAACATTTTACAGTTGTGCAGATTCATAGCATATAATCTACTGGTAGTGGTCTGTTGGTTTAGTTTAATTTTAAAGTTGAAACCTGACATGCTGCTTTAAAGGTTCAGTAGAGGGAGTTATTTTGTTCTTTTAAACGTTATTTATGCCCTAAGAGAATTGCTGGGCTGAGAATCACATTCTTCCCATTGCTTCACTGTGACAGCATTGCAGCTTTGACTTTAAGGATGCAGCAGCAGTGGATGAGAAACATTGAGTTTCTGTATCTGCTCCCATGCAACCAGTCTTCTGTGACAAATGCAAATTCTCAGTAAAAATATTTACTCTGAGATAAAAACTCTATTAGATGCTTTGATTAGATGCTTTGCAAATAGACCACAGTATACAGATCATGGGGTAATAAATATATCTCTTCCTCCTGAATTTGGCCTTGGGTATATCTTATTTCAAGTGTTCTACAAGTACTGTAGCTGCAAAGTGGTTGATAGCTAAGATCCTCTCATTGGAGGGTAAGTTATGCAAAAGTAAATGAGTCATCACTATATATCTGTTGTTTAGATACTAACTGCTGACAGTCCTTTACGGTAACTTCCAATAGTTATGTTTCTATGCAATCCTAATTGATAAGATTAATTCTTTTTATTCCATTTATTTTCTCAGGCAGCTTCCAAGGAATGGCACAAGTAATGGCAAGAAGAAAGAAGTTGGTGATTTTGCTCCCAGGACATATGTGAATCCAAATATTTGTGTAAAGAGCCTATGGCGGCGGGGGGGGGGAGAAATATATATATATATATATCTTAGAAGAAATAGATCTTTCAAGACACAAAAGATTCAAAACAAATATAAATCCCATACTTCATTGTGTATATATACACATATATAGGTATAAATATAAACATGGGTATATACATACATGGTCTGTGGCTCTGATGCTTTTCAGCAGTTCCCTTTAGTAGAGATGCAGTGCACTTCCCATTGGGTGCATCATGACACTGGACCTGGGGCTATCTGCCTGACGACATGCTTGGCAGAAGAAGAAACTAAGACACAAAAAGCTTTCACCAAGGCAAAAGTTCTGGTGGGGATGGGCCCCTGCTATCCCTGAGGTAAGAGTCAACCCTCTGGATACAGTGCAGTGAGTCTGGAGGATCTGCTGTCTAGTTGGCTCCACCTTGTGAAATGGCTTACATGAAGATATAAGGCACTGAACGATTTGACTGTCAAGTTGAGATACCATAGCTACGTTAGCTATTAAATCAGGATGAAAGTCAAAGAACCTAAAGAAAGGAAGATGGGTTTCCTTATCTATAGCCTAGGGAAAAAAGGTAAGACCCTTCACCAGGCACTTAGAGGTACTCTAGTTTAGGCATCTGAAAGTGGAAGAAGGTGAATATCTGTGTAGTTTGCCAAGGGTACATGTGATTGTCATGTAAAAAAAAAAAAAAAAAAAATCCTTTTATGACCTTTTGAAACAGCTTCCCCATTTGCAAGGTGTGTTGGGAAACACAAGTACAAAAAGCAGTTGAAATGCTGGTCATTACTTCTGTTCCTGTTTTTTTTTTTTTTTTTTTTTTTTTTTTTTTTTTTCTGAGGTAGGATTTTTTCTTTGTGTTTCTTAAGCAGTGTTTGTCTTTGAGGATTGTAATGGAAATTATCTTCACTGATGATCTTCAAATAAAAGAAATACATGATTTGGTGGTGCTACTTGAAGGTTATGTTGTGGCTTTCGCACACCTATGATAATCTGGACAGTGACAGTACAGTCAAAGTGTGAGATGTAAAAAAAATCTGCAATACACTCCTCATTTTTCTTGTAGCTTTCCCAGACTTTTGCTTTGGGAGAAAGGGTAAAACAGACCACATTTTCTATTCTATAGGAAGAAAGTGAAGGGTTACATGCACAGATGTATGAAGCAATCAGAAGTGATGAGCAGCACTCAGAGTGGGGGTGAGATGCATTTCACCTGGGGAAGCTGTAGGAAATGGCTTCCCTTCTTCCTCCAAGAGAAAGACTTCTGAGTAAGTAAACTTTTGCAGATTGTTGTGGGTTTTGACTCTTAGCATCATGTTCAGCCTTACCTGTTATCTTTAGTGTGGACTGTAAGGTGTTCTGTCTTCAAGAAGATTGATCCAACTAAAGGGTAGAACACAGTTATGGAAAAGTAATGTAACATTAAAGAGCTAGGAGTTGACTGAAGGAACTGTGTGAACTGAGTATGTGTTCACGGTTATAGGGGTAAGGAGGAGTTGCTGTTATTTATTGCTTCAGCAAATCTTCCATGAATTTACAAACGTTTACTGGAAATCTCCCTCCTCATCATCTGTAAGAGGAGGGAAATTGTGATAAAAATTGTCTGAGTTATTTCTTCCCAATTTGTGAATGCTACTTTACAACAAGTGACTGGAAGGGGGGGACCTCAGCTGCTAGGGGAAATGCTTATCCCATGGCATGGCTGGGAGCGTTTGGGGAGGGGAGGCTGCAGAGGATCACAGATGCAAAGGGGAAGAAATTTGCTGAGGTCCTGCAACAAAGCAGCACTAAGCTTTGCTGTGGTGTAAAAAAAATAAATTCTGGCAACTCAGAGGAAGCACAGAGTTTGCTGATAGCGGTTAAGGAGACAGCCAGCGAGGGGAGGGAGATTGATGTATACATAATTCTAGTTTAAGTTCTCTTTACTATTATCTATTTAGAAGGCTAATTATTTTAGTGTATATACGTATATTTAAAAGTGCTTGGCTTTTGTGTTTAAAATTTTTTAATCATCTTCAATGATATTGCTGTAAGGAGTGGTATTGCTACATTCATCTCAAAGTTCAGGTTGCCTTTTATTCCTTTTAAAGAAGTATGATTTTAGAATGGAGGGATCTGAGACAAAGACCAGTTGAATTGTGTTGTAGCACAGGTAGAAAGTAATCTTTCTTCTTTTTCCTCTTACTGTGTGAATGCTTTACTTACTTCTGGGCCCCAATATAACATCCTTTTTTTTTTTAAAAAAAAAAATATATATATTTAGAAACAGTAATATCTAAGCTTGTGTCCATATTCTTGGCATTAAATAAATCTCCTCTCATTGCTGACAAATCATTTGATCAAAAAGGTGTTATTTCTTTGTTATTTTATATTACTGTTCAAGATTGAACAAAATTCTTTGAGTACCTTGAGTTCCCTTCCTTTAATTAAGGTCAAATACATCCCTATAATACATTTCTTCAAGCAACTGCTTCCTCAACAGTATATTAGTAACATAGAACAGAACAGTATGTTTTAGAATCAGTTTTTAAAATTCAGCACTGTTCTCTCAATTAAAAAAGAACACAATCAAAATAAATATTTTCTAATTCTAGCATTCAAATGCAAAGATGTACTCTCGTGCTAGTGTTAGCAACTGAAACATTGCTGTGTTCTTACAGTTTATGAGAACTGAAGAGCAAAAAGAACAAGAAACTGCATTTTTTTTTTTTCTGAAGTAGAAAGGCTTAGGATAAATGAGAAATGCTGAAGAATGTGCATGTGATTATGAAGAGTGTATGCATTTTAAATCATAATATTGTTATATTTAATAATAAATATGAGAAGGTCATTGGAAGTAAATCTTGTATAACCAAAATAGTTTGAGTTCAAATGTTTCTTTGTCTGGTATTTAGCCTCATTACATCATCACTGCTAGCAAATAGTTCTAATGTCAAGGAAATATAGAGAAAAACGTATGTGTAGAAACAACAAAATACAAAAAAAATTCTCTTTGACCAACTAATAATGCATATCTAATGAAGTACCACTGGACATTCTGATTTTTTGGTCCTCTATTATTGGCACAATTGTTTAAGTGATGCTCTCTGAGGTGCCAGAAATTTGGCTTTCAGGGCTATTTTCTCAAGACAAAATACAAAACTTTCAGCATTATCTCATCATAGAAGAATACTTTTGCAACAGATTAAAAGTCACTAATTGTCACTAATAAAATATTTTCATCAGTGTTCTGACTCTTAAGAGAGATGAGTTGTATGGATAAGTTAATATATATGTATATATTCTACTCCAGAGAGTAATGTATAAGCCAATAAGATTTTACTGTTGTCACTGTCCATCTGAGCTAAGACAGAAATGAAAAGGACAATATTTTGTAGCGAAGAACAGGATTTACTTTGACAGTATTTTTAAGCAGAAAATAAAAATTCAGTGGTTTTTGTGAAATATCAGAAGAAAACGTATTTTCATTATAGTTATGGAGTTTGAAGATTTGGGGGACTGCTGATTTAAACTATTCTGATATAATTAAGTTTGTAACGATAAAAATGTCACAGTCAATAAAGGAGAACAAGCAGTTTTCAGAGGTCTGTGGTTACTGAACTGTGAGAAAAGGTACCTTTTCTGTAACTAAAATATGAGGAGAAAGCTAGCTACAGAAAATATATTGTAAAAGGATTTGGGAGCAGGTGATACATGGTTGGTATGATGCAAAGGAAAGACTTGTCTCTGCTGCAGATAGTGGGCATACTGTGTTAGGTAATCTCATTGCATACCAGTCTGATGCAATCATGCCATTCGTGCTGGATTATTGCTTGGATTATTACAATATATTTGTACTTTAGTAGAATCATGTTTTTGAGGTGCAGGATGTCTAACACCACAAAAGCTGTTTGGTGCTTGCTTGAGATCCTACTTTTTTGTTTCACTGGTTGCTGCCCAGCCCTGTGATGCCAGCTCATGTTGGTTTTGCCTTCTATTGCACTTCTCTTGTCAGAGCTGATGTCTCCTGAGCTTCTAGCTCTGGCGATGATCAGTAGGTGGATATGTAGACAGACAAACAGACAGATGGTGTTCTCATTTTCCCTTCTTCTTCCTGTTGAGAGCTGCAGGTGTTCTTCATGATGTGAAGAGTCTCTGCATGTCCTTAGTCAGAAATGGTGCCAGGTGGGGAAGACTGTGGCTTAAAGGGAAAGCGCACATCCTGGTATTGGGCATGTGTTTTAGAAGTCTGGAAAAGAGGGTTCTCTATACAGTGAGGGCCTGTAGGAAATTAGGTGTGGAAGTCAAATGGGAATTGATGGAGGAGGAGAAAGAGATTTGCAACCTACATTCTTGTTCTACAACCTACATTCCTATGTTCTAAAAAAAATTAACAGTATTGGGTTACCTGATATAATAATGATACTTTATTTAACAGAGTCCAGAATCACATTTAAACACCCAATACTGCTACAGCTTGTTCTGTCTTCTTAACCAATTAAAAAAAAAAAAAAGGGGGGGGGGGAACATGTGACTGAGTCTGAATGACAGAACCTTAAATACATGGTAGATTAACTTGCAGATTCTAACTTGATGTTTGGTGTATATGATGTCAATCAATTTCATTTGGATTCAGTGCCTCAGGCCTGGCTGTGAAGTCTATATAAAGAAGCTTCTTCTATGAAGAACATGCTCTTCTTGATATAGCTATCATCTGTCTTCCAGCCTTCTCCAACTGCTTCCTTGTCTGTAGGATTTATTAACTGCTTCTTTTATTTCTCGCAGTAAATTAACAAATAAACTCCACAGGTTGAATTCTCGTCTCTAAAAAAAAAAAAAAAAAAAAAAAGAGAGAGAAAACAATGCTGGATACCCTATTTACCCCCCAAAATACTACTTGCATAGCAAGATGTTTTCACTTTAAAAAACAATATTTATATTCAGGGTTACGCAGCCAGTTCTTTTAAGAATCTTCATAAGAATCTGGCCACTCAGGCAACCATAACCACATTTTAAATTGCTTGATTATTTTTCTGTAGTGGATAACTTTTATGTTGCCTGAAATAACACAATTATGTCGCATTACTCAGTGCAATGTCTATCACAGAAAGTAGATAAAGAAATAGATTGAGCTTATTTTAAGTACAATTTGAATTATAATTATTTGAGGAAACAAATGGGAATTGTGAGGCCACACACAAGAGATTGAAATTTCACATGTGAGTAAATAGCCAACAGAATGCATTCAAGCTTCTGAGATTATTAATGCAGTTTTATGCTTCAGAATATATAGTCTAGATTAAAATGCACATACTTGCCAATTAATAACTTTTGTTGCAACACAGAAGAAAAAGCGAAGCTCACCAGTCAAAAAGTATTAGTAACCTAAAAGAGTTGAAGTACTCTGTAACTTAATTGTGCTGCAAAGGACCATATTCACCTCTGATTGAAATTCAGTAAATTATATTCATATATTTATTTGAATATATAAGCCTCTTCTACTCTGCATGATGACTTCCAGCAATAAAGCCAGGGTGACTTTATAGTCCAGATAAAAAACTTTTGCTAGCTATATATGCCATGTATATTGCAATTTACTTCCATGCCCTGAAGTAATTCCCAGCACCACAGTCTATGGTTGGAGTCCAGAGAAAGGTAGAGCCAGAGGATGCTGTGCGATTTCACAAATGCTGCATAGCAGCATAGATTCCAGATTTTCATCTTGTCACAGGGATGCTTGCTTCAAAAAATTAAAATAATTGATCTTAAGTGCATAGAATAAAGTTTATTTGGAGGCTGGGGAGGATTTTCAAGGATTAAAATTTCCACTCTGCAGAAAATACGTTACAGCTTGGTTTCCAATACTTCAGTTTGTTCATTTTAAGATAATCCCTACTGATTAGGAATTCATGGGTTTGATTGCAAAGAAAAGAGAGTATGGTTCCATACAACATATACTTTTGACCTGCATCAAATCTGGTTTCCTTACAGTCATTGATTTTTTTTTTATTTTTTTTTTCTGCATCCCACTCTCAAATCACTGTCTTGCTTTTTATACTGTTATATGTATTCTAACATATATATTTTGCCCATGTGCAACTTTATTTTCCTGGAACTAATATATCTTGAATTGTCTATGATTAGCGTTGCTCAAATCAGTTTACTGCAAAACACAATTTCTGATACATACATGAGAACAAATAATGGTGTATTAAATAGGAAAACAACATACCATTGGGAAGTAACAACCAAATGGAACAAAAGTTTGCTAGGGCTGCTGTGTTCAGATGGTTAGTTTGGGCAGACTGTTATGAGAGATTTGAAAAGCAGATTGTGGGAAAGAGTGCTCAAGAATGTTCTGAATTCATGAGTGGTATGCTATTTTCCAGCTCCATTCTCTGAAGTACAAAGTTAGGGTATCGAAGATGAAAGATGGGGTTATAAAGAAGGTAGTAAGATCCAAAAGCATGAATTCATGGACAGGAAGCAAGCAGCATAAACATTGAGAGACATAAAAGGCACATGAAAGTCAAGATTTCCAGAGTAGATGGGTTTGTATTTATCTCATTAAAACTGGAGCTAGTGGGTCCCAAAATAGTCATTTTTGGTTTAGTTTGCTGCTATTGTCAGGAAGTTTGACTTCATCATGATGAATAAGTATGAAGTGATTTTTTTGCCAGTGTAAATTTTCCTTTCAGAATACTGGACTTTGCTAACGTTCCCCAAAATCAGGGATGCTTGTTCTTAGTTGCCTGTGTGTGACTAAAATGATCACAGTTAGAGACTTTTAATGAAGAGCACTAGCATGAAAAGCACTCCCGTAGATTAGGTTTGTTGTCACGTTTGTTTATTTAATCTGAGGTGGATGTTGAGCCTCTTTGGGAGGAGCCTGAGTGTGGACATGTAGATGTGTGTGAGAATGTGTGTGTGCATTCATAAACATCTGTGAAAACAAGTACAGTCTTACCAATATCCTTTTCTCTCATACACAGCACATGCGGTGGAGAATGTTTTCCACTTAAGTTTCTAAAGCTCTTGGGGCAAATCTGCAAGTCTTTATCGCTAAGTGAGCTAAAAATTTTCACTGTAAATGTAAAATGGCAATTTGAGCTTATTTATTTATTTGTTCTTTTAAAAAATATACTCTGGAGATAATATATATATACACACACCTTCAAATATCCTTAGAAAAGCAATGAAATAGATATAATATTTATATAACTTAATGGCTTGATGAGAGAGCTGAATCATGCTGAGGGATGTGCTAACGCTTTCATGTCATAAAGGAAAACATTAGCCCTCATGCAAAATTCATCCCATGTTGTCCCTTTTAAAGCTTATCAAGAATTTTAAGTGTTATGGTTTTTTTTTTTTTTTTTTTTAATTGTTTTGGTTGGTTTAATTTCTTCGTTGTCAATGGAATTTAATTTGTTACAGTGTTTCTGTGGAGGAAAAAAAAAAAAAGGAACATGAACTTGTCCTCCCAGTGTATTTACTTTTGATAGCAAAATCTGCTATTATTTAAAGTCACTTCTGATGAGCTTCAAATAAGTATCCAACTTGAACAATCTACTGAACCATTGTGAAGCCTTGCCTATCAGAAGTTATTCAATCAAATTCTTTTTTTTTTTTCCTGTTTTCCTGCACAGTTCAACTAGCAAATATCAAATGGCTTCAATTTACAGGAATATAGTATTTAGACTTACATTTTGACACAAGAACTTCCTAACTTGCCTGCTGTTGCTCTCTTTGTGATGTTTTGATGCTGACGCACATTTCTGCATCTGGATTCTCAGAATGTCTGTGTTGGGCATGTTACAGGAGCTTCGCTACTTGAGGATGTAATCCTAATGTCTCCTGTGACGCTAGATACATTACCATCCACTTTCTTCATTGTAAATTTTCATTTCTGACTTTGCTCTGTTCCTTCTTTTTCTGTGATATAATAAGATAGATCATAGAGCATCACTGAAAGCTGGATAGGCGTTCATGTCTTTTCTGAGTACCTGCAATTATACACCTCCAGGATAAGAGAACTCTGCATCATGATCCGCTTGGCAGCTGTAATCATCCGGACAGATTACATTGTTCCCAGACCAGAATTTGCTATTCAGGGTCATATCTGAAGCACAGAGAAACAATTCAAATGACAGGGTGTGTTTTTTTTACTGGGAGGGGGCGGGGAGTGTTGTGTTCCCCCCGAGTTTGGTCCTTTATTTGCTTATTGTACATGGAGAGGGCTGGGCTTGGTTTTAATTTAAAGATGTTGGAGGTTACATGAGCTGGATTTAGATGGTAGAGTCAATAAAATTGCACATTTTAAAAACACAGTATGTTCAATATTAGATTCTGCTAAATCTGGTATGATCAGATGACCAGATTTCTGGGACTTGAAGATGTTTGCTAGTGTCAGCAGTGCAGTAGCTGCTCTCCTGTCAGCAGTGCAGTACCTGATCTCCTTGTATGACAAGGTGACACGCTTAGTGGATGAGGGAAAGACTGTGGATGTGGTCTACCTTGACTTCAGTAAGGCATTTGACACCATTCCCCACAGCATTCTCCTCAGGAAACTGGCTGCTCTTGGCTTGGACTGGCGCACACTTTGTTGGGTTCAGAGCTGGCTGGATGTCCAGGCCCAGAGAGTTGTGGTGAATGGAGTCAAATCCAGTTGGAGGCTGGTCACTAGTGGAGTCCCCCAGGGCTCGGTACTAGGACCAGTCCTCTTTAACATCTTCATTAATGATCTGGATGAGGGGATGGAGTGCACCCTCAGTAAGTTTGCAGACGACACCAAGTTAGGTGCGTGTGTCGACCTGCTCGAGGGTAGGAAGGCTCTGCAGGAAGATCTGGATAGGCTGGACTGATGGGCCAAGGCCAACTGTATGAAGTTCAACAAGGCCAAGGGCCGGGTTCTGCACCTGGGGTACAACAACCCCAAGCAGAGCTACAGGCTGGGAGATGAGTGGATAGAAAGCTGCCTGTCAGAGAAGGACCTGGGAGTATTGGTTGACAGTTGGCTGACTATGAGCCAGCAGTGTGCTCAGGCGACCAAGAAGGCCAACAGCATCCTGGCTTGTATAGGAAACAGTGTGGCCAGCAGGTGCAGGGAAGTGATTGTCCCCCTGTACTCAGCTCTGGTGAGGCCGCACCTCGAGTACTGTGTTCAGTTTTGGGCCCCTCCCTACAAGAAGGACATGGAGGTGCTCAAGCAGGTCCAGAGAAGGGCAACAAAGCTGGTGAAGGGTCTGGAGAACAAGTCTTACGAGGAGCGGCTGAGGGAGCTGGGACTATTTAGCCTGGAGAAGAGGAGGCTCAGGGGAGACCTTATCGCACCCTACAGATGGTACCTTAAAGGAGTCTGTAGCGAGGTGGGGGTTGGTCTGTTCTCCCACGTGCCTGGTGACAGGACGAGGGGGAATGGGCTAAAGTTGTGCCAGCGGAGGTTTAGGTTAGATATTAGGAAAAACTTCTTTACAGAAAGGGTGGTAAGTCACTGGAATAGGCTGCCCAGGGAGGTGGTTGAGTCACCATCCCTGGAGGTCTTTAAAAGACGTTTAGATGTAGAGCTTAGGGATATGGTTTAGTGGAAGATTTGTTAGTGTTAGGTCAGAGGTTGGACTCGGTGATCTTGTAGGTCTCTTCCAACCTAGACTATTCTGTGATTCTGTGATGTATCGAATCCAGGTTTGGGAACTGGAAAGACTCTGTCACTGCTGGTCTTCTTGGTGAACAAACAGAGAATAAAGTCTAATGGAGTCAAAGGGAATTTTTTGTAAAGAGATGTGATAATTTAGTTGTAAGGTGATGGGATGTAAAGACAGTCAGGTGATTAAGTGACCAGGGCTATGTTAGCACACCTCTTACAAATTCTGTGATTGCCAGCAGCTGTCTAATTTGAATGGTCATAAGATTGTTAATGTGCCTCTGGGAGAGAGCAAGGGGGTAACCTCAGGCTATAAGTCTTTTTGGAAAAATGTCTTTTAAAATAAATGTCTGAGGTATGGAAGGCTGGGACAGAGGCAAGGGTCTCTGTGCTATGGGTTAGAAAATAAAATGACAAAAGTAGAAGTAGTAAAATCAGAAATCAATTTTGAAGAATGTAGTTCTGAGGAAAAAGGAGAGGATGATGAACAGGTTGTATGTAACTGTGTATGTAATCTTCAACTGGGTAATTTAGTGCGTGAAAAATATCCTTTTCTGTAACTACAGAATGGGTAATAGAGAGATTAATAATCTTCGACATTACCTTTATGCCACAGACAGTTATAATGGCAAAGATATGCTGTGAGCAAATTTCCTATGAAAGGCTGACATCCTTAAACACATGTACATATTTTCCCTTTTTGTTTTCTCAAACAGTGTTGCTGCTGGAGTCTGCTAGAAGTAAAACAACTATGTACACATCCATTATTTCTCTATTTCCACAGTACTTTGAGATATTCTTTGAAATATGATGAGCATATACACAAACGTGTTTTCTTACTGTATCTGAAGTTTTAAAGTATGTTTGACGTATCAGCTATTGAATAGCACATTGTTCATAATAGTCTCTTGAAATTCTGAGAGGGTACATAATGTTCACGTAGGAGATAATGTTTTTTTGTGTATGTGTAGATGGCTTTCTGGTTTGATATCCCTGTGGAATATACTGTAAACACACCATGTCTGTACTGACTGGAAAAAAAAAAAAAAAAAAGTGCTTCCACAGAGAGCAACACATCCTCGAGCTGCAATTTTGCCATCAGCTCACAAATCTTGATTTCTGTATTTGCTATTTAACAAATTACGAAAGTTCTTGCCCAAGCCATTGAGCCAGTTTGGGGCTGGCTGACAAACCCCTTCCTGTTACCTGGCAACTGGCAGGGGGGATGCGTGGGAGCCACAGGAGGATTGACTCAGTGCGCCTGTTTTAGCGGCAGCAGCAGCTCGACAAAGTGAAGTAGGGTGGGAAAGAGGACTCCTTTAGAACACCTCTTTCTAGGGTTTCTTTCATTTTACTCACCAATACAAAAACTGTTGGTAAGTAATGTGAATTAGGGTTGTGGTGACTGTTTTCACAGGGTGATATTGTACCTGCTTCTGAATTTTTCAACTACGTCTGAAAAAAAAAAAAAAAAATGCCTCTAGCCCTCAGCCAGGCTTGAAATCCTTTATATAGTCAGCTATATTTGTATAGGTAGTTCAGGACAGTTAATATAGTTATTGAAATGCACTTACTATGGGTGTTCTTGATACTAGCACCCTCTTACATAAACTCCCCCAAGCAGAAGCTTTTATGCCTGATATATCCTCAGATATTTGGAAGAAGAATAAAATACCAGCAGAATATGAGGGTGGCAGATGTAGAGGAGCATAACAGAGCACTTGACTAGAGATTAATTGGCTTTTATCAAACATGCAAAGATTTACTTTTTTTCTTGCCTTTTAAAGGTAGAATTTGGTACAGTATAAAAAAAAATACTTTTACAGCTTATGTCCCCACAAGAATATTTCATATTAAGAAACATATGAAGTATATTTCTCAAGGTCTTCAATATGCATTCATTCATTCAAACATTTCTTACTTCTCTGTTCAGAAGGTTTTTGTTGTTGTTGTTTTTTTTAAAGACTAGTAATACAATGGTTCATAAAAAAAAAAAAAAAAAGTTGTTAATATATCCAATAAGATTATTTTCCTGTGAAAATTATCCAATGAGTAAACCCCTTAAAAAGAAGAGGGAGAATGTCAGTGTGGGTATGCTCAAGAAAAATGAAAATTAAATATGGGTTCATTTATAAATTAAATTTATGGCGCTGTTTTTAAAAAAAAAAAATGAATTTCTTCTATTTGTAAACTCATTCTGTAAATGTAGAATAATAATGTTCAGCTTTTTACCTCTTCTGTTTTTCTGCTGTCCTTTGTAAAGGCCTCGGGACAGGGATTCTTAGTATTTTTGTTGAATGTCACAAAGAGAATTTCGCCATTGACCTTGGGATGCTTTAAGTGGAGACAGTAGTATTTGCTTTTGTTTTCTGATGGCTGAGATCTGTTGATAAAAATTGCTATAGAAGATGAAAAGTTTCCCAATGTTCCTTTTTTTTTTTTTAAAAAAAAAAAAAGGTAAAATAGGGAGGGGAGAGAGGAATCTTTTTCTGTAAATGAAGAAGCAAAGACTGATTTCTGTATGAGCTTCTTTGATTAAAAGTGTTCTAGGAAAATTTTTAGTATGTTGCCTACGAAGTTATATCAGTGTGGCATATGCTGTTAATCACAAGAGTAGCTGCATTACAAGCATCTTTATTACAAGTGGGCCCAACAGGCAGCTGGTATGGCACAGTGTTACTAACAGAAAACGATGCTGGTGTATGCTGAACACTTAAAACAATGGCCGAATGCTGTGTCTGTCCCACGTGTTGTGGCAATTGCCTGAATATGGTCCTGACTTACTTACACTATAAACGCAAGCTATAATTTGTAATTGTCCCTCGTGGTAGTGGGAGAGTGACCAGCAACTCCATGTTCTAGAGGTATGTCTCTGAGCCTTTGCTTTCCTTAGGACTTCTGTACCACTTGCCTTTTTTCCTCTTTCAGTCTGTATTAAACAGTATGAGAGAAATGTCTCCTCTCCACTGCAATTAATGGATCCTACTGCTTAAACATTTACATCTTCTTCAGTAAAAAATGTTCAATGATGGTTATAAATTATTTAATGAGATGTCATAAACTAAAGATACGGGTGACCCCTCTAATCCTCTGCACCATCCTCCCTATTCTGCTGCTGTAAAACAGTAAAAGCCTTTATTGTTATACATTAATTGGTATTAATGGGGTTAATCTTTGCAAAGTAGAGATTATCTTGCTCTAGTCAGACATCCAAGGGAGAACTTAATTACCAAAGGCAAAAAAAAAATAAAAATGAAAATACAGAAAGATGTACATACTGATGCAAGCTGTTTTCCTGTTCTGTGGTCAAATGTGCAGATGTTGGGCTGCATGTTCAGTTTCGGAAATGGATCCCAAATAGCTGACTATTGTGTCCTACAAGTAAAAAAAGGAAAGGAAAAAAAAGTCATAAGGAAAGGAAAAAAAGTCATAAGGAAATTTCAGTAGAATGACTTGGTATGAATGGATGGCATGAGCCATCTACTGAAAAACATTTAAGGAACAATCATAATCTTGAAGACTGGGTACAAAAGAATATATTGGGACTAAAAAATTGTTGTGGAAAAAGAAGGGAGAAAAGAAAGTATGTTATTAATGTGAATTATTAACCTAGCCTGAGAGAGAAATATAATTGTAGTACAAGACCCAGAAAAAAAATTATTCTGTGAAAAAAAAAAAATAAAAAAAATGTTAATGGATGCAAATAATTACAGCAAGGAATTTATTGCCAAATATGTATGTATGTATGTGCTGGAGATAGCATGTCCACACAGGAGGAATTAGTGATTGCACAATATTCTCTAGTAAATATATATGTGTGTGTGTGTGTGTATATATATACATATATATATATATTTAGAAAAGACTAACCCTTTCCATAAATGATTTTGAGAAACCAAGGCTAGGTTTAGAACAAGCAGCTCTATGCAAATAAAGGTTTACCAGACCATGAACTTTCTGCACAGACACGTAACTGGTTCTGACTCTTTTCCTGTCCAGTCTGCATATTTCAGTGCTTGCTGTCTGCTGGCTTGGGTTATCTGTCATCTTCACATCATTAATATCTGCATTCTCTTTTCTAAGACCTGCAGCCTCTGGTGACTGGAATCTAAAACAGCATTTCTATAAAAACAAAGCTTCACATGATAGTCAATCTGATTGGATATTTTTGCTTGATGATCGTGCAAAATTTCCAAGTGTAATTTATCATTGTCTAAAACGATTTCATCTTGGTAGCTATTTGTCGCGTTAAAGGGGTGTAGCTAATTAACCGTTATGGGTCCGGTCAGATTCAGGAAAGCAGATTAACCGTTACGGGTCCGGTCGGTTTCAGAGCACCAAGCACTGAACTATCACGGTCACAGATTCACCAATAACGTATAACCGCTCTTAGCACTTAGTCACTGATTAATCGTTATGGGCCCGGTCGGATTCAGGATACTGAACTATCACAATCACAGATTCACCAATACTGCATTAACCGATATGGGTCTGGTTGGATTCAGAGCACTGAACTATCACGGTCACGGATTCACCAATAACGAATAACTGCTCTTACTCTAGTCGCATTCAATAAGAACTGTCACGGCTAGGAACAATACAATCAAGTGCAATTTATTACAGCAACAGGTACACAGGTTCTTTTGGATTGCCGGCGATAGTGACTGTCTGCAAAAGCAAGCTAGCCTAGAAATTAACGCGTTAAAAGGAGTATAAACACGTTTGAATCTCACCCAAAGGCGTCCCAATGGGGGGAAGAGAGGCTCAGCCCATCGACTGATCCCAGAAGTCAGGAGGTCCTCAGGATGATGTATTCCCTCAGGATGGTATCTCCCCTGACAATGGTGTCTTCCCTAACATCCCCTCTATCTTAGGCCAATTTATATTATTTTCTATCTTTTAGGTGGAGCTTGAGTGACTCTAGTCAAGCATATCTTAGTTATGATTGGTGGAAAGTTTTCCCGTCTCTGTTTAAAGTAATAGGCTCCGAGAAATTCAGAGCGCATGCTCAGTGAGGGGTAGTCGCACCTTGGAGGCGGGTAGCTTTTGGGATGGAGGTGTGTTTTGGTATTATAATGATATTATAATGAGCAAAACTACACTAGAGTACAGCATTTGTCAAAACCTGACAGGTTGTTGGCTTAGGGTAGCAAAAAGTGCTGCTTATCCGTTTCGGTGTGCACAAGAACAGTCAAGTCCCCACCTGATCACAGAGCCTAGCCCTGGTGTCTCCAGTCCACTCTACGCTCCATGCTGTTCCTTAGAGCCAGCACACCAGGTTCCCCCAGTGTGATAGCATCTAAGGTTGGAAGCCTAGGGAACACTCAGATAATGCAGCTGCACCCTACCCTGAAAGCCTCTTCAATGCTGTACATTTTCTTTAAGACGTGAAAGTTAGTTATATTTTCCTAGTTACTTTAAGCAATTGCACCACACTATTTGAGAAGCTAATTGAAACTATGTGCATGATTTAGAGGGAAGACTACTGTTACTTTTTCTCTAATGTATTGGTATTTGTTCAGGATCAGCATAAATTTTTTACTTCCTTCTCTTGATCTAGGACTTTGGTACTTCTGTGTACAAGAGATTTCAGAAAGAGCCTAAATGTGTTTCTTATCAATTAAGTTAGTCTTACCATTGTTACGGAAAGAGCCTCCAGTTTGGTAATGATCTTCTACTTTTTCTAACCTTTCCTAAATATGGCTACGGTCCCTCATTCTTTCTGATGACTAGGAGATGTAAATGCTCAATGTTAGTTTAGAATTTTACCAAGAATGGGCCAAATATATTTTTCAACAGTCTTGATGAGTTCAAAGATCAAATCCAAATATCATTTGTCATTATGTGTAACAGTACTTCAAATGAAATAGAAAGAAATAACAGAAAAACAAACAACAAAAAAAATTCAATTTAGTATGTTCAATAGTGATCCAGACATTCAAAATTTGATTACTACAGTAATTGCAAGTTATATTTCTCTTATGAATCCCATCATGTAAAACTATTGTATTTTTTTTCTTTCTTTTCCTTTGGTATTTGTTTATATCAAAAGTTATATATTCATCCTGAACCTAGTTGAATATAAATTATCAGTGTATACGTGTTGAGATTTTGAGCAATAATGTTGATGATGTATATGAATTTCTGTGGCTTTCATGCTGAAGCATCCCAGGCTTTTTCCAGCATATTGGTTGAATTACAGAAGTGTCCTGTTTGCTTCTTCAACCTTTGCCTTGATCCATTTTCAACTCTTATAATTATGTCCATTTTGTGGACTATTTCCTTGTGCCTTAGCAAAATACAGTCATTTTTATGTTAGATGCTTGAAAACTAACCAAAACCACAACTTACTCATTTAAAAGAAGAAAATGAAGGATGCTTGTATATAAGAGACTTAAATTAAAGAGCACAACAACAATTTGAATTAAGTGTTTTTTTGTTGTTGTTGTTTGTTCTATTCAGAAAAACTAAGAAATACAAGGGAAGTAAGTACAATGGGAATACATAATGCTTATATACATACTTGCTTCCACATAGTTAGAAAATGTGAACTTCCTCTACAATAAACATAGGAAACAACTCTCATTTTGAAAACACATAACGAAAAAGAAGTTATAATAGGCAATTCCTACATATGCCAGGAAGAGGACAGTCTCAATATGAAGGGAGTTTCCCATCCATCTCCAAATTAGAGCAAACTGTATGCTACAGAAAATGATTTGAGATGAGCCCTTATGTTCATTAGGATTTTATACAAATGAGCATTCAGAAAGTTGAATTTGAAGCAAATATATATATTTTTGCATAAAGTGCAAATGTTCTGAACAGTATTTCCTTTTTTCCTTAAGTATTAAACATATTTCTGCCCTGAATAATAAATTTAAATAAATTCACTCTAATATATCCACCAAATATTTATCCCTATGCATATTAAGAGCCAATTATAATGGCATATTTGAATTAACAATTAAAAAAGCAGTTATATTAACCACCTTAATACAAACAAACAAAAACCTCTAGGAAGTATTTTGCATTTGGAGAATAATTTACTTCCTGTGCTCATTTTGGTCACATGCTGAGTACTTTATAAATACATTTGCCATGGGGAAAAAAAAAAAAAAAAAAAAAAGTTTATTTTGAATATATTCTCAAAAACAATAGGCAAGTAGGACTTCTGAAACAACTGTAGAAATGGATATAGCATACCATTCAACCTAGTAGCCTACGGAGAACAATATTTTTGGAAAATGGAAATATAATGGCAGCATAGATAAATGCTTCCTCCAAGCTGGTATTCTAAGCTCCTTGTAACAGCAGTCTGGACTGCACCAGAAGCTGCAGCTGCATTGCTAATAATCCTTGATGGACCTTTACTTCCATGAACCTATCTAACCACTTTCTAAACATATTTGGGTTTTGTAACATCCTGTGGTGATGGTTTCCATAATTTGATCACATATAGCGTGAAAAAGTACATCTGTTTATTTTATACCTGCTGCCTAATAATTTAATGCCTCTTAGTTCTTCTGCTATGTAGACAAAAATAGATAAACATGACAGTTCTTCCTCTTCAAGCCATTCAATAACTTCACTAGTTTTTCATGCATCTTCACTGACTCCTCCAAATGGAAGAATTGTCTGGCTCATCTTTCTTCATTTTCAGTCACTGCCACCATCATTGTTCCCTTGTCTTTACTATGACCTTTTCTAGGTCTCCAGTATTCTTAAGATGGGGCAATGAGAAAATGAAATAATACTCCAGGTGAGGATTTCATTGTGGATTCATTCAGAAGAACAACAATGCTCCCAGTTTTCTCTACTTTTTAGCAACTATTGAACATCTGTTTGCCTTTTTGATCACTGTTGTGCTGCTTGCTTCAAGTCGATGATATCAAAGAACTACGCAACCTGAATCAAGATTTTTCTCCTGAATAGCTGGCGGTCATTTGGAGTCCGTTTCTGTGTGTTTAGGTAGAGCGTTTCCTTCCTAATGTGCATCACTTTGCATACTACTGCTAGTTTGTCTGTGTACATTCATAATTCAGACTGACTTCTAATTAATGCTGGTTTCTATAAAGTGGCTGTGCGAACCCAAGGAGCTGCATGAATTAAACCCCAGTAACTCATTTTGTGTAAGCTGCTGAACAGACATTAGATGAAAATGACTCTTGCTCTCTGTTCACCTGGGCTAATTTCAAACCAATGTTTTAGGAGTGAAATGCTCTATATCTTGATACAAGTCCCTGGAGCTCACCCAGTCAAATCCATTTGTGATTCAAAAATTATTTATCATGAAAGATGTGTTCTGCTTCTTATAGAGATGAAAACAAATAAGAGATTTAGGTATTTTTCCACAAGAGTTCTAAAGGAAGGCAAGTTAAAAATAGTCACCAATCTTGCTGTCAAGAAAAAAAAAATAGTTTTCAAGGTGTCACATGAAAATATACTCGTTTCTCACAACAACCTAATGTACACAGGGAAGTTAGCATTAAATTGAAGCTTAATTTGATGTTCCATTGATGAAACCCTGTTGGCAACTGAGTGCCCTGGGTGCTGGAATTCAAGATTCTGAGCACAGCACAGAAGGAGATGTAAGTCTGAAATGATTTCTACTCTACTGATGAGGTAAAGAAGCACTATCTGACCTGAATTTGTGATAAGTGTTGCTTGTCAATGTTAGCATTAATTTTCTGAGACTAAATAAAGCTGCAAGAAGTACCACATGGTCATGTTCCCAAAGGTGTGTTAGCATGTTCTGCCACTTTCTATTATGCATATTTAGGCTGCATTGGTTTAATTATAAAAAGTAGAATCAAAAGGCTTTAAAATATATATAAATCCAAAGAATTTATAAATTCAAAACTCCATCTCAGAATAATATATAACCACTGTTTAACATGCAAGTATCTCTTAAAATGCATTATGCAATGCTCCTTCTTTATCTGCCTTTAAAGAGCTTCAGCAGACACCATTCTCCAGAGTACTGATTTCACCCTGTAACACAAATAACTCTACAGCCTACTCCCTGAGGTCAAATTATCTATCTCCCTGGTGTTAAGCATTATAGTAACCAAACATCTCACAACACTTAAACAGTGTCTGTTACAAGGAAGCATTATTTTTTTTTCCACTTCACAAACATTAATCTAAAGCAGTGTAAAATATCAAAAAACATAACCGTGGCTCCAGAATGCTGCTTTGACTAAACCCAAAGCCTCTGAAATCACTACCCTGGGATGTCTGTCCTCCAGCCCAGATTCAGAGCTGGGAGGAACTGAGAATATATCTTAGTAAAATATAAAATGGATCAGCTAGCCTCATCTTACTGACCAGCTGCCTTTCAGTCAGCAAAGTCAAAGCTTTAAGCTGGTTCCCATACAGTTCTTGCAGAAGGTAATGTGAGTTCCACTGGTAACTTAAATCAGAATGGAGAGTGTGATCAGAATTGGTAAATAATATTATAGATTAAACTGTAAAGATCAGATCAAGCAGGTAGTTCAGTCTTTCCAAACACTTATGTGAGTGATCAGTCTTATTTTTTGTCATGATTTTTTTCTGTAAAGCCCAGAGACTCCACTCCATGAATGCAGAGATCTCACTGTATAAGGACCAGACTTGTATTTAAATTTCATCATCTTTGATTGACAAAATCTTTTTATTTTCTTTCACATTTTTTTGATAGATTTCACATATTCTACACCCAATGTGACAACTTATATTAACAGGGTTTGTTGTACCAGATTTAATGTACATTTGCAAATTGCTTAAGAAAATACACATTCAAGGAGTGCAGAAATCACTAGAAAACAGGTGATGGTGAAATCTGAAAAGGTGGTTTATTTAGAATGAAGGCATGGTGTTTTTTTGGTTCAGGAATTTCTATTTGTAATCAACTAGTCCCTAACTGAATGTGTTATGCTGAGGTAAATAGGGAGTTAGAGTGAGCTAATTCATTCCAAACCTTATATAGTGAATACTTCATACCTGGGGGGGGGATAAAATGAAATTGGCACAGTCTAATACTTCTGAGAACTGACATCAGAACTTTTTTTTTTTTTTTTTTTTTTTTAATGTTTTCATCAGCTTTGAGATGAATGAACACGTCCGTTCCCATGTGTGCAGGTTTCACTGTGGTGGCAGAGATAGAGGCAGTGGCATAGTGTAGCAAAGAAGAAAGCACCTCACAGTGGCAACTGCTGAGGACAGGTGATGAAGAGCTGCATTTTGAAAAAACCCACAGAATCACAGAATTTCTAGGTTGGAAGAGACCTCAAGATCATCGAGTCCAACCTCTGACCTAACACTAACAGTCCCCACTAAACCATATCCCTAAGCTCTACATCTAAACGTCTTTTAAAGACCTCCAGGGATGGTGACTCCACCACTTCCCTGGGCAGCGCGTTCCAATGTCTAACAACCCTTTCGGTAAAGAAGTTCTGTCAACTTACTCTTATTCCTGTGCTCCAATAAGAGTTTAACTTAATTGGGCTAAAATTTCTTACCCATAGGTTCCTTGTCTATCAGGAAAGGAAAAGGGCCCTGCACAAAAACCTGGAATTCCTTTTATAGCTAGCATATTTCAGTCAATCTTGAGAGTTATCACAGAGATGCCAACAGTGAAATTTTAATGTAATCAGAAGTCTTGGAACTCATTCTGTATTAACACAGTGGCTTTAAGCACTTTAGTTTTGCCACTATCACAAGTGCTTTAACTAATAGTCGTTGGAGCCAATCTCTATTCATCATCAAACTTTTATCGTGGCTTGTGTTGTGGGGTTGAAACAGCAGGTTTTCTTATGCAGCTCATGGAAGTCATTCTTGTTTGTTCATTAACCCCTATGGCAGCACAATATTAAAGCTGTCCCAAGAGTAGAATATACATTTTGGTATGTCACGCTCTCTTGGAGTATCTCTTCTTTCTGAGCTATCCTAATATATTGTTTTGAAACTACAGATAAGGTGGGAACAATTCTTATGGGAAATCAAAGGATTTATATCACTAAAAAACAACAGCATTCTTGACATCACATAGCAGTCGTGCTCAGGAAGGATTTGGGCTTTGTTATCTAAGTCCTGAGCCATTGCAGGTATGATTGACTAAGATGTTAGGACCAGCTCCTTAGCTGTCACAATTTCATTTGCCTCAAGGGTGTAGGCAAAATTCCAGTTGAGATTCTGGCCTCAAATGTATTGTGAATAACCTGTGCGTGTGTTCCTTCCTTGTTTTTTTGATATATATATAAATATATAATCAGTTTATAGAGAAGACAATTGATAATGATGCGTTTATAGAGGCGAGAGATGATTGCCAGGTCAAGCTCTTTTATTTTACACTTATTCTATAGCAACGTATTCATCACTTTGTTTTGTAGTGTAATCTGGACATCACTTTATATCTAACTTTCTTACTAAAAGCAAATAATGCCTTTGTTACATGGAGATCTCCTGTACAGACTTAGCTTAAGGATGCGTCTACCCTGTCATTTCAGTTTGGATCATGAGTGTGCCTTTGAAGCCAGTCTTTTAGTCCCAGTTTCAGAAAACTCAGTCAAAGGATGTTCTCCAGGAAGAAAATAGCTCCAGCTGCTAATGGCTGCGTAATCCCTGGGATAAGGCTAGAGTCAGTCTAAAGTAAACCCCATTTGTAATGTCACTGTGGATGCTGAGTCCTCAGCCCAGCTGTTATGCTCTGTGGAGTCTGCTTCTCCTGCCAGCATACCCTGAGAGCCCTAATGAGATCACACACAATGGGACACTAACAAAAGCTACTAAATATATATTTTAAGTAATAATAATAATAAAAAAAATCTTTTGATGTGCATAATACTTGAGACACTGAAAATCCCAAGCTTCTTTTAAATATCACAGCTCATTATTAAAACCATACTGACAAAAGTGGTATCATAAAATATATATTTTTTTAATTATGAAGTGAACCTACTCTGTTTTGTCTGGATCTGAACACTACAGGAAGCATCAAATTTGCTGAGCATTCAGTGCTTTTCTCATATAGTAATAATTAAAGAACTTGATTTAGGTATATTACTGTTCTACTGAAGCCTGATGGTTTCATGTATTATGTAAGCTGTTCAAGCACATGTTAATACTTGTTCAAGCACAAGTTTCAGAGGCAGCACTTTTTAATCGTAGTCAGCTTAGATTGTTCCTCAAAGTGTATACCGGCGCTGGGGAATGCACTTAGAAAAGATTGTAACCAATCAATGTGAAATGGCTATAGAAACATCAGATATGTTTCAGAACTGGTAGAAAAGTACTAATACCACTGTACAAATCACTAATAAGAACGCATCCAGGGCAAGAGTCCATGACTGCTAAATTCAGAGCAGGTAAAGACAAGAGCAACTAAAATGACCAGGAGAACAGGGAGCTTATTTTGTGGTCCAGAAGAACATGATATTTAACCTAATAAAACAAAAGCTGAGGGGGGGAGATTGGTGGTTGCTAAGAATGTCTCAGAGGATAACACCAGAGATGAAATGAGCTGTTAGAACCTGAAGACAATTTCAGCACAAGAATAAATGGAGATAAAGGGACTACATGTGACTTTAGCCAATGGGACTTACATTGGGAAAGGAGAAGCAGAGAAAATTGTATAGCCAATTTAAATGTGAAGCTTAAGTTATTTGTGAATGAGACACCACAAGGAAGTCACTTGTCAATGCAGGAGACCAAGTTAAATGACCTTCAGTTTTCTATCTTCTTACTTTGGAGGATAAAGGGCAGTCTTCAGCGACACAAAACTTTATTGATCTTTCATTGTGAATAATTTGTGGGTTTTTTTTTGTTTGTTTGTTTTTGCCACATACAATTGCACTAGGTTGCTTGCAGACTTACAGAGCTGTAAAGGATTTGTTCAGAATCCCTTCATGACTTCGAAAGCTATATACAAGCTGGAAAATAATATGAATGAACTTAAATATATAATGTATTTTTACAGTAAATGATAGAATAAAATTTTAAGGGCATAGGGATTTTCATCTCACTGTAGAGAATTTTACTATGTACTGTCCATAATACTCATGGAACTTTCAGCAAAGGTAATTAAATATATAATAGTAAAAGGAGGGTTATGAAATCTGGAATATCTTCCAGCATCTCAGCTCTGTGTGTAAATGACATCAGAACAATAAATGAGGAATGATAGTAGCAAATGTATTCTATTCTTGGTACCAACTTCAGAAATACAAAGTAACTTCTCTGTCTTCTGTAAGGTTGATCCTGTTTTACACCACCTAGAGCAGAGCTTATTTCAGTCAGTTACTCAATTTAAATACATCTTATATCTGTGAAAAATGTTATGTAAAAGTTCATTAATTCTCATTAAGCAATTAGGATTGTACTGGTATACATTTACTTTTATCCAGATCAGAAATCAGCTTAATTTCATATATATATATATATATGAAATTATATATTATATATATATATATGAAATTATATATTATTTTATATATATATATGAAATTATGTATATATTATATATATATATATATACTGGTTTCAGTGAGGCCTAGGTTTCATAAATTTACCCCCTCTTTGGAAAATCTGCACCATAATAAGGTCAAATTCCTGTAAAACAAACTATGCAACGTTGGCCAGAGACATCCTTCCTCATCTTTACAGTTGATTAGCATGGATAGTGTTAAAGTACATTCCCTGTTTCTTTCTCCTTTATTTTCTTACTTTTCTATTAAGATGACTCTTGAAAGTTTCGTTATTTTGCTTCTAGTGCAGAATGCATATTTAATTGACAATTTCAGTTAACTGACAATTGGACAAATATCAGCCAGGTGATCAGGTACCATTTCATTGTCCTGAAATGGTAATGGAGTCTTGTATAATGATTGTATTATTTCCCACTAGAAAGATGTGATTTTTTTCTTTTGTGATAATAATAATAAAAATCAATTCACTTTTGAAATTCAGCTATCATTGAAGTTGGTTTATTCTTACAAAGTGAGAATACCTTAAAAGAGTGGAGTCTTGAAAGAGAACGTCTTATGTCTTTAAAGAGACAAGCAGTCTCTCAACTTCTAGTTGATCATCAAGGAATTTGTGCCTGCCCAATAAAGCATTGACTGTGAACGTGTTCTCACATTAAGTGATGCAATACGAAAACATATCCAGCTTTATAGCTCATTGATTTTATACTAGTTACACCCTTTTGAAGGAATTTTTTCACATACGTAAAGTGGGGGTGGATTAAAGTAATTATTATTTGCACAGAATTGTAGGCACCGTTCATTGCAAATTGCCTTGAGGGAAAGTTATCTGATTTGAATGTATCACATACAAAGCAGAACCAAGGAAATTTGTTCCTGTATTTCAAGTATAACTGCTAGAGTATAGTCATAATTTCCATTTGCATTAAATCTTGTAGTTTTAAGCACTTCCTAAAGCCAAGCAGTTAGCTCTCTGAATTTCTGTAGAAAACAAGATGAACAATTTCTACAGCTGAATGAGAGGAAATAAAATTTTTGAAGCATATGAAGGAAATGATAGCAATGATGGTGCAGAATTACACTTTAGGCTATCTTGATTCTGACTGAGGAGGTACCTACTACTACTAATTTTACTAATTAGCCTTTTACTAATCTTTGATTACTTTGCTTATAATTAGTGTTTTAGAAGTAAGAAAATCAAAATGCCTGTTATTTTTCTGTAGCTCTTGGGACCAAAACACTTTTTTTCTTAGTTATTTTCTAAAGCAATGACCTTACAATGGGTGAAATAACACACGGTAGATGATTTCAGGGATGAGTTTCTAATCATCACTATCTATTCATTTGATATCGCATGAAGCTTGAGTATACTGAGTATCATATGTTATCTACATTTAGAATTTGTTTCAAGTGGCTTTTGGAGATACTTGTTTATTTGTTATTTCCATCTACTTTGATGTCCCCTACACAGTGCTACTGTATGCTTAATTTTAAAGGAAGATGTGGGGAAGCGCCTTCTGAGGCTCTTCTTGACAAAAAGAAGTTATCTGCTGCTTTACAGCTTCACTTGTACAGGGAGAAGACTGCAACTTCTTTCTTTAGCCTCCTGAAACTATTTAAACAATGATTTTATCCTGTTAGCGTATGTGTGTGCACCTTTGTAATTCATCACAGAAGTGCTTAATGTTTGGAGACATTAGTTAATAGTTAATATTCACAGAGGGAAATCTGAAGCAAAAGATACCTTTTGCCACCATTAGATATCAGTGTGAATTTAAATTCCAGTGACTCCCAACTGCAGGAATGCAAGCCATAAGTCAATAAACTGACAAGTAACAAGTTAGTCCAATGCTTTTTGTCTAATCCTAGAAGAGGAAAATGTATCTTTAGTAGAAAACGTGTCTTTAGTAGTGACTTTCACCTTTTCAGAAATAAAGGAATAAAGAATATCATAGTAAAGATTACTAGTCAACAGTTCAATACTATTTCCCTTTAGAACTACTATATATGATTTTTTGAAAAAAATAAAATGTGGGAGATTAACGTGAATGATTTCAAGAGGACTAACACCATCTGGTTTTAATATTAAAATAATAAAGACAACATGCTAGACATTCCATGGAAAAAGTGCTTTTGATGTTATTTCTCATAAAACAGTATATCATATAATTTATCAAGAAAATTAATTCTTCATTCACATACATGATCTCAGTCAGCCAAGTGGCAGTGGCTCAGTCTGTCCAGTATCTGCTTCTGCACTTTCTTCTAGCTGCTTGCAGTGACCTCAGCAACTCTAAAACAAAGGAGGAAAGGAAACATCTACACAGAAAAATTCATAGGGATTCAAAATCCTAAATAATTCCCTTCTTTTATTATCGCCTTCTCTTTCAGGATTTCTAGATCTTCCAAGGAAAAAAAAAAAAAAAAAAAAAAAAAAAAGACAATGTATTTCAGCAGCACCTTTATATTGTTCTGCTTAGAAAAACAACCAACCAACCAACCAAAAAAAAAAAAGTAACAGAAAGTAGTAGGCATCTAAGACTAATATCAACAAATTTCACCTTTAATTTTGCATGTCCTTTTTCATCTGTAAATCATATTTTTGGCACTTAATAGTTACAATTTCATTTTATTTTTACTATACACTGATCGTATAAATCTTGTGTTAGATAAGATTAGGTTAAATTGGCCATATAATGCTGACAGATTACTAATGTGGAAGTTACTATTCAGGGCAGACAGTTTTCTAAAGTTACTAGTATTTTTAAATTCCCACTTCCAGAATTTATAGGGGAGATAAAAAGACATTTCACAACACTGTATTTTATGTGCTTTCAAAATTATTAGGCATCCAGAAACTAACCTTTCAATAATCATATCTTATAAAAGAAAGTTAAGCCAAAACTTTAATAGCACTACACACAGAGGACAACACAGATGCTTATTTATAAGCAAGTGTGTAACAAGATACATCTTTAGTTTCAACTTTGAAAAGAATCCAAGTAGACTGCACTGAATTAGAAAGAAACTAATTAAGAAGAGTCAAGCTTGAATCTCTCTCTCTTGCTTCAATAATCTGGTCTCTCTACTTTTTTTTTTTTTTTTTTTTTTTTTTTTTTTTTTTAAATACTTTTCCCATCCCAAAGCTATTTTAAGTGTTATTAATTTAAATTTACCTCATTTCATTTTCTGTGTTTGTATTAAGTACATGTTTCACAAAGTATTGGAAAAACAGAACTATAGAAAAGAAAAAAAAAATCCCACATTTTTCAGAATAGACCTAATTGTTCTATACCTATTTTGTTCATGTATGCTCTTAAATTTGCTTCCACTACTTTTTAAAGTGAATGTAAAAATCTTTTTTCATCTTAGATAAAACCAAAATTTGCTTTTTCCTTGCTGAACTGGACCCAAAGTTTATTTCTGAGTATGTAGAATCAAAATCCAGTAACATACAGTTGTAACATTACAGATAAAGGTGGAAGACATTCACATCCATTCCTATTTTGCTAGTTGGAGATTAGCTAAATCAGAGATTATCCTGAAGTTTAATATTCTTTCAAAATTTTTAAGAGTTGTTATAACTCAGGATGGTTTTGACATCCTTAGAAACTTCTGGCCTTTCATTGGTTTAGCTTTTCCAATGCATTCTGATTTCAATTAATATTAAATATATTTTCAAAATTAGAAATTACTAAAATTACTAGAAATACTTTGCAAGATTGAGCTGTTTGTTCCTTTATTAAGGAACATTATTAAGCATTATTATCAATGTGCACACTTTCCGAGCATTTTTAACATCTCCTAATTCTCAGATGGCTTTTATGTTTTTGTTTGTTTGTTTTTCAGTGTGTGATCATCACTTTTATGCCATGAGGTTATGGATTTGGGTCAGGTGAAGGCTGTTGAACATTGCTGTTTATCAGGTGTTGAAACTTTGGCAGAACGGGACTTACAGAGAGCAAGCTTGATTATCTTTTGGTTTTAGGCAGTACTACTGAATGTCTTTGTGCTATGCTATAATGCACAATATGTTATAAATTCTGGTTCATATTCTAAGAGCTTCAGGACTGAATGCATGGAATGGTGGATGACCACTCCTACTATGGATTTGTGAACTAGACTCACATTTACATAAAGCCCAGGCTTGTGTTTACATTTTGTATCAGGCATCCTCATGTCATTCATATCCTTAGATGTGAAACTGACATACATGTATGCTCCTGCAGAATAGTCTGGGAAAACTGTGGCATTCATATTGTGCAAGAGATACAATACCAGTTTTGATGACCACAAAGTAATGTGATAAATTTAAAACATCAGTGTCTTTTTTCATTAAAAAAAAAAAAAAAAAAAAGGCACTCTGTGTGTGAGTGGTAAATTAAACCATTAATGGCTTTGTAAATGAGGCTGTAGAAATTCTCAGGATTCCTTAGACTGGTTCTTCCTTAGCCTCTTACAGCCAGGTAAGATAAATTTCAAATGTAATTTGCTTTCTGAGTTCACCATCTGTTTTCTTACCACGGTATAGCATTTTTGTGTTTTCAATTCCTACCCCCTCGAGTCCTTGAATTGTTACCACATTGCAACAGTTCTGTCAGAGGAAGGCAGCAATACATCTTGAATTCTATAACTGCTGCTTGTTTCAACAAAGCCTGCTACTCATTTTTGATTTCTGATCATAGGCCACTTGATTTTCCCACTTCGTGTTGCAAGAGCAATTCTGGTGATGAAAATCCAAAGAATGAAGAAAGTGGAATTTAAGTACCTTTGGTAAGGTACCCAATAAACCAAACAAAATATATCAGGTTAATATAATTAGAAAGGGTAAACATATTCCACACACAACCCAGAGGTAGTAGTCTTTTTGTATTGCTATAATAAGATGATTACTTTGGTAATTATTGTAAATCTTTCTGTTGAGCACAGAAGTATATACCACTTTGCAGCTATATGGCCAGAAAATAAATAAATAAATAAATAAACATCAATTTTGGGGGAAAATATTCTCCAGAAGCAATGGAAAAATTTGTGGGCACTATATACTTTTTCACTGGAGTCTACAAAGATGTCAGACTTTTTTTTTATTATTATTATTTTTTATGTTAACTCTTTTAGGACTTTTCCAGTTGAAAACCTTTTATATGAAAGTATTCACTAAGGCCTCTGTGCCTGGCTGTCCAGCTAAATGTTGAGTTGTTCCAGTTTTCACTCACCTTTCTTGGTTCAGCAGTCTACATGTTTTCTCATCAAAGACAGCATTACATCTCCTGAGCCATTGTTTTCTGTTTTCTGAAAGTTTTGCCATGTGCCTGGGGAGGCTTTCATTGGCTCCTAAGACAAGGTAGAGAGCAATGGGAAGTTGTCAGAGCCATTTGTAAGTGCTCACTATCTTGTAAAGTGTGAGGAGTCATGGAGAGTTAGAAGCAGGATAGACAGGAGTGAACCTGTCTGCTGCGAGGAGAGGCAAAATAACAAAAAGACAGAAAGCTGATGATGATCAAGTACCATCCACAGTAAAATGCTCTCCGTTCCAATATAAACAATGGTATTACATGTTATTTTGAATGTACAGCTCTCTGAGTAGCTGAGGGAATTAGAGAGACTGCAGTTTACAAACTTTCTTTTCCCATCATATAGGGAATTGAACAAAGCCCCTAGTAAGCCATAGCACTTAGGCAATAGAAAGCCTAAGAATGAATGAGTCTTAAAATCCACAGCAAAGGCAATAAAATATGTTTGCATTAAAAAATAAAAATAAAAAAAATATTACTAATTCTGTAGGCACCATTAAAAGCTCTGTAGTGGTCCTGCATAGTAATGTGGTACTGCAGAAATTTCACATTTTGAGTATGCTACTATGACAGAGTTATTAAGTACCTGGAATGGAAAATGTAGTGGTTTTTTGTTGGTGGTTGGTTGGTTTGTTTGTTTGTTTTTGATGGTCCTGCTGCCAGGCCTGACTTCTGCTCAGCCTGTTTCCAGATCACAGCATAAATGAAGTGAACTACTTAGATTCAGTTCTGTAGAAAGTTTTTCTTTTTCAGATCCATTAACCCCAATTCTTACAGATCTTATTGGATACTTTGGCACCAAGAAAGTATTTAGCATACTGATAACCACTGGGAAGTTGGCATGGTCAGTTTGATAAACTTACTTCTTCCTTTTTGACCTGTATGGCTAGATTTCTATGTAGGATCTTCAAAATTCAGTAGCTTTCAGCTTGTTTACTTGATTCAGATTAAAGAGATCTCTAGTCTCATCTATTTGTGATGTTTCCAGCTGTGGTTCATCCTAGCTTAGGGGTTCCCATACCATGTTAATTTGCTATGTCCACAAGTGTATAGCCCCCTTAAATCCAGGTTTACAAGCCATGTATTAGAATAATTTTAAATTAATTGAATTTCTAATTTGCCTTTTGGTAAAACACCCCTGGATGCACAGCATTAAAGATTCTATTAAGGCGTGACCTGATTAATAGATTTTAGTTTTTATAGGAGCCTCTTACATGTGTGAGCATAATTATATTCTATCACTTTCAGGAAAAAATGGAGTAATTCAAGCACAGAAATGCTTTTGTTTTATTATTTAATTAATTTAATGTTCTGTGAAAAGGCCAGATTGACAATTCTGCAGAATCAGGTTCTCTGTTTGTAGCGTTGAACTGACCCCCTCCAGATTCCCATAACTCCCTTGTGCTTACAACTGTGTTCCAACCTCAAAAAAAATTAAGTTTAGAAGGATAATTTTACTGTAGAATGCCAAATTGTCTAGAATTTAGTTGTTGAAAATCATGCAACTAACACTGTTGTTATTTTCAAGCTCCTTTTCTTCTCTCTGAGGCCCTTAGATTTCTGTTGTCTTGGTTAATTCTTCAAGAACCATATGGAATAATTAGTTTCCCTATCCCAGTAAGGATATCCTGTTCACCTCTTACAGTGTATATAAGAAAGAGCATCCTGTTTCTACCTGCCTTTTGGGAGATGAGGCTAGAAAATCCCTCCTAAAATGTATTTGCCAAAAAGGTGGGTAAATTTTTACAAAAAGTCTGAAAGTACATTTACTTGCATTTCTGGGATAGGGCTCCATGGAACCTTCCAACACCTATGCACTACCACTAGTGATAACTATTAGTAGGAGTGACAAATATGTCTGACAATATTCCTAAAATGCCTTTTACCTGTCAATACATTTATCTTTGTGGAGAACCTCCAAGGGGAAAAATAAAAAATAAAATAAAAATCATTTAATCCTTTTCTGATGAACAAGTAAAAATATTTCAAGCTGGGCTGAAAATTACAGTTTCTTTATGGAAAGAAGCATATCAGTTCCTATACATTTGAAATGAACAACAGAAGAAGAACTAAGTCATTCATTACCATAAGTAATGAATGCTTACTGGGCTTAATAGGAAAAGCCTCACTGCCAGTATAGCAACAAGTTGATGTACAGCAAGCAACTAGTGTTGCAAATCTTATAGGTAGGAAAAAGGCAACACAGTTTATTCTACTGAAAATTGCTTTCGTGCACTTTTATCTTATTTCCTGACATGAACTAAAATGTTGTATATGTTGCTTTATTTTTGGCTTCTGAAAGTATTTAAGGTTTTCTTAAGTATTTAATACTTTTAGAAGAATCTATGATTCTATGATTCTTTCTGAAAGTATTATTTCTACATCTTGTGGCATACCTTATATTTTTGTTTTATTCGACTTCTTTTCTAACATTGGATTTAGTTTTTGGCTGGAAACACTCTCTGAAATATTATTTCTATACCTTTGAGACCAATTGCAGATGCACCTTAGTCCTTCACCTTCTTCCTTTCTCTTGCTAGGTCTTTCTTGAACAGAAATGCGTATGTGTAAACCAGGTATTAAGGCTTCACAAAAAAAAAAAAAAAAAATCAGTACTGCTGGAGATCTGCATAGAGACCCATCCTAGTTTACAAGATGCTTCTTTTCAGTGGTTGTTTTTACTCTGGTTACTCTTGCATACTGAAGTCTGTGTTTATTTATGCTGTCAGTAGACTGTGAAGGGGCTACAAATTGAATCAAATTTCAGTATAACAGGATTTTCCTATTCTGAGCTCCTTGTCTGGAGGAGCTCAGAACAACCTCCCTCAAACACTAGGTGGTTAAGATGTTTTTCATGACAATGAACAGAGCAACTCATGGGCCAATGGGTATTCACATCCTAAAACAATCACTTTGGAAAACGACCTTTGGGACTTCTTGCTTCTCTACTGATTGAACTACTTGGTGACTAAGTGGTTCATAAGGAAGCTTGCCAAGTGACTACAAAATTGATGTTGATACTAAGTTGAGTTTAGAATACACTTAGAAAATAAAATAAATTCAGCTAACTGCATGGAACAGTAACAATAGCTTTTTTTTTTTTTTTTTTTTTTTTTTTTCTGTTGACAAAAATAGGTACATCACTAGGTTTAAAAACTTTCATTGGTCAGCTTCATTGCTGCATTGTAGTGCCAAAAATGCCTTTAATATTTGCAACCAGTGTGAATATATCTCTGCTATATGGTGCAAAATAACTCTTACCAAGAAAATAAAGCTATGACCTCTGTTTCATTAAGTGAAAGATTTGGAGCTAATTGAGCAACCAGAAAAGTTTTAATGTGAAATGAAGCCTACTTCTAAAAAGGTATATTTCAATTGTGACAGTTCAGGCCCGGAAATGTCTTTGTAGCAGAAGATTGTGAGAGAGGATCCTTCAGCTGCTACTGTGATTCACTGCAGTCCTAACCCTTCATGTATTTGCAATGTCAGGACTCACACTCTTTCACCTCTCCTGTATATCACAAGCAGTAGTAATTCTTATCTGTAGCTCTCTGCTGCTGCAACATAGCATTTTGATCTTGGCTTGGAGTAGTTTCTGAAGTAATATTCTGGTATTCCTGAAGCAGCTTGGTCAGAACACCTCTGTCCTGGTCTTCAGTATCCCCTGTATCTGGTCTCTTGCACAGAAATACATAGACATTGGAAAATGTCTATGGTGTTTTCAAAATCTGCAAAAATGGGAAATAAAATATGGCTATTCTATATAATTTTAGCAAACTTTAGTCCTGAGCTGAGATTTAAAAGCTACTGCCTTTACATTATTTCATCTGTTTATTTTTCCTGTTACTGGTACATCAAATCAGTTTGTATTCCTTGTAACATATATCTCAATGTTGTACAATTCTGGATGGAGAGTTAACATTTTTTTGTAGTCAGAGTGATGGTTAGTCAAACCAGTATGTCAGCCTCATCATTTTAGGCAGTTTTTAAATAAAATGGGAGATAAGTAATGCTGGGGAAAAAAAATAATAATAAAAAATAAAATAAAAATAAAAAAGCCCACATATCTTTGAATCTAAAGTGTTCTCTCACTTTTCCTATTTCGTTTTCCCCCAAGAAGATTAAATTAGTTCAGTACAGCTCTGGCTATAATGATCTGATTCCTGGTGCTACTGTGATGAAAGTGGGTGTATTAAAGTAAGCAATGATAAATTAAAAGTACAGTAGAAATCTTGGTGGGTGTGAGCAGATGAGTAATCTGAATTGGCAATAAAGTATGCACATTATTCTGTGCTATAAAAGGATTTTTATATTATGAATCAAAGAGGTAAAACTTGATGTGTGGTGCAGTGCCACATCAGAGAGAAGTTCAGCATTAGTATACAGAGTAAAGCCTTTTCTTAGGTTATTAAGGACAAACACAAGCTTTCACAGTACCTCCATAGCGTTTCTTTGCATGTGTAAAAACAGGTGCAAGCAATAACCTCCCAGTAGAACATTCAGATTTTTGTAATTCTTTTAGAAAATGTCCTGTAAATACTGTTCTCTAAAGTGGTGACGCAGCATATTCCCATTTATTTTAGTAGAGTAAAATAGTTCAATGCAGAATTAGGATTGTGTTATAACATGGATTTAATCTACAGTGGGATTCAAGACATGATTTGGTGTTAATCTGTGTTTTATTCTTTGTTCTGGCATCTTTCACAGATTAAAAGGAAGAGGAACTCTTGCCTATGAACAGAATCCTTTCTTTGTGATATGGCACAGTGACAGTGGTTAACTCATGAGCTGTACTACCCAGACAAAACAATCTGTGCTGTTTTGAAATCTGTACAAAATGTCAGAAATCTGAAGCTGCCAAATAATTACTTAAAGCCCAAAGAATCTAAGAAAAAACTGTGCCTTTGAGTTTAATGGTTCCATGTGATAAACACATTTGTCAGGAGTCTCCATACAAAGTATGTGGATACAATTGGCTTTTGTGAGAAGTCGCTTTTTTATTCAGAAGCAGTATTTGCTATTATCTGGTTTCATTAGTAGAGTCTCTCATGAAATTTCCATTACTTCTCAGTAGGAACAGAAGAATGGACTTGTGGGATGGGATGCATACTGATAAAACAAAAATATATATTTGAGTCTACTGAGTCAAAACTTTCAAGATCCTTATCAGGGATAGGATCACACTCTGACCTTCAGCCTGATATGGAGGATGACAGTTGTGAACAAACTCTTAGACAATTGTTTTGAGGCTCTTCCTTTCACGAAGGCTGTGTGCAAAGCTCCATAGATCCCACACTCCAAAACCTCTCTCTTCCCAGAATATTAATTATCTGAAACTGAGCCATAAGAATAAAATGAAAACAAATCAACAACAAAAATCCTATTGCAATTAATACGATGAAGGGAAATGAAAAGGGTAGTTCCAGTGCTCATCTCTGTAACCTTAAGTTCCAAATACGAATGAGAAAATTTTGCTTTTGAAAGTAAGATTTGATCCATACAGCCAAGTGAAAGGAGTGCTCATCTAACTTCTACTATAATTAGACTGCAATATAGCAATGAACCAACCTAGATAATTATCTGAACAGAGAACAACCATGTCAGCTCTGAGTGCTGACAGCTGGTGCTCTGTGTTTGCCAACATGCCCTGTTGTGTTAAATTTAGTTACACAGAAATAACCTGCATGTATTGTATTTGTATTAAAACATTTTACTTTGCCTCACAGAAGCACAGCCCATGCAGTTTAGCATTCCCAGGGCTGAAGGTTACTGTGACAGAGAAGGCACCATTTCTAGAACTCACTGCTTGGAGAACGTGATCTAATAACTTTGTTCTACTTTACATCTCTGACCCTCATTTTAAAAATTATTCACAAGTGGGTGACTGCCAAATTCTTGCTGTCTGCTTTATGAAACATTTCCACTGATCCTAAACTGTACAGGATCTGAGGCAGCCACCTTATGAGCTCATATATCACATTTATAAACATCTCTAGAGACAGTGAATGCAGAGATACAGATAATGCAGAAAGATATTTGTTGGCCTGCAAAGTTTGAGGCCTGTAGTCTTGAATTGCTAGTTGAAAACAAGGTAAGTTCTGGCTCTTGCTCATGTTTTGGTTATCCCAGCCCAATTTCACTGAAACATAATGCATTTGCTTAAATCTATGAGTTAACCCAGAGAACGTACATGGAAATTGATAAGTATCCCACTTCAGTCAGTAATGTTGGAGTTGGTTTTTCCAGTTGGTCTGAGGAAGCCTGAGTGTGCTAATCCTTGCATTCAATGCATGGCATAAATCTTATATATCCCATCCAACATTTTTCCTGTACCAGAGGTAACATGGTGAGATGACAAATTTTTGCAAACAAATCAAATTGCTTATAAAATGAGTTAATTTGAATTCCTACACAATCAATTCAAGCTAACCCAGTATTTAGTAATAATTCAATGCTTTTGCAATACGTTGGACTTGGACCTTCACTGAGGTATTGCTTTACCTTACTATAGGTTAGGAATTTTTGGAGTCCAAGGATAGAGATGTCTGTGTCTGTTCCTCATGAAATTCCTCATTTCATGAAGACAAGGAGGAATGCTTTTCAACTAAAAGAGAGGAGATTTAGATTAGATGTTAGGATGAAATTCTTCACTCAGAGGGTGGTGAGGCGCTGGAACAGGTTGGTGAGATAAGTTGTGGATGCCCCGTCCCTGAAGGTGTTCAAGGCCAGGTTGGACAAGGCCCTGGGCAACCTGATCTAATGGGTGGCATCCCTGCCTATGGCAGGGGAGTTGGAAGTAGATGATCTTTAAGGTCCTTTCCAACCCAAGCTGTTCTATGATTCCATTAAATGCTGCTGTACTTCCAGTGTACAGTCAGGAACCATTTGTAACCAGGAACAAGTTAACCTCTGTATTGTATGTGGTGACGGTGATCTCTTACCCTTCTTGTCAGACAAAAAAGCGGTCAAATTACAGTTACTCTCTTAGCCTAATGAGGCTAACCTCTGTCTTGTATAAGATGATCTTAATCACTAGGCTGTGGGTTTGAGGCCTCAGGAACTGTTCACTTGCCTTGAGCTGAGTAGTATGGATTATCTTCTGTGTTCTTAAACTTTCTTCTTCCCAAAACAATGTTTCTGCATGCACAGTGCTGTTGTGGTTTAACCTGGCCAGCAGCTAAACACCACACAGCCATTCGTTCACTCACCATTCCCCCTCCCTCTCTGGGATGGGGGAGAGAAACGGAAAAGTGAAACGAGAGTTGAGATAGAGACAGTTTATTAAGATAGAAAACAATAATAATAATAATAATAATAATAGTGTGTATGAAACAAGTGATGCACAATGCAATTGCTCACCACCCGCTGACCGATGCCCAGTCTATCCCGAGCAGCCGGCCCCCCCATCCCGGCTAGCCACCCCTATATATTGTTTAGCATGACGTCAGATGGTATGGAATACTCCTTTGGCCAGTTTGGGTCAGCTGTCCTGGGTCTGTCCCCTCCCAGCTCCTGCTGCACCCCCAGCCTGCCTGCTGGCAGGACAGAGCGAGGAGCTGACAAGTCCTTGGCTTGGTACAATCACTGCTCTGCAACAACCAAAACATCGGCATGTTATCAGCATTCTTCTCATCCGAATCCAAAACACAGCACTCCACCAGCTACTAGGAGGAAAACTGTCCGAACTGAAACCAGGACAAGTGCTAACTGGGAACACACCTTAGTACACCCTTCGGGGGGTAGGGGCTGGGGGGTTGGTCAGTACCTTCCCAAATGTTTCTTGGGCATGATCAGAGAAGAACATTTGCTAACAGTTTAAAGAGTAGGTGTTTATGAAATGTCCACCCATTATGCTATTTCCCCATAAGTTTACAAGTTATAATGATAACAGCCCTTTTATTTTCTGTATTTACTGTATTTTTCTGTATTTACTAGTAGACCTGTGCATCCCTCTGGTGCTACAGATTTAATAAATGGACAAGGATAATGTGGGCTGGTCAGGATTTAGCACTGAACATTTAACTTGCTTTTGCCTTTTTGAAATAATTTTAAACATAAAGTGGAGGAATTTTATTTGGATTTTTTTTTTTTTTTCAGTTTTCTTTTTCCATTTGTGCACTCTTTCTTTTCCTGCCTGCCTTACTGGACAGCTTCAGTCCAATAGCTTGGTATAAGGCTGTCAGGCTCCCTTGCTGGATTTATCAAAGACAACAGCACAGATGAAGAAAGTTCAGACTGTCATTCTTTGAGCTTATACAGCTTAAACAAATTGACGTTGGCTCTTTATCGGCAATAACTCTCCTCACATACCTTGCATTGCTCTCTTTTTTTATGTTCACCTCACAGCTAATTACCACCCTTTAACCTGTAGTGACTTTGATATCAGATCTCTGTTCTGCAGCTATTAGCTATACACACTGAGGTGAATAGTTCATAGAATTTGGGACTGTGGTTGAATGGGAAGGATTTTCTTCCTTCTTTGTATTGGATGAAACTGCTGCCTTATGAATTCATGTCCTTCTTCCTAAATAGATATAGTTAGGGACATTTGGAAATGGCATCCTGTTTTTGTTTTGTTTTGTTTTGTTGGTTTTTTGGTGATTTATTTTAATTTTTTTTTTGGTCTCTTAGCATTGAAAATAATGAGTTGAAGCAGCAGCATGCCCTTTATTTCAAATACACTGCTTTATTTCATTTTCTATTTCTTAGCATGACTTAGAAGAAAAGTGAATGTGAGAAATGCAAAGTATTTAGCATCAGATTTTGCATATGAAAATGATGACCCAACTAATGGCTCACTAATTATAGGTTTCTAAGAAGGCTGACTAACATATCTTGAAATAGATTTGATTTGATCAGCTATTGGAAATTACATCCTTTTCAAGGGGCTAAATTTAGAAGGTTGTTCTTGTATCAATATAATGCTTTAGTCCCACTAAGAACTTCTTCATCTTAGTATTAGTAGATCCTCAATATTAAGGAAGTATTTCTTACATGTAAATATATATATATTTTTTTTTCATTAAGCCATTTAAGTCTTTGAAGTTTTTTGCATAGCTCATACTAACACCTTGTAGTTGACTGTTATGTGAATAAAGCTGTAAGATACCCTTGGCATGCTATGTGTTTTTCAAAAACACCAGAATGGGATCAATTATCATATCTGTACAATAACAGTATGAGTGAAAAATGTAAGTTGTGGCTCCTAATCTATAGTAATGAAGGAGTCCTACAAAGGCATCTTTGTGGCTGTCAATGGAATGTGAATGTATCTCCAGGATAGTTGCATTCTTTTCATAACTCCCCATCATTTTAAGTGACACAGTTGCAGGATGGACTTAGACCATGTTTGATTGGGTGTTTTCTCAGTTTCTAGTGGAAATCAGTATCAAAGAGGTAATCAATAGCTTTCCACACTAAGGGAGATTCATTCTGTGATGATGTAAAAACTGCTACTGGAAGTTAGTGCTTTCTTAATATATTCAAAATGTTACAGATCAAAAAGGTCTCAATTTGTAAGTAAAAGAGTATTGGGCAGAAGAAGTGGGGTGTTGTTCTTTTAGTTGTAATCATAGTTGGGTTTTGCCTCAAGTCTTGAAGCTACAAATGCAAATGGTGGTCTGGTAGTCATATTAAACGTTTTGTTTTTCAACAATGTTTGCTGATGCTACTAAATTGGAAGGTGCTGTTGACTCCCTGGAGGAATGAGAGGCCTTGCAAAGGGAACTAGATACACTGGAGCACCATGCAATTACTAACGGAATGAAGTTCAACAAAGATGCCAGGTGCTGTCCCTGGGATGGAGTAACGCTAATTACAGGCACAGGCTGGGAGCCTAGTGGCTGGTGGGCAGCTCAGCAGAAAGGGACCTGGGGGTGCTGCTTGGCAGCAGGCTCAGCATTATCCAGCAGCATGCCCTGGCAGCCAGGAGGGCAAACTGTGTTTTAGGACACATAACACAGCATTGCCAACTTGTCAAAATAGGTGATTCTCCCCCTGTATTTATTGTTGGTGGAGCCTCACCTTGGATATTGTGTGCAGTTCTGGGCTACACAACATAAAAAGGATGTTAAAGTGCTTGAAGGTGCCCAGAGCAGGGCAACAAAGCTGGTAAAAGGACTGGCAGGTGTGCCTCATATGGAGAGGCTGCTTAGGAGTACAGTTCCCATACTGAGTATGTCACAATACCCCTTCTCAAATCTAAGTGTTTAATTAGTTACATGGATACACGTTTTCAAGAAATATTTCATGAAAACAGAACTACTTTCAAAACATCCTGAGTCACGATGGAGGGATAAATATAATAAAACCAAAAAGATATTATTTTATGTAGATATTAGATTTGAATTTTCAGGTATTCAGATAAACAGGCATTAAACTGCTGCTTATATCTGGCTGATATTAGAAATCATAGATGTACATAAAGAAAACTTTAAGTGGAGATAAAACAGGAAAACAAAAATGGTTGGTCAGTTATTGTTTTCCATATTATTTGACTACAATGTGAAATACATAAATATATTCAAGGACATAGCCCTACCTCTGAGGTTTGAAAGCTTGATGATGCTGTATGTCTTTGGACGCAAAAGATGTCAAATAGTTTGAGGGACCTGAATGGACCTTTAATGAATCTCAGTAACGGAGAAGTGATTCAGAATGAATGGAGATAATTAACAGACTGAGGTTCTGCAAGCAAGAGGTAATTGGATTATCGGTAGATAATTTGTTTCCACAGACATTTTTACTATCTAGCCATATGCAATATTTCATTCTTATCTTTTTATTCAACAGAAAATTCCCTTCAAACCTCAGATTATCCCCAGTATGATCTTGACTATTGAGTTACTGGAAGAGAAAGGTACCTTTTATAAAAAAAATAAAAATAATTTCAGTATTGTCCATGTCTCTCATTTTAGTTTTAAACGGCTCTTTTTTTTTTTTTTTTTTTTTTTTTTTTTTTCATGATGGCTGTACCATCAGCCATCCTTTTGGGTATAATTTTCCATCAGCCTGTATCCTTTTGGGTACAATTCTGTACCCAAAAGGATAGACAGAATTATAGTGTCTTTATTTTTCTGAAACTAAACATACTACTAGTAGTGATGCTATTAAGTAAGAAACAATGGTAAATTCTTCTTCAGAAAGGTTAATATGGAAATTGTATAGAACTTTATAGAATCAAATAAACCAGGTGGACAAATGATAGACTTGAAGTCTGAAATAATGTTTGAACCTGTATTTGTGCATATTGCTGGATCATTGTGTTAAGATGAGATCGTGGACTGTCTGATACAAACCTCTCCTGTATTTCCTGTCCTGTAAGAACACAGCATAATTATTTTCTCCTTCAGTCCTGTAAGTCTTTGTGTTTCAACCCCCATCTGCAGAAGAGTTTAAATTGCAATTCTTTGCCTTCCTGTTACATTTGGTCCCCATTCCATTTGGGAGGATTGTTTCCAGAGTAGATTCACTCTCCATCACTCACCTATACGTTTCTTTTTCTCACTTTTCCTATCTGAGTGATTTTTAAATAGGCCAAGAACAAGCCCTAATGGTTTTTAAAAACATGTGTAGTCAGTGTCTCTGACCAAATTAATTTATTTTTTGTTTTAATTATTATTTATTTATTTATTTTATTGTGGTCTGCTATTGTGTTGTTTTTGTGTGTACTTTGTTGTTGTTGTTTCTTGCTTTTTTTGTTAATTAATTAATGTCAATTTTATTTTTATCTCCTTAAGAATTGTTTTAATGACTCTGTCCACGGTCCTTGAAAGCAAACCAAAGTGCATTGTTTTTTTCTGTGCACTGACTCAACAATCCAGTCAGCTGGAACAGACAGAAAGGAACACAGAGACTAATAACATTTGCATTGATTAGATGTGAATTTCAGTTATTATAATCCAGCAATCTAGAAGCTTTGGGAATTCAGTGGTTATTTGTGATTGGTTTTGTTTAAGAGAGAGAACAAATGAAGGTAGCATAGTTCTTTGTTGATGATGGGGAATTATTGTAAGCTTCTCTGATTTCTTCTCCAGAGGTGCTTTAAATTCCGTTATCTTTGCAGGATAAATAGTTTTGTATACAGTATAAATTTCCGAATAATTTGATGAAGAGGGACACTTCTCTATTTTTGTCTTAAGAAGAACTAGGATCCTGTCATCTCTGACAAGCTGTCACTGAACTTTACTGCCACTCACTGATGGGAACAGCCTGCTCTATTTAACCTTATATCTGCTCCAAATGAGAAATGAGAACAGTTGACAGAAATGGTATGAAATACCAAACTTTTTTCACCACAGTTTCTCTTTGGCCACAGAAATTGAATTAAGCTCAGACAATTATCTCCTCCAAATTTAAAAAAAAAAAAAAAAAAGGATGGCACCAGATAAACAATGTGCAAGTTTAAAATAATCAACATTTGAAAGGCTCTTGCTGCATCAAGGCCTGGCATCATGACCATTGTGCTTAGCAGTAAGAAGAACAATAATTTCTGGTGTTGTCTATTATGATTTGTTCATTGCGGGCTATTGCAAATCCATGCCTCTTTTGCAGTTATCTTGAGATATACATGTCTTCTCTGTGAAAGATGGTTAGCTGTGTTTTGTGCTTCTAGGCACCATTTTCTATTCTGATCCAAAGTACTGCGACCTCAGATTCTAAAGTATGCATCGTCTATATCTTAAAATCTCTTCAGTGAGTTTTAGTTTTTTACTGCTTTGCACATTTTTATTTCTTTCAGAAATTGTATCCAAATGCAGTGAAGCATATTTAAGAGGCAGTATTTTTATTTAGAAGAGACTTTCACTGGACAATTTTGATAAAACAAAAGTAAAAGTTAGTGAATTAGAAATCTAAATGCTATTTCTCCCAGTAGGTCACAATATCAAGTAGTTCTTTTACAGACTACTGCTACAAGGGAGTGATTGTTAGAAATATGTTACCCCAAAGACATTTGCTCTTGATTTTTTTAAATGGTGTTATTGCATCAGGAATATTGTCTTGAGAGAGATTCAAATGAATATCTGTGTTCAGAGTGATTTAATTGGTTCATTGAATTATTTTCTGCTCTGGTTGAAAACTGTCATTCTGATTTCACAAACTTTATAGGACAGAGTGTAACTGTTAAGCAAGTGTCTATTTGGTTGGATCAATCCAGAAAGGTAAAAATAGGCTGCTAACAGGCTGATTTGTCCTGTGAAAATGCATGTATAAGCTACAGTGTGAAAAGGGTAAACTTCAAAATAAATATGAAAGCAAAGAAATGTACTCTGGCACAATACAGACTGAAGAAAATACAGTTTTAAGAATCTGCTTGCACCTCCTCATCACAGTTTGTGATGTTGGTGTGGTAGGAGAAGTAGGAAGTAATGCTTTTTACACTTTTAGTATTGAGTTGTGTAGGCATCACGGGAAAAAAAAAAATGTATAACTGGCAGTCTTGAAATGACATATGGCTTCAGGGCAACAGAAAGAGGGAGTTCTGGGCTCAGCGTATTGCGCAAACCCAGTGAGAGATCCATTAACACATAGGAAGACTGCAATTTTTTATTTTATTTTTTTAACTGGATCAAAAATGCACAATATTACTGCCCAGGGCTGTCTTTTTAACCAGCTATAGTTTTGTATTAAAGTGTTTTATTAAGATGACAGGCAGTGAAGCAAAATGAAAAACTGAACAATGAGAGATTTCATTCAAAATTTTGATGCAAAGATTATTTGAACTGGAAACACAATTAATCAGTGGAATCCTTGGGATGACTGTAATCCAAAGGCTGGGTAATGAAAAAGAGAAATTATTCATTTATGAGTACATATTTGACAAATCTGACATTAATGAAACTTGATGGTGTGATTCATATGACTTGAATGCTGGCATCAATGGTAATCATCTATGGAACTGGATGAAAACAAAATCAAGTGACATTTTATGAAAAAGACCTCTTTCTGAGTGAGGCTTAAAGAAGGTGATTGGCTCCCTAAGGACATACTTGTTAAGTTTAGATAAAAATCAAAACAAAATGAAACACAAATATCATAGGGGTCTTCAGTCTGAGAGGCTTGCTTGAAAGTTTACTACTGACATATTTATAGATTTTTTAAAGATTTATAGATGAAATATTCATTGCTCAAAAGAGGCTGCACCAAGAGTAGAACAGTTTATATTAGGCATAATTTCATTATGAGAAGGAACTGATTGTGGATTAATTTTGTTGTTGTTTAGGAGCAAAATTCTGGTGATTTTATTAATTTTGTGATGCACAAATAACAGTATACAAACTTGATTGACTGACTGATTTATATATATACCCACACATGTAAATGATTATGAGCTAAATAATGTGGAGAGGTGGTACTGAAGAAGGAAACATAAATGACATTTGGGAATCCAAGCTATTGTACTATATAAAGGGAAAAGTTGAGAAATCTTCACACTTTTTTTTTTTTTTTAAAAAAACAAAGTATTGGTTAAGAGTAGAAATGGAAGAAAATGTATAACAAAACAAGGGGAAAAGGAGAATTATAATATTGAATATAATAGAAAAGGACTAGATTACAGAAAAAAAAAAGGGAATGAAAAAAAAACTCAGAAATCTTTGACAAACTGGTTAAGAACAGTAGTACTAGTATAATATAATACTGATATAATAGCAAATGGAAATATGACAGTAATATTAAAAAGCTGAAATATTCAATAAATATACATATGTTGTGTTTGTGAGGAAAGTATATGGAGCTAAACCCTAATAGAAACCAGATGTCTGCTTCTGGACATAGCAATTGAGAAGTTGAAGTAGGGTAATACACAGAATTCGTAAGAATTAACCTGAAAGAGAGGCGGTTGAAGAAATTGTGATTGCTGTACCCACTAAACGGCTTTGTGGTTAGGAGCTGGTAAGAAAGAACCTCACAACTTGCCCAAAGTAAGTGATATTATCCAACCCATTGTTGTAAAATTTATTTTTGCCCTTAATGCTGTTAGCATATTTGAGCTATCCCTGATTCATTATGGCTATACACCGAAACTGGCTGATGCTTAAGACACTAAGCTGTGTATTAAAATAACAAGATACTCGAATAAGTAAAAATAAACCCAAAAGGGAGCCTGATGTAGGTTGTTTTAATGGCTCATTCAATTGCAGTGGCAAGTGAGAGAAAAACTCTCTCCAAATGAATTAAAATAATTAAAAAGTAGAAGTGAAGAGCAAATCCAACCAACCAACAACAACAACAACAAAAAGAAAATATTTGAGGAGTTACTGTCTTATCTGATATTTAAAATAGAACAAAGCACTTCTTTCTTCAGGTTATATGACATAATCAAATACTTTGTAACAAAGCAAAGAAGGAAAACTGCATAACTTGGGTAGTAATAATTGGGTAGTAATGTCTAGTGATGGACAAATTGCAGAGAAGTATTTGGGAACGTTCATTCTCACATAAACAATGAATTCACTTTGCAAACTGGTCTTTAGTTCCATGGTCATTTATTTAAGCCACATTTAACATTCTACCAGCACACATGAGTTTGTGTTGACATTTGAATGACTTGCAGATATGTATTATCTAGAAGTGTTCAAAAATCAGCTTTTGAAAGCTGAAAATCAGCAGACAGGAATATTTTCTTGGTGCCTTTTTGGTATCATGTTCTTCTTTTCATTTACAGTATTATATTTTAGTTTGGTTTTCACGGATCTTGCCAAAATACAGTGTAAATTATCAGAATAGAGAAATAAAAAACATTTTGAGGCATTACAGTCCTGATTTATTGATTCAATACTTTTAAAAAAACCTTTCAGGCATATGCTTGAAAGCTTATTTGTAATGGAGTCCTAGTTCTGTGATTCCATCCTGCTCTATCAGTAGCTGAAATGTAGCATCAGTACTGGTGTGCACATGATGAGTTACAGAAAGTTTTGAGTTCTGAAAATGTTGTTCTTGCACATTTATCTAAAAGAAAACTAAATCACTGACTTTGTCAGTAAGAATGATTCAGGGCTTTCTAGTATATTAAGAAATGGCATGGAAAGGGTGAAGTCTAAACAATATATGTTTAGACTGGAAGTGAGGTTTACCTATTTTACATGTTGAAGTTAAAAGATATAAAGAAGGATTTGTCACTCAAGACCTGATATTTCATGCATTGGATTTGTGATATGTGATATGCCTAGCCCTTCTGAAGAAGATCTAGCTGTTCTGTTCACAGAAGCAGTGAAACTGTGAACAGTTATGCAATCTACCAAAACCCTTCAAGTCATTGGAACTATTCATATGTGTAAAGCCAATGCTTCAGTGTCCTGCTTTTTTTCTTGCTCAGGCTCAAGACAGCACCCACAGTATTTTGCTCAAGAGCAGTGGGCACAGACACTTTCCTGAGCTGGTGGCAGGGCTTGTTCATTTCTGGATTTGGATGATAGCACAAGCCATTCATAACAGGAGTGATGTGGTGAGCCAAGTGAACATGACGTTATTTTTAACTAGGAAGAATAATGTTCACACTGTAAGACATAAAAAAGCAAAATACAAAAGTTGCAGGAAACTCTTATGAAATAGATAGTAGAAAGGAAATTTTTCTTAGTTTGTCAAAGCTTGCTGGTGTTTCTAGGTTGCTTCATTTTTGATGCTATCTCTTCAAAGATGTTTAAGACAGGAATAGACTTCCTAACATCTAAAGAATGGAAAGAAAAGTGAATAATGAGAAAATATTTGTGTTACTTCCCAAATCAAAGGAAAATTTGAAAGCATTAATAAAAAAGGCACCCTGGGTAACTAAGCCTGTATGAATACCACAGGGATGACAAGATGATTAAGAACATAGTTCCAATTCATTTGAAAGTGTTGAAAAGGATAATGTTTATAACTGTAGGTGATCCTAACTAAACTTTTACATGCTTTTTATTTGCCTTTTTCAGGGTCATAGGAATATAATTTTCTCTCTCATATTGCAATGCATATATGCAAATGTGACACCTCTTATACAGAAGGCAAACTTGAAAGACTTGTCTATGGAGAATATGTTTTTCATGACAACGTATAACACTTTTAATTACCATGAGTCAACTGAAAAAAAGGGTGCTACAGGCTCAGTGTAAGATATTGAAACTGATACTTTTTCCATTTATGCTTGTGATCCACCAAAGAACTTAAGCATACATTTTATTTATATAAAACTATATACATAGTTATGTTAACTGCAGTGGAATGAACTCTGCACTTAAACACTACTGTGAGCTTAACTACTTTACTGGATTAATGCCTATTTCCATCTCAGTAGTACTGAACATCTGTTTTTTGGACCTCTAGAAAATTTCATTCATGATCATTCTAGAGGCTCTCACCTTCTTAGTCAGTGGGTGGATTTTTGTATATTTGCAATGTGTACAAAATAGAGATCACAAATGCTCTTAAGCAGAACTAAAAAACATGTATACGTTGCTGTGGTGGTGTATTCCCCCTGCCTCTTTACCCTTCCCACCCCCCAGACCTGACTCTTCATAACCCTGCTTGGGCGATAGTCTTCAATGATGACCGTGATGAATGCATCTGGTTGTAATAGCAAAACTGGGCTCAAGATGGATTCGGGGAAGATAGATCCAAGGGCTAATGGAGCATGCACCAACCAAATACAGCCAGTATGCAAATCTGACTAGTAGTCAATCATCTTACTCCATAAATAGGGGACAGCCCAGTACCTTTTGAGCTCTCCTATACTGTATTGGGCTGCATGCCAGGATCTTACCCTTGAGCCGGGATGCTTCTCAAGGTTACTCCTCGAGTTCAAGAGATTCCTTACCTGCCACAGATACTCAGTTATGTGACTAATAGCTAGCTTGTTGAAAATCTGCAAGTAATTTGCTAAGTGTGCTGAAACTTTTTAATCTTAGCTAAGTGATATATAGGATTGATTATGCATATAGTCCTTTAGGCATAAACCATTAAGTCTGGGATTGAGATAAGAGTTGGTTGTATCTAGACACCTCAAAGTTTGGACAGCAAAAGTGACTCGATTCTGATCCTCATGACTCAACTTGAGGGTCTCCCTGATGCTTTTAGGCTGACCCTGTCCTCTGTGTAGTAAATAATCAAGTGACCTTGCCATCATGAATCTTGTTAATGTTACATTTACCATTAGAGCTTTGTTGAATCGCTGTCTTATTCACAATTAAGCCCTGCTAAATCAGTTTCCATCAATAAATATATTGCTGCTTCTCTCTTACAAGTGAAGTGTATAATTCCTTCCACAACAGTTGAGCAACCTGAGAATTAGAAAATTAGACTTTAGAAAACATCTAAAAATTCTCATTGTAAGGTTTGTTTATTTGAAAGAGAATAAGACAGTGTTCATGTTTTTATACTGGTTTTATCAATCATGATGAAGAGCTTCAGTCTTTGGGATTCCAATTCACCAGCACTAACTTTACTGCAAATAAAACAAAGAAGGTAATGGTTCCTGTTCTGCCCAAATGATGTAGGAATGACGTGTTAACTTCGTTTCCTTGAAGGGAAAATTTACTTAAATATTCTTCTCTCTAGGCCTAATTTTTCTATCCAATGTAAAGGTCTGAATATAAACCTGTCAGTAATTTCCAATCTTACCTCAAATATGGCCACAAGGATTTTAATCTCTTCCTAGTCTTCAACTTTATTACTGAGTTAAAAAGTTAAAGCCTTCTTCTGGACTTGCATTCTGTATTAGCAATGACCTATAGTAATTCTTTAGCTACCATGTGTTTTAAAATAGCCTGCTCTGAGTTCACATTTATGCTTGTTTGGTGCTTTTTCTTTCAGATCCCTGTGATATATAATTCTGTGCTCTTTTTCAGCTTCTGCTCCATCATCCTAAAACACATTTCAATTTCTATGCAAACCACAGTTACTTAGATGTCACAAATCTTAATTTCCAATTGCAGTAATACCACAAAATCGATCTTCATACTTCAAAGGGCCAAAATATTTTCCTTTTGCCTCTATTCCTAGGATGAAGTCTTAACTGCTTTTAACGTTTTTATCTGCCTGCTGAGATTATTTCTTTTTTTTTTTTTTTTTTTTTTTTTTTTTTTTAAATAA
>CM021769.1:49818575-49841561 GCA_011076525.1 Nettapus auritus | reverse complement strand
CCTTCAAAATTCAAACCACTATTTTTTTTTTTCCTTATTTCTCCGCTTATTCAGTAAAAATATTTATTTTATTTTTTTAACCCCCCGTTTATTTTTTTTTTTTTTTTTTTTTTTTTTTTTTTTTTTTTTCTCTTCACAGAATTTACATATATTCTGAGTTCATTAAAAAAAATAAAAATAAAAAAAATTAAGCAGACATAGGCATTGAATGTCTCCTTGTTTACTTGGGGTCAGCTGTCCTGGCTGTGTCCTCTCCCAGTTCCTTGCATGACCCCCTGCTTCTATGATGGCAGGACAGTGTGAGAAACAAAAAATACCTTGACTCTGTATAAGCACTACTCACAACTAAATAATCAGTGTGTTTCATCACAAATTCAAAACATCTCACCATATGTGCTGCTACATAGAAAAATAACTCTCTCCCAGTCAAAACCAGCACACCCTCCAAACATCAGCATGCCTCTCCCAAAATACAAGGATATTATATAGCCACATTTCCTCAACTGTCTTTCCAGGTCTGTTCCCTCCTTTCCACCATCCCTTTGCATCATATACCAGTAGGTTCCTTGTTTCACACTTAATGAATTAATAAAATTGTCATTTTGGATACATATTTATACTTCCAAGTTTAAGCACAGGCAGCTTACCACTCAGAAGTTGTGAATAAAATGTTTAGCAACAAATTCAAGTCATTTTTTTCCATCTAATCCCAGGAATTTTTTTTCATAACTATGAATCTTTATAAATCTTATATATATATATATATATATATATGTAGAAATAGGTGAAACAATCAAGTCATATTATTGATTGTGAATAGAGCTAATAATAACAATTAAAAAAAAAATAAAAATAAAAAAGAAATTATTTCACCCTCGTTTGTTTTCTTGAAGTTTCAGGGGTGACAATTGATTCAGCTTCACTGATTTTTTTCATACTTACCTGAACGAGCCTTATGCTGTAGATAACCCATGCACTGTACGCCATGACAAAACGTAATTTGATTTCAAAGGTGTTAAAAGCTGTAATTTTGAGAGGGTTTTCATAGTTTTAATGTCTGCCTGTATGAAACATATATAAACTCGGAACTGGGATTTTAGTGGGAACTAAGCACTTAACCTCTATATGTTCCCTTGAAAATCAGTGTCTCATTCTCACCCCCCCCACACATCCCTCTTCTAAAATTCTTATGACTAACTATATAAAACTTTAATCTTTTCTTAAAGCCTGATTTTTGGCCTTAATGATATCTTGTGGGAATGAGTGCTGTGAGTAGACTAGACATTGTATACAGGCTTTTATGTGTTTTGTACTTATTGCTTACAACTGTCAAAGTAATTAAAGATCATGAAAGCTGCCTTCTTTAATACTACTTTGTATCATATTTATTCCTTCTGAAACAGAGAAGCAGTTTAATTCCTGTTGGTTTGTTGATATTCTTTTAGCAATTTGTGTTTCAGAAGCTATGCATCTGTTAAGTAATAATATCAGTCATACACAGTGTTGAATTAAATACATTTTCCTATCAGGGTTATTTTGTATTTCTTCATTGGGAATATAATTTTATATTCCTGTCATCCAGTTTTTGTTCCTGTAAAATCACTGCTCTTGAATGACTTAGATGTCATAAAAAATATCACTGACCCAAATAATTGAAATTTTATGCCTCAATAATAATTAATTTCAATGTTTTTAGACTATTAGCATTTGAAACCAGAAGAAGTTTGTCAAGTTATGTTGGATGAGTCTTTTGCAGGGAGTTATCAGCAGGCTTGTCTCAGGCAACAATAATCTCTTTTGGAATATTTTGCAGAGAAGAATATCTTCAAAGCTCATCTTGGCCAACAATAATTCTCTTGGGTTTGGAGCCAGGAATGAAGCAGGCTATATTATTGCTGCTTCAGTCTCTAAATCCTCTCACAAGAAGTCAAACAACCATGAAGTTTCTTCATGTAGGACAAACAGATTTTTGAATGCATTGAATTTCAAGGTCAATGTCCCTTTTCCTTTTTATCATACTTGCTTAAACAAAATGCACAAAAGTTTCAGCTTCTTTCAGGTGTTTGTTGATAACTACATGAAATGAGAAAAAAGATTTTATTTTATAAGCATCTTCTGGTTTTGTTTGTTTGTTTTTGAGAAAGTAAAAGATAATGAGAGAGATAAGGAATGCATCAAAACCCAGTTTCAAAATATATGCTTCCTAGGAGATTAACTGATACAAAACACAATCTTGCATTTTTCTTGCCTGATCTAGGCAAAATTGCCTCTCAGATCGAACTGTTTTAACATCCTAAAACTGCAGCATTAGTCACAGACTGCTCATTCCACTTTTTTTTTTTTTTTTTTTTTTTTTTTTCCAGAAAAACGTATCACTGCCTCAAGTTTCAGTGATGTGTTTTGGTCCTGTATCTGAAGTGAGAGAAAATGAATTCCAGAATATACATGTTTTCACAAAGAAAAAAATTCATCTCACACAAATGAAAAGGAGAGGATGGGAATCCTGACCTCATCACATTCAATTAATATTTTGTGATTTACTGTACTTGGGCAAAGTAGAATAGTATCACCATTGAAAAGCGATTGATATATGTGTATTTTACTTTTTTTTTTTTTTTTTTTTTTTTTTATTCCACACATAAAATATGTACATACTCATTCCATGCAATCAAATAAAAGGTACATCATCTTTCAAAATGAAGATTTGCGGTAAATAGCCAAACAGCCGGAAGACCCTCTGTAACTCTAACATAGATCAATGTATAATTCTGTGCATCCTGAGAAAATGCTAGAATCAGTTTTATTCAGAAGTTTAAAAAAGTGATGATGTCTCTGCATGAAATCATCAATATTACCTGTGAATAGAATTCAGTTCTCTGCTTTGTGCTAACACTTTGCATGGGTATGAGCTTCTACCTAACATAAGTACTGTGTTAACTGTGGCTGAAGTTCAGAGTAATTTATACAGAGGTCGTTCTGAAAGAAAATTTTTAATCACATGTACACAGAATATATCCAAGAAGTGGTAGGTAAATTTTCAGGTTCAAAGCCATCTTGACAATCAAAATGAGAGCATTTCTTCTCAGTGCAGTTCTCAACAGCTAGGAATTGTTTTAATCTGATTAAAATCCACTGTTGAAAGGATTACATTAGTCTTAATGGGCCTGCTACAGAAAGATCAAAATATTGTTCTAGCCATTCTGCTTTTTCTATACACGAGGTTCAAATGTGGCCAAATTCCTGTCTTTTACTCATTTCTACTCACTCAGAACTATTTCTTGAGTAAGATGGACATTTATATTAAGGAAAAACTATGTAAAAGTTGCTCAAGTATTTATTTTTAACTGATTGCTGACTTTCTGAAATTGGAATGTGGACTTTTGTCTCTCTATACAATTACTCAGAAAGTGAGATCCTTGATAGCTGCATGTAACCTGTATTAGTTGACATACTATCAAAAACTGACATACCTTAACTATAAAGATCTGATTTGTGGCTCACAGTGAACCGTTGGACATTCTACAATAGGTGTTCAGTCTAGGATTGCAGTCTTCATAGTATATTAAAAGATATTCTGTAAAAATAATTGATAAAATTAGGTTTTGTTTTAGAATGAGTTTGTTCTGTGGTTCATATTCTAGTAAGTGTTGCTGAGTAGTGCAAGCAATTCTGATCAGTTTTCTACTAGGCAGGAGTTTTTCCTTAATACTTTTTTTAGCCTTAGCAGGCTTTGAATGGTCCATTTGGGCTGTAAATGAGAAAAAGTTTTTTAATTGTAATAAAAGTTCAGCTTGTGAAAAGCAATCTGCAAACAGCACAGGGATTGTTACACTTAGATATTCACTGATGCAGGGAGCAGAATGACGGTCTTTCAGCAAAGTGTGCTGCTTCATTGGCTACAGAGTCATTTCCACATTTTCCTTGGATCAATGAATGTTTAAATATTTTCTAGAAACTGAAGGAGTTTCAGTGGAAGTGACACATCTCAGTAAGGGTAAAGGCTTATATCTCAGTTTCTAATATTCTGTCCTACTTGAGCATTTAGGAAGCAGCAGTTTTCATTGTCTTTACATAGGCATGGCTTGGATTTCCAGCTCCAGTGAAAAGATTTGACTGTGAGTACCAATTAGAAGAAGGTACCTCAGTGCTCAAGAAAGCGAGGCAAAGCACTGTCCTTGTTGGAATTTTGTGCTAGGGAACTCCCTCCATGACCTCCTGGCTTGCAGAAATTTTTTTTTTTTTTTTTTTTTTTTCTTGATTAAGTCACTCTGTGCACTGTATAGGATCCCCAGGAACCACCTCACAAGTGTAGATACCCCTACAGGGCCAGATAGGTGAGAAACATCAGGTTAAGGTACCCTGTAATCTAGTTTAAAGAACACAGATGGAAGAGAAGAGAAGAGTAGAGAATGTCTTTCTCACCCTGAAATTTCCTTCCACAAGCAGATGATGCACAGTTATGCACACCATAAAATTGTCGTTAGAAGTAAAAAATGTAAATACTGTAAGGAATGGCGACACAAACACTCATCAGAAGCTAATGCAATTAAAGATCTGCCCACAATATTGTGTGCATTGTTAATGAATCAGTTATAAACAGTAGGAGCCTATTCTTCTCTCAAGGCATAGATGAAATTCCTGCTAATTCTAAAAGATTTTTCAAATCTTAAGTAATTTATATATCTAAAGCAGAGCAAAGATAATGTTAGAAAATGAAATTAAGTAGGACTCTTTCAGGTCATTCATTTCTGTTTCTTTTCTATTGCTTCAATTCAGAAAAGTGCTGAGTATCTCCTGTCTTAATGGACATGAATTGTATTTAACAGCAATAAAAAATCACTGTAGTCAGGAAAGATAACAACTATAGACTACACGTGTCATATTATATTTGAGCTTACTTTTTCCATTACTGTAAAGAGTTGTGCCTCAGAAATAGATAGCAATAGGCAAGACCAAGTAGTAGATACTTAAAAGGGGCTAGACTAATATCTTTCAGGTAGTAGCAGTCAGAATAGTTATTGTTAATATTCAACATGTATTGAAAGTGAGTTTCTGTTCTTCTTAAAGAACACAATACTTAACTAGTTTCAGCTACTGAAGTAATTTATGCATGTATAAAAGGAGAACAGATTTAAGGTATAAGTTATTTCCACAGTAAGTTGTCAGTGTTTCGTGTCTCCTCTACATGCCTAAAAGTACCACCAAACTTTAAGTAGGTGGACATTCAGATCATCTGTTATCTGTAACATAGATATGCATTAGGTGTTCTTATCTAGAAATACTATTTAAACATTAAAGTTTGGGGACACTTTCTTGCAGCTCCTCCCAGCTGATTGTAATATTGTGGTTGCTTACTATATAGATGACAATTTTATATGAGAGATGAATGACTATCAGAAAAATACTCTTTTTCTTACAGATACTTTTGATTACCTATAAGACCTGATATACTAGATGAGCTTTCATCAAGTTTTATGAGAACCTTCACAAACACACATGAATAGGAATAAGAAGGAATGTGGTTGAAACAGACAGCAATTTGCTATTAAATAGTCATAAGCCCAGTTTTGCAGTGTTCAGCCAGCTCTAGCAATCCTCTGGAAACCAGTATCCCCATCATAGTTTTATGTGTATACACTCATGTTTTCATCACAATGAAAGTGCTGCTTTATCTTGCTGCACGTGACATAACTTAATGGCCCTAGCCATTGTACTTGATGCTCCCACATCACAGCAAACCATGAAGAAGATACAGTTTTAAACTCCTGCACTCTTCCCCAAAATCACAATAATTGATACTAGTTGTGTCTGATTCATTATTTATGAAAGTGCGTGTTAAAGGCAGCTAAAGAAATATCACAGAAAATATTCATGTTAGGCCCTGTTTATGTTTCAGTGGTTCATTAAATGCTATCTTGCCGTCTGTTTAACCATATGCTTAAATACTTTTCTGACGATGTGTACTTTGCTGAATGAAGATCTAAATGCTCTTCTATTATAGTTCTGATAATGAGGATAATTATGTATTTTGGATAGATTAGACAGCAAGTGTTTAAATAGTGGCCACTAAATTTCCTTGGAAAATGGTCCTTGCATTAGCATACATATAATCAGGTTGAGACAGAATTTGTCAAGGCTAGGTAAAGGACGTACAGTAGCTGGAATGTAATAATAACTAGGATGGATGTTTTAATGGATTAAAGGGGTTATGTTTTGGTATTGTTAGAGAGACAATTTTCAGGATGTTGCATAGCTTATGTGTGAAGTACTGCAGACAGGCAAATATTTTCTTCTTATGGGCCTAAGAAATAGTCAGGATACAGTATGCAGAGTTATCACAGAAGGTGGTAACAAGGAATGCTTCATGGAGGGGAGGATTCTGAACTGATTTAGCCATGTTCATGTAGACATCCATGAGAAAAAAAGTTATTGTTACAGTTTGGAAATTTCTGGACAGAAAAGACTGGGACATTTGTGAATGACTTATATAGTAATGAAAGATCAGTGTCAATAAGTGAAGTTATATAGCCAGCAGCCAACACCCACCCTGCTTCTTGCTCACTTCCTTTTTCTGGGGAGCGGGGGGGAAAGGGATGTTGAAAGGAAATTGTTCACTGTTTCCTATTGTCAGGCACTTGTCCAACTACTTCTTTGAAAGCTGGTCTTCAGCACATTTAACAGCTGCTTGGGAAGACAAACTCCCATAATACTGAATGTCTCTCCCTTTCCTCCTCCTTTCCTCCATCTTTTATTGATGAGCACAGCTTCATATGGATGGCATAGAATATCCTTTTTTTTCAGTTGGGGTCAGATGTAGTAGCTGTGTCCACTCCCATCTTTTGTCCACACCCAGCTTACTCACTTTTGGGTTGGGGAAGTTAAGAGAGACAGAAACCTTAACAGCATGCAAACTGTCCTGCAGTACTATGGTGTGGTATTAGTAGTGTTTTAGTCACAAATGCAGAGAACAGCACCATACGGACAATGAAAATGAACTCAATGAAAATGAACTTCCAGCAAGACCCAGTACAGACAGAAGGGGAACTAGAAGAGTTCATGACTACTGCAAAGGTTATTAAGAGATATAACAAGGAGGCTTTATGCAGGTAGTTTTAGTTGAGTGCAATTTAAAGAAGCTGAAAAAAATCATAGGACAGAATTGACTAATGTGAAATCTATAGAAATTTTAAAGAATATGTTCAACTATGTTAACAGTAAGGGGAAAAGGCAAATAGGACAACTGTTGTGGACATTTTCATTGTTATCTTAAAGTGAGAAAAACAAAGGGAGGCATATATAGAGAGAAACATAGGCAAACCTTAAAATATACAGTCAATTTAAATATATTTATATGTTAAAATACAAGCCTGAGAGGAGGCTATAGTCTCGAAATGTTCAGTTCATAAGCTTACGCTGGGACAAATGTACCAACAAACATTTTTTTTTTTTCTTTCAACAGAATCAGATCTCAGATTCTCAATATTTAATTTTCCTGTTCTGCACTATAATTTCCTTATGGTTTCCTGCGTGGTTCTTTTTTGTCTCATATACTTTGTTACTGAGTTTAGATAAAAATCTGTCTATCCAATTTCTGCAATTGTTCAAAGTGCTGAAGTCTGATAGACCATGTTAATTACATTCTCTTTCTCAATAATCTCCATTAGCTGCTTTCTATTTAATTTTAGCAAATTTAAAACAACTTAGGAAGAGAGTTTCCTTCACTCTTTTATAAACCCAAACGTACTCACAAGTACATTATAAGTGTAAAGACTGCATTGAATCCACTGGACTTTGGATAAAAACTTTAATCTTTTACAGTGATATGTGGTTTCTAATAGAAGTTTATATGCATACTAAACTTTAAAACATTTTGTAATAAAAGTTTTTGATACATGGTTGCTTGCTAAGGGAATACTGTCATTATGAATGTAAAATACTTTTTACATATTATATGTGTGATTTTTTTTGTAATATATGTATCAATATCTATTCATTTTGAAAGGACGTACTTGAAAAAAGTACATCTGCACTGTGTAGCTCAAGGGAATCCAAAGGTCAGTTGAAAACACCTGAGAGTGCTGCATGTTTAAATACTAATAAGGACTTATGTGTCACTATCTAAGAGACCACATAATCATAAGGTGTCTTGTATTTTCTGCCTCTGGCCTGGTCAGTCTTGTATCCTTTACAGGAAAATCTATATCATGAAGAGAGCATCTTGTATACATTTTCATGGTTAAAGCTTCTGCAAAGGAAATAGCAGATGTGAGGTGGATACAGTTCAGTCTAAGGAAAGAATTAAGACCATTCTCCTAGTTCCTACATATAAGGTGATCATTTCCAGCAGACACGTCTCCATTAGTAGTACAATCAGCAATGTCCCGACTGCTGTTGTGCATCTTGTGAATATTTGCTAGCATTGCACGGAACAGCACACTTGCACACTCTCAAGGTGTCCTGATTATCACAGGTTTTTAAAAGTTTCGAAATATAAACCTCTACTTTTGTGTTTAGCTAAGTCTGAGACCTTCATCTTCAAGCAACTACTAATTTCCAAAAAGTAAGTAAGAACTTTTGAAATGTACACAGTTTTACAGAAGTGCACATGCACTGCACATTTAAATAGATGTTTGATCTTTACTAGGCTTCCAGAATGCAGCTTGTCAACAAGTTCATCCTCCCATACATCTTGTGTGGTAGGTTTTATTAGTTAGTAAATATAATTTTTATTCTCCCTTACAAGTAGGAAAACTGACAGGAGAAAATGAAGTCATTGTTGTCTTTATTTTTGGGGATAGCCCAACAACAGAAAGCATCCTAGATTTATGTAAGAATATGGGATGCACAGCTTATGAAAGAATAAACCTACCTGAAAATTGTCAAGAGCTACCCACTTTCAATCATTTCATCTTTCTTAAGTATATAACAAACGACAGAAAAAAATACTTTCCTACGCAGTATTAAAGGGCAATATGGTACTAAAAAATATAAGACAAAATGTATTCAGTGTTGTCATTTTTTCCTTAACCAGTATAGTTCCTGAAGGACAGAATAAGTATACCCATAAGACTCACAGAGAACAGCAGTGCTGGAAATATGCTGTAGTGGCATCAAATCAATATCTCAGATACTTTGAGCTTGTTTTAAATATTATTCTCTGCTCTCCCTAGGTTTGGGGTATTGATTATAAAAATTGTTACCACGTCTTCTTTTCTGTATAATATATCCTATAACTTTTTTTTTTTTTTTTTTAAATGACATTGGAAAAAAATAAAATGCTTGGATGAATATGTTATTGAATATGAAAAGGCTAAGCTTGATATGGGCCTTTCTGACCTTTTTCAGGTAATTCTAGTTTTCAGAAACACAAAAGTATTTTGTGAAGCTTTATGTGATACCATGAATTAACTGTAGTCTAACAGAGCATGACCTATGAAGGGAAGAATATATATATATATATATATTTAAGAGACCTAGAAACCTAGAAAGTTTTCATATGAAACCTATGAAAACTTAGTCCAAAACCTAGAAAGAGCTATGGTAAGAAATGACCTTTTCAAGGTGCTTCTGTGTTTATTTGAATACAGCATTAGTTTCTGGATGTTGAAGTCCTGCACAGTCACAGCATGGATTCTCTGACTGAAAGAGCAAATGGTGATAATGATCTTCCGTTTTATATAGGCTTTTTTTATTCCTTTGAATCATAAAATGCTCTGCATACTACACTGATTTACAAACCATGGACTTAATCTTTCTGTCCTTGCAAAAGAAACAGCTTTTGTTTTCTACTGCAATAGCCATTCCATTTTTATTCTTAATGAGTGATAATATATCATAATTTCATATTTTAGACTGTGACTGGTAACAAGTTTAAGCTTTGTGATGAATGATGGTCATTTGGAGGCCAATATATGGCAAAAGAAGCAAGAGGTTTTAATATGGATTTAAAAAATTGCAGACAAAACATTTGAAGTCTTATGACTAGTTCACAAAGGGCAAAAGATGTGAAGAAGGTAGTTTGTCAAATAACTGTGTAGTTTGCTACATTATTATTACCATCATGCAGGCAGTAAATATCTGTTCATATCATAAAGTATGGTAAAGTGTGTTAGTTATTAAATTTAGCCAGACAACTGAAATCTAAAAGCTAATATTTTAGTGCTATGTAAATGTAATAGGACTAAATTGGACCAAAGGGTCATAGATGTTTATGCAACCCTGTTACTGAACAATGCAGTTAAATAGGGTCTGGATTTCAAACAAAATATGCAAGAAAACAGAATTCCTCAGCGTATGATATGCTAATAAATCCTGAATAGAAGCTCTGAATTGCAAAACCAACTAAATTTAGGCTCACTGCGTTTTTGTTTGTTTTCTAGAAATGAGTTTTGCATGGCCTGTTTAGGTCCTCTTTGTTCTGTGGTTATTTTCCCCTCAGGTCTGGAACTAACTTGCAGAAGAAAGGAAACAGTGCATGAGGAAGACCGAGATAGATAAAAATATTGTGTGTATAAAATTAAGTTCCTGATGGGTCAAGATTGAAGACCATATGAAAACATATGTTTTAAGTAGGCTGGTAACCTACCTCTTACTTAAGAGCTTAAGAGGTCTCTCATTTCATTCATTTTCCACATGAGTAAAGGGAATACTGAAACCACAGAGTAAATCTTTGTAGTAGGAGATAATACAAGTGCTATAAGCTTTCTTATATTGTGAAATTCACCTTGAAGAAATTTAGTGTTGCAACAAAGATAATCTTGGAGCTTTGAAAAGAGTTATATGCACAGTGACTTATTTGTTAAAAAAAAAAAAAAAAAAAAAAAAAAAAGGACTTTATAATCCTATATTTTAAATTAGGGAAATAAAAAGAAAGAAAACAATGGTGGAGGAAAAAATAGTGGAAGGAAATTTCTAGTGATGTTCATTAATAGCCAAGGTAATTACCATTTCCTTCAACTCACAGATAATGTTTTAATTGGAGAAAGAAAAGGAGGGTTGTATGCCAATAGTAGGTTTGAAACAGCAGTGGAAATCAGCTCCTTCTAGTGTGATTTCAATGGCTTAGCAGAAACATCTGGAAAATTTTATACAAAGGTGAGGCATTTGTGCTAGAGAAGCATTGCATTTATTGGAAACTTGGTTGTATTGAACTGCTAGTCTCTTCTCAGATGCCAGGTAGGTTTCAGTGCAGCCTTAGAACCTGTGATGGAGCTGGAAAAAGATGTATTCTTGGTTGGCTTGGTGTGGCCAGGTAGGAATTTCAGAAAAGAAACAAACTAAGCAGTGTTCTCAAATAGAACTATAATTTTGTCAATCGCCACCCATTTTGATCTTGACTTGCATTTTTCTAGCATCGTCGTACCGCTTGGTGATACAATAACTTTGTGAATTTCCAGCACAATGTAAGTCATTCTTTCAGTTAAGAAAACAATTAATAGTTGGCTTTTTATTTTTATTTTTTATTATTATTTTTGTTTTATTAAGAATGTATTTTGTCTGCAAGTACTCTTCCTTCAAGAACTGGAAATCATAAAATGTTTTCACTAGTTGCTTATTACCAGTCATGAAAGAGAAATGACCCATTGTCTGCTTTTGCATTTTTGAGTCAGAAATGAAACAGCATTAGAGGCACGAGTTACTGTCAAATGATTTGAAAATTGACAGTGAATCACCATATGAAACCATTAATGGTACTTCAACTTTAGGCAATACCGCTTTCTCTATAGCAAGGAGAAAGGAAAATGAATGTTTTTACCTACCTAATTGTCCAGTTCACATGTTGCACAACTGAACAAAGCACCACACGTATAATTATGACTTAAGGTTGCATAATGAACATTCTTGACTATATTTCATCTGTCAAAAAGTTATTTCACAGTGTCCTAAAAATATCTTTTAAAAAAGCTCTGCACAGAAACAGTCTACCTTGTTGAGTTATACTTAATATGTTTAACATGTAGTGTATTCATTGGAGGTTACATTTCAGAAGAGTATGTGGCAAATTTTTCTTTATTATTAAATTATAAAATGTTATGGTAATGTTAAACTTTTTTTTTTCTTTTTTTTTTTTTTTTTTTTTTTTGGTATTGTTACATGAATTAAACGTTGGACTTCAAGGGAAAAGGAAAAAAAAAAAAAAACAGGAATGTTATGTTTTATTTGGAGTTTAAGTTACAATGAAGATTGGGTAATGTGAGTTTTTTCCATAAACAACTATTTAATGAATGTGTAAGTATAATTTGTAAATCTTCTACTGGAGTTTTGTGTTATTATACAATGATTTATATAAATCCTAACATAGGTTTTAGATTAGAAAAAAATAAAACCATAAATATATATATATATAAATGTAAAAATATATAAATATGTTTTTACAGATTTGGTAAAGCTGTAGAGAATAAATAAGTTTTGGTATGTAGCTGCCTCAATTTCATATTTATTTCATTTCCATTATAAAGGTACAATATTTGTTAAAAAAAAAAAAAAAAAAAAAAAAAAAAAACACAGCTTTTAAAACAAAACACTTGGGTTGAAATATGTTTAATGTAATATATAATCAGTCATGTATACTTAAACTGAACTCTATTTGAATATTTGAGAATGCCTGATGGAAAAAAAATGGTTGTCCGTGTTTCAGCTAGGATAGAATTAATTTTCATCCTAGTACTTGGTATGGTGCTGTGTTTTGGATTTAGGATGAGAGTCATGTTGATAAAATGCTGATATTTTAATTGTTGCATAGCATTGCTTACACTACATCAAGGACTTTTCAGCTTCACATGCTGCTTTGCCATTGAGGAGGCAAGGGGTGCACAAGGAGCTGGGAGGGAACAAAGTCAGGACATATGACCCTAACTGGCCAAAGGGCCATATTCCATACCATAGGACATGCTGAATACGGGGTGGCTGGCCAGGGTAGGGGGGACCGCTGCTCAGGGATGGGATGGGCATCAGTGGGTGGGTCATGAGCAATTGCATTGTACATCACGTGTTTTGTACAAATTATTATTATTGTTGTTGTCGTTGTTATATTTTCTCTTTCTTTTCTGTCCTATTAAACTTTCTTCTTCTCAATCCACAAGCTTTTATTTTTTATTTCTTTATTTTTTTTTCCCTCTTTCTCTGCCCCATGCCACTGGATGGGAGGGTGAGCGAACAGCTGAGTGGTGCTGAGCTGCTGGCCAGGTTAAACCACAACAGTCATTTTGGCACCCAAAATGGGACTTGAAGGGTTGAGATAACAACCGATCTGACCAGTGCATGTTAAAACAAAATTGTTATAAGCATTAGATCAGTTTAATAGCTGATAATCACAATGTTGATTTTTTTGATCTCAGGTCTGCAGTGCTTGTTTTCTGAATTGAGCACATTACTAACTGTATGAATTTCCTGTCATACTGTTTATCATTTCTGGGGGCTGGTTTAAGGTTATTATTTTGCTGTGCTGTGTAACACTAGCTTATGATATGACACAATTTCTAGTCATGAGACTAATCTGGTATTTATACTCAGCATTGCTCTCATCTCCATACTTCAGAAACCGTATCTCAGAAACTATTAATAACTACACCATTTACCTTTTCTCCTCAGGGAGCAAATCTGTGGAGGAAACTGGGAATACTTTGGGTTTGACAGTCTTCTCAGTCTCATTTGTTGTGGGTTAATAGGTTTTGCCATTCAATTTCATGTAGCTAAATTTCAAAAACCTTTCTTATACAATTGTTTTTTTGTTTTTGGTTTCTACTGTTTATTATCCTTACCGAACTACCAAGTTGAAGCAAAATCCTACTTGTTTGGACTAATTCTGTATTCAGTTTCTTTTCCTATATCCCTGTCGATTGGTATTTGTGTCTCCATGTTATTGCAACACTTAATGAACTTTACTGAGGTGTGACAGAATATTTGTTCAGAATTAGGTACATAAAGAACAATGATATCAGTAATTATTCTTTCCAGGAAGAAGAACCAGCATGAGATTCTAAAAGGTAAGAGTTCCATTTTTCTAGAGGAAAAAATTCTATCATACTGGTTAAAAGCTTTGCAAATTTAAATTCACAAATAAATAGGGCTTGATTCAAGATATTTCTATTTCTATTCTAAAGACTGAACACTGTAAATACTGCAGCCACTTATTTGAAGAACTTCTCTGCCTCTTCATTTCTTGGAAAAAGCAATGAATCAATGTCAATATGAGTCAATATACTTGTTGACGAGACAAGCAGGTCCTGTTTCCTGAACAACCACAGTATGGTCACTTGATAGAACAGGAACAAGAAAGATTGTGTCATTGTAACCTAAGGAGTCATATCAGGTTTTACATTTGTTTTATTTCTTTACAACTGAGAGAAATCCTCTGGTTTAAACTAAAGCATAGGCTAGGCAGAAGGAGAGGTAGAAAAACTGGCTTTTATTGATGGCATCTTGAAATACGTTGAAGGTTTTATTGACCGTTTTCTGCTGGGCCTCCAACCTGTCACTTGTGCTGCTGTGCTCTGATGAAATGTCACTGAGGCTGCAGTGGCAAACACCCTTTGCTGCCAAAATTCCGGAAGTGCATTTTTTTCTTGACATATAGAGTCATGCTTGAAAACTGTGTAGTCTTGCCTTTTGACTTTTTAATGCTTTTGAGGTATTCACGGTAACCTTACATTCATCCTCAGTACACAGAATGTTTTCAGTGATGCAGTATTATTAATGATTTACAAAAATATATAAAGAGTGTCATCATCTGCTACTAAGGACTTTTGGTGGATTTAGAGCAGTAAGGTACTGAGTGAAAGAATCATTTAGAATACCCTGCCATTTGTTTCAGGCCTGTTTAGAGTTTTAATAAACAGTGGCTTGTAATATACATCTACAGTCACTCTGCAAGTAAGAATATGTCAGCAATAGGTATTAAAAAAAAAAAAAAAAAAAAAAAAAAAAAAAAGAGTAATTTTGAAACATATCCTCAGCATCTTTCAGGTGATACATAGAACCTTAGTCATAAAGCTATCCTAGTGAAAAGCACTGTACAGTGAAATAGCCTTAAAGAATGTAGAAATTGAAAGTGGCTTTTCAGGATTAAGATTCCAGCATAAACTAAAGAGACTGAAATTCACTAAAAGAAAGAAGGAAGGAAATAATAATAACAACAGCAACAACAATAATAATAGGATGAGTATGAGTATGTTAAAGATGTGTTTTTGTCAGTCATTGAAGTAAAGGAATATGTTTAAGACAATTGCAAAGAAAGAAAATTGCAAACAAGGGAAAAAAGCAGTAACACAAAAACTACAGCTATGGTTTCTTCAGGCTGGGTTCTCATTTGTTTGGAAAAGTTAATGCATTACTACATTAAATCAATGTTAATTTTATTGATGTGATTACAGCAAAATTGAAATTTTCATTGTAGAACTAGTGTGTGATAGTTGCTCCCAAACCTATGGTAAAGACTTCTCATTGACCCTTTTGGTTATCAAGGAGAAAATATGTGTTGTTTGCACACAAAATTGAAAAACACATGGTAATGTGACTGACTGATTGACTTATTCCTGTAAATCCAAAATAGTGGAAATTCCATCTCTCACTACTGATAAAGTTTTAATGTCTTCTGTTTTGAGTCTTAACTGAGTGAAAAAATGTCTGTCCCACTACTGAAAATGAAATATTTCTACATAGTACAATTATGTCTTTAGGAAATAATTTTCTGTGAGAGCCCTTAAACATTGCAGTCGATGACAGAGATGAAACACAGGGTTCAAAACAGTATCTTTCAGCACACTTTTTGTGCATCCTATGAGGGCAGCTATTAAAATTGTATTGGGAAATACCACGTTAAGTAGTGCATTGTCACTTTGTTACATTGGCTGGTACACACTGAAAAACGATTTTGTTCCTATTAACATAATTATCAAAAAGCTCACTTTCTGAAACAATTATTCTATTTCAGTTACTGGTTCACCCATTGTTGATTGAAGCAAAACATTGACAGTTTTATTTAGAGTAAGAAAGGGACAGAAGAAATTGACTGAAGCTGAAACAGTAAGACAAACGGTCATATACAGGAGGGACTAACATACAAACTCAGTTGTGGTACTTCATGAGGGATCTTTGGGGCTGGGGGGGGGTGAGTTTTGAACTTATCCATGTATCCAGAGATCGCTGTTTATGAAAGTATTTGTTTACTTGATTTCATTGCACCTTTTGAAATGACACTTAGATTTCACGTAACAGGAAATGCGTTGCTTTTTCTGGGCTCTCAGGAAAGTCTGCCTATATACTTAAATAGGTGGATTGAGCAGCGTAGTTATGTGGAGTTCAGAACTGGATTACCAGTTGTATTGCAGGCTATCATGATTCTTTTATTGTCAAAGAATGTTGTATTGAAAGTTCACATTTTCAACCCACTCAAAACAGTCTTACCAGTTATTCTCTAATATGCACTAAATTCATTCTTTCATGCATGTATAAAAACTTAATTAGGCTTTACAGACCCTGAACAAAGAGTCTTAAGAACTGACATTGCAAGCAGGGCCTTGGTTGATGTGATGGATAATGTTTTGACCAGCACAAGGCTTATTTTGCATTGTTATCATCCTTTTTTAATCTTGAAAGGTCAGCTGTCAGGAACACCTGAAGTTTATCGTCTTTTTTCCTCCCATCAGGTTTTTAGTTAGTAAAAAATTATGTTTAATTTCAACTTCTGCTGTTTCCAATCACTCGCAAGAATGAAAGCATGCATATACTTGTCCTCAGGTACAAGTCTACACTGGTGTTGCCAAGAGTAACAGATTTAAAAGAGGAATGTCAAACACAAGCCCACTCTAATGCATAATCTTGCAGAGGAACTACTGGAATACCAGGCTGAACTCTTCAATTCTTACAGAATTCTCAGTACAGATGCTCATTTTGAGTGCAGACTTAAATATCTACTCTAATTGAGTTTCCACAGTCATATTCCAACACACAGAGGCTTTAACTGTTACAAGTCAGTTATCAGTTAGCATCCAAATAGCTCTCAAAGGCAGAGAGCATGAATTCATCCTACTTTGGCTGAAATAATGACTCTGGATGAAGATCCTGATTTGCTGTGGCCACTGACGATGTCCTGATCACAATATCTGATGGCATCCTCTATCTAGTTTCTAGTTGTTTCTTTCATCTGTTGTTGCTTCACATATGAAAAAGTGAGTGAGACTGTCCAAAGCAAAGATATTAAATTAGTAAAATTTAATGAAGTAATGCATGCATGATCCCTTTATTTTGTGGGTTTATATATATATATAAACCCCGTATATATGATTTATTTCTTTATTTTCTGATGCCTGGGAGGCTATTGCAGCTAAACATGAGTAGTTACTTGCATTCCAAAAAGAGGGTAGTCACTAAGAGGATATACAAAGGAATATAACTGATAAATGTTCCCATGTTGATGAGGAATTAAATGGTTGGCTTTCAGACAGAGAAGGGTTATCTCTTTGTTATGTATTTACAACTGCTATCACAAATATGGCCCTAAGCTTGAGACATCTTTGCCCACTACAGTACTATATTCAATAAACAGAGTAACTTACATTTATCAGCATGTAAGTGATGATCACCAAAAGCAGTTCTGTTCTGCTCTCATCTATTTCTGTTAGCACAGCAGCTAGGAAAAACAATGAGTGTACAAGTCAATTTATAAAACCTAATCTTCTTCTGCAACAAAATATAGAAAAAATCATGACAGTCATTCATTCCTAGCTCATTCATGTAGCGTAATCATTTTTATATGACCTTTATTTGCATATGTGGCATATTCTGTGAACCTGAGCTTTCATTCATTAACAATTCGTACAGTCGTTTCTGTATAAGCAAGTATTTAACTTTCTGAACTTTCTACCTTCACACAGGTAGAAATCCTGGTACAAGCTACAAGCAACAAAAAGCCCAGACCCTAATTATCCATTTAGAGCCTTTTTTTTTTTTTTTTCTTTTGTACCCCTTAAACATGAGTCACTCTTGGCAGGAACAATCAGAGCTTCACGTGCACACAAATGGTATTCTGTTTTGACTGGCAATGCTGCAGTGAATGACTTATATATTAACAAAGGATCAACATCAAGCTGATTTGGGATCTGGAGCCCTGAACTGAAGACATTGCGGATTCTGGCACTGATGATCCTCGATTTTTCAAGGTACACAGTGGCAGCATTAGAATTGGTGCTATAAATAAGTTTACTTATTTATTTGAGTAAGTTTACTTATTTCTGTCTTTCAAATTGCTGCCTTGAAAATGGGGGGAAAATTAAGTCAAATTAACAGAAAAATCTTTCTGTTCACTTGCTACATGGTTAACACATGAGACCCCCCCTTGATCTTGGAACCAACAGAAGACCAATTTACATTATTTACATTATAATTCTAAATTAAGGTTGTAGGTGAATTGTAACAGGTAGTTCATAGCCTTATGCTTCATATCTATGCAGACGTGAATCTCACTTTGGAGTAAAAGGTTTTCTGGAAAAAAAAAACTACATATTTGAGGACCACATCAAAACAGTCATGAAGGGAGGACTTTTTGGATTATTTTTTATCTGCTACACAAGACACTTATATTATTGAAAAGTAAAAACTTTACATAATATCTTTGATAGCATCTGTAATTTATTATTATTTTTCATTAGTGCCTGAGCTGAAACTTGCATAGTCTCTGTATAAAAGTTCAGCTCTTATTTCAGTGAGTTGTTTTGGCAATATATTACGTATGTTGATTTTCAAATAGTAAGAACAGAAAAAAATAGATGATAGGTAGCATCTAATACATAAAAAAATTAGACCTACAAAAATATTTCACAACACTGAGCACTGTAGCACCTACTTTTTAGGCCCTTTGTTGTATCAATACGCTAATAACACTGAAGCCACATGTGTTAAAAGAGTTATCTAAGCATAAGAATCACCAAAATCATAGTCAGTAGAAGGAAATATCAACAGGAATGTGGTTTCCCAAGCAGTTGTCTCTCCCTGGGATATAGGATTTAATTCTGGTTTGCAAGTCAATTCCTAACACCATTAATGAACTTAGTATTGAGATGACTTTTTTTCTTTCTCTTAAGGAAGACATCAGGAGCTGTATGTGTGGAATACTCATGAGTAGGTAAAAAACAACCAACCAAGCAAAAACAAACAAAAAAAAAACAAAACAAAACAAACAAAAAAAAACAAAACAAAACAAAAACAAACAAAACAAACAAACAAACAAAAAACATTTTCTGCTCCCTGTCTGAATGTAATTGAACTTCCAGCTTTCAATAGACAGCTGTAAGTTGTACGGAAATCTAAAGCAGAAACTGTTGTTGAAGATGATACACTCTGCATGTACTATTTATGTATTGTGCAAGAACCCTTGGGTGAGGGAGGTACAAATTCCCAAGCACTTAATACAGAAGAGCAAGCAATTATATTGAAAGTTGGGTTTTTCAAACTCCTTTACTGGTGTCATTTATATTTAATGAAATGATAAATAATATGAATTACAGACATGTGCTCTGCTTTGAGAACCTTGGAAACCTGCAAGATTTGGAGCAATCACCTTAGCTGTGAGTTGGTAACTTCCACCAGGCAAAGTGGTATCTCCTGTGTCCTGAGAAAATACTTCTGTGCTAGATTTCATCCTTTTGTTAAGGAGACCAATCTGTTAAATACTACACCTTAGTGCAACTGTCCTTCATATCTGTATTTTCTTTATTTTGGTGTTCTAGTCCTTCAACTGTCTATACAGTTTACATATTGGCAGAAATACTGAGATTCTCCCATATACATTTTTAGTTCCTTTTGTGACAGATATAGAAGAGCTTATGTGAACTTGAGTGCCTTAGAGAACATGTATTTAATCCATCCAAAGAAGACATACGAGGTAGATAAAACTTGTTTTCCCTATCTAATTCAAAACTAAGGTGTGCAAATATGTGCTTCTTCCACAGTTAGTATTGGTGAAGCTGGTAAGACCTTTAGGAGCTAGCTCTGTAGAAGAAAAGGACTTATGTAAAAGGTTACCTAACTTTAATCCTGGAGATGAAAGAATGTCTATGCCATCCAAGCAAATACAAATATCTCAGTGCTAATGAAGATTTGAGTCACTGAATTCACATGATGGAGCTCTGTATTAGACCCTGTTTAGATATGGAGGAAATGCAGTCATCTAACTTAACTCTTATACCTCCAATGGGCACACATAAGACAATTGAGAAATCCCTGACTCCTGGGGAAGAAAGAGGTGCTGTTTAACTTGCTTTAAGTAACAATTTCCTGACATCAGGGAAAAATAAGTAAGATAATTCTGTTATTTAGATGTCCTTTAATATGTGATGAAATTGAAGAGAAGTACATATGCTCTCTCAATATCTCAATTTCAGTAAGTAATTGCTACATGAAAGCTCAGTGTCACAAGCTTTTGTTTTTCAAATAGAAGTAATTTTCCATTTCCCCTATCAATTGATTATAATTTATACAGAGACACTGAAATGCTCATTGACATTGACATAGAAGATGCATCCAAAATTGTATAGGTATATCAAGATATCGTATTTTTGCAAATGAAAGAAAAAAAAATTTCTGCACTTTTTTTTTTTTTTTTTTTTTTCCCTAACATGGATAGGGAATTCTTTGTGAGAGCTCTCTGAAAATGTGGGTTTCCTGGTTAATCTAGTGTGAAGTGAAGCTACTATTTTTCAGAGCATCAGTGATCCCCTCGACCTTACAACTCCAGTTGATTTTAAAACTATAGCAGGCCCTTGGCTTTCTCACCTATAGTGCAAACCTGGCCTGCATGCTTGGCCTAGGACTGGCTGTTCTGGACATTCCATCTGTCCCATCTCTGACATTAGTCATACTGTCTGCAGAAAATTTTTGCTTTGATATTCTGGGTACTAGGACATCTCAACTAGCTCCCAATGAAGGATTGCTTCATTGAAGGTGGCAATAAAATAAAATATATATTATATATAAATATAATATACAATATATATAAATATTGTTTATATTATTATTATAAATATCACATATAAAATAAATAAAATATCATATAAAGTTCTATCTGGGCATTTCAAACCTGTTCTGTCAAAAGCATTGTTTTTATCTATTTTTAAAGGAAAAAATGGTGCAATGGGGGTAAGAGATTTGCCAAATGTCACTTTTCCAGCCAGACTTAGAGTCCTTAGTAGTATATCAGTGAAGAAAAGTGTTTTGCTTTGTAAGATGGATGTCTTAATACTAAGAGTTGTCTATCATTATTACTACTACTACTCTTCACAAAGCATAAATTTTTCCAAACTTAATCATCAAGCTCTAAAGTTATCTAATGGAAATAACAGATCTCAGAAAATTGTAAAATTATCCTTCTAATTATTATTCGCATTTCATCCTCACAGGGGCTGTGAACCTTTAGGAAGTGTAGCTATCTGTAATCACTATAAAAATCTGCATTTAGTGTCTCCACATTGGACAGGTTGTGACATTTCAGTGTGTAACATGGCTATGCTGATTGACATTGATGATTTGATCCTAAAAAGCAATCTGCGTTACAAAAATTAAAATGAGTATAGTCTATTGACTATGAGTCTATTTTAGACTACAGATTGTTTTTTTTTTAAAAAAAAAATCTGATCCCCACATTGAAAAAAAGGTTTTATTTGCCACTGCTAGTTTTTTTCTTCCATTTCTTAGTATTTCCAGATCTACATATTGTTTTGCCAGTGGAGCAAAAGACTCAAATACTGAAGCAGACTTTGAAGTAGTCTGGTAAATGTAGGAGTAAAGGATGGAAAAGGCACGGCATTACCTGGAATTATTTTGTAGTAAATCATTCTTATAGCTTTTTATTCCAGTCAGCTCAATGCTCTATCTGAGCCACCACTGAAATGACAAAAGCCTCAATCATAAATGTGCAAAAGAAGTTGAATGTTTCCAGGGTGAAAACTAATTCAACATCTGTTTGTCGTCTAAGACTGGAGAACGTAACAAAACTCTGAGCATAAATAGCAAGAATTCTTAGGGTCTTAAATTTTTTTACTCTCTTTAGCAAAGGTAACTGAAAGGACAATGGTTTTGTTTGTTTGTTTGTTTCCTTTTCAACCTAGAAAAAAGTGAAATAAGAGTCTGAGTTGATGCAGCTTATCAAAGGATTAGTAATTTTTATGGGGGATATTTCTTATGCTTTAAAGGTAGGTAGTGGAAAGAATTGTGGAGGTGTTTCTGTAAGCATCAGAATTCTCCCACAACATTATTTAAAGCTATTTGTATATTTTTATAAGGGTAACAGGGTAACACTGTTAGCCCCAGTGTCATACATAGCTAGACTCTATCTGTAGCTGGCTGTGATTTTTTTTTTTAACATGTCTTGCCCTAAAAAGTGCTTTAGAAGAGCTAGAGGAATAACTGTTTTCCACCTTACATCAGACTTTATTTCACTTGAGGGCAAACTGAATCCTGAATGTTTATAAAGTGTTTAGGAATCTTTCAGGGTGAAATATGTCAAAATGGAGTGAGACTCTGAAACTCTGCCTCGTAAGGTCAAAGAAAACATTTTAGAAACTGAACAGCAACAGAAGTTTTTTTCGGAATTTTCTTCTGAGCACCAGACATCTGTGACATAATTTTATGAACCATTTCTGATTTTAAGTGCAGTATTTCTTTAATGGTGCTTGGTGTTCTCAATGGTTACTGATTCAATGTTAACTGTCTCATGCAGTTCAATGGAAACCCATTCACTGAGCTGACCCTGCATCACGTTAATGAGTTTTTTCTATTTATGTTGTGTTTTTAATTTTAGAAAGGAATAGAGTAAAACTTAGATTGTTATCAGTGAGGTGCCTTAATGGTAAGGAACAAAAAATGGTGGATTCCATGTTTAGTCTTTCTTTCTTTTTCCTTCTTTCTTCCTTTCTTTCTCTCTTTCTCTCTCTCTTTCTTTTCTTCTTTTCTTCTTTTCCTCCCCTCCCCTCCCCTCCCCTCCCCTCCCCTCCC
>CM021769.1:49801530-49818175 GCA_011076525.1 Nettapus auritus | reverse complement strand
CTCTTTCTCTTTCTCTTTCTCTTTCTCTTTCTCTTTCTCTTTCTCTTTCTCTTTCTCTTTCTCTTTCTCTTTCTCTTTCTCTTTCTTTCTATAAGATAATACAGCCACAGTGTCAGTGAAAACAAAGTGCACAGCATTTCTTGGATCTCTCCTATAAAAATTCTACTCCATTGGTTAGTTTTTCTTAGCATCACTAGATCTTTCTATAAGTTTCTCAGTTCAATAGGTTTCTTCTGTAAACTCATTCACACTTTTTTTTTTTTTAACAAGAATGTTTCAAATGTTTGCAACCAGAAAACTTGTGTGTAAAATATTTGTATAGACTCTTGAAAGATCAAATGTAACTTGCAAGGGAGGAATTATGTGACTCAAATTTGTGTAAACCCGAAGAAAATCTTACAGGGATTGCTAATTGTACTTGCATGTAGGTGATACCAGAATATCCAGAAGAAAAATACCATTTTTCTTTTGAACCTAAACAACAGCAAGATTACATTATCTGGAAAGCAAAAGCCATCTTTCAAATTAAACAGGAAAAATCTATAGTTATTAATATTTGGTAACGCTGCTTATGTGCCACACAAGAAAGTGTAATGTCTTTTGTGATGCCTGTGCAATGTATCAATGCACCAAGCAACTTGGTTTTCCACAGCTCTCTGTTTGGATTGGCTTTGTCTGACAGAATATATTCTTGAGGTTTGAATACAAAAAGAAGAGTAGCAGGATTATTGTGTGCTTTTCAAGATAAGTGCATCACCTCAAAGACTTGATTTTGCTATTTCCAAATGTGAAAGGGCTGAGAAGATGCCTCCTGGCAACTAGAGGTATTTGTAGCTTGTGTTGGAAAAAGTCCAATTCCAAACAATCCTTAGTTTTCTACAGCTCTACTGAGAAAGAACTCCTTACTTGGATGCCTCTGAAAAACACTTAAAGGATTCAATAGTTCATCTCTTAAACAGAAAAGACTACACAAGAAGCCTGTTTTCATTAAATTTGGTAACTTCTAGCTTGATTGTATCTGTGTGTGTGTATATCAACCATTTCATAATCTAAACTAAAATATCCAAGATAATGATTACCTTTATATGTCTTGTCAAAGATTTTTTTATTTTTATCTGTTATCTCCTTTGGAGTTGTTGAATATTTTGCAAAATACATGGTTCTCTGGGTTTTGTTATTCTGACGTAATACGAATGTTGCAAGTTGCAAGACAGGGGATGAGCCCTATTTCTCCAAGTGTCTGAGTGAAATTCAGCGAGTACGCAGAAGTAGTTTTTGATGATAGCATGGGCTTCCTATCATGTGGTAAATATATATATATATATATATATATATATCCCCTAACCTAAGTAGAGTGGTGATTCCAGTCGCTCTTTCACAGTTCAAGTAATATGTGACTTTGTTGTAAGGCTTATTGAAGATGGAGGGATTGTATTCTATTTCTATGACAAGGGCTTTGAAGTTCATTTCTTATTGCTCTTAGGAAACTGAAGCTATGAATAGCTATAATAGGAAAATTCAAACACTGGAGTTTCACTCTTGTGTTGTCATCACCTAAAGCCACAATAAATTGCTAATTTTCCTCTAAATTCCCCTAAGAGCTTTCCTAAGCAATTTCCTGGCAAGACTTGCCGTGCTTCTGCTCCAGTCCAGTGCAGCAGGGGAAGAGTTCTTAGGCAAGAACTTTTTCATTCCTGGAAAGAACTGAATCAAAATTCAACACCAAACGGTCACTCACTGAAGCGACCGACGCCAGGGCCGACCTGCTCTGGTACGGAGCAACGGATGGCGCTGTGAGAGGCGATTCCGGCCCCAGCCCCTGACTGTCCGGGCATGGGCGGAGCCGGAAGCAGCGCCTGTTACCGCCCTCAGGTACAAAGGCAGGGAATGCCCGCACCGCAGAGCGCAGTGAGCGCAGTGTCTTGGCGGTGGCGTGGCGGTTGGCGCGTAGAAGGGTGGGAGGCGGCCACTCAGTTCTCGTAGTGACGAGGAGCAGGCTGATACTGAAGCAAAAATGGTGTCCACCCGCCGGGCTGAGGCCAAAACCCAGACGACCCCCCCATGGCAGATGGCTATGCACCGACAGAGCCCCTGAGGACCAAAAGAGCTTCCCAGAGCACCAGTTGCGGTGAACTACAGAGTCTGAAAGGCCCCCTGGGGCCCAAAGGCAGAATTGGGTGTTGTAAGTGCAAGTGTGCCCAGCTGGATGAGCTTTTTGAGCAAGCTGCTGTCTGCAAGAGGAGCTCAACAGGCTTTGAAGCGTCTGGGAATCTGAGCAAGAGATTAATGTGTGGTATCAAGTGCTGGCACAGGCTGATCAACAGCTCTGCCATAAGTCCTCAAAAGGGACTGGTAAGGGAGCCTCCAACACTGAATTGGCACAATTGAAGGACTCACCAAACAAAGGAAGCTGGACCCTTGTCTCTGCATGGATCAGAAGGAGGAATCTCCCCCTTGCCCCCAAAGTGCTCCTACACAATAGATATGATGTTCTGGGGCTCAATAAAGGAGAGGAGGAATGGTAATGGTCAAGCCCCAGGAAAGGGCAATAGTATAAAGGTGGACCAGCAAACCACATGTGTAAGAACCAGCACCACCACCAAAAAAAAAATAATTAAATAAATAAATAATAATAATAAGGCACAAAGAGTGTTGGCAGTTGGAGATTCTTCCCTGAGAGGCATCAAAGCACCCATTTGCTGCACAGACAACCTCTCTTGAGAGGTTTGCTGCCTGCCGGGGCCTGCATTTGTGATGTCACAAAGAGGCTACCAAGCTTGGTTAAACCACGTGAGTACCACCCATTCCTACTCGAATTTCAAGTAGGGACAAATGAGGTTGCAACAAGGAAACTATAAAACATCAAAAAGGGCTTTATGTCTATTGAAAAGAAGTTGAAGGGATCAGGAGCATAAGTAGTGTTCTCCTCAGTTCTCCCAGTTGGAGACTGGGGCCCAAGGAAGCGGCAACATACAAATCAGGTGAATGATTGTCTGTGTAGCTGGTGCCATGTGCAGGGTTTTGGGTTCTGCGATCTCAGGCATTTTTCTAAGAGACCAGGAATGCTGGCACCAGCTGGCACCAGATGGGGCACACCTGATGAAGTGGAGCAAGAGCATCCTGGGCAGCAAGCTGGCTGGACTCATTAGTAGGGCTTTAAACTAGACTCAGTGGAGGAAGAGGATGTACCTGTAAGAGACACAAAAGAACCAGTGGATTCCAATACTCTAGAAAACAATGGGGAGGCACCTGTGAATCATATCAAAAGAATTTTGAATGACTCTTCTAAAATGGCAGTGCGGCCCATAGCACAGCTGAGGAGCCTCTACACCAATGCATGCAGCATGGGGAATAAGCAGGAGGAGTTGGAAGCCCTGGTGCAATTAGAAAACTACCATCTAGTTGCTAATATGTAGATGTGGTAGGACGAATTACACAAATGGAACGCTGGAATGGAGGGCTACAAGCTTCAGAGGAGTGATAGGCAGGGAAGGAAGGGTGGGGGTGTTGCCTTCTATGTTAAGAACCGGATAGATTGTGAAGAGTTGCTGCTGAGAAACAACCATGAGCAGGTTGAGAGCCTGTGGGTAAAAATTAAGCATCAGACCAATAAAGGGCACCTTGTTGTTAGGGTCTAGTACAGGCCACCCAATCAAGGGGAGCTTTTTGATGAAGTCTTCTTGCTCCAGTGTGGATGACCTCATTAAAGAGGTTAAGATTGGAGGCAGCGTGGGTTGCAGTGAGCATGCCCTGGCTGAGTTTGGGATCTCAAGAGATGTGGGCCTGGCAAAGAGCCAGGACCCTCAAATTTAGAAGAGCAAACTTCCAGTTGTTCAAGGAATTGGTGGATGAGATCCCATGGGATGCTGTCCTTAGGGACAGAGGATCTGATCAGAGCTGGCAACTCCTTAAGGATATTTTCCTTGGAGTACAGGAGCTCTCCATCCCTATGTGCAATAAATCAAGCAGGGAAAGCAGGAAACCAGTATGGCTGAGTAATGACCTCCTGGTCAAACTTAGGCAAAAGAAGGAACTGCACACGCAGTGGAAACAGGGCCATGTGCCCTGGAAAGAGTGCAGAAACACGGTCTGGACATGCAAGGATGGGATCAGGAAAGCCAAGGCACTGACAGAGCTACACTTGGCAAGGGATGCAAAAACAAAACAAAACAAAACAAAAAAAAACAAGGAGGGATTCTACAGGTACATTGTCCAGAAAAGAAAGACTAAGGAGAGTGTACTGCCTCTGAAAAATGTAGATGGTAGCAACAGACATGGAGAATGCTGAGGTACTTTACTTCTTTGCCTCAGTCTTCGCTGGCAGTCAGGCTTCCCGCATTTCTCGAGTCTCTGAATCTGTAGGCGGGGGCCAGGGTAAAGAGCAGATAAGGGACCACATGATGCAGCTGAACAGCTACAAGTCTATGGGGCCTGATGACATCCATCCTAGGGTCCTGAGGGAACTGGCAGATGTAGCTGCCAAGCCACTCTCCATCATGTTTGGAAAGTTATGGCAGTCAGACGAAGTCCCTGGTGACTGGAAAAAGGGAAACATCACTCCCATTTTTAAAAAGGGTAAAAAAGAGAACTACAGACTGATGAGCCTCATCTCTGTGTCTGGCAAGATCATGGAACAGATACTCCTGGAAGCAATGTTAAGGCACGTGCAAGACCAGGAAGTGATCTGAGACAGCCAGCATGGTTTAACCAAGGGCAAATCATGCCTGACCAATCTGGTGGCCTTCTATGATAGAGTGACTGCATCAGTTGACAAGGGAAGGCCAACCAATGTCATCTACCTGGACTTCTGTAAGGCTTTTGATATGGTCTGACATGGCATCCTGATTTCTAAATTGGAGCGTTTGAAGGGTGGACCATTCGGTGGATAAGGAGTTGGCTTGATGGACACACACAGAGAGTAGTGGTTGATGGTTCTATGTCCAGAAGGAGGAGGCTGGTGGCAAGCGATATCCCTCAGGGGTCTGTCTTGAGACCTTTGCTTTTCAATATGTTCATCAATGACATAGATGATGGTATTGAGTGCACCCTCAGCAAGTTTGCAGATGACGCCAAGCTGAGTGGTACAGTTGATACAACAGAAGGAAGGGATGCCATCCAAAGGGACCTGGATAAGCTAAGTGGGCCCACATGAACCGAATGAGGTTCAAGTCCAAGTGCAGGGTGCTGCACCTGGGTTAGGCCTGAGCGTAGACTGGGAGAAGAACTTACTGAGAGCAGCCCTGTAGGGAGGGATTTGGGGGTTCTAGTGGATGATAAGCTCAACATGAGCAAACAGTGTGCACTTGCAGCCCAGAAGGCCGACCATATCCTGGGCTTGCTTGGAGTACTTCATCCAGATCTGGGGCCTCCAGCACAAGAAAGATGTGGACCTGTTACAATGGGTCCAGAGGAGGGCCACAAAGGTGATCAGATGGCTGGAGCACCTCTCCTATGAAAAAAGGCTGAGAGAGCTGCGGATGTTCAGCCTGGAGAAGTGAAGGCTCTGTGGTGTGGCCTTTCAGTACTTAAAGGGTTCTTAGGAAGGAAAGGGACTCTCTTACTTGTGTAGATAATGATAGCGCAAGAGGGAATGGTTTTAAACTGAATGAGGGGAGATATAGGTTAGATGTTAGGAAGAAATTCTTCACTTAGAGGGTGGAGAGGCACTGGAACAGGTTGCCCAGAGAGGTTGTGGGTGCCCTGTCCCTGGAGGTGTTCAAGGACAGGCTGGATGGGGCCCTGGCAAACCCGATCTAGTGGGTGGCATCCCTGCCCATGGCAAGGAGGTTGGAAACAGATGAACTTTAAGGTCCTTTCCAACCCAAGCCACTCTATGATTCTATGAACATTTGGATAAAACCAATATAATTTCAAGATTATTTAGAATACTTACAGCTACAGACACGTTTTTCAAATCAGTTATGATATACATTCATGAAAATTTGAGAAGCATATTAATTTGGAGAAAGAGGAAGAAGGAAAATAAGTGTTTCTCTGTGAAAGAAATCAAAAAGTTGTAAAAGAATACCTCTTTGTCACTCTGTTGTTGGGTTCAAGGCTGGCTGAACATTAGTTGCAGCCTACTTGTTTCATCTTGCTGTTGATCTAAAATTAAGGACGAGGCTCATAAAATAAGAGAGTAAATGGTCTGTCCTCTGCTCTTGCATGCTAATAAGAAAATTGTGTGAAAAATGAATCAAATCCAGAGCAAACACTAAGCATAAAAGAAACAGCTCAAAAGCATTATGGAAAAATGCACTAAATAGGTCATTCAGCAAATTTTAAAAGCAATTGCCTAATAGCTCTCAAAGTGTACTTGCTAATGGAGGATCATCACTGATGGGGTGTTTCTATTTAAATTTCTCAGAGGTGTCTTTTTAGCTTAATAGTACTTTTTTTTTTTTTTTTCTTATAAATGATCTGAAGGAAAAAATATAATCACTCCTGAAAGGGACTTATACATTTGGATCATATCCTGACAGATTACAAATACCACCTTTTAGGTTAAATCTTCAGTTATTCTCATTTTATTGAGACTAGAATCTTAGTGAAAATGAATAGCATTTATCGATGTGTAAGGTCTTGTTTAATTCTAGTGGTTTCCCCATAGGAGAACATGTACAGAGGGAAGGGTTGACTACAGATACTGGGTACTGAAAAAAACAACAACAACAACAAAAAAAAAAAACAGAAATCTTTCATTTGAGAATTCTGATAACTTAATAGTAATTTTGAAGTCTTAGATTTTCTTCAAATTCGAATTTTCTTCAAAATGCCAATAAAATCAGTGCAGGGATTTGGCCAGTTCTAAAAAGGAGCATGATACATAGAAGTGCCTGGATGGTAAAGAAAAGACCATGTAGGGCTGTTACGTATTTTATTCTTTCCTTCAATTATTAATGGACTAATTGATACTTCATCATTTCTAATTTGCATATCTGGATCTTACGGATGCCTAACACCCTTAACCTCTGTGGGTTTCGGAGAAAACAGACAAGTTTGTTTCAGTGAGGTGCATCACTTGAATTCAGTTAAAAAAATAAATAAATCTACAATGTATTCAGTATATAATTTAGCATCTAACTAATTGAGTGTCTTAATGGAGTCTCAGAAGATTTTTTTGGTTATTCTTTCTTATTAAACACTTCATGAATTATTAAACTAACAGATCAAAATGCACAATTTCACTTCAGTTAACTCCCTAATAAAGGTAATGTTTCATATTCAGATTTTAAATAATTTAATTTTAACTATTATTTTTTTTAATATCTAAGCAGATGTTATACAGAGGTTGTGTATCTTTCTCAAATTTACATTTTTACCCATCCAAAATCAATGGTTCATTGCTAGCATAAAATGTCATGCTGTGGGAACTGACTAAGGAATTCTTATTGCATGGAAATATTTTCAAGAGACCTGCTACAGAATTTCCTGTGTACATAATGTGCTGAAACACTGTGGACAACAATAATCATTGCCATTTTTACTGTTGAAACTAAAAGTTAAAACTATTGAAACTAAAGTTAAGGAATTACATGTGGAATTCAGCAGAAGTCAATTTTATTTTATTTTTTTGTCAGTACATGGCCTTTTTTTTTTCAAATTGTGACTTGATATTATTTGAATAAAAGGTGGCCAATTCAGTCCTACTCATGCATGGGAATAAGAAAAATATTTTGTTCATTTCAGGGGACTTCTTCCTTCACTTATTTTTTCTTCCACCAGACAAAATGTCAGATGTTTGATCAGGATCAGATATCTGTTTTTCACAGTAAAGAAATGAATGTTGGAGAACGAGTTTAGATAGTTTTGGTCTAGTCAAAAATACAAAGAAGCTCATTAATCTAGCACTGTTTGGTAGAAAATAAATGGAAAAGCTTTTATTATTTATTTATTTGTTTGTTTATTTATTTTTCCCCAAATAACATGTATTTATTTGGAATAATTTTGAAAAGCCCAGGGGGAAGAGGCTGTACTTTTAGCTGGAATATTGCTTCACTTGAGTAAGTAGAAACAAGTGTCTGCCTTTGATAACTGTGCAGACATTAGGCTCTGAATATTAAAGAGGGTTGGCAGCTACAGTATAAACTGGGGCACTTGCCATTTCTGGACAAATTGTGTCATTCTTACTGGAAAGTCAGCTAGTAAATGCTCTAAGGTTTTGTCTGTTGTGTTTCATCTTTGACAAAACAGAAGATGAAGAATAAATGAACTGAATTGGGAATTCTTTAAACTAGTTATTTTCAAGAAATGAGTTTCCAATTTTGCTTTAAATGTGCTATTATTTAGTGGAATACCGGTGCTCAGAGGGAGTCGGATTTGTCAGTGGTTTGCTGGGAATATAATAAAATGTTAGATAAATCACAGGCAACTGAGGAAAAAAAAAAAAAAAGGGGGGAGGGGGGAAGGAAAAAAAAATACAAAGTCTCCAAGTATTTGGACATGCAGAAAAGTAAAAGGTAAATCAGCCCACAGTATCTCCCTGACAATCTCTTATCAAACAACCCACTGATCTGCATACTAATATAATACACTCTATGACTTCTGTTAGGATAGGCACCACTGTATTCCTGAGGAAGCTGCATGGCTGTGACTGGTGAAAGCACTGACTACTTTTCATTTAGAGGGGCTACATTTTCATCCTCAGAAAAAACTGTCATTGTGTGACGGCGTTGTCTCTCTGCTGTGGATTAATGTTTGTATGCATGGGGATGGCAAATAAGTGGTACAGCTAGGACCAAAGCTTGAGCTGTTTCTTACTCATGTCAGATACAAAAGTTCAGCTGACTTTGGTACTTGAGGACCTTTACAGGTTTGGAAGTTGAACACCTTTATGATCTATTTTTGTGAGGTATTTAGTATTACATTTTTATTTGTTCTGGCTTATCTTCATGCCTCTTGTATGAGGAAGCCTTTGAGGCACAAGGAGTTTCTGCTGAGCATCAAATGACCGACCCATATGACATGTTTAGTTTAATAGGAATTATATGTGAAATCCACATATGCCACTATCAATTCTTTGATACATCTTCTTATTTGATGTTGGATGTTTTATAATAGATACTTTATCTTTTTAAAATTACACTGCATGTGTTTACTAGAGTTATTTGAAGACATTTATTAGCATTTTAATTTGATATTTTTAGTCATTCTGACCATGTTTTCATTCTGTCCTGGTGGATATAATGGGTCAAAATTCTACCTGTTGAACAACCTATTTCAAGACTCCTCAGTAACTTTAGATATTTTTATTCCTACTGTCACCTGTTTTTCTTTATTTATCTTTTGTTCCTGTCTTCTCATTGTGCTGTGAAATTTTTAACAATCATATTCAGAGCAATTTACACTTCTATAGGTAGGTGCTCAAAGTGCTGATCAAACATTAATAAAGCACCACAGCAGAGCTGCTCAGGAATATTTTGATCACTTTTTTATAGAACACACAGATTCATCAGAACCAAGAACTTGTTTTGATAAATTTTCTATTTAGAAAACACCCTGACAGAGTTCTGAAGCAGACAAAATGCATATTTAAACATTTTGAAATACAACAGTTCCACATACTTTGGAAATAGTTTTTCATTTGGCTGATAGTTAATAATGAAAAGTGAAGCCAACTGAAGAATTTCAAAAGCATAAAAATGAAAAATTTAGATTGACAGTTGAAAGATGAAACATTTAGTTCTGAAATACTTGCAAAATTTCAGTTCAATGCCCCACTTGAGATCAAGGAAATAATTGCAGAATCACTTCCCTCACCAGGGAAACTGAGGCATATGACTACATCAGTGAATAGCATTGTATTATATACCAAGTTTTGTCCTGATAGAAGTGCCAAGACAGGAGACAATTTAAATAATCTTGTCTACCTAATGTATATTTAGTAAAATCTCAGGTCACTTGCAGATGTCATTGTCCTACTGTATATTCACAGGAACACACACCTTTGAAGAATAAGCAAAATCAGTCTTGAGAGCAGCATTTAGATCTCTGCTGTCTCTCTGCTTACCAACCCATAGATGACATTGTCTCCCAGTAATAACTGCCTTTAATTTTAGGGCAGGAATGTGGGAATCACTAATTTTCACTGGCTAAATTAAGGTTCAAGGGGTCCTAAGGTTCAACGTTCAATAGATCCTTTTTCCATTTTACTAATTCACGTTAGCACTATTAAGTGTTATTGTGCAGTGTATTGTACAGCATGTTAACATACTACTTCAGAAGCACTATATATGAACCCTTAAGCTAATTTAGTATGTACATTTACATCACAGTATACATAAACCACAGGACAGACAGTGGGGGACTTAAGGTAACAATCAAAAAAAAAAAAAGAAAAATAAAATACTTGCTTTGAGCTTGTTTTTGTCAGTGTTTTGGTTTGAAATTGATTTGATCTGATAAGGTTTATAGACAGATGACATCAATGCTAAATGCTGAGGAAGGAGACAATATGCAGTAATTAGTCCCAAAGCTGTTTTCTAAGCCCTGGATAAGCTCTATTCTGCAGGGTCCTGGGGTCTGCAGGGAGATACTGAAGGCTCTCAGCTCTCCTCTGGAAGATACAGATGGTCTGTGCTTCATAGCAGCACTCAGCATCTTCCAGAATGAAGCCCATCAAGATCAGTCTGATACAAGAACAGTCTGATCCAAGGTTTTAATTTCATTTGTTCTCCCCAGAATCAGGAAGTTCATCAGTAAGATCCGCTGTCATTTGGCACAATAGGATTATAGGGTCAGCAATTAGATGTTGTCATGAAGACAATATACTTATCAGTGGCATTTCTTATTTCTCATTTACAAATTACTTTTGGCTTTTAGTTGATTTATATATATATATATATTTACCTCAGCAATTAAATGCATCGGCTTTAAATAATTGGGCTTTCTTAGCTACTTCAGTGTTACAGTAATAAGCTTCATTCAGCTGTTTCCTCTGGGTGGGGCCAAACTTATAGTGAAGAACTTAAGTATATATGCTGTTGTGGTAGTATATACTGCCTGTAGCTGTGTTTGTGGTGTGTTATTGTTTTGTTTCTTTGGTTTAGTTTGATTTTTTGTTGTTTTCCTTCTGAGTATTTAATTGATGTAATGCAAGAGGCACATTAATGGGCTTAGTCTTCTCTGACAAAGATTTTGTTGGTTCTGTAAGAACCACAGATTTTTTCCCCAAATTAGTCAATGCTATTCCTCTTTCTCAGGGATTTTCCAATAATCCCTCTCTGTGTTGTGATAACAAAATCAAGGTAGTATTCAAAGGGCAGGTCAGTAGCAAGCAGGCTGTTATCTAAGGCAAACAATTTTCTTTCCTGATGTAGTGGTGTCACTTCCAGGCAAACAATTCAGCAGAGAGGATGTACAAATTAAAGTTGTTGGGCTCCTATGACTGACAAATTTGTCTAAAATGGGGAAGGCGTTAACTTCTAATAACTACTCCACAAATTCTTACAAAATTTGTTTTATGTGGATGCAAAATACAGAACCAAATCTCGTAATGAGGTCTAAAAATTAGTACTTGATTCTTTCCTCTGCTCTTCTCTCAGACTCTACTCTGCACTCCAAGTATCAAGAAATATTTTCATGCATCTTTGAATGATTTTAGCTTCACAAGGCAGTGGTCTGGGGAGGAATGTCAGCATACTTTTGTCTTCCAAGGTGGCCATTGCTCAGTTTTCACTCAGCTAGCTCTCAATGTGTCTCTTTTCAATATCCTATTGCTTTTTTATTTTGTTTCAAGATGTCTTGTATAATGTAGGCAGAAGTAGAAGCCTAACATAGCTTTCTGTGCTACACTTCAGAGAAACAAGAGAGTAGTGGGATAAGTTCTCAAAAGCTACAAGGATCTACCTTTACCTTTCTGAGTTCTTTATATCTTGCCTAGGGACTAACAACAAGATCTGTGCCAGCCTGAGAACTTAATTACTTTTCATTTTTTGTTTGTTTTTCCTGAAATGCATTTCTAATCTTAACAAAGTACTGACCTAGCATAACTTAATTTATGAAGTCAGATGAGACTGCAATCCTTTATGAAATAAATTTAGGCCAATTTACTTTTTATGTTATTGTAAAACCGATAGGCAATAGTCAACATGTGATTTTGAAATCTCGGATTTTGCAGTGAAACATGTAACTGTACCTGCTGACAGAGGTGTTCTGCCATATAGAAGCCTGGTGTCACGTAGACCTTCCCGTGATCAAAGAACCCAAAGTTCTGCCAGTTACAACAGTCCCGAAGCCACGTGTTAATGTGATGAGCCCACTTGTGAGCATCGAGCCCCCCTATTGGAAGGACAGAGGCAAACACAACCTGTGCCCCGGATCCTTTAAGTAGTCGCCCTAAAACCCTAAGGTCCCTTTTGATCACTCTTGGACTTCTTGTTGTTACCTTGTCATTACCAGTCTGAAAGACCAGTAGTGGGTAGTAGTCAGTGGGCCGAACCAGGTGCTTGACTTTCTTAGCAAAGTCTCTCACCCGAGCCCCAGGGAGGCAACAGATTTCCCTGTGGGTTGGGTCTGGTCGGCATATCGGGCCCTCTGTCCCTTTCAGAAGGGAGTCCCACATGACAATAACCCTTCTTTCCTTTTTGACAGATGATGTAGTGATGCTGTGGTAGGTTGCCTTGCCTCAGGCACCCTCTCCAACTGGGACGGGGTTTCATCTACTTCGTTGTTCAGACTGTCATGTTCTAAACCCTCGTACCTGTTATATAGGGGTAGATGGGAAGGAGAGGTGGGCAGGGACAGGGCTTGCCTACCACCTCGAACAGTAGCCTGCCTCCATTCCCTCCCTTGGCTTAGGTCCTCTCCTGCTGCCTGGTGGGAAGAGGGAACTTTTGTCTGCTGCACAGCAGGAGACACCTGTGCTGTGGCAGGCTCATGAGTTTGTCTCAGAGAGGGTAGAGTACACCTCCACCAGTCAATTTCCCTCTCTGACTCCCTGATGCTCCTCAGCCTGCTCACCTCCTCCCGAAGCTCCACTACCTGGCCAAGCAGCTCTTCAGTCTGGGCACACCTCCCGCAGGCATACCCCTCACTGCTGTTGTTGGACACCGACAGCAGACTTGGGCACACACTGCAGCCCAAGACCTGGACAGCCGCATGTTTCCCCGAGCCCTCTGTCTGAGTAGCCACAAAGGTGACCGTGGCTGGAGAGGCCGCGAGAGATGCAGAGGCCATGGCTTTCTGCCTGGTGGATACCATGGCCAGGTTCCTCGCCATGGCGAGGTCCCTCCCTGATGGCCCTCCCTGCGCGAACTGCCTGCGCGAACTGCCGCACCCCGCCCGTCTGCTGCGCCCCGCCCTGTTTGCCCGTCCTGGTCGCCGGGCTCCTGGTCGCTCGTGCTCCGCAGGGGCTGCCTTTGACCGGCCGGGAGGGGGCGCTATTGGCTCCGCCTACTCCCCTGTCAGTGTCCCTCACGAGGTCTGCCGGGTCGTGGCTGCTCCCTCGAGTGGCTTCGATGCTGGGAAAATAGCCCTGCCTGTCCCGATCCCCCGCTCCGCTGCAGAACATGTCTGCCCTGGAGCTGATTGCCTCGGCAAGTGGCTGAGTTATTAAAGTAAATAAGTTATTAAAGTGAATAACTTCACTTTAATAGCAGGAGTAGTTTTATAGTTGCAAGGGGAAGGAGGTTGGGAGATTTTATGGTCTACAGCTGAAACCTTGTTGCCTGGTTCTGTTTACAAAGTAGAGAAGCAGCAATCTTAAAAGGCAGCAGTCTTTTGAACACTTACTTACAGATTGAAAAGGGAAAGAATTCTAGAAAGACCTTCTATATCCTGTAGCTCTGTAGTTCCAAAGGACAGATTTTCTCTTTTAGATCAGACTACAGACAGCCTCGATTACTAGCTATGGTTCTAGTTAGTTTCTCCTGAGACTTTCTCAAACCGTTTATGTGTTGTAAAAAAAACTCCACAGAATTACAAGCTAAACTAGCTCATCAGTTAGCAATTTTTGATTTAAAAAAAAAAAAAAAAAAAAAAAAAAAAAAAAAAAAAAAAGGAACAGTAGCAATTGGCCTGTTCTGCCAGATGGAAGCATGTGGTAAACAGACAAGTTTAGCTGTAAATTAATAACACCTATAGCACTGCAGTACCAAACTTTTACTGCAAGAATGGATCTCAGCCAGTAACTCTTCTGAGGCAGTTATGCTACAGTGCATGGGTTTGAAATCATAGTTGTATACAGCTTGCCATATAGCATAGTAGTCAGCTGTCTATTTTCTGCCTTCACTGGTATGACCTGAAAAGTCTAGGTCTTTCTCTTGATTTGGGGTCTCATTTCTATTATTCACAATGTTGTCTTGTCTATATGGATAACAGTTCCAGTAAGAAGCCAGAGGAACAGACTTAGATGTAGTAAAAATGCATAAAACCAGAAGAGTTTCATGTCAGACATAAAGAGTTCCTGAATTAAGTACATGGGGTTCTAATGATGATTAAAATTTTAAAAATAAAGCAAACAGCTAGCAAAGATTCAAATAAAAATTATCTCATCATGAAGTTAAGTGAAGCTACTGAGAAGAAGTATGTTATCTTTTCTTGTTAATTTCTGTGGGATGAAAACTCTAGTATTGAGAAAGAACAAGTGAATTATCAAACTGAGACACAGATGTCTGGAAAACACTGCTCTGTTGGAAAATTTCTCATTTTTAAGTTATCATCTACATCTGGGGAATGAAAAAGAGGAAGACGTTGAAATATTTTTGATAGTTGTAAGACCATTAACTTGAGAACTACTAATTCAAGATTAATTTATGGGTGAAAGTCTGCAACTGAGATAGGGCTTATGGAAGTTACTGTCTCAAACTAAAAATAGCAGTCATAATTTTCCAAGCTGATGGAATGCTCTCGATGAAGAATTGAACAATCTTACAGTGAAATCACTTAGCGAATTACAATTTTTTTCCTGTTTACAAGGATATTTTCTTAACAATTTAGACCTGAAATGTTACAAAAGGTGAGAACAGAAGAACAGTCAGTATATCTTGGAGGGAGGTTAACCTGAGCAAGTTTTGATGTCTCCTATAGGACAAGTAGAATTGCTTTTTTAGATTCCATTCACTGTATGATTTAGGTTTATGTTGATTTATGTTTGTGAAATGTTAGACAACTGTCTTGGAAATAAAAGCTCTACCTTTAAGGCTTTCACATTACTGAGTAAAATTAATCTCATCCTTTGAAATTCAACACATCAACAAAGGTGGTAAGAAGAGCATATCATCCTCACATAAAGGCTTAAGTTGCATTGGAAGCAATGGGAGCAATGGAAAAGGTTTAAATATTATTTTTCTCTTCATGAAGCCTAAGCAATGTCCTGCCTTTGCACAAAGCTGGTAAGCTTGTTAGATGGAAAAAATATTTTACAAATTGTAGAGAGAAGAAGAAGTCCACAAGAGAAGTGAAGGGCAAAAAGGGAGAAGAAGAGGAATTGTTAAAAATGTAACCACTAGAAATTGTTCAAATGGCAGCTTATAAGCAGAATTAGAATTATTACATATGAGTAACACACTAGTGCATGAGGCAACATGTTAAAAACCTAAGCTGTTATAATGAGAAAAAAATAAAATTAATTGTAGAAAAAGAACTTTTTTTTTTTTTTTTTTTTTTTTTTTTTTTTTTTTTTACTGTGTTGTACAAATGAGGTGTTAAAGTAAAATAACATTGAATATTTCATTATTGTTTGAGACAATATAGGATGTAAGACAGAGATGGCATGGGCATGTCAGACAAGGTAGCCTTTTAGAGAGAAAGGTAATGACGAAGAGCTTGAGCACATGAGAACATATTTTTAAAGTAGCTAGGGATTCTAAATGAAGCAGCAAAAAGCAAAACCAAGTTATTAACAGATTGACAAATAATTATTTAAAATAAAATAAAATAAAATAAAGCTACCACAAAGATCATTGACTGATGCTGAATAAGTAAATAAAACTAATTGAACTGTAGGTACATGGTTACTGGTGGCTATAAATTTGTTTGCTTGTGCTGAAAAAGACTGTTTGCTCTGGATTTTTATCACACTAGACAGAAATAGCATTATTAAAGATTGCAGTTGCAGGACATCTCAGATATTAAAATTGTGGGAAATCAACTATGGGAATGATAGAGAATAGATAATCTGATTTCGTGCATTTTAATTAATTTATTTATTTTCCCGCCCTCAAGAGTATAATTCTAAACACGATCTTCTAATCCCAGGGTATCCACAGTTTAATGGTCTCACACAAGAGTTTCTCAATTATTCAAAGATCTGTTAAAATTTTGGGGGACTATAATTGACACAACTAAATTATGCAGCAATAATCTTGAGCCTGGAATTGTCGGTAGCCAACATACCGTTTGATAGGAAGTTTAAAATGAGACTACCTGACTGTATAACTACTAAAAGATGTAAACAAGGATACTCTAAATTCTCATGAATAGTAGAAAAAGGTCAAAGAGAAAATATAGTGTGCTAAAACATCCCACGTGACCCTTTTCAACAGCAAGATAATGTGTGTGCAGTATGACTAACTGAAAGAAGCAAAAGATTCATGTGAAATTATTCTTTGCTCCTGGAAGATGACTGCTAAATGAGAACAGACCTAGAATAGAGCTGAAATTATCTTCTACAAAAGGAAGATCAGAGGGAAAAAAAAAAAAAAAA
>CM021769.1:49778536-49800981 GCA_011076525.1 Nettapus auritus | reverse complement strand
AAAAGAAAAGAAAAGAAAAGAAAAGAAAAGAAAAGAAAAGAAAAGAAAAGAAAAGAAAAGAAAAGAAAAGAAAAGAAAAGAAAAGAAAAGAAAAGAAAAGAAAAGAAAAGAAAAGAAAAGAAATATCTCTAACAAAACCTCTTGAAAATGTTTGGTAGTCTACCTGTTATGCTAAAGACTCAACATAAATGTAAAATCACATTGAATATACGTTAATGACTGCCTATGAATATTGCTTGTAATATGCTTTTTATTTTCTGCCCACTTTCTTCACTCCTTTTATTGCCCTTTGTCTGTAATGTGTTTAAAAATCTGTTTGAGCACATGCAGTTTCTATTCTCATTACTGAAATTCTTTCCAAGGATTCACTTTTTCTTCAATTCCAGCAAATATAGTCCTAATATAGTTTCTGCCACATTGTTTTGGCAGAGAATAATAAAGGTAAGTAAAAAGAAGCATAAGACAACTTCAAATATTCACTTCCTTTCCTGTTACATCCATCTTTTTGTGTCTGTACGTGTAATATCTTAAAAATTGAAAGAATGTCTTTACATTTGTACTTCCTTAGATAATGCTAATGTTATTGTCACTTAAAAAAAAAATAATACAAAATTTAAACTAATGTCTTGGAGGCAAATTTTGTAGTTTGTTGCTGCCACGCTCTTGGCACAAAAGGCCTTATTTTTCCTCTCTCAGTTACCCACATAGAGCAGTAGTGCAACAGCCCCACCATCAATGGAATTAATTGGAGATTTAAACAGTGTGGTTGAGGGAAAAATCAAATCTGTAGAATTTATAAGAATTAGCAGACTGATGAGAATCCTCTCTGGCTGTTATCTACTTAACCGCTTTTGTGAGAAACAATCTTTTAGAAACACGGGCTCAGGCAAGTATCTCAGTGAAGTAGCACTTTTATTTGTGATTGCAATAGCAGGTTTCCTGCTAGCAGGAGCTTACAGCAGAAGTTTATCATAACCTTATATTCCCTATTACCTCTATTACACTTGATTCCTCCCATTTCCTCACTGGCTGAGTACTACAAGTTCACAACCTACTCAACACTTGTTACTCAACATTTGTTATATATTGCATATATATGCAATTTTATTTGACCAACCTTTAATTTCTCCTTTTCCTTTTTTTTTTTTTTTTTTTTTTTTCTTTCTTTCTCCTTTTGTGACTGGAAGCACCTGTGACTTTTTTTTTTTTTTTTCTTTTCGCTGATTCCACAACTGCTTGCCTTGTGTTTCTTAGCCAGCCTCCTTATTTTGGAACACTGGGACCTTCCACTGTCCCCTTATCTGCTTAACATTCCCGCCACTGTTATGGCACTCTTATGCCTGCATGATTACTTTCAAATATGCAAGGTTAGTGGAATTTTCCACTGGAAAACCACGATTTTAATTCTCACACTTCCAGGCATAATTAGTGGGCATCATTAGTGCTTTGTACTGCCATGTTCACAAGGTGGGCAGGAGGAACCAACCTTCCAGCAGGGAAGATTACAGACTACCTCACTATCTTAGTGAGGCATAGACTCGTCCCCATGTTTGGATACAAGCCCTGGTTCTTGCACTGCTCTTTAAACTGATTGTAGCTCTGATACACTAAACCTCTAGGAGGTAGGGGGGGTATTCAGTAAATCTCTCAGTTTAGTCTTACAACACTGGAAGCTACAGGGCATTTGTAGGTTTGTTTTTTCTTTATGTGAATTGGAATCTGAAGTGGACAAAGAATAGATTTCATACCCAGAGAGACATATATAGTTGATAGTTTTGTTTCTTTTATTCTTTTTTGTTGTGTGACCTTCCTGAATTATGCCATCAATCCCAGAAATTTGAATTCTTAAAATAAATTATCACTTAAGGAAAAAGAAATTTCTTTGACACTTCTTAGAATCATAGCATCATATAATTCTTGCTAAATTAATTGATCGCTCTCAGCCATCAAAAAGTGTCTACTTAGCACCATACCATCTTTTTTTTTTTTTTTTTTTTTCCTCTTTTTTCTTACATTCTGGAAGTTGTGTTAGGCCAAGCATAAATGATTAATACATGAATTTGAAAATATAAACATATACTTCAGAGTAGTACTGCTTTGGGGAGCAGAAGATGAGACAAAAAGAACAGAGAATTAATTTTGGTTATGAGAATTGTGCGTTAAAAGCTTTGCAAATTTCAGGATACAGTGATGTTCTTGTGTAGCCACACTCCTTTTGCAGTCTACAGCTGACACCTTCCCTCCTGTAAGTCACAGAAATTTTAAAGTCAGAGTAAGAATGCCATTTTCCACTAATGTTGAAAAGCATTTGTCCATAGGCAACTTTGAAGTTTTTTTCCTAGATGATTTTTGTGTTTATTCTTGAAACCCGAGGACCCCTACTTTTCAAATGAAGTAATGACACTTTGGTGACTTAAGTTTGGGGTGACCAGTTAAAAATAATAAAGAAGCGTTGTGTGAGAGCCATCTCTGGAAGTGTTCTAGGCTAGGTTGGATGGGGCTTTGAGCAGCCTGGTCTAGTGGAAAGTAACCCTGACAAAGGTAGGAGAGTTGGAACTAGATGATCTTTAAAGTTCCATCCATCCCAAACCGTTCTATGATTCTATAAGAAGTGTACAGATCATCAACTCTCCAGAAGGCAAACTTCTGTAAAACTCTTGCCCTCACATTGGAAAAGAAAGCCACAAATAGCTTTTTGTCATTGTTGTTGCTGCTGTTAATCTCTGCTCTTTTTAGTACTTTGCTTGCTTACACCAGCGGTGTGCTTTGTGTAACTACTGGCAAATAAATAGTGACATAATTACATGAAAGAAAAAAAAATACAAATCACCCTAGTTTTTGATAGTGATTGGTTTAACAAAGCAGACTAAACTTAAAAAAAAAAAAAAAAAAAAAAAAAGAAAAAAAAAAAAGCAGTAGATATAGATAGCTAGATAAAAACATGATGTGGTGGTTGAACAACTGGGTGATGGGTTGAGCTAAGGATTATAGTAAATGGAGTTAACGTGAGGCTGGTGGCCAGTCTCTAGTGGGATTCCGCAGGGCTCCAAAAGGTTCTTCACTGAGAGGGTGGTCAGGCACTGGAACAGGCTCCCGGGGGAAGTAGTCACTGTAGCAAGCCTGCACTTCAAAACATGTTTGGACAACACTCTCAGACATATGGTTTGATTTTGGGGTTGTCCTGTGTGAAACCAGAAGCTGGACGTGATGATCCTTGTAGATCCCCTCCAACTCAGGATGTTCAGTCTTTCTATGATTTACAAATAATAGTTTCTTTCATTCTATGTAGTTAAATATAAAATCGAGAAATGAAAAGGAACCATTTTATGCACAATACGCTAAATGAAATTGGGCAGAATACCAAAATGTGTACTGTGAAGAAAAGTGAGCAGAAATGTGAAAAAGGCATGCTCAAACTATATTCCTAGTCTTTTCTATCAGGAAAAAAAAAAAAAAAAAAAAAAAAAAAAAAAAAAAAAAAAAAAAAAAGGTTCCTTTTCCAGGAGTTGAGGTTTGGTTTTCTGTTATGACACCCTGTATAAGCAATCTCTTATCTCAAACAATGGCAATAGGACAAAATCCAGACATGCAAACAATTGAGGGATAAATTGTGGAAAGAATGATCCCACCTGAATTCTGGAAAGAAGATCTCAAAACAATTCTTAGACTAATTTCTCCTTTCCTAATTAAAAAGCAGCAACAGAAGAAAAATGGCAAGTTCACTAATTATTCCTGCTTTGTTCTGAAATGTTGATTTTTTTTAAAGGGGAAGATTTGCTGATTCATACAGCATAGAGAGCAGATGTCCTCAATTTCTGCAGAGTGAAAACATCAGCAATTTTTCAGCATGAGGAGACAGAAAGCTTGACTAAAAATACATAAAAGCACATTTGAAATAAGGTGAAAAACAACCTAAAAATATTACTTGGATGAGCATAACCTATTTAGGTGTTGTAAAAGTGCTGCCAGATTATGTGGTTCTGTATTTCCAGGGCATTTACAAGGTCAGCCACTCAGTCTACTTTCTTTTCAAAATGGCTCATACCAACTGCATTTTGCAGAATTGTTGTTTAGGTGCACACATCTAGTTCCAGCTATTCTGTTCATTTCATCCCTTGACTATAACTCTCCTATCAAGTGAAAAAAGCAACTATGGTGATTGAAATAACAGGTCTGGGAGTAAAGTTAAACTCTGAGTAAACGTTTGAGTTGACTTCTGAGATCATGCTGAATGGCATGGCCAATTTTTGAATCCTTTTCTTACACATAAGGAAACTGGGGACTTATGTGTATAAGTACTGGAAGACTTGGACTGCTTTTCAATATCTAAGGTTAGTATTATGTGATTTTTATTTTTTATTTTTTTTTTTCCCATCTCTAATGCTAATAGACATATTAGTTTATAACTATAGCTGATTTAGTGTTCTTGGGAAGAACTTTATTATTCATTTGATTTGTTTTCAATATGAAATGTCTATTGACAAGTGCCATTAGTAGCACCTCCAATTTCCCATTGCTTTGTAGTAAGCTATACAACCTTCCTGCCTTCATAAATCTTCAAAATATTTCTGAGATATCCAGAATGATGAAGAACAAAATGAGGGAGGGATTCTGGAAATCTGGATCAGGAAGACCTAGAAAACCAGGTGAATTTCTTTAAAGAAGCAGGAATTCTGGAAGTTCTGAAACTGTCCTTCTGAGCTGGAGGAGCAGAAGGAAGAGTACTAGGAATCCTGAAAACAGCTGGTCAGACGCTGACATGAAGATAGATGCATGTATTACTAGAAGCTCCCACAGAGATCAATATTTCTAGGCGATCTCTCAACAGGAAGCCTAGAAAGCCTGAACTAGCCCATGCTCAAGCAGCTATTACAGATATGTAGTTCCTGGCACCGCTATTGATGTTCCTAGCACCCAGGAGACAGTATAATTCCACCCTTCCTAGAAATCCATTGTATGGTAGGAGGCCTTGAGACTGTGAAGATTTGAAGTAGTTTTCAGAGGCAGATGGTCAAAATTGAAATATTTTTATTTAAAGGGTGTTATTTATTACAATAGATTCTGATTTTTAAAAATAGTATTTTATTGCATAAATCTCAAAAGCTATCCTTTTGTCAGCCAATGCTTCTGCCTGGTGCTATGTATACAGACAGTTAACAAACACTCTAGGAATCATGAATGCCAATGAATCACAATACATAAAAGAAAACTACATCATCTGGGGTAAATCCCCTAGTTTACTCCTCATTGACTAATCTCTTTTTATTAGGATGATAGAGCAATTTGCTTTGGGAAAAACAACAACAACAACAGCAACAACAACAACAACAAACACCATGAAAAACAAGGGAATACACCAGATTGTCCTGTGTCCAAGAGCAGGGGTGGATTCTTGAAGGAACCTTTTGACTTTAAGAACAGTTAAACTATATATTTGAGTAACACATTTTTGTGGCCTGGTACTAAACTGAGAGAAAACAAAAGAAGGCATAAAAATGAGTGAAATCTACTCTTTTTCCTCAGGGGATTTGTTTTCTTTTTGAAGTACGAAAATGCAGAATTCCCTTCTTACCTCTGAAGGGAAAATGAAGAAAGATGCCGAAGTCATTATAGATATATGTATTTCATCCCTACTAGGATTTAATAGTTCCTGTCTTATAAGACCAATAGTAGAGACGTGCTTTCAATCTTCATGCTGCGCTAAGTGACAAAGTGCTTGAGATTTTTTCAGGGAGATTGCCAGGTCCTCAGACTAAGGATTATTTTGCAGAATAGATGGGGTAAGCCATGTTCATGGTGATAAGGTGACATTCAAGAAAGTAAGAGAAATTTAGAGAACTTGCAAAGGCTGCAAATGATATTGAGGCTTGTTTGTTTGTTTTTCCCCAAAGTGTGCATCCACAAGATACTATACATGTTTCACTTAGCCTGTGTTCCACTGAGTCCCCCAGCTCTACAGTTTCCCTCTTACGAGCACAGGGCCCTTCTTAAAACTAGGGTCCTTATTCAATATCAGACATAAGTTTTCTACTAAAAAAAAAAAAAGGAAATACATTATGCGTAGAATATACTCTAGAGAAAAAGGTCTTTCAAAGAATGTGAACTGTATTGGTCCAAAGAATTTACAAGTTTATTTTATTTTATTTTATTTTTCAGATTCACTGTGGAAGTGACAGAATCTTAAAAAATGCTTCCTGTGTTGCCCACAGGCAAAACATGAAGAAGGTGGAGAGCATCAATAAAAGTAAGTGCTTCAGGCATTTGCCACTAGCAAATCAGTACTAAAAGAAATAATCTCAACAATGATTAACCACAGTGAATTCCAGAAAATTAAACAAGCAAACAAAAAGAACAACAAAAAAAGAGCTTTTCTGCAGAGCAGATCAGTCCTAAGAGGCTATATACCCCATGAGCATTCAGTGAGATTTAAATCCCTACACATTCGTTAATAATAATAATAATAATATAAAAAAACACCAGAGGCAAGATATGAGGAACTGGAGCTGGTGCCCAATGACACTTCTATGCAGAGCATATACTATTACAGCTACAGTATTGCTCAGGACATAGGATTCTATATGCTCCAGGGCTTTTTGAGACTGTGGGATCAAAGTTCCCCTGGCAGGTTTCTGGGTTGCTGTTTTTTTTGCAAAAGATATGTGCTCAAAATGCATGATTCTTCAGACACAAACCAGAACATGAAAAGAGGCAAATAGAACCGATGCAAGAAACAATTAAGGTGATTAAAAAAAAAAAAAAAAAAAAAAAAGTCAGGAGCTGTACAGTAACAATAGGCAGCAAACTGTGATGGCTGAAATTACTGTAAATTACCAGCAAATGTGTCAGTAAAAAAAAAAAACAACAGCCTGATGCTTTGAATAGTATGGCTGCTGTCAATAAGGGACTGGTAGGATCTCTTTCACTGAACCAGTGCTCTTCACTTGTAATCCCCAATGGCTTTTTCTGGTCTTGCTGAATATATAAAAGTCAACATATGAAAAACCTTTAAATAAATATTTCACTTGGATTTATCTCTTAGAAGTATCAAGAGGCATACAGTGGTTTGTAGAATATTCTCCTGCAACTACTAGATAAACTAAATAGAGCGGGTCAAGAGATTATTTTCTGTATCTGCAATTCCAAAGCTAAAGATCTATATTCTAAAGTGCACATATAGACAAATGGTAATAAACAAAAAAGCAACTGTTTTTTTGGTTTGTGATTGCTAGTAATTAATATATACCTCTAGCACACACTTTTTATCCAAAATCATGTGGTGTCTTCAGGTCACATATACACTGCTCTGTAGAAATCCTGAATGAGGAAGATGAATGTGTCAAAATCTATCCACAGTAGCTTTCTGAAGCTTGGTTTGTTGATATTTGGCTTCCACTGACAAAATAAATTCTAAAGCTGTCTGGTTTCATGACAAACTATTAACATAAGGGATTCTTACCAGTGGCAAATTTCCTGATATTTTATTTTAATTGTGGCATCTGCTAAGGACTTCCCTAAAAAAAAAAAAAAAAAAAAAAAACAACACAACAAAAACTCAGAAAAACTCTAGCTGCTGTTGGATAGATGTTTTCAAGATTCATCTGATATGAATATTTATTGGAAAGATTAATATTTCCTACAGAGGAGTAATGAAAACATAGGAACCTATCTTTCTCTGCTTTTAACTCAAAATGTCATGCTGTTACATATTCACAGGTTAATAATTATCAAATGATCCACACGTTATTTTATTTATCATTACTCTAAAAGCATTTTATTTTTTTCCCTTCTTTTGACTATATCATACATAAAGTAAATTTTATCTAATTTTTAGGTGCTTAACTGTTAATGTGTAGAATGTGTAGCACAAAGGAAAAAAGCATGTGAGACTGTCAAGAACTATCTTGATATTTGAAATGTCTTGATATTTTGAAATAATTATCTAAAAAATATCACTTAGGACCTTATGTAGGTGTATTAGTAGGAAATGTTTAAAATTATTATGAGCCAAAGTTTTTGACAAGGTTTTATAGGGACAGTGTCTGGAAGAAGATGAGAGAGAAGGTGGGGAAGAAAGTCTGTTATTTGGAAAGTATACTATGTCTAAAATGCTTTAGAAATATGACATCACTTTTTACTGACTTGAACTTTGCATATTGACATGAAATCTATTTGATAACATGAAAGACCTTCACTTAAGGAAAGATCTGAGAAATCCAAACCAAAAGTGAATTCTCTGTAGGTCCAATCTTGCTTTATTCTCAATAGCAATTATGTCAGAAATACAATGAAGATCAAAATCCCAGGAGGAAGTAATCTTTTTTCCTTTGAAAATTTCCGTGCTTATGAAGACGTGGTCTTGGTTTCTGCTTTTGGAATGTTAACTAAGCTTTCCCAGGGAGGAAGGCCCAGACCATGCATGCTGGGTACAGGAACGACTCACCTCAGTCATTGAATTTGTTCTCTGCTGTAGTGATATGTGAACTTGAGACAAAGTGGTCAAACTGAGAGGGAGGAGAAATATCGCATTCTCAAACCCTCAGCAAACATATGACAAGTAGAAATAGTTTATGCATAAGAGCTAACAGAGAATGCTTCGGTCTCTTATTTCATCTCCCTCCTGGTGTTATAAATCCACACTGTCAGGAATATCACATTTTATTTGCTAAAGCCCCTGGGGAGGAAAAATAAATAAAAATTAGCAATGGAAGGAAAGGATCGATCTGAGATCTGCATTAAATGCTGCATATTCGCTACGTGATGGATATACTGCCTCTCCCTCGCTGCTTAGAAGTTATTTAATGGTCCAGCTGAAATGAGTTCCATAATGAAGGAATACATGAAAACAAATACTGCAAAGAGTCATTGCACTGTCTATCTATCTCTCTGACTTAAAGGAGTGAATGTATTAAAGGGAAATATGAGCAGGAGGATGCCACTGAAACACCAACAGTAGGAATAAGAAGTAAAGGAAGAATGCCTATATATTCTTCTTAGAGAATAGTGATAGAGGGAGAGGCAGAAGTACAGGCCCTTCAGGTATACTTCTTTTTGCACAAGCAGTTTTACATACTGAGTGTGTTTTGAACTGCTGATCATTTATGCCTTAAGAAAAAACAAGCTCAAATATAAGTTAAGTCATTGGGAAAAAAAAAAAAAAAAAAAAAAGTCATTGAAGACTTATTTTTTCCAGGAAGCTTTTTCACCTTCACAGCTAGTCCATGAAGTTCATGATCTTATTTATGATCTTCGGCTGTTATTGGAGCAACTGTAGCTATACTAGCTTAGAGATCTCCAAGAAGAGAAAACCATTAAAGGCCTAGAGGGAAAAATAATCTAATTGCAAGAAAGACAAATTAGGTCCTCTGTCATGTTTCCTAAAGGAAAGATGTGAAATTCCCTGGGAAGCGTACAGGAAAATGCCATTACCCTGGTATATATATACATAAAGGCATATATCACTAAAAACCTCAGAAAAAAATGTTAGAATATGAAGTAAAATATGAAAATTTATGAAACAATGAAATACTAAATGAATAATTTTCAACTTTCTTTCCATTCAGTAAGAGAAGCTTGAGGGAGGAAATAATGACAGACTGGTGGCAAACTAACCTAAATTTCAAAGTTTATTTTATAAAAATAAATTAGTAAATTAATTATGTAAATTGATACTACAGATTGAGATGTAAACCATTCCCACTGAAATGGACTAAATCAATATGTCTCTACAATGAAGGCTGGGCTAGCACTAGAGAAATATTTAATTTCCATATGTAACAGCAGGAAAATAAGGAAAGCTTGCAAAACAGGCAACTAGAGAAGGCAAGGATTTACTGGAGTTGGAAAAGAAGGCAAGGCAGAGTGGTGAGGAGTAGAACTGTTCTTTGATGTCCAGGCCTGTGGGGCAACTGCTGTCCCAAACAGTCTCTCAAAGTGAGAAGACTTTCTAAAGATTTTTATAATGTGCATTTAAGTAACCAGTATATTTCCACTCTATTTACTACTGCTACTGCTGCCATCCATTCAGTTCTTTCCACTGCTGCCCAAGACAGAGGGGTCAGGATCAAGATAACATTATTCTGAGAGGGTCATTGTAATTCTTTCCAGAAAATTAGGCACAAATATTATCTTTGCAGAGAATTGCATAATTGCAGAACTGAGAGGTTCACTAATTAGCATAAAAACTAAACTGTACTTTTTTAATACTGTCAAGGCTTTAGAGCTTTTCTTTAAACGAACATGGAAAAAAATACTTTTAATCTTTTTATATCTATGGTAAAATTTTCAATGTGAAATTTTACTGGCCTCGATAAGATGCACAGGAAAAAAAAAAAAAAAAAAAAAAAAGAGAGAGAGAGAAAGAATGAAGTACCTTTGCCATTACTATTAGATAATTTTTTTTCCAGAGGTGAATATTGACATAGTGGTAGCCCAAATTGCTGAGTGTAATGAAACAGCTTCCCTGAACAGTTTTCACAGGAAACACTAGCCCAGCCCATCACAGTTTCATGAGAATCTTCATCTCCCATTTTGAATTCAATGGTCAAGACCCTGTCTGGACAGTGACATAGTCTGCGCTATATATCCTGCCTTAACAAGGCTGCATTAGGCAGAAACTGTGGATCAATTTTTATTTCATGTAGGACCCTGAAATACTGTGCTGGGAATAAGATGTTAGAATCACTATTATTTAGGCATACAAATTAAGTTGTAAATAAGTTGTTTTCAAAATAAACTACATAAAATCACAATTTACAAATGTTAGTTTATAAACTTGCCACTACAAATAATTCATAAAAAAATCACATTAAAACACACCCTATCATTGCAGAAGCCATAGCAGACAAATAAATGTTAAATAAAGGTGGGGGGGTGGGGGGAGGGACACGACATGACACCTTTATTTTAGAAGAGAAAACAGAGTGGTTAGTTCTTCTGGTATCAATGTAGTCATGTTGATCAGTGAGTTATGATCATCTCTTCATCCGCCCAGGTCATACATTATTTAATATATGATGCTTATGAAGTTATGCGTTACAGGTCTACCAGCTCCAAAAGCATTTGATTGTGATTAACATGATTTCCATGGTTATCAAAGGAATTAATAGTGATTTATTACTTATCATAGTGCCTTCAATAAAACTGAACAGAGACATTACTTTAATATGAATCACATATATTCCTGATCTGTATCTTTTGGACACTGCTTCCATTGCTTTTATTTTTGCTGAATCTGACAACATTCTTTCAGTTCTTTCCCTGTCACTGATTTCATTTGACTAATATCAAAGTATATTTTGCCTGAGTGATGTATATATGTCCTGAAATTATAATTATTTTTTTCTTAATTATTTTAAAGATGTGCAAAAATGAGGGTTGATAAATACTTCAGTGAAGCTGATCAGACATTAAGCTGTCCTGTCCTCTTCTAGCCTATCTGGAGGCTGTGATTTCTTGGTTTCTTTGACACTTATTATTTTTCTTTCCAAGCTGACAAGCTCCATATTTATCACAGAGGATATCACTTTCAAATCACTTCTTTGTGGTTGCTAGAAAGGGTATTACATTAGTTTTGCAACTAAAAGAAAAGCAGATTCCAATTAATTCTGCAGGAAAATATGGGAATGGAAGTGGAAGTGTAGCAATTATCAGTCACTTTGGAGATCAAATAAAATTAGAATTATAAAAACAAAATTCAAAGTAGGTTAAAATATGCAAAATTTTCTCCAGTGGACAGTTTTCAACTGTGAGAAAACATGCCTTTATGCATTTGAGGTATTTATAGAGTGCCTTGAAGCCACAGGCAGATAAAAGAACACATGTAAAGGCCAAATGGGCTACATCCTTACTATGTTGTGCTACTTTTATAAGTGTAGTCTGGACATTCAGCTTTTTGAGTGATAGTAATACTTGCATGACTTTTGCTGAACTGTGACACAAAATCTTATGGTGTTATCCTAGAGATGGATCTGTGGTTAAACTATGTTGTGTCTTTGTCTGTTTGCTGTTTACCTCTATGCTGTTTCCCTTCAATTCTCATCTAGGTGTCATTATTCATCTTCTGTCCTTTAACTTATGCTCCCTATGGAGCAGAAACAATACTTATTATGTGTTTATGTGAGTGAGACTGAACCAGGTTCTGTGACTTGATCTTGTAGCTGCTGCTTCATTTTAGAAATATTATAAGGAATTAGAAACAGTAGTAATCATAATAAATAAGCAGACTGATTAAATTGCAGTTCTACTCTGAGAAGGACAGCAAACATTTTTTATGTTGGTTGTGGCATTTCCTGAAGAAATAACAAATGTCAAATGCATATGCATATGTGTGCATTTGTATACTAGAGACTGAAGTGAGAAAAACTGTTTCCAGAAGATTATGCAGAGGAACATTTATTGCACAAATATGCACAGGACAGTGAAGACATAAAGAGTAAGTAAGCATGTTTCAGAGCATAAATTTGTATTCCTTGTGTGTCACTTAAATTTTAAATATGACTTCAGTGTTACTCTCTGGTATTTGAGAATCTGTCTGTTCTCATACCTGGCACGTGGTGTTTGAATATCACTCTGCACTTATAAAGTATATTTTTTCTCAGCTTTAAATGTTTTGCAGACATTAAAGCACTGAATCTCTAAGATGCTGCATGAAGCAGGGTATCAGTGTTATTTTAATTATCCCACATATTTATCTTACACATTCAGTTTTCACAGAAAATCTGTGATATTAGCACTGGAATCTAATGATGTAAACCATTAGTCTTAAACTTCTTTTTTACTAAATAGAAAGAAATATATACAAGATACTACATTTTTTATTCAAAGATAGTAGTAGCAAGCTCAGAGTGGTATCACTGGGAAAAAAAAAAAAGGTAAAAAAAAAAAAAAGTTTAGCTAGTATAGAAAGAAATCCATATGGTTATCTTTTATGTCTAAGATGCAAAGCATAGAATGATCATCAATCATTAAAATACTGTCAGTGAAATATTATGAAATAGTACCTGTTCATCACAGTTACATTTTTTCCTGACTTTTCATTTCTTTATAATCTTTTTCTTTAGTAAGCAATATATCTGCTAAAGAACATAGTTATGTATCAGAAGGTTTTCCTCTAGGAAAACTAGAACCTGACGTAGTGTTTGTAAAGAACAAGATCGGCCACAGAGTGTGGTTCAACCTTCTGAACCTAACCAATGCCATAAACTTCCACTTAGAACAGTTACATATTCCCCTCTACTACAATTAAAAGTCTTATATTTATCATTTGTTATCCTGTCTAAAAATTATGAGCCTTTCCCCACTATTTTGAAGGAAACAAGTCTAAAAGACTTTACATGGCCTCACCACATACTGTGAGAGTAAAAAGTCATGACATTTTGTGAGCGCAACTTGTGCCAGCTAATGATAGCTAAATTTAAATACTCTCTCCCTGTTTGAATACCAGCCTTAACTCCTTTACTCTGCTTGAAATCAATTAAATTCATTAACTTCAGAATATTAATTTGTAATTTACTGCAATCTTCCTATAATATGAATGAAGCCTGGATTTCTCCTCACTAGATAATATCCCAGGGGTAAGTCTTGGGCTTCTGGGATACCTTGCGCTTTGACTGATGTGCTGTGCTTTGGGATTTATTGACATCTCTTTCATTTTCACTTTCAAAACTAAATGCTCAAAGGTCATGATCCTGCAATACTTCCACACTTGGCCTTTAATGATTTCAAAGGAGTGGGAATTAAGTAAGATTTGAAAATCATTTCAAGTGGGACACACAGCAGGTCACCAGCTAAAGCAGCACTATGCTGTGGTAGGGTCTGCACCTTGGTATGCTGGGGGACATGAGCAATTCTCCACCCACCTACACAGGTCAGATGCTAATTGTAAATTTTTTCAAGACAGCATGACATTTCCTGCTTATTATAGTCCAATTAGCAACATATGCAGCAGCTGGTGAAAGTATGGATGCTGAGAACCTTTTCAATAGAAAAGCCATTTCACATAACCATGAATGGACATCTTGGGACTGTTTACTAACAGGTACTTCTATTCCTTCAATTGTGCTTGCTTTTTCTTCATTCTGTTAACCACCATCTAACTCCTGAGACTGGTAAGGAATACGTTATCTTAAAAATAATAAAAAAATAATAAAGGTAATATAATAATAATGATGTATAATAATAACATAATAATAATAATATTAATATTAATAATAGGTAACTCGTGGGGGGGTTGTCTTATTTTTATATTGTCCTAAAACATTGTTTATACAGAGAATACAGGGAATAAAAAATAACTGTGGACTACTGTAATAAAACTTCAGTCCATTCTGGAGAAATCTGCATTTCAGTTTCTACAATAGATGGATGAATATAGCATATCTGTCACAAGGAAAATGCAAAGTTTAAAGTGTTAATATTTTTGTAGTGAATAGAAGAAGAGTTATGCTTTATAATACTGTTATGAGGAAATCAAGTACAATATATCATTATTTTTAATACTTTACTCTCAGAGAGAGAAAATAACAGTTTCCAAACTTGAGAATTTTTTGAACAATGTCTTGTATTTGTTCTTGAATCTATTACGTTAGCAGCTAAAGGACTGGAGACTGGAATACTCATAGTGCCTCTTCCTTTCATACCTGTTGAGGAGGTTTGGTCAACACTGTTTTTGCTGGTGCAGTATGACTGCTGAAATACCATTAATAAGTAGGTATGGACCTCAATAAGGGTTCTAGATTTACTTCCCAAAAGGTAGTTATATGCATTATTTCTATTTGGCAGGTCAACATGCAGGTAGAACAACTTCTGGCTTTTCTGTTTGGAGGATCATCCAGACAGGTGTTTAAACATCCATTCTGACATCTACTAACAGTAGATATCAACAGGCTCAGATCCCTTAATGTAGAAAAACTATTCTTTGAGATGAAAAGTTACATTGTTTGGCATTAAGCATCTTCAGTTCTCTCATCTCAAGCTTTATTGGTTTCCATTTAGCCTATATTCAATTTGCATCTGTTTCTCAGGATGCTTATAGTTTTGCCCTATACAGCCTAAGTTTTTATAACTCCAAAGGACTTAAGGATCATCAGTATGCGGGGTTATCCTGCTCATATCTTCTTTGATCTGACAACTGACTGTAATGTCATCTTGAATGAGATGCCGTCACACCCAGTATCAAGATCCTGTGACATCTATTGAGTCCCTGTTTCCAGTTAAGATAGCCTTGAAATATCTTTGAGTACTACAGCTCTGCAGCCCTGCATTACCCAATGACCTTATTGCACTCTACAGGTTCCTGAAAGGAGGCTGTAGCGAGGCGGCGGTTGGTCTGTTCTCCCACGTGCCTGGTGACAGGACGAGGGGGAATGGGCTAAAGTTGCACCAGGGGAGGTTTAGGTTGGATATTAGGAAAAAACTTCTTTACAGAACGAGTTGTTAGTCACTGGAATGGGCTGCCCAGGAAAGTGGTTGAGTCACCATCCCTGGAGGTCTTTAAAAGACGTTTAGATGTAGAGCTTAGGGATATGGTTTAGTGGAAGATTTGTTAGCGTTAGGTCAGAGGTTGGACTCGGTGATCTTGGAGGTCGCTTCCAACCTAGACTATTCTGTGATTCTGTGAAAAATCTTCATGTTACAGGTCAGATGAAGATCACGTTTATAAATCCAGGAAAGAAGCTCCAATATCATTTAAGCTCTTGTAGCAGCAAAACAATACATTTGAAATAGGAAGCATACTTTTGGCTAATTTCTGCAAAATACATTGTGGTTTGAGATCCATCTCCATTTCATCTTCAAAAGTTGTGCTACACTCTAGTTGTAGGCACATTCATTTGTTTTAGAGAGACAGCAGATATTAACAAAATCCAACAACTATTTTTTCACCTGAGTGATTATTTGCATGAAAATGATTAGGGAAAGACAGCAAGTGGTATCTGTCTGTAGTTGTATTGAGGAGACATTTGATGGAAAAAGAATATAGTTACAAGCAGAAATATGCAACTAGATGAAGAATATTTTCTTAAAACTAATCGGTAGTTTGAATGCAGATGTTTAGAGGAGCCATGTGAAACTCTGCATAAATTCATGTAATATCATTCAAATTCTTTAGAATAGTCTTTTTTTTTTTTTTTTTTTTTTTAAAGGGAAATAATTCATCTAAGATGATGTATTTTTTTCCATAGTAACATTAATAATTTTGTTTTAAACTGCATAATATTATGGGAAATAAAGAAATACATCTATGTAGCCTAACAGGTTATATATAATTTAGTGTACTAAGCACAGCTAGGGCACAGAACTGGCAAGTTATCATCCTCACCTGTTATTAGCATCTTCCCTGTTTAGCTTTGTCCTGTCTGAAGTGGTTCTTTTCAAGGCAATACTTCTGTATGGCCAAGAGGATAAAACATTCTGAGCAGGCAATATGTAAAGAGCCACCACAGGTTTTGCTCACTTCATTAATTAATTTTCTTACAGTGTTATTCAGGTTTTTTTGTTTTTTTGTTTTTTTTTTTTTTTCCCGGTAATAGGGTCTTTATATTAATATTAGGCAAGCAGGAAGCACACAAAATATAACTAACAATAACTGAAACTTTTGCAAACCCAGGGCCAATCTCTGTCAAGCACACCTACAGCCTGTGTCACTTGGACTTAGAACCATCAAACACTGCCAGGCCCTGTTTTATTTGCTACTGTGAATATGTTCTCAGGTATACACAGCACATAAGTCCCATACTTAAAGGCTAAACTTGTAGACTAAAATGTTGCTGCTTTGCATACAGCAGAAATAGGAAACATTCAGTTTTTTCAACTGAATCTGCAATTATTATCTCAGAGACACAGAAAGCATGCTCCATCTGGTTTCTGGTATAGTCTTTAAAAAAGTTACTTTGTTGCTTATGAAAATGATAGCAAAATATGATCTACTAATGGAAACGAATCTGTATAGTCAGTTTTAGAAATCAGCCAAATAAGGGACTTGAACGATAACCCTGAGATGCATGTTAGATGGAGTCATTGTCAAAACTATTGCAACTGATTATTTTTCTGTGTAATTATATTTTTAATGAAAATATTAAAAATATAAAAATCCATTTATGTTGTATTTTTTTGTTAAATTAAGTAATATTCTATCATTTTAAATAAAGAACATCTGTATGTCCAAATATGCTACTGGAAAGTAACTGCAAATTTCTAAGCAGATATTGTAGTAGCTGAAGAAAAACCTCAATCTCTTAAAAAATCATTTTAGCATCTGGGGTTTAATTCCACCGTAGTGATGACCTAGTTTAACCCTACTTAATCTTTGATAGATCATGTAAAAACTGCCCAGGTTGATATGGCTGAATACATAGTAAAGAGCTGAGCTGGACCATGATTTGTAATTAAAATTAAACTTAATGGAAACAAACAGGTACAGATGAAATAGATCAGAAAGTGAGGAATGAATGGATAAAAACTGTGTTACTCTCCAGAGATAACCATTCTATCTCTTTTTCATGCTCTCTGAGCCTATAAGTGAGTTTCTGACAGCTTTTAATTGCAGCACAGGGTAGTATTCCAAAATCCTTATGTATTGCCTTATTGGTCTGGAATTAGTTCCACAAAGTTATATCTATGGTGGCAAAATATATCAATAACCATTATAAATGGTTACTATATATGGTTACTATACTACATGTATCAGACACTACTACATTGAATATTTTTTGAGATAACTTCAGCCTTCTGTTGAACTTGCAGAAAATTTGCTATAACTTGTCTTTCTTTTTCGTGGGAAAGGTTTTAACGTAATGGCTTAGAGGTAGTTCTGCTTACCATTGTCAGTTAACAGTCCACGAGACAGAGTAGAGTGTTATTATCTGCATGCATAGAAGATTCAGATATTTTCCAGAACAGATAGATGTGATTTGGTCAGTCATGTCATTATGAAACGGGTGATGGTCTTGTTGCAGTGGAGGAGAGTCTGTACACATCGTTATTATCACGGCTCCGTGCATGTCTCCTGTATACCGTGCAAGTGCAGGCCAAGATCTCTTTTTGCCTACTAAAAAATAATAATAATAATAATAAAAGGATGTTATCTGTCACAAAAAATTAGATTGGAAAGATGAGTTAAGATGAGTTATTTCTTATCAATACTCTTTAACCAATCCTGGCTTTACATGGCTCATCAAGGTCTTCCCTTTCAGCACCTTTCATGATACTGGGAGAGAGTAAAAGAAAAGCAAACAAGCAAAAAGGCTTCACGCTAGCCTGAGGCTAAAGTAAATGTATTTTAAAACTGTGCCCAACCACTGTGACAAGAGCAGTGTGCTGTAAAGAGGCTGGCAGCATCCAGCTGGTGAAATTATATCTTGTTTGTATGGCAAACACTTAATAACTTTTTGCTGTGTTGATGGAAATGATTAATGCAGGTCTGACTGTAGGATGTCCATAACTAGGAAAGGCATATTTAGAAAGTGTCTTTTTGTCTCTAGAGCAGTAGAATATGCCTTGACTGCAAAGAAGCACAACTGCAGAGTACAGTGAAATAAAAGCTATCTGGTTTAGTCATAGAACCTGTAAACTCCTAAGTAGTCCTCTGAGATATTACACAGTGCTAAAACTGTGTATCTTTTACTGAGCAAGGTACTCAGGTCAGGGATCAAAATTCACATCATTGTATCCCAAGAAATTCCTCAGCAGTCATAATTATATCAGAAAATGAAATTATTTCTACAATCCTGAATGTGTTATGTGATTTATCTTCTCCTTGTATGAGTCTTAGAGAATTCGAACAAAAATGCTTACTTATGCATCATAAAACCTGAATGTAAAGAAAATAAGTTCCTCCAGCTTGTGTGATTAAGACCTTTCTTTTTAGATGACTTTCCTAATACAGCATCATTACAAAAATCATGCAAAGAGATGCAGCAATGCCTTAAAAACAAACAAAAAAGAAAACGAGCAACAAAAGATTGTATTTGTCTAGTCAGGGTTCTGTTACTTTATCACAGTGCTACTTTGCTGCAGGCACTTAATTTTAAAATAGGTGTCTTTGATTTTCTTTCTATTAGAGCTGTGATGGTTTTGGAAAGCAAGCTTGATGAGTTGGTTATCTTTTATTATATAAATAAATACCTTAATTAATTTAATTAAATGAAGCTCATAAGCCCTAGCAGCAGTTTAATTAGAATCAATGGAGAAGTTAAAAATGATTTAAAATGAGGCCAATGTGAAATAAATCAGAGGGAAGACACTACAAAAAATAGAAATAAAAAGCCCTACAAGAGTCTACTTTTTGGCTGAGTTTAGCTAATCACAATCAGAACTGCAAATGGTAAATCATATTAAAACTGACTTTGGGCTTGAAGTTTGGAGCTCATAATGGTGATGTGGGCCCACTATGCAGCGATGAGCCATATTTATGCCAAGCTTTAGGATACATGTTTAAACAAATGTAAACATGGATTTTTCTTTCTTGATATATTCCTTGAAAGGGCAAATACTGTGACAAAGATTTATTGCAGGCTTTATTTAGTACAGAGAATTTCACTGTAAGCTGTACATAAATTCAAATCTAGATCTTCAGACTAGAAAGAAGAGCTCCATTATCCATTCTGAAGTAAAGCCCTTTAGCAAAAGTTTCACAGTCTTTCTTTTCAGACATATTATGTAATTAAGTAGGAAAGTGAAACTTAGGACTACAGAATTTCACTGCTAGATCTGATGACGGGAGAGCAACTTATTTTCTCTGAGTCTTAGTTTTCATGGAGCTTAATTGCTTGTTTTTAAAAAAGTGCTTTGGGAATGAAAGTTAGTGCTTATGCTTGGATGATTTCTAGTCCTCCAATACGATTTGCAGCCTATACGGTTGTGTCAGCATAACTGGGATTTTTTTTTTTAAATTTTTTTTTGTAAAGAAGATTTACAAAATGGTCCAAGTTAAAAAAAAAAAAAAAAAGAGAGAGAGAGAGAAAATAGTGTTTGTTTACTTATTTCTGATCATGTTTTCAATCATTTAGTTTATACTTTTTAAATCAAAACAGCCAAAGGGGTAATTAACTACTCCTGGGACAGGAGTGATCAGATAGGGGTAAGATTACTGGAAATTTTGATAGTTGACTTTGCTAACAAAAAATGTGTAAATACACAGCAGCCTCTTTCAAAGTCAGTGGAAAGGATTTCATTGTCTTCCACTCACATTCTGTTAGGTGACAGGCTGACAATTTTAATGTTATATTTTGTGTATTATCACCAAAAATAGTTTCCTGCTTTCTGAAACGTTACCTTAAACTCTCAACATGAAATGCTATTTGCACATTGAGGCATGATTCAGTTGTTTTGCCGTTATCAGTGCTTAACACCTCAAAAAGAAACAAACAAAAAAAGCATGATATTTCAAATATATTTCATATATTTTGAGCTTATTTGTGCTGTTAAAAAATAAATAAAAAAAAAAGACTTTATTTGATTAGAGATTTCAATGCCTCTGCAATGCATACAGTTCTATAATTGTTTGCATATTTAAATGCATAAATAAATTGAAAAGTAAACAGTTACTCTTGAGTATGCATTTTTGTAGCAAGAGGTTTTCTCCAAGAAGATCTGTAGGGACATAAGACTGTCAAATCATTAGATAACATTATTTTGTAATTTTGCTTCTGGATGTGATAATGTTCTGATGCAATTTCAGAAGTCACAGAAATCCCTTAAGCTTTGCTATGAAGTTTTGCTCATTTTTTAAGATGTGATTCTTGAAACTATCAGGATTTATGCAACAGAGGGATTACCAGAGAACAACATCACTGGGATAGTGTTGCGTCATTTAGTGCAGGGGAGCAGAAAAAGAAGAATAATGGAAGGAAAATCAGGCTAAACATGGATCAAGGGGACAGCAGACATACTGCTGGAGCTGGCACAGGACAACCAATAAAAATGTCATCCTTTGGCACCAATGCCTCAAAGGTTTTTTTATCAGTGCTCTGGAAGACCAAATTGCCTAGCTGTGGTGCAGTGCTGATTCAATAAATACTAATAATGAGATACATCTGTGATGATATAAAAGAACATTGAGCTGATGACATTGCTGCCAAAAGAGACATATGGATATTAACGATAGAGCTTCCCTTTATCCCAAGTTAGCGTGTTTTACATGGCCACCAAGAGATTCTTAAACACCTTTCTCATTAGGCATCACAGAAGGCACTCCAGATAATACTCATGGTAGAAATTAGTCTAGGAAGATGGAAGTCCTTTTTGAGTTTATGTTTCTGTTACTTCCTTCCCTGTACAGTTAAATTTCTGTCTCTCAAAGCAGAATTCATTAGAAACTGCTTAACTGTAAGGAAGAAACCAAAAATTGCACAGCCTTCATTCTGACTGATAAATCCTTCTATACTGACCAAAGCTCAGCACAACGTGAGTGATTTGGCACACACTGTCTGGGTACATCAAGTATGCATGCTCAGACCAGGGTTGAGACTGGGTGTACTTGTCCCATTGCGCTGAACTTCTTACCTCTGTAGTCCTTGTGTCAGTGAAAGACTGGGATATGAGCACAACAGTAGTAGCTCAGGTGTTTGTGGGAGTGAACTGAAGTGGTGCTGTGTTGATGCATCCCAATCAAGGTTGATGACAGATATTTGCTCTTCTCTTCAGTCCTTCTTCAGAGTAAAGTCAAACAAATTTGATTAAATCACATGTAATGGGTAGTGGGAAAGTGTTAACATATAAGTGCATTGCTCTTGCTGGCAAATCATGAGACCACAGCCATCTGTAAAAACATTTTTTCACCTCTGTTTCTCTTTAAGGTCAAGAATTTTAAATTAAACTATTTGTGATTTCATTGATCTGACTAATTATACTGGAACAGAAGGACAAGACCTCTGGCTGGGAGGCCAACATAGTACTCTTCACCTCTCCTATATGGCAATTTGTGCCCTAATCCACACAAAGTAAGGCTAGTCTTAAAATCTAATTGCAAGTAGCAAATCTAGATTATGCTTGTAGACATGATCTATTGTATAACTAAACATACATAGAAATATATAGCTATGTATTTTTTGAAGACTGATGTTCTGCTCCAGTATAAACACAACAGTAGTCAAATCAGAGAATCCCAGACATTGAATACCAACTTCCCAGTTCAAAATTAAATCAAATCCATATCCCCACCTGCATGGGGATATTTATTAACAAAACCTAAGCTATATAACTAAGGTAATATTACTGTACTTACAAATATAAATGAATTAAACAGGTTTAAAAAAAATAAGTCTACACAGTGATTTATATTGTTGTAACAATAATAGTCTAACTATGACCAAATTGTAACCATATAATGCAAATGCCCAGTTCCCAGAACATTCAATTTTATGCCCAAATTGCCTGTAAACATAAAGAATAAAAGCTGAATCCAGGTTGTGTCTTTTTTTTTTTTTTTTTTTTTTTTTTTTTTTTTTTTT
>CM021769.1:49760773-49778436 GCA_011076525.1 Nettapus auritus | reverse complement strand
TTTTTTTTTTTTTTTTTTTTTTTTTTTTTTTTTTTTTTTTCTCTGAGATGTCCCTAGTAAAACCCAACAGCAGCACAGTTTTTCTTCAAAGGTTTGGGGCACAGTCATTTCACATGAAAATCAATACAAATTTTAACAATGAATTGTGAGCAGGAGAAGTCTCTTAAACCTCTGAATTCTGAGGTCTTCATCTACTTTTCATTGTAATCATCTGAATAATGAAGTACCAAGGGTGAATCCTTAAGGTCTAGACTGTGCTTTTACAGCAGTGCAAAAATTTTTGAAAGCTGATATTTCTGTTTTGCAAGCTAAGAAGCTCTGGAATTGAAAATTGTTGTGTCTTCCTATTCCTTTTGGTGTTAAGATCACAATGAAAAATATATGAAAAGGGAGAAAAATGTAGAGTGGCAGATCCAATTGAGCATGAATTGTTTGTCCAAAAAATTGGAAAGATAGCTTTTAATAACATCCTGCTTACAGTGCAATCTAATCAGAACTTCAGTTCGTGAGACCTGGAGAACAACAAATAGCTCATAATGAATGTCACATTTCTTTACATTTGTTTATAACCAGCAAAGTGATGCTATCAACATAATATCTCTGGACTTTAAATCTACTCAGCCACTATATAAATGGATTTGAAATGTGCATAATCGGCTTCTAAGATTTATAGTAGACATTTATTAAAGGATTAGGGAGCAATGAAGCTTTTGATGGCTGAGCTAGTACATATCTTACTGCATATTTACCAAAAAGGAATGCATAAACATAGATTTCAGAAACTTAAATTATGTATATATATATATGTTTATGCATATATTTAATCTTTGCTTTGGAAATTCTTACATGAGCTGATATGGAAGAAAAGAAAAAAGAAGAAAAAAAAAAAAAAAAAAAAAAAAGGAAAAAAAAAATGCACATTCCACCATATTAGATCTTAGATCTAGATATGAGTGGATTAGAATTTTTGCTTTGATTTGGATACCTTTCATACTTAGTGTGTTTAATGTCTTAAACTAATCTGTGAATTGGATTTCCTGAGTGATGCCTACAAAAAGATTTAGGCACCTGAGCTAGTGATCAATGTTCAGTTTAGCCTGAACCTGAGAAGCCTGTGGGCCCGGGAAGTGCCTAATCTAACGACATTTCATTTTCCTATTAATAAAATTCCTTGAGCACCTAAAAATCTGCTTATGAACGCTCCCACAAGCATCTCAGTCTGCACTAAGGATGAATTCATATTTACACACTTTCTAGAGCAAGAAGCTAAACATTCATTCATCTATTTAAAGGTTAACTACTCTGTCTTCAGATGTGACTGCTTGTGAGTGACTAGGACAGACTGAAGAAGAAATTAAACACATTTCCTGCAATACTTGCCAGTTCTTCAGTAATTTGAAGTTCAGAGACTCCTTTAATTTAATAGCATTTTGTATTCAACAGTTCTTGATGGACATTTTTTTTCCAGTCCTTTTTTTAAACCTTTGAATGGTTTCAGAAACCAAAGCATTCACCAATAAACTCTTCCATGTAAACTATTAAAGAGGTACTGTCTGCATTAAAGGGTGTTGTTGTGTCATGTCCGTTGTGTCCACTCCCCGGCCCCCCCCCCCCCCCCTTTTTTTTTTAATCTTCTACTAGGTTTATTTGATGCTTTCTACTTTTTCTTTTGGGAGACAGAACAATTTTATCCTCTATCTGCTTTTTCAATGCCACTTCAGATTTTACAGACCTTCATCATACTCCCTGCTCATCTTACTCTTTTCCAGATTGCAAACTATTAAATTACCTTTTTATTTTTATTTTTTTTTTTTTTTCATCATCTAAAAGCCATACCATAACTTTGAACATCACTTTCAGTCTTCTCTGCATCTTCTCCATTTTTTTCATATTCTTTGTGAAATAGAAAGGCTGGAACTGAACAAGTATTCAAGAGTAGATGTACCACGGATTTAACTGTGGTATTACAAGGCTTCCACTTTTCATTTCTGTTTCTTTTGAAATAGCACCTAAATTTTTCTTTACTTTCTTGACAACTATTGATAATTAGCTTATTATTACATAGAACTCATTATAAATCCAAATAGTCAGTTTAGATCCCTTATATATATATATGTATTTAGAATATATAGAATATAAATAGAATTTAGAATATCTTTTTCACTATGTGCACAAATTTTACATTTATTCATATTCAGTTTAGTCTGTATTTTTATTATCAAGTTACCCTGTTCTTTGAACTCTTCTTTGGCTGCAAACCATCATCTTTCTGGCCCATCATAATTTATTTGTTACCATGAATAACTTGTCCACCTCCCTCATTTCATCTCTTTTTATAACTCATTTGTGATTATGTGAAATGACAAAAATACCAATGGAGAATCACATGGGTGGCATTCTACCACTTTAAAGGCTTACCTTGTGCTCCTATTATTGTTTTCCTTTATGTTACAGATTTCTCTATGTGTGTAAAGTTTTTCTGTTGTTCTATGACAGTTTAATTTTTTAAGAAGCTTTGGTGAAAGACTTTACTAAATGTTTTTTGAAAATCAAAGCAGACTGCATCAGCTGAATTTCTCTTGCCAATATGCCTATTGATTCCTTTCATGAATTTCATTAGATTTGTGTCACATGATTTCCTTTTAAAAAATCCCAATGGATTTTCACCAATGTATACTTTTTAACCATGTGGTTCCAAAATTCAAATTTTAGAAAAGATTTTACTAATTTGAATGGTAAAAATATCAAGTTTACTCATCTGTGGATTGGCTAATTAACATAGGAGGCAACTGAGGGAAACAGCTTAAAGTGTGATGTTGTAATGCTGAGGCCCTTCATGCAACTAGTCCATACCTGGAGGAAACATTTTCTTACAGACTACATAGATATTTCAAACGAGAAACTTAAAACCAAAATTCCGGTGCTGATCTCTTGAGACTATTCATGATCTTTATCATGATCCTTTATCAAGATCCTTTAACAGCAGGATCTTAACTGGCTATTTATATTCTAATGAATTGCCTAAATTTACTTTCTCTTTCATTCCATGTATGAAAGTTACTTGTCTACTTGGCTGCTAAGCAACTGTAATAATGCCTATTGTAGCTGCCTAACAGATAGCCTAATGTGCCTTCCATTTTTCTGTTTACTTATCTATTGCTGGTAGTAGTATATAAGTATAAATAGGAGATGGTGACAATGGCAACAATGGAACACATTTCACTGAAACTTTTGAGAGGTGCCAAGTTAAAGCTTAGACTGCATGGGTAGCTGAGAAAGTTTTGTGGCAGGGTCAGAAATTGAAGAGGAGCAATCACTGTTATGGGAATGAACTGGCAACACATTAATTGTGAATTAATTTCTTTATTTAACAGCTTCTGAGCAGAGTTCATCACATTAGTGTCTGAGCTCTTACAACCAGCAGTGGATTTATCCTCAGATCACCTCAGTTACATTAGGAGAGTTATTTCCTTTGATTGACCTTGGCTAAAAAAAAAAAAAAAAAAAAAAAAAAAAAAAAAAAAAGATCTTGCTTGATTTAGCACTTACTTGAACACATATTACTGAAGAATTAAGGTCTTAATAACATCTATCCCCACCAACAAATAATTTAAAATGATAAAAAATTGGTATTGTGCATAAAGCACTTTCTTTAGTGAGACCAAATGGTAAGGAAAATTTTCCCACTAACTTCACATCTACGGAATTTAAATGGTCTGTCTTTTATAATTTCACTGGGGCAAGGACTGCCTTTTGAAACAGGTTATGTTCAAGTATAATTTGGTGTCAGTGCTTCAAACCAGAGTCACAGGATAGCAAATAGAAAGCTATTTCTGACTGATAGTGATGAAATGCCAATAATGCTTTTCAAAATTAGTGAAATTCTTATATAAAGTAATTATATAATAATAAGTATGTAGAAACTTGAAAAATGGAATTCAGTGCTAGAGAGTACTCATAAAATCTTTGGACAACAGATGCAATAGCACTTTCACTAAAACTCCTTGACAAGCCAGATTATTATTTTCTTCACGTTTCATAACAGGTGACGTGCTATTCTGCATGTGTTGAATAGTGGGAATTCCTAGAGGTAGATTATTGGAGCACAATTTCATCTTTGGAAGTAATTAGGAACTACATGCAACATGATCATTTCCCATGTGCAAGAATTAATAGAAGCATAAAAAATCTCTTTAAAAGGTACTGCTAATGTTCAATAGAGTTGTTAAGGAAGTCCATTAGAGAGAATAAAGAGGAACAACTGGGAATACACACGGAGGGAAATTTGGAGCATTTTTCATATACAATGTTGTTTTCAGGGGTAAAGGCTGGGATAGCTAATAACTTCATGGAAACCTAAGGGAAATACAGTATATGTAAGTGAATGAGCTTTTAATAAGACAGATGATAGTAATTCTCATACAAATAATGGTACTCACATTACATAAATGACATTGGAAAAACTAGAAGGTATTCCAGCAAAGCCAACTAGAATAAGTCAATAATTAGAGAACAGAGCTTATGGAGAAAGTGTCGAGGAACTCACTTTGAACACCAAAACTCAAATGAAACTTCTATTTTGCAAGCTTCTGGATTGGTCTGGACCAATACTGAATACAGTAAGATCAAAAGAATTTGAGGTGTTGAGAAGCAGAGGAGATAAAATCTATCTTGCTTCATAGAATCGTAGAATGGTTTGTGTTGGAAGGGACCTTAAAGAGTACCTTGTTCCACCACTCCTGCCACGGGACTCCTTCCACTAGACCAAGTTGCTCAAAGCCCCATCCAAATTACCCTTAAACACTTCCAGGGATGGGACATTCACAGCTTCTCTGGGCAACCTGTTCCAGTGCCTCACCACCCTCTGTGTAAAGAATTTCTTCCTAATATCTAATCTAAATGTCCTGTCACTATACTCCCTGACAGAGTCCCTCCAGGCCCTCTTTATGTAAAGGAAGGTGTAGTGGGTTTACGTGGCAAGGTTTTGGTAGGAGGGGGGCCATAGGGGTGGCTTCTGTGAGAAGGATCTAGAAGCTGCCCCATGTTTGGTAAGGGCCCCACTGCTGACCAGAACTGAGCCAATAAGCGATGTTGTTTTGCGCCTCTGTGAGAGCATATTTAAGACAGGGAAAAAACCGCTATGCCGCTCAGCAGCTGGGAGGGTGAGAGGAGTGAGAAACAGCCTTGCAGGTGCCAAGGTCAGTGAAGAAGGAGGGGGAGAGGTGTTCCAGGCGCCGGAGCAGAAGTCCCCTGCGGCCTGTGGTGAGGACCATGGTGAAGCAGGCTGTCCCCCTGCAGCCCATGGAGTACCACGGTGGAGCAGGGTTCCACGCTGCAGCCCGTGGAGGAGACCACGGTGGAGCCTGTGCCCCGACGGAGACTACGGCCTGTGGAAGACCCCTGCCGGAGCAGATTCCGGGCCGGACCTGCAGCCCGTGGAGAGGAGACCACGCAGGAGCAGGTGACCCGGCAGGAGCTGCTGCCCGTGGGGGACCCAGGTTGGAGCAGTTTGCTCCAAAGGGATGGACCCCGTGGTACGGACCCATATCTGGAGCAGTTCTTGAAGAGCTGCTGCCTGTGGACAGCCCACGCCGGATCAGTTCGGCAAGGACTGCATCCCGTGGGTGGGACCCCACAGCACAGGGGACAAGAGTGACCGAGAAGGAGCGGCAGAGAAGAAGTGCTGTAGACTGACCATAACCCCCCTTCCCCCGTTCCCCTGCGCCGCTCGGGGGGAGGAGGTGGAAGAGGGTGGATGGGGGGGGAAGGTGCTTTTGGTTTCTTTCCTTTGTTTCTCACTTCTCTAGCTTGTTAGTAATAAGCAATAAATCTTACTTTCTCTCTATGCTGAGTCTGTTTTGCCCGTCACGATAATTATTGCATGATCTCCTAGTCCTTATCTCAACCCTTGAGCCCCTTTCATCGTATTTTCTCCTCGCTCCTCTTTGAGGAGGGGGAGTGGGAGAGCGGTTGTGGTGGAACTCAGCCGCCCACCCGAGTAAAACCACCACAGAAGGTTGCAATGAGGTCTGCCTTTTTTTTTTTTTTTTTTTTTTTTTTTTTTTTTTATATATATATATACCCTGAAGCACTCAAGTGTTTAAAGCTTACTGCCAAATGCAAAACTTATAATGGATAGAACAGACTGGGAATTTGTTTTCAGACTATTTTTTCTTTGAAATTAATACGTTCAGCAGAGTAAAAGTGGTCATGGGCATGTTTTATAGAATTGAGCTGGAAATAAGATCTGCTTCAGACTGGATTGGTGATTATAGCATTCAATTGAATTCAAAGCTATCCTTTGCCTCCTCATCTCTTCCTGACTTGGCTAATAGTCACAGTGGTCTGTGTTTCAAATCATCTCTGGCAGATGCCTGAAACCCCACTTCCTCTTGTTCTTCCAGCCCAGGTTATCAGCAATTCTAAGACATTTTTTCTAAGATAATCAGATTTTGAAACCTAAGGTTTTGCACAAATCAAACTTCTACTTGAACATTCTGCTGACAGATCACCAGATCCAAATGAAAGTGCTGCTTCTGGGTTTAGTCAGTCACCATGTCCTGACCATGAGTGCTAATCTGCAATGTTTTCTTCTGTTATGTTTGTATATAAAAGTGAGGGAGAATTCAGCATTCATTTAGGAGTGTTTATTTTTATATAGCCACTGACACAGATGCACACGTAAAATAGCAGACTTCAGACAAAATGGTGAAAAATAACAACTGGTAAATAACACAAACCAAAAACAAAGCTCTCACTCACTGTAGGAAAGAAAAGCAAACCGAAATGATTTTATTTTATTTATTTATTTTTTTTAAAAATCAGATCTGATGCAACAGATCATGTTTTAGAGCACTTTGCTCAGTGCCAGAACTACAAAAAAATGGATTCATGTTAATTTTAAGCCTGCAGGTTCTCACTCCTGGGGTACTAAGCTCACAAATGATTAATTCAGAAGATCGGCATACAGTAATGCTTTGCTTGCAACTGTGCCAAGGGGAGTTACTCAAGCATGGAGACTAATCTCAGATGAAGGATCTGTGAGGAAAAGTCACAGACAGAAGGCAGTGTTCAATATTTGCCTTTTGGGGACATATAGGTATGTTAGTTCTTGTCACTTAGCTAACATACCACGAGTAAAGAACATATTTATTCACATTATATATTCACATTTCACATTACTGTTTTTTTTTTTTTTTTTAAAACAGTTAAAGGAAAAAATTATTATTATTATTATTATTATTATTATTATTATTATTATTATTTATGTACTATGTCTGTACTGCAAAAGACTATTTCTTAAGTTATATCCTCAACAGTGGAAATTGGCATATTCTATGGAGCTATGATCATTTACTTTTGTTCAAAGCCCACCTCTTTTTTTCAAGGTTGTACTCAAATAGCCAAAACAGTGTGAACATTACACATGAGGTGTTTCCTAGCAGAAGGTAATCAGAGTTCAGGCTGATTGTGGTTCATTCATTCCATTTGGAAAATGTTTCCTCTAGCTGCTCCTGCAAGAAAGAGATTGACAGAGGCAGAACTCAGCGTGAGAGGGAAGTTTTTGAATTCGCTTGCATTCTGGAGAGCATGTAGGTTAATCACCATCTTAAGATGTTGGGCAGGTAGCACAGCCAGACCGTGCAGCACTCAGATCAGAGGTGACTTCACCCCATGTGAGCTGAATATAAAGGAAAGCAGCAATAAGAGCTAAAAACTTAGGTTAAAGTGCCTGGTTATGTTTTGCATTGCTACAGTTTTAAGGAGGAAGGGAAGTTAGAGAAATGGCTACAGCTACTGTCTGCCTCTTCATGTATGTTCAAAGACCATATGCTCTCATTCAGTCCTTAAAAAACAACTTCCTAACACCGTTATTATCAAGGTGACTTTGATTCTTGTTGCCCTAATCCTCTGTTGGGTGCTTTCTGCAGCACTTTAAACAGATTGGGAATTGTGACTTTGTTTATTAGAGAAACTGCTGTTGTGTGGGTTCTTTTTCCCTGCTTTAGATCTTTGGGAAGATAGTTCAAAGCTGTCAATCCCTTCAAGGGAGGAACTTAGAAAGGTAAAAGAAAAAAGGCAACATAACCGCAGAGTGGTAGGAAGGAAGTATATGTCAAGACTCTTCCTTGTATTATACAAGACACAGATAATTCAGCACACCTGCTATTTACTGCAGGGTAAGACAAATAATTAGGTACATATCCATGTGTAATTATGAAACATGACAATTCTCTCACTGCTTCTTTGTGACTTCTAGAAACATAGTGAAATCTTCTTGCACTTGCTGACAGTACTCCTTCCCGCACATCAAAGACTATTGCTTAAAGATTTTGTCACCGAATCAATAAGGAATAATTTGCATGTGAATTAGGACCAAAGCCTTAATAACTCTGAGGCCTGCTAAGCAGGGATCCAGTGGAATATCTGGAATATACTGGAATATCCTATTCCCATAACACCCTGTGCTCACTTAGTCTATTTTACATGATCCAGCTTTTAACAGTCCTCTTCTATAAGGTATAATGAAATGATCTACTTATACAGATATCAGAAGATCAAAGTCAGATATATTGAAAAAGTAATCAATAGATATGTCTTTTCTCTCCAGTAATATCTGACACTTCAGGGGATGGATAAAACACTTCAGCATAAAAAAGAAATTAAGTTATTTTTTCTAAGCATGATGTTTCTAGCTTTGCTTACTCTCCAACAGTTTCTCACTGACAAGTACCAGTGGTCTAAGCACAATGCTTCATAACTTTTGAAGACTGTCCTTAGTCAAAACAACATTAAATGACTGAAAGTCATTTTTAAGGAATGACTTTATAAACTATTGTTTTAGGATGAAAGGAGAGGGATAACACTCCTTGTTTCTACCTAAAATGGTTAGGATAAAAACTAATTTTCTGCATTCATAATTATTATAATTCAATATATAGAGACTATTTTTGGATTAACACAATTTTAAAATGCTAATAGGAGATAATTGTGGCTTTGCCAGAGATTATAATGTGAGAGACGCTCCAGTTCTGATTCTCCATAGCACACTGAGATCCTCCTGGCATGCTTTGCTCTTTTGCATAAGCGGAAAGCCTAGCCTACAGCAGTTTTATTTCCTTTTACCATTATCAAAACAGTTTAGCTATAAATATTAACTTTCATGAAGTACATTTGTTGCTGAAACATGACTGAAATACTCTGTCATCTCATGTTAAATTAATTACTTGCATGCTACATTGGATTTCTTACAGCCCTTGAGACTCTACATGTTTGAGGAGTAACATTTAGGAGTACAAGCAATCTTTTATAAAGGTGATCATAGATAGGAGAAAAATAGTGGAGGGGAAGATAGTAAGGAGTTCCAAGGTGAATAGGTGAAGAGCAAAAAATATCTTCTCTCTTTTTCAAGAAAGGCTTAGGGTTTTTGTTTGTTTGTTTGTTTGTTTGTTTTTATTATTATTATTATTATTATTTATTATTATTATTCTACTTATACGCTGAAGCTACTGTGGTAAGAAAAGGGATGATAAATGCTTAGGTATTTATAGTAACTACTGGTTATCTTTTAAATATCACTCCATTTACATAAACCTCTCAAAAAGTTGTTTAGAAGAACATTTTTATAGCATCTTCTATTGTGTTACTTGGGGAGAGTTTCACATTCTTCCACACAAACTGGCTGGTTAGATTTTTAAGGCAATACTGATGATTTACGTATCATATAACAACAGCTGTGTTGTATTAAATGGGATCTGCAAGAAATGAACGTCTGTAGTGTTTCTGGTTGAGCCCAAGGTGTATCAATGTGAGAGTCCATCAGTACTGCAGCGCAAAGATGATAGTGTTTGTGCACATCCACACAAAAGCCATCTTCTTCCTGTGACATTTTACAATTGGAATGGAATAGCCCAAGATGAAGTAGTAAGTTGGAAGCATTGAAAAGACCTGAAAGTACCAATTCCCAAATCTTTACTGCTTACTAGCAAGAGAGCCCTGAATCTCCTTGAGTGCAAGAGTTGAACAGAAAGGAAAGGTCATACCTTGGGCACATTGTTTTGGGGGTTAACTCGTTAGCCAGACCCAGTACATATAGATACCTAAGCCTAAATCCTTGTTATGAGCCAACCCTTCAGCCCCTCACCCCTACCCCCCAACTCCCCTTCCAGACCTGGTTCACCAGCTGCCCAAAAGGACTCCCAGAATTGGTTGAGAGCTTACAGGTCTGGTACTGACTTGTTTTTGGCAAGCAATATTTTTTTTTGGAGCCTTCCTGACTCTGTTAGGACTGTGGTAATGCTGGACTATTGCTGTTAAATACTTGATTTTGAGGAATCTGCATTCTCCAACAGAAGATTTTTTTAATTGAAGAATTTCTGTCATGTTCTGTGAAACCTTTCTCTACTCATCACATTTGACCTTTCAGCAGCTATCCCACTAGTTCCGACACATATGGCTCAACTCAGTGCTTTTAAGTACTTCATTTGTGTTAACATGAAATTGGCTCCTTTACAGTGACCTATCATGCCATGGCATTTATTGTCACAGTCCTCTGTAGATCACCACATGCCTCTGTTCAGTTTAAGTGTCCATTGTTCTATTTTCACTATTAGTCACAAAGAACAGACTGGGGCCATCAATCACAAATATTTCATTCTCTCAGGTAGCAAGTCAGGTTTTCATGCAAAAATATAAATATTATCTGAAAACTTTCATTTTGTTTGTTAATGTAGTTTGAAAACAAAAGGATGATGAAAACTTGGCACTGAAATAAATAGAATTTTATTTCTAATTAAGCAGAAATTAATAAAGAAATTAAAAAAATCAAGTAATAACTAGAGGATTGAGTGAGTTACCTTTTTCTATTATACTATAATAATTTTCTAGAGAGGCTTTCATGACCTTTGAGCCACTTCACTCTAATAAACAACGTCAGGCCCAATTCTGTAAGCAGCAAAGATTTTTATCAAGATAGTATGGATACTGCTTTTTTTGTATTTTTATGTGATTTTTGTCTAATCTAGACTTTTAAAATGTTCTAACATTTATTTTTATACCATATATTAAGCTGTTGCTTAGCGAAGTAACTGTGTATTCAGTGTATATATAGTGCATGGACTTGTGCCACTAACCTCATCTTGTTTCCATGGTTTTCTGTTGTTCTCCACATATCTAGTCTGTTTTTTAAATTGTGTGTTATACATATCTTTGGGAGGAGGCATTATTAGGCAATCACACAGAGGCACTGAGAGATCTGGGACCTTAAAATTATATTGCTCGCTATTTTACTGGGAGCAGTCACTTAAAACAAAAGACCGAAAATCTGGATGCTGAGAGTCTATTTCTGTTTCTGTTACCAATTCATTACATAAACTGAGGCAAATAACTTTACCTCATTATAAAATGACATAGAAAAAAAAATATCTCAAAGGCCTTCTGCAGAGACACAGTTACAAAACAAATTTTTCATGCCTTTTTTTTTTTTTTCATATAGCTTGTTCTTTAAAATAGTTACGTTTTGCATTCATTTGCTGAAAACAAAATCCAAATAGTCTTTTCCAAAATGTTGGCTTGAAACTGAAAAAAAAAAAAAAAAAGAAGGTTTTTTTTTTTTTTTTTTTTTTTCAAGTAAAAAGAACATTTTTTAGGAAAAAAAAAAAAAAGTATAATGTATTGAACAAAAAATTTTCTGCTAGGAAAAATGCTTTGAAGGATTTTTTTTATTATTTTTTTTTTAATCAGTTCTGGTACTCTGAGATATCTCCCCAAAACAGGCAACCTAATATAAAATGGGGGTAGGCATGACCCATCCTTCTAAATGATGCCAGAAGTGAATTTGGCTGCTATTGTTACCTTCACTGCCTACAGAAAGAAAAATGTTAATGGTCAAGCTGCTCTCTAAGATATTCGCTACTCTCATTCAAAATTGTTATAATATTTCTGTTCAGCTTACACATGCATGAAAATGACCTACAACTGTTTAGAGATATTGTTTAATATTTTAAAATAATAATTTAGATACTTAATATACTTTTGGGGAAACAAATTTATACTATTAGAAATATGTAATTCCACAGTTAAATACCACTTAGAGAAGGCTCTCACTGAGATCATGGCAGAAAACCTGCTAAAACAGGAGACATCATATTTGTCTTACTTTTTAGTTAGTTTTAGCCACTGTATTTGTGCACTTCTGTTTCATTACCTTTGATATTTCTGGATGTCGTGCATTCCATCATTGATTGCTACCTGTAATGTCACCCTTTTTTCTGAATTAAAATAATGTATCTGTTGACATTTTAAATGAAAAAAAAAAAAAAAAAAAAAAAAAAAGGAAAAAAGTGTAAAGACTTTTCAGATATTTCTATATCTCGACCTGACATACTGGCCTACACAGCTGGGACTGATATCGGTGCATGACATCTAGTGGTAGTTGAAAGAGAGATCCATTGATATGAGTTGTCAGGGAAAGGTTCTTAAATTACTGCATGTACATAGCACAAGGGGAAAATATTCTCATCTGAAAACAGGCGGCCGTGTAAAATAAATTTATTCTTTATAAATTCTTGGGCAATACATCCAGACAGACTCACAGTCTGTTTTCTATTTTAAGGGACAGGCTTTATTTTCGTCATAAAGTTCTGTTCCCATTGAAGAAATTCTGAAAAGCAATTTTATAGTTATATTAAAGGTTTTTCAAGCAATAATTGTAGGAATATTCATCCAGAATAACATATAGAAAACAGGGGTTTTATTGGAATTTAATCTTTTTTTTTTTTTTTCTTTTTCTTTTTTTTCGTAAATAATAGAATTGAGTAAGAATAATAACCAAATGATAACCAAATAACATAATATTCCTGGAACTTTTAGACTTAAGATTTTTTGAAAGCTGGAATGGCTGTATACAAATTATCTGATCTGGGGAACACATCAAGCATTTATTATAACCAGTTTACCAAAATGCAGTTTTCAAAAACTAATAGTTCTTTCCTTGTTTGGCACATGTTTAGGCACTGTACTGTGTCAGAGCCTACCTGTTTAGCCACACTAGCAAATCTAGTTGAAGTTGTTGGTCAGTGTTCTCAGTAGGGAAAATGTTTTGTTTTTCTGTGAATTCCCTTCACTACATTTTTTGTTTCTCTTTCTCTCTTCCTTTGGCTCCCTTACCTGACACTCCCCCCATCCCAACCCTTCTAGCTATCACTGTTCTTAAAAATGCTTTGATGGTTCTTTGCAGAACTACTTTTTCCAGCAAATTGCAATGTGTTTTTTTTTGTTGTTTTGTTTGTTTGTTTGTTTGTTTTTCCCTTTTGAGATGTTTTTGTATTTCTTCTAAATATAAGAAGGCATCTCTGATGACAAACAACACCAAAAAAAACTAATAATCAAAACTTTCCTATACCTACAGAGTGAGAATGGAGACATTATGGTTTCTAAGTGGGGAAGTTGGAATAGTGTTTTCATCTGGACAAAACATAATACATTCTTATAACATACTTAACATTTTCTTATTTTAAATGACTTTCCAGGTAAGTTCACACAATGACATCATGTTTAGTGGAACCATTTAGCCCAAACTATTGAAATCAGCAAAAGTATCAACAACTGAAAACAAGATCCTTGTAAAAAAAAATCTTAAGCAGCTATGTTACATAATTTCCCTACCAGCCATGCCATTCTAGGTCAACAAGTATGCCAGTTTTCCATGTATTTCTCCAGTATAAAATGTATTTAACATCATTCAGAGTTATCATATTTGGACAATGTTATATCAATAAATTAAGTTGCAAAGATTTTTTTTTTTTTTTTCCTAGGACATCTGCACACCAATCCTGGTTTAATTTGAAATATTAACCATAAAATAGAAAATGTTTGAGAGAGAATGGCCAGCCTTGAGGTCATAACAGCTGCTTTCGATCAAGGATAATGAATCCAAGAGCACGGAGGTTTAACAAGTACAAGAGGTATGTGGCATTGTGGCCTTGTGTATGGATGAGTAGAAAATCAGGTCTGAGGTAGGCTGATAGATGGAAACAATGGAATTTCTGCTGATATTCAGGTATGGGCATGAATCTGAATTACCATTTTGAACTCTACGTACAGTATAAAAGAGCAGTAATAACCATTAACCTTTTCTAAGGTCTGAATACAAAGATCACCCCTTGAATGTAATGGCAAAGACATCACAGGGACTGAATACAGCACATAAAGTACAGAAATAGTCTGTATAAGGACAGTGCAGAAAGAAGTTTCCTCTCAGCCTCCTTCAGCAGCAATGACCTTTGCAGAGTCTTTAGTTTCACTGAGAGTTCATACAGTTGATAAAGAAATATTATGGAAATATTTGTTATGTAATGCAAAACAATAAAGAAGGAGTTACTTTTGGTAAACACTGATATCCAATTCAGCTGCAATCATTGTCTTTTGACTCTTTTTTTTTTTTTTTTTTTTTTTTTTTTCTGGTGCTTCTGCAAGGCAAAGCACTAACAAGTCCTTATGGAGTCCTGTTTATAAAGGGGAAAGTACAATAAATGTAGTCAAAAGGTGTTTTTTGTATAGAGCTACTGTTGAACCCATTGCCATTACCCATTTGTGCAGTAGGGAATTGCAGCATGGCTGGGTAAAGCAGAACAAAGCCATCACTCTGCTTTTAAAATAGGCCAGAAGATGCTTGTTCCTGATGGTCACCCCACTTTTCCTTCCTCAAGCCACCACCTCACATGCGCACACATGCTTATGGTCTCTCTGGCTGTCTCCACGGTAACAACAGCATCAGGATTTTGCTGCGGCTGCTGCTGTGGCTGTTTCGGAAGCTGCCCGTGCTCAGGGAACTGCTCACCCAGCCTTGTCGAGCCCAGCTGGTCCCTGGACACAGCAGCAGCACCACCAGAGACTCTCACATATCTGAAGGCCACAGTCTATTCATCATGCTCAGCCACAAGGCCACACATGCTCTGCCATTTCTTTTGGTTGTGGGTTGTTTATATTGACAGGTGCTAAAGTGCTTTCTGATGTTTGTACGTTAGGCTGTGGAGTGAGGTGCATGTGGGTTTATTTGTGCAGGGAGCTACCAACTCAGTACAAACAGTGCACAGTAGACCTATTACCTAGAAACAAGAGCATCCCATTTGCAAATATGGGGGGAGAGGTTTGCTCCTGCTGAAGCTCTAACTGAAGGAGTTGCAGTTTCCAGTGTCGTCAGGCAGTAGCCATGCTGCTTAATACTTACTATGCTAGCAGAAGTCCCTGTAGGTACAAAAGTCAATTCTGGAGCACTGTGAAATTCAAGTGCACACAGAATAAGCAAGAAACTTTGCCCAGTTTGGGGTTTGATAGAAGAGGAGGGGAAGGTCCTCTGCTCCAGCAGCTCTTGGAAACCACTGAGACATCTTCTGATAGTCAGCACCTTGCTGGGTTGGGAAGCAGAAGGATGGTGATAAGAGCCATGCATATATACAGCTAATGGTTAAAATCCTCCATAGAATATACAGAAAGAAAGAAACCCATTGTGTTCCATATTCTTTAATAACACTGAGTAAAAATGCTTACCTGATGTAGGTCAGGGTTTTTTTTTCCTTGATATTCCACTTATATGGGGAATTTTTGCTCAGTGGTAGTACATTATCTCTATGTTATTATTAACTGTGTAATGTTATATAATTAACATTAACACCGTTGTATTACCTTTAATTAATAATATTTTTCTTTTTTATATTAAACCTTTTTAAGAGGAGATAAAGCAGAATTATTGCACAATGAGAAGTGGACCATGCACCTAGGAGTAGGAGAGGTTTGAATCTGTTTCCATATAGGGTGGTTCAGATTTATGACTTCCAGAAGCAGAGATAGAACACTGAAACTCAAAGGCTGGGTCTTTGAACTTTTGTGTTGCTAGTTGGAATTCCAAATTCTGTGTTTATGACACAATAAGAACAATAATAATATTTTTAATTCCTAATTTCTGTACATTTCCTGCCCTACAGCTGTGTGTCTACAATCACCACTGAAATAAATTTACCTTTGTGATAGATGCTGGCAAACAAATAGACCAGGAAAAATCAGCATGCAGCACAGCAAGAGAGAGGAAGACAAATTTTGGTCAAGGACTCTGGGACAAATCCTGCTGACAGGGAAATTGCCCTAGGCTCCTTAATGTCCATGCAGCATAGAAAGAGCACTGCATAGTAAATGTCATGGCATTCCATTTATTTGTTCTTTATATACTGCTTAAACGCTTCCCATAAAACACAGTCCTTTGAATAGTGCGTCTCCTCATTCAGAGTTTTTGGTGTCGAGATTATTTTTGTGTCTGCATGTTAATTGTCCACATTAGTCTTTTGTTTATTTCCTTCACATGTTGTAGTTTTAGATTTTTTTTTTTTTTTTTAAATGGTTTTCCAGCAAAAGATGTTCATCTCCAGTCAGTCAGCAAAGTCCACTAACTAGACTTTTTTTTTGGAAACATTTCTCTGATGATTAAAGAAACAGATCAATATCTCATACTTGTATGTTTAAAATAAATTTTATCTCAAAATCTTTGAATCATAGCTGTTCTTTTAATGATAAATTCTGCTAGTGTTAAAACACTCTTGCATGTTTTGTTAGTTCAGTCACAATTACAGTCTTCAGTCACATTATCATTAGAGTCATCTTCTTTAGTCAAGTGATGTCCTTCAATAAGATTATGTTCTACTGAGCCCCAGATTCAAGGAAGGCATAAAGGTGCAAATAAATTTAAAAAGTCATTGGCACGGTTAACTCGATGTATGAATAGTGAGGGATTTTTACTTTTTTCACTGTTTTTCTTTGTTTAAGTTTTTTTTTTTTTCTTTTTTTTTTTTTTTTTTTTTTTATTAATGAGATCATTAGAAAAGTATCTCTCAAGCTTAAATTCCGTATTACAGAAACAGCTGTGTTTTGATGAAATTATTTCAGACGAAAAGCAGAGACTTCACTGGTAGTTTGCCCATTGGGAAATGGCTGCATTGTGAACAGGAATGCAGGGAGCCTGGATTGTGGCATGAAATAAAGTAAAATTTAAAAGAAGAAAGAGAGAGGGAGAGAGAGGAGCAAGAACCCCTACAGTCACTGCATTTGACTTTCTAATAATGTCAGTCTCAGAGGAGAACAGAGATGGAAATGAGAAAGGGTGCACGTGCGATGCAGTCATTCTTGCTGTCATTGCCTTTATGGTTTTTCAGCAGGCCACAAAAGGCCAATCCACTAGAATATGAATGAGATACAGTCATGGCCCCACCACGTAAGTTGGAGGCACCAGATCTCCCTCTTTGGCTCCTAATAGCCTTTTCCAGCTCAGCAGTTTCTTGCTGTTAAGAAAAAAATAAGACAAAATAAAAATACAAACAATAGCAAAAATAGCAATCCTCCCTCCACACACATTTGCCCACTTCTCTCTGATTGTTGTTCTGAAGGGCTTCAGACAACTGGGAAATTCAGTAGTCAGAAGGAATTTGGTGAAGCAAACCTCCCATGGAATAATTTTTACTCCCATCAGGTAAACTTCTGAGTTAAATATGCAATATTGTTTTTCAGTTATGTGCTGAAATATCTGACAGACAGGCATGGGAAAAAAAAGGGTTAAAAGGACTGTAAGGACTGGTCTTTTTTTTTTTTTTTTTTTTTTTTTTTTTTTTTTTTTTTTT
>CM021769.1:49732642-49760673 GCA_011076525.1 Nettapus auritus | reverse complement strand
TTTTTTTTTTTTTTTTTTTTTTTTTTTTTTTTTTTTTTCCCAGTAATTACACATCTGAAATTCCTTAGGAGAAAGGTGAGATGCACTGGGTGAAGGTTTTTTGATTGATGCCGCTAGTGCATAGGAACAGCATCTATTCTCCCTTTCCTAACAATTGTACCAAAAATATCTTTCATTAATTTCAGCTGTGATCTAGACACATTTCCAGCCCAGTATTTAAGATTCTCATACATTATTCCACCTCTCCCAGGACCTGCATAGGTTTCACCAAAAGTAAAGCATAACAAAAGGAAATCTAAGATGACAGAATGAAGGCTTTATGCTATTCAGCAGAGCACTGTGCAGGGTTCCTCCAGCAGATTCACCCTGGAAGCCACAGTGTAGCCACAAACTGAAATAACCTTGTTTATGTAGATTTTATTATTTTGATTGAGTTAGAGTAAGGTGTTCCTGTTTAAATGTATATTGCACCATGTAAATTTGCATGTTGAAAGAAGTTCAGAGATGCATATGGGCTCCATTCTCCGTGTGATGAAGTACAGATCTATACAGTGTCAAATTTGTATAGACTACCAAGCCCTGTGCATCCTCTGCTGACAGTACTAACAGGGAGCATGGAAGCACACTGTGTACTCACACAAGTGCTCCTGCCAGCAGTAAGACAATCATACCTGAACTACAATATTAGCTAATTAATTCTGTCAGATAGGTAGGCAAGTATTACTAGTCACATTAAGATCAAAAGAGAATTTGGACAAGGTTAAGTAATTGAACCAAGGCCATTTCAGAATGTCAGAGTACTGTTTATAACAAAATGCATTGCTGGATGATGTTAACTCTAAGTCTCTACTGATGAAGGCCATATGAACTAGTTAGAAGTGGCAGAGCTGCAGGCTAGACTGAATTGTGTATTCAGAAACATCTCTTTATTAAGAGTTTGATACATGCAGATGAAACATTGAATATACTGCAATGATGTGCATTTCATAGAACATAAACTTTGTGCATTTGTGCATGTGAAAGCTAATGTTATTGGAGAAAAAAAAAAAAAAAAAAAAAAGGATTTATGTGTATACAGTTTATTTCCTGTCTTTAAATTACTTGAAATAACATACATGTATAAAACATTTTGGGGGATTTGTTTTACCTGATTGATCAAGAAGATAGTGGTATTTGGAAAAAAAATAGTCTTTGGTAACCTACATTGCCCTCAGGTTTTGCCTGAGGGATTTTATATTTTGTTTGGCTTAGGGGGATTAAGTTTTTTGATAAAATACTTTTTTGGAGCTATGTGACTATTGATTAAGATGATTCCTGCAGGATGAGAGTCACATTAGTTTAACCTATTTCTAGAGAAAATAAACTGAGGAGACATATATATTCTAATAAAAAGCAGTCTGCAGTGCTATTTCTTATGTACACTGGCTGAAACTACAGAGACTTACTGCTATCAACCTGGTAGAACCAGTCTAAAACTATGAGGTTTGACTTTAAAATACAGGTTTTGATTCAGCCTAAAATCATGCACAGTACATATGCATTGTTTAAAATGTGAAATTCAGTTCTTCACCACACTCTTTTTCATATGGATTGAATTTTGATGAGAAATGTAGTAGCATATTCATTTTTCCTGATGCACCCATTAACAAGGCAGAGCTCGGAATTTAAGCTACTAATCACCCCTTTTAACAATAATTGTCTCCCCCCCCCCCCCCCAACTTTAAAGGTCATAAACTGATTGTGAGGTCATCTTTAATAAAGTTCTATATGTTTCAAACAGTTCAACATGTTTTAGGGAAATATGCTTTGAACCACTGACTTTGCCTGTCTTTAATACTGTCTATACTTTCCCATATTTCTGTTTTCCTTCTTCAGTTTCATCTCGTTATTTCTCATACAAATTAGATAACAATAATCTACCTTTATCTCCTTCTCATTCTCTTTCTCCTTAGCTATCTAAAACTACCTGTATTCTAGGTAACAATTACAAGAGTATTTTCTTGTCCAAAATTTAGATGCCCCAATGCATCATTCAATCTTTTATCACTTTTAATCGTATTTCAAGGAACTAAACTTGTAAAAGGTTGAAAAAGAAGTAATAAAATTGTAAATTATTCTTATTCTAAGTTCATGTCTCCCATCCACACCTGTTCTGCTTCCATACCGGCCCTCCAACAATGTCAAGGCAAGTCTGAAGCATGGAGAAACAGTGGTCTATGATAACTCTGTGATAAAAACTTCTCTTAAGTTACTTGATCTACCCTCTAGCAATCTTTCCTGAGTTTATAGGATGTAACAAACTCTGTTGCATGATGCCATTGTGAAGATTCATGTACAACTTCCATGGACAGGATGCCCATTTTGTAATAGTAACTTCTCACATCTAAGTCTGTTTGATTTTCTGTCTTGGAGAATCTACATGGCCCTGTCTTTTTGTCTTGCTGAACTGTGCAATTTGCATAATTACTGTAATATCCATCCATGCTTTTGTAATATGTAGAAAGTCAGGCAACCTCATATATACATTATTTAGTGTATCAAAATAAATAAATAAATAAAATAAATAAATAAATTAAATAAATAAATTGCATCAATCCTGGGATCCATAAGAACAAAACTTGCTCCATCAAACCACCTTCTTGATTCATGAAGGCTTTGTCTTTCACAGAGATTCATGAAGAGTATTTAGGAGTGAAGAGCAAAACAGAGATCAAAAATTGTCAGATATATCAAATTTAATGATAAGCAACATTCTATACTGAAGTCATTTACTTTGGAGCATAGTAGTCTAGATTTACAGCATGTTCAAATGGTCTGAAGGTATTGATGTACACTTTCAGGACACTTTACCAAGTGGGGGAAAAAAAAAAAAAAAGCTTTAAAAGCCTTTGTTTATAAAAGATCCTGGGTAATCTTCAGTATACAAAAATTAGCTCTTCAATTTGATAGAAATATCAAGTATGGGCAAGTACAAGATAAAACCACACTTCATGCTTATTTTGCCAGTTTTCTTTTAATGTTAACAGGTACAAATCATAAATTGGTCCTGTAGGGAAAAAAATGCTGACTGAATACTTCTGAGAGTAAAACCACTATATTCAGTGACATTCTGTTTCATTTCATAATATAATTGTTATTGATGAGTGTCTGGGTAAGGACTAGAAAAGTGCATACAGGAAAACTTATTTTGATTTTTGGATGGCTTCTTTCACCTCAGAATTTCTCTAGGAAACACCATGTTTGATGTTCGTCATTCAGTATGTACTTGTTCCAAGTATCCAAAATAAAGATACGTAATCCAAGTAACAAAGCATAACTAATATGTTGAGTACTACATCGCTCAGTGTGTATTCAGCAAAGTATTTCAGAGATTTTGATGAACAATGTTCAGTCAAGTTATTGATTACACACAGATGTCTAAGAAATGTAGGTAAAACAAGGCTGTTTTTCAAACAATACATTAATCAAAACAGAGGTGTTAAATTCACAACATTACTCATAATGAGTAGTTTTGAATAATCTCACCTGAAATACATTATTTAACATGAATAAATATTTAAAACCAATATATCTAATCAAAGATGATTTAACTGACTACTTGTTGGGAAATTATCCATTGACAATTGTCCTTTCCTGATGAATGAATCAACATAATGAACAAATGCTGAGGTAAAAGGAACCATCATTTATCTTTAAAGCAATATACTCTATATGTGAGAATGATAACTTGATCTTAGAGCCATATCAGTTTTGCAACCAGTATATTAAAGAAAATGGAAAAATAATTGAAATGATAGAAAGAACAATATTTTAATGTTATTAAAACTATGATGAATCATGGAAATATTACTACATCAATAAGTCTTTACTCACACGAGGCATTTTCTTTACTCCTGTTGTTTTTAGGCAATCAAAGACAATGCAGAAACTAGAGAAATAAAATAGACAAGATAGGAAATGTCTGAAAAATTCTTAAGCAGCCAAGTAAAACAAAGATTTAAGTCTGCATTTCTAAAATTCCTCTTGACACATACCAGTTAATTTCTACCAGTTTTGTGTGCTCTGAGGAAGACAAAGCTAAGTCCTGCACATATATAGATTTTGGCTTAAAAATGTGGCAATGCCTTCAAGCTTGGAGTACTGTGGGGAAAAAAATAAAAAAATAAAAAAATAAAAGATTATGAAACTTAGTTTAGTGATTGCCATTTCTATTAAATGACATATATACATGCTAAGTATATATCCGTTTATATAGGTCATATTTTACCTATGTATACTCTCACTACATATGTGTCTGTGTAGGTCTAGTGTGTGTAATAGAGGTAAAAAATATAATAAGCAACAGGTATTTGCTTGTTGTTGTTTGGTTTTGGTTTTGTCTCTGAAAGAAGTAATCAATAGTGGTGACGAGTGCCAGCCTGTGGTAGTTATTTAAAAAAATTATTGTTTTTAGGATTCAGGATTGTCCTTTCTGTTTGTCTCTCTCACTGAAAAAAACCTGCTTTTCTCCTTGAACGTGGCTGGTAAATTTAGAGTTGAAAAACTTGCCCTGTGTTCAGTCTGTTAGCATTCTTTAATTTCGTGTTAATTTGGAAAGTGAATGTGTCTGCCTTGTGACAGGCATAGCAAACATACACAGAAATTATGCCAGAGAAAAAGCCATACTAGCTAATTAGGTATCTGGAAAGGGATTTAAATATAGATGACTTGGATAGTTATACATGCAATTTATCTTTGCTATTTACCTCTTACTTTTTTCATTCATCCTTATGTGTGTAAAGGTTGGAAAATGGTAAAAGGAAGGCATAGAATTTACTGATGATAAAGGCTCACTGCACTCTGTGTCAATGGAATTAGAAACAAAAAGACTACTTCTTTAAATACTTAAAGAAAAAAAAAAAAAAAAAGCCTTATAAGAGCCACAGTGCCTTCGCTACTTGAGGCCAAAACAAACATGCAAACAAAAGCACAGACAATTATTTGAGAGAAATTATATTTATTTATATTCATATTCATATCATATTCACATATAAAGTACCTAAGAAGAGTAAGAACATGAGGTGGCCTATTAGTAACTCAGAAACTACTCACAAAAAACAAACAAACAAACAAACAAACGAACAAACAAACAAACAAACCCCCTTTGCTGAAACAATAAGACTACATCTTTAAACATTAAAAATAAAATAAAAATAAAAAATAAAATGAAACATTAAATGCATCCCTGTTCTGTACCTGAAATGGATGTATGGATATTGCATACTATTCTTTGTGAAAGAAGTGAGCATAGAAGATAATCTATAGGAAAAGAGCCAGAAACTTAAGCTAAGTTTAAAGAATTTCAATCCTTCATGCATGAAAAATATGTAACAGAAGATCTAAAATTAACTATTTGAAAATCCATGTGAAACTTTAATATCAATATTTAGTAAGTGAGTATTGGAAAGCTGGGGAAATTAGTAAGAGCTACAGGAATGCCATTTCAATATTTCCTTCAGTTAACAGTTAAGAAAAAATAATGCAGCTTCTGTCTGGTTAGCCTGGAAAAGTAATTGTATGGGCTATTCACCAAAACATCTGCGCACATTACAGTTTCAGATATTTTTTTTGTTTCCAAACACCTTTTTGGGCACAATACTCACAACATGGTCCATTAGTGATACAGGGATACAATGGTATTTTTCTGGAGTTTAAAATTATACTACAAGATAAAACACCTATCTTATTTAAGCTTTTTTTTTCAGACTTTATCTTGTGCAAAAGAACACAATAATAGGTTATGTCTTGACTTACTAGAAACATAGAATGGATTCCACATAAAATAAAAAAAAAGGTTAATTGTTCAAACTTTTCTTTTTTGTCTCATTTTTATTGGATAAAAACTAATATGAAATAACTGAAGTTTTATTTAGTATACTGTTGTATCACATTGTGAAGCTCCAGACAATGGCCTTGTAAAATGAAATAATATCTTACAATAAAAAAGTTTTTGGATGTGGTTAAAAACAAACAAGCAAACAAACAAACAAAAAACAACACCTAAGGTGTCTGGTTGATTTGCCTTGCATACATATTCGTATTTATATTGTTCACTTCATATAGGGTTAGACAAAAATTTCCCCCTTGTTGGATAACTTTTGTTTGTTTATTTGTTTGTTTTGTTATTAATTTATAACATTTCTCTAAAATATAGAAGATAGCAAGCTTGTTATGAGCATATATGAGTATCATCTGTTATGAACACCTCATTTTTTTATTTGCTGATTTTTCCCTCCAAATCTAGTAATAATACAAAAATGAAAGACTGATCCAAAAAAAAGAAAATGCAGCCAACATTATGGTAAATGAAAAAGTAACAGGTTGGTGATTTGATGACAGCTAGGTATGTTCCATAACACCAACAGAACATAGACAATACGTAACATCATAGCTGTTTCAGGTGCTTACATTACATTTTGTCTTGTGTGAATCCATCTTAATTAAAATATATATATTTAATAAATTACAGGGTGTCTACTAAATGATTGCTAGTGGTAAACTTAAGTGAATGATCTAATGGTTTCTCCTGGCCTTTTGAAAATCCAAAGGTAGGATTTCATAAGCTGCTTGAATGAGGGAAGAATGGTGCATTTCTCTTTCCACATAGAAGCCCGGTCTGACTGATAAAGAAATGTCAGGTCTGGGACTTATTCTTTAAGCATCTAAGGTCTTTGTTTCTCTGCTACATATATTCAGAATACCATGTCTAATTTGCTTCTGATTCGTTTCCTTACCACTAGGCTGCTTTCAAGGGTCATCGAGGAGGAACATTCACCTGATCCAGCTTTGCACACAACTCAGTGAGCCACAGTGGTTGCCTAAAGTCAGTTCCTATGAACACTTGCTCCTATAACTCCTTCATGAATAACAGAAATATAAAGCACCACCTGACATTTGGTGGGTTTAGTCAGTGGTATAAATATATTTTTTCTTGCTGAAAAAAAAAAAAAAATAAAAAATTGCAAATGGTTCAGGTTAACTGAATTATGAGAATACATGGAAGAAGGAAGGAATCTATTTGTTGTTAATACCTTAGCTGTTTAAATCATCTCTTCTGAATTTCCTGGCAGAAATCAGCTCATTCCCTAACAACCTCTCTAGTTCCTCTTTAGTCACACTTGCAACTGTAAGAATAAAAAGGACATTAAAAAAAAATAAACCTGAAATAAGTATTTCAACACTGCCTTCATACAATCACATTAAATAGGGATCGAAACAGCTGTAATCCCTTTCTCCTTGGCAATTATTATAAAGTTTATATGCAAATTTTGATTGTTTTCATTATTTTTGTACAAATCTGGCAATACAGTTGAATTCTGTGTGGATGAGATTTCCTTTTGGAATACGTGGAGTCCGTTGATCCTTTTCAGTACTGTGGCCACATAGCACTTGCAGTAAATACTTCCAAACAAAGCTTACAACTGATCCTAGAGAGAATCATCAAGAGAACTCTGTAAAAGGTAGAAAGGCAACAAAGATGCTTTTTACTCTCTTTCTGATATGTACTTTTGTTCATTAAGGTAGGATTCTAAAGGAAGTAGAACTGGACCTTACAGGCAGGGCTAGAGCAGGAGGGTTCCCACAACAAAAAGGCAAACATGCTACAGTGTCCTTTTTCCTCTCAGATCTTTAACCTCTGCCCACTAAGGTCCCTTTCAGCAATTCAGTGGCAGCAAAAAGAAAACCCTGTGATCCATTTCATCCATTTTAAAAAGGTATGGGAGATGATACAATGCTTTCTTACATGAATTAATTCATTTTCCCAGAGGTGATGCTTGATTTTTTTTTTATTATTATTATTTTTTTTTGGGGGGGGTGGCGGGGGTAATATACAGGTGCTAGATAATGTATGCTGAATATCATATAATTGTACCAGTGACAAATTTTAATTACAGGGTGGCTGAACTCACACAAATTCTTTCTGATCTCTCTCTCAACAATCTGAAATATACTTTTATATAGAAATTTATACTTTTGATTTTGATTTGGTTACCAGTTGGAAAGTCTCCCCAGCACCCCCCCAAAAGAAAGAAATCTGTTTCTGTACTTTTATCTTATTACTAATTTTGCTACCATCAACTAAAATGAACAATTGACTTGTTCAAAATAAATATTCACAATTCTACCTGTTTCTATCATTTTAAAGTATTTGAGCATGAGACCATTTAGGAAAAACAGGTTTTTTTGATCTCCATCCTATAGAACCCCACAGGTTTTTTGATTTCAGGTCAGATCATAATATCATATCAATTCTAATGCCAGTCTATACACTGCAATTAATTTATCATTTGTGATGCTTCTATTCTATGGTGAGGATTTTACTGTGGTTGTGGACAATTGGTCTTGGGGAAGTCTTAGAACTTTAATAATCAATAACATTTTTGCCTAAATAGGAAGGATTCAAAATGAATTTACTGACAAAAGAAAATAGATAATTATGGATTTTAGACACTTTCTCTTTTTTATATGAGCATGTAATTTTTAACACTTTTTCAACCGAATAATTAGAGATTCCCCAGAGAAATTTAATATTCTGGATGACTTTCTTCTTCAAAGATAAGCCACAAAGTAGTGGAATAAAGCATTGGCTTCCCCTTCTTTTGAGGAATGCAGGGGGTTGTAAAAAGCTGAGAGATATCAAGAGTGATTTTTTGAAACCATTTGGTGGAGTTTTCTGTCTCTAGTTGAAACAAAAGTGTCTATCCTCATAAGGTTTTGGTATACAAAATTTGAGCAAGAATATTCCTGGTCACTGGTCTTTATAGTCACTATCTGCTAAATTAATATACTGTGTTTCCTTTTAACCAAATGTTAAAACAACAACTTTATTATTATTATTACTATTATTATTATTATTATTATTATATAGGCCTGGGAAGTACAGCTAGACTTGGATTATGAAAGTTTTAAAGAGTATATTTACATTCCTTATAAATTGAAAGAAACTGAAACGTGTACATTTTGTTTTTAAACTTTCAGTTCATTTGCCATGCATAGGAAATAAAAGTTGTCGAGAGGGTGTTTATTACCAAAAGTGCAAGTGCTCATGTTGTATTGTTTGAAAGAAAAAAATTAAGAGCTGATTTGGGGATATGACATCTATATTTTCGACTTTTTAATTACTAGTTATACACATTGGTTTGACATATAGATAAGTAAATCAAGACCTTCAGATTTTAGTGATGTGGAAGCATTTCACATGATCCATAGTCAGGATTTCAAGAGCCAATAGTTATAGACAGTGAACATGTGAAGAAGGGATTCACCTGTTCATAGCCAGATGATTACATGCAATTAGGCTTAAAACAGACAAAATGAATTCTTAGAGTGGATTTTTGAAATATGAAAGACTTTGGTAAAATAATCCCAGTTCCACTGAGGAGCAAAAGCACACTGGTTCATGCCGAGGTGACAGCTCTTCTGTGAAAGTGATATCTATCCACTGACTTTGCTTTGGTCTGCAGTGGATTCTAAGATGAAAGATTTTTGTCTGAAATGGAGTACTGGCAGGCCTTATGCATCTCCATTTGAAATATATATATATATATATAAGTGTACAGGTTTAAAATTATGTTTTGGTGATTTTTTTTTGTTGTTTTTCTTTCCTGTAGTATTGAATGGCTTTAAGCCATTACCATGGAAACTGTTTGCATCATAATACTACTTTTCCCTCTAGCTATTTCAGTATCATTAAATCCTTGCTAATACTTTATTATTCGCTATCTTTTAAGCCCATATGCATTTCAGTATCTAATTTACTTAACAAATTGTGTCAGAAAAAATAGAGAAACTTATAGCACAATAAACAACACTATTAATTACTCTATGAAGCAGGAAGTCTCTATATTTGTCAGCAACATTATGCCTTCAAAATAATGGCACCTGGTAATTAAGTATGAATATATTCTATTATTAGAGGATATATTCTTTTTCTTACATTTATTTATAATAAAGAAAAGTGAAGTTGCATTTATTATAGCTGTGGCCTTTATCCTGCTAAAACAAAGCAAGGAGAAAAGAAAAAGGCATTCAGCCTGGGAACATATAAGAAAAAATATGTCACTATGGCAACGAAAATGTCATTTGTTATACTTTACTCATTACAGCACTGGAAATGACTTTATTAAAAGTAGAAAAAAAGTCCTCTAAATTTAGGAAGGACATCAAATAAAAATTATTTATTTCTGAAAGGCCAGTGTGGCTGGTTAGAGTTTGGCATTGTATCTTAAACTTCTTACATGACTAGCCCTCATTCATGTAAGGAGTCTTCATTCACCTCATGAAGTATTCCTGCTTAAACAATTCCTACACAAAAGATATTAGAATCAAATTCTGGTCTTGGAAATACCAATTTAACTAAAATGCAACTCAATCACAACTATCTTCATCACTACACCAAAATAACCTAGATGGTATGTTGACTTCTGCTGGCAAGACAGATTAAATTTGCTTTAAACAGAGTAGCATAGTATTTATTTCGTACAATAGGAAGAGTGTCAGTTCCTTAGCTAGGTTTAGGCAGGCTATGAAATCAACCTCTGTGAAAATAACATTGCTTTGGAACCGGGTTGGATTGTGTGTTTTGGGATCTGACTGTGTAGCTAAAGAAAGAGGAAGGAGACCTTTGACAAGAAAAAGAGAAAATGCACCAAACTGTTCAAATTTGTTATGATTTTGAGAGCCTTTAAAAATTTCTGAATTTAATGTGCCAGCTTTATTCTGTATTAGCATTTATGTGAGCAATAACAGAGTCAAAAAGCAGTGACATTGGACTGACTCATATGATTGATAGCCACATCATTCAGAATACGGACTTTGCTTTGAATTATTGCCCTAGCTCTTCTATAGGCCAACAGTACTTCTGCTTGTCCTTTCTACAGCTCATAATCTTCTTCTTGTTTGCTTCCTTCAGTCCACTCCCGACAGTGAAAGAGAAATAATAGTTGATTGCAATTGAATACACAAGAAATATCTTTAAGCCAAGACTGCCTTTTCCATTTACTCCTATTATTTTTGTCTGTTTGATTCTTTAAGGGCTACCTTGGAACATATGAACTAAGAATATATTTATGCTTTGATAGTGCATATGGGATAGTGTTATTTTTTTTATTTTATTTTTAACCAATAATTAAGTAAAACTTTTTGTGATAATGACACCAGTTTATCCTTATAGTATTTGCCTTAAATTTTCTCTATCCTGGTATAAAATACTCAGTTGCTCACTACTGAAAACCTTAGAGAAAACCCCTGCTATTAGAAGTAAAGTTATGATGAAATCTGTATGCACTGGTGATCATCATGTCTTATAGAAACATTTTCTGATTGCACATTTTTGATTTGATAACTATTTTCCAAATATCCTTGTTGTAGTGCATATGCACTTCTGTAATTATAGATGCCACATTGCTTTTCATGCTCCTCTATTCTTTACCACTATGATAAATCCTATCTATCTGATTAGTTAGACACTTCATATGTTGTGATTTTTTTTTTCCTTCAGAATAAAATAAATAAAATTAAAAAGCTATTCATTTTTCCATAGTTAACAATAAAAAGGAAATAAATGTTTAGGTTTGTATCATGAGCTCTAGTACTGCTGATGTTGTCAGGCCGTTTTCAGTAGTATGCAAATGGCTCCTGTTTTTGAGTTGTGTTTTCATATTCCCATGCAGCAGTTAAAAAAGAAATAGTTTCCCCATCTGTATGCAACTGACTATACAACAGAGTTTCTAAATGTGTAATTTATGATATGTAATAAAATATCCTCTTCTTTTCAGTCCATTGACTAATAAAGTTACAGCATTTAAGAACATAAATGTTAAAACACATGATTTCTTGAAAATAGTTTGAGTGCAGTGCTGCTGTCTGTGATTCAGGCATCGTAAGACAACCTTTCCCTTTAGACACCCTCCTACCTGTAGAGAGCCACCTTTGAGAAAGCCAGTTAAGTTGGCACATATACAAGTACCTTTCCCTGGAATCTGTTGGAAGTGTCTATGACAGAGGACAGGGCTTTGCACTTGGAAGTTACTTTTACTATCTTCCCTCTATCGTCAGTCTTGTAGCAAGAGTTCTTCCTTGCATTTCAGGAACTAGTAACCTTGGACAAGCCATATCTGTTGTACTCAGTCTTGTACTTGAAGTCTGAAAAGCCCCAACATTGAGGGTGTAGCCATGCTAGTGATCTACAGGTAAATTCCTCTAGGCCAACTATTATGATATGTAGAAATGGAATTTCAAATAAGAATGCAGTGCTTAAAGTTCCCATAGACGGACTTAGACACCAGCACTACTTCGGCCCAGATGCTTTTGAAGATATAAGCTCTCTCTCCTCCTGGGTCCATAAAGCTACCAGAGAGACATACGTAACAGACCTGATTTTCAGTACTGTAGCTCACATGCTTGCGAGCAGTGCTGGACAAAATTGTCTTGAAAATTCAACACTATACCTGATGTACACATTGTTCATTCCAAATACCAGCCCTGCTCTGTAGCAGTCTGACACACTTATATAAATACGTGCACTTTATTACGCAAGTGTCATGGGGGTTATGATATATGAGCAACTACATTGTTATTTTGAAAGAAGCAATTAATCAACTATAACAAAATGAAGACTTGCAATAACTGTAATAAGCACTGGAGTGGGTTCAAATTTTCATATGAAATTTTGATCAGGTCCATATTAAAAAACTCTAAAAATCCCTGTAAATCAATTCTAATATTGTTTAAATAAACAATATGATCTGATCTATCGACATCTCTAGGAACATTTATTTTAATCTCTAGCTCTGATGTTACTGAAAAGTGAAGAAGAGTGAGAAACTACTCTAAATATTTTTCATCTTTATATAGGTATTTAAAACAGCTAGATGAATCATTCTCTGAATAAACGTGTTTCCACTGATTATAGATGGAGCAAATACTGCTCAGCTTAAGCACTTGACTTTTTAGAAGGTTAAACAAGAAATATTGAGTTTCAGGTAGAATTGTTTGACCTGAAATTTATACGCATTCATGCATGCATATAAACACACACACTGTTTTGTTTTGTTTGTTCAGCCAAAAAAAAGGGAGGAAAAACAGAAAACAAAAACAAACAAAAAGAAAGGAAAAAACAAAAAACAAAAAACAAAAACAAACAAACAAACAAACAAACAAAAAAACTACTTTTTCTACAACACTACAAAAGTAAAATATGATGATATCTCCATTGCAGTAACACCAAAGGCCACAATCAATTCTAGGTCTGTTGTATAGGGCTACCTACAAATTGGTTGAGAACAACAGTACATGCCCAAATTGTTATTGTTTGTTAGCTAGGACATAACACATGGAAAAAAAAAATAAAACAAAAAATAGAAAGTAGTCAACTTCAGTAATAACAATGGAGTCTTAGCAGTAACAGTAATCACAGAAGAAATAAAGCCAAATTGACTCGTTGGATTTTTGTTCACCAGGACCCAGGGAATAAAAATACTACTAATAAAATAATGAAAAAAAGAAGCATAACAAATAATATAACACAAATGTAAGATGAATAATGACACCATTTATAATTTAAAAATATGCTCATAGTGCATAAAATTTTTACAACACAAAACTAATATAAATTCATTGAACCTATTATCCTACCTATCCTCAATCTGTTACTGAAACTCATGAGTGTATTAGGTTTGAAATCCTAAAGTATAGAGAATTGTCTTTTAAAATTGCCATATTTAAAATTTCACATGAATCTAAACCGAGCTTTAGACAACATGAAGAATGAGAAGCCAGTGGGGAAGGCAAAAAAAAAAAAAAAAAAAAAAAAAAAAAACTTCTAAAAAGCCCTGTAAATCAAAACCCCTTAATTGGACACAGCTTTAGGCACAGGAGGACAAAGCAGATAATGTCATGTGTTGATCCCACTGATAGTTTGTGTGATAGAAGTTATCAAATAAACCAAATGTCAACAGCAAAACAAACAAGAAAGTTCTCAGCCACTTATCATAAATGTGTTGACTTTTCTCCTTATGACAGTTTAAATGGATGATTCTGTCATGCAATTTCACCTCAGGGAATTATTAAAAACACCACAGCAATAGATGCCATCTGCAAGAAAAACATGAATGATACCATGTAAGATTGCCTTTGGGATATTAAGGATATACTAGATTCCTCTGCTGGTATGTTTTTCCTCAGCCACCTTGAAACAATACAACATATAATGAATGAAGCAGTCAAACTGGAATTTTAACACAAAATTTTGTGTAGAACTAATCACCCCCCTCCCCTTTTTCTATACAGATGCTATTTCATTGGGGTCATTCCTCTTTCTTTGCACTCCATACCCAAAGGGATGTTATGTACAACCAGAAAAAAAAATCTAATATCCTTGCAGAATATATCTTAATCCTTGCTGAAGGATTCTGTATCAACTTGAATTTGTCTGATCACAAAATTGGCACCATTTCTTCAGGCAGTTTCTCTTTTTGTCTTTAAAATAAATAAAATTCTGTAAAGTCTGTAAATAAAAACCTTGCTTTTTGTAACACCATACACAGCTAAATACAGCCACAATAGCTGGGCTTCCCTTTCTTTGTAGGTTACCAGGACCGTGAGAAGATTCTGAGATGTGAGATGTATTGAAAATGTTCTCCTTGTGAAACAGATAGCTAAACTGGTTAGTCTACAAGAAGTAGAGAAGACATTGATTCTTCTCAATTTTTGCAGGGAGGAATTTTAGGTTTTTACCAGAAAGGACATTATGTTTAAGAAACTATTGCTTTTGCATAAGGTTTGTACCTAGTGGTCCAGATATTCTAAGCAATCTGAATACCAGAGAGAGATCCTATCACCATGCAGATATCTTCCTCCTAACCTAAAATGCCTGTGCTCTCCACTTTCTACTGGACTTACAGAAGTGGGAACCAATAAGCTGCAGCACTGTCCTCTCACTTCTGCATCTGCTCTAATATTCTAGTCTAATGATAACTTGGTCAGGTATAAACTGTGGTCTAATAAACCAATGGCTTGTCAAAGCACATGAACTTCCACAAGCTTTCCAAAGTATGCAAAATTCCCCGTGGCAATTTAAATTAGTGGTTATAACTAAAATTAACCATTTTTCTTTACCATATAGGACTAGGTGCAAAATATTTGAAAAATTTGTGTTGTCTTGATTTCACTGTTACTAATGTGGTAATTTGTATTTGCAGTGGTATAAGTACTACTACAGATCACTGAATCCATTTCATGATATTGAGCACTACAAAAGAAAAAGGCACCTGGTGATTTGGACAATGGATTGGTGCTTAAGATCTTGTGGAAAGGATGAGGAGTGAGGAAACAGAGTAAGATAGTATTTGTTGACATACAAAAGTATTGTGATGCCTATTATCAATTAACAATTATGGAGAAATAGAGGTTATTACCTCTGTAAAAGAGGAGGACAGTTCTCAGCTCTTGTTCTACTCTTTCTGACTTTTGGCCATCTTAACAATGTACAACTCAAATAAATCAACTCAAAAAAAAAAAAAAAAATTGCTTATAAACATACACTGTTTGAAAATATAATTGATAGACCCTGTTGAGTCCTAAGCCAATTTCATTCCAATTTTTCCATTTCCTTACAGTGCTCAAACAGGCATGAGAGAAAGTTACACTAATTTTACACAAGCTCACAGTCCACTCACAGTCCACAGCTACCAATGTAAAGCCATTCTGACACACTGTTATCAGACTGAATGTCTTTATACTCAGTAGGATCTGGCTCTAAGGAAATATGAAAACAAATTAGCTATTAGCTTTATTAATTAAAAAAGTCATTCTGCTGGAAAATAGGAGGTTGTAATTTTAAGCTCTTAATTTAGTTGGTCTATGTTAGCCTGTTAAGCTCCGTAGGTTCCCTCATGAAAAAAAAATGGTGTGGGAAAACAAACAAACAAACAAACAAAAACCTTTCTTCAATTGTACCAGATGTCCAGGTACTTAGTGTACCTGGACAAGGTGAAACAGCACAAGGTGTAAGTGATTTTAGTTTCCATGGTTTTGAAAAAAAGCAGATTTGTTTCTGTATATCTTAATTTTGTTTATGCAGTAGAAACTAAGCAGCTAAAGTTCACTGGAAGGCCATCATATTGTTGTGATTCCCATAACACACACACACATCAGAAGTGATATATATGCAACTTAAAGCAGCAGTAACATTTTTTATGTGTATTAGCATATTATTTGCAGCTTTCAAATACCAGTGTTTAACCAAGAGAATGCCTTTTTTATCCCACCCAAGCTTATGTGATCATATGTGACTCAAACACCTACAACTATTCTGTTTAATAGGGTTAGAAAATAGGTCAATACAAACTACTGGTGTGAAGGGGTCATCATGAAAACTTCATCAGCACTGGGGCTCAGTGGCTGAGAACTGCTGGTGACCTGAATCTAGTTAGAGGTTAGCAAAAATCTTTTGCTTTGAAACAGAAAAAATGTAATTTGAAAACTTTGATGAAGCTGTCAGGCTCTGAAAGTCAGAGACTACCCTGGGGACAAAGATAATATTACTGGGTAGAACAAGCCCTCTTTGGTAAAGAAAGAATTCATTCTCTTAGAGGCGTAGGCGGAGGATAAAAAGTCTTTTAAGTGATCTTCTGATGGAATTATGTGGGCAGAGGTTTTTGTCTTTCTGGCTTTTAAAATATACACAGAGCAAGGACATCATCAAAATGGCAATTTTATAAGGAGCTTTTCAACCTCTGTCTTGTTCTCAGCTGAAGAAAGGCAAAGTCCTGCGGCTTAAGTTCAGTTCAAAACCATTTTAAGCCGAGGTGTTAATTTTACTTTTAATTGAATAGATTAATTTTTCCCCTTTGTAGATTCTGAAGGAATATAAAAGAAGATATGTAAAACCATTACAGACAGTTGTTAGGTAAACAGATCAGAGAGAAAATTTAAAATAGATCAGTCATAGAAAGTAAGTTTGGAAGAAACTTTGGTAGATCATCTAGTTCAGGTCAACTTTCTAAACAGAAAGGCAATCTAAAGGTCAACATTACCTATGTGTTGGTGCAAAACAGTATTTCCTTCTTTTTCTCAAATGCACAAGCTGTCATGTAACCCAGACACCATCAGTAAAACTTTTCATTTAATGATTACTTATAATATTGATACTTAGAGTGCATATCTGAAATTCATCTGTATTGTAACAATTTGTTTTAAGAAATAAACCCAAATCAAAATCCTCTTCCCAGTTTCCCAAAATGCAATGGCTCAGATAAACTGACGTTAACATTTCAACTTTTCCTGGACTGCATATATTTGTGTGATGTTAGAGCTGGGCAGCTTGAAAGGGCAGATATTTTTTTACTAATGAGATACTGAAGAACAAGGTTTTGTAAATTTCTTGCTAAAATTTTAGTAAAAACAGAGGAGGTTTCATTTTACTTTTTGCTGACTTGACTATAATTTTTCTGGGAAAACAAACAAACAAACAAACAAAAAAAACAAAAAACACTTCCCTATTCTTCTTGGAGTAGAAGTCTTGTAATCAATAGAAATAGATGATTAACACCATATTTTTCCTTTAGCTGATACCCCTTTTTTATAACAGAAGAGATCTGAGACTGTGAAAACCAAATATTTATTAATATATTTGTCAACTATATTTAAAAAAACAAAACAAAACAAAAAACAAAAAACAAAACAAAACAAAACAACAACATAAAAAAAAAAAAACAGGATTATACCTAGTATCAAGTTTTCAAGATCAAAACTGAAAATGTGTCATAAACAAAACCATGTAACTTTCAAATTACAGTAACATTTTTCTTGAATTAGGCCTCAAAACATTAATTACTTAACAGTCAGTGATGTCCACGTTGGATTGCTCTATGCCTAACTTATCCAAAACCTGCACCTAGAGCATGCAGTCTGAATCTGTATGCAAAATAGCTGTTCTAACCAGTGGGACAGATTGTCCCACTTTCATATTGTCAATCAAAATTTTCACAGCTGCCCCTCCCTCCCCTCTCAAGTTGAAGTAGGACTTCCACCTAGTTTATAGTGGATTATGCAGTTCAGAAATTCAAAGTATTCTGAGAAGTAAAATTGGACTTAAATTCAGTAAAGATACTCATACTAAAGCACATATAGAACAAATCTACTAGGACTGTTTAACCCTAAAGAGACACCAGTATGTTAAGTTCTATACTGTGGTACGTATTTTAGAAACAGTAATTCGGAACTGTATTATCTGTTGGTGGTTTGGGGCCTGAGTTAGGCCTACATTTCCAAAACCTGTGAAATAGCATGGTGAGTTACTTTAGAACCATTGACTAGGCAAGACCTAGACTAGGCCTACAGCTTCCTCATGAGGGAGGGGCAGGCGCTGAGCTCTGCTCTCTGGGGACAGCATCAGGACGCGAGGGAATGGCATGGGGCTAGGACAGGGGAGGGTCAGGCTGGGTGTTAGGAAAAGGTTCTTCACTGAGAGGGTGGTGAAGCAGTGCAACAGGCTCCCTAGGAACATGGTCATGGCAGCAAACCTGCTGGAGTTCACAAAATGTTTGGACAATGCTGTCAGCCATATGGTCTGATTTTTGGGTGGGTGGACCTGTGTGAAGCCAGGAGTTGGAGTCAATTATCCATGTGGGCCCCTTTCAACTAAGGATATTCTATAAGATTATAAGACAGACAATAGTTGATGTGAAGCTGTCATAAGGTAAATTATTCTTCTTTCCTCTTCTTTCCTTTTTTATTTTTTATTTTTTTTTTATTTTTTTATTTTTTTATTTGCATAATATGCTCAATTATTCAATATACACTAACAGGGAAAGTCTCAATTTATTACATTTGATATAGTACTGCAGAGAGAATAGTCTCTTTATATCAAAATTGATATGTAGAGACTTGGCTAAAATTAAAAATTATATATTTAAAAAATTCTTCAACAGACTCCCATGGTTTGATCAACTTTTGTTGCCATGGTAACTGTATGTAAGAGTTTCATTAAGTATTTTGTTTCTTTTTTCTTCTTTCATATGATAAAATGAAATCAGTAAGAATATTTACTTAATGACTAAATAGCAGAGGACTTTTTTTTTAATGTTTTGATCTGTTCAGATGTCAAAATTTAAATATAAGCTGAAAGTCTTTACTTTGATTCAACATGCCATACAATTAAATTAGCAGAAAGCCTAATTAACTATTTCAATCTGTCTGCTAATCAAGCAATTTAGTAACTCTAACTTTGCAGTTGAAGTTAGAGCACAGCTGTTTTCCCCACTATTTCATTTAATTTGTTGCACTCCAGTGGTGGTAGACCTACTATGTAAACCAAATTATGTAGGCACCAAAGAAATGTTTGTAAACCAGTAGAACCTTTTACATATTGCATGGGTGAAGACTAGGGTCTTGTTTTCTTTATTCAGGTGAATAAATAGCAGCAAGCAAACATAATTACCAGCATAAGAAGCCAAAAGCAAGCAAATGAACAAGAACAACAAAAAAACCTACCACCACCAAACAACAACAACAACAAAAACACACTGTGACGTGTTTTCTCACTGGAAGGTGACATAAGGCAAACAATTGTAGTTATACTTAAAACCTGTTTAAGAACATGAGGTGTGTTCAAATTAATCCTATATACATACATACATATATATATATATAAGTTTGATAACTACAAAAAGATTATGGAATCTCATCAGTTCAACAAACACTTGATGGCTAGCTCCCATCTGTTAAAGCAATAGCTATGAAGTTGATATATTTATGAGAAAGTAAATAGAAAAAACTCCACATTTGAAACGTGTGGAAAAGGCAATGGAAGAGCCACCAAATGTATTACAGTCTGGTTGCCTATAAATAATTTTTAATCATTTTTACTTCTCATACTTCTTCATGAGATCTAAGAATCATCTTGATCTGTACCTAGTTATTTCTTTCGTACCTAAATTAATTCATCTCCCCACTTCACTCCATTGGCTGTAGGTCAGCCTCTTCTCACACCTATCCATTCCATCTTTTTGCTGAAATACCCTTCTACTCAAATAGGAGCCCAAAAAACTCTGTACTAAACTCCTTGAACTCTTGTAGTGGGTTTACGTGGCAAGGTTTTGGTAGGAGGGGGGGCATAGGGGTGGCTTCTGTGAAAGGATCTAGAAGCTGCCCCATGTTTGGTAAGGGCCCCACTGCTGACCAGAACTGAGCCAATAAGCGATGTTGTTTTGCGCCTCTGTGAGAGCATATTTAAGACAGGGAAAAAAATGCTGCGCCACTCAGCAGCTGGGAGGGTGAGAGGAGTGAGAAACAGCCTTGCAGGCGCCAAGGTCAGTGAAGAAGGAGGGGGAGAGGTGTTCCAGGCACTGGAGCAGAAGTCCCCTGCGGCCTGTGGTGAGGACCATGGTGAAGCAGGCTGTCCCCCTGCAGCCCATGGAGTACCACGGTGGAGCAGGGTTCCACGCTGCAGCCCGTGGAGGAGACCACGGTGGAGCCTGTGCCCCGAAGGAGACTGCGGCCTGTGGAAGACCCCTGCCGGAGCAGATTCCGGGCTGGACCTGCAGCCCGTGGAGAGGAGACCACGCAGGAGCAGGTGACCCGGCAGGAGCTGCTGCCCGTGGGGCACCCAGGTTGGAGCAGTTTGCTCCAAAGGGATGGACCCCGTGGTATGGACCCATATATGGAGCAGTTCTTGAAGAGCTGCTGCCTGTGGACAGCCCACGCCGGATCAGTTCGGCAAGGACTGCATCCCGTGGGTGGGACCCCACAGCACAGGGGACAAGAGTGACCGAGAAGGAGCGGCAGAGAAGAAGTGCTGTAGACTGACCATAACCCCCATTCCCCCGTTCCCCTGCGCCACTTGGGGGGAGGAGGTGGAAGAGGGTGGATGGGGGGGGAAGGTGCTTTTGGTTTCTTTCCTTTGTTTCTCACTTCTCTAGCTTGTTAGTAATAAGCAATTAATCTTACTTTCTCTCTATGCTGAGTCTGTTTTGCCCGTCACGATAATTATTGCATGATCTCCTAGTCCTTATCTCAACCCTTGAGCCCCTTTCATCGTATTTTCTCCTCGCTCCTCTTTGAGGAGGGGGAGTGAGAGAGCGGTTGTGGTGGAACTCTGCTGCCCACCCGAGTAAAACCATCACAACTCTGAGGAACAAATTGACTTCTACCAAAATGTCCATTAGTTTTTCTCAGTATCTAACAGGTAAGCAGGTTCCAGGAAGAGATATCTGATCTCTCCATTTTAACCTCCCAAGGTCCACACTTACATAGTCCTGCTTTTCCAGTGCCTTCTAAGCATTTTTACACAGACTGCCCAAATTCATTTGCAGCATGATTAAGGTAGGAACCTGGATTGAAATCATCAGGTCCTACAATAGTAGGTTCACAATCCAATATGAAAATAAACTACTTGTCTTTTCATACAATGTCCACTTCTGCTGTGTAATACCATTATTTCTCAACTCTGCATTCTACTCTCATTTTCTAAAGAGATTAAATATTCCTGTGACTGACAAGTAGGCCATTAGTAATTTGGCATCTGGTACTTCAGACTTTGAATTTAAAAGCAGGATTTATACACTCCAACCTGCCATATTCATTCTACCATACACTTATGCCCTGAATGAAAAGACAAGGCTGAATTAATATGTCAGTTCTGTGTCCATAGCATTTGTGTTGCTGATTCTTTTCAAAGGGGAGAAAAAGATATATTTGGCACTATCCATTGCAATGACAAAAAAAGAAAATGTGGACATTTCTAATTCAATTATATTGTTTTAAAACATCCTTCAGGACGTTCAGCTCTGTCACACATTTTAACCACATAATTTAAGAGGTTCTTGGTAATTTTACAGACCTAAAGCAATGCACGGGTCATTTATAATTCCTGAAAAGCCACAGGCATCGTACTTTATTAATGCTATTAAGAACAGATCAAAATTTGTTAGGTTTTAATTGATATTTAAATATTATTTTAATCTTGTTAATCTGGAATTGGTGTGATCCTTATCTGAATTTAAACAGTTCATACAGAGACAAAACTGAGAATGTGGACTGAAAAGAAAACCAAAATCTTCATGAAACTTTCAGAATGAAGAGTTAGGAGGACAGAACAAAATATAAGAACAAAGTAGAGGTTGTCCCTTGTTTTTTGGCTTCCCTCCTTTTCTAGATCTGGCTGTCATGAGAAGATGCCTGTGGATGTGCTGTGCTCCTAATGGCCAGCTGGCCTGGGTGCCGTCCAAGCCTTCTGCCTTTCTTCCTTGTGTGTTTGTGCACAGCTGTTCCAGTTTGTTCTCTGTTCATACTGTCCCTAGTGCTTATACTACAAATCTCACTACAATGTGAGCTAAGAGGTTAACATTTCAACCAAAGTCTAGAATTAACACCTCGCTATTTTAAAGAAGCTCTTATCACCCGGGAAGGTAGGGAAAAATCACACCACTTACCAAGTACCTACTAGGTTCTGTACAATTCAGTGGAGACTCTCATGTACTGAGAATTTGCCATCAGTCTGGTAAAAGTGAAACAGAACAAAAACTCAAAAATATCAAGCTGTTGGGAAGAAATTAAGAATTCTATCCTGTTTGAAACCACCAGCTGTGTAATAGGCAGCTGTGTAATGGCAGCTTGCAATGCCTTGCTGGAGTAGCACCTAAAAATCCCCCCTTGCTCTCATCTGAGAAATCATTCAAGTTATAATCTGAAAGGCCTGTAGCCAGAAAGAGAATGAAAAGAGAAACTGCTAAGTAACTGAAGTATTACCATCCGCCTAGAAGAGGGAAATTAGACACTTGCTTTTCTTCCTGACAAGGTATGCTGATAAGTGAATGCAATATGAAATGCTCTACAGTCTAAAATTCTTTAGGTTTTGAAATGCAATAGCTGAGCTACAGAACTGTATTATAGGGTAATAGGACATCAAGGTTTTTCTTCATTTTTTTTTTTTTAAACAAACAAACAAACAGTAATAGCATAAATACTTCACCCTGTTATATCCTGAATCGTCTGTTTTAGACTGCATTGGATACTAACCAATATATTCTTCCCCTCACTCCTTTCCCCCTCCCCCCTTCTTTTCTTCCCTGTACAGAAAGAGAGAAAAAAATAATAGCTTCTTGATTAGACTAGTCTACATTTGTATCACTTTCTTTATTTTTTATTTCAAATAACTCTTCCATCCTCAGCATTAAATAATTTATCTAAACTCCTTCAGTCTAGAGAATGGATTAAAATCCTCTCTAAATGTAACCTGCTATGCACACTTAGCAACATTTCATGTAACTCATTTAGTGAGAAAGATCCCCTGTGCAACCTTTTCTAAATGTTTTGGTGTATCAAAGAGATCAGTACCAGTATTAACAGTGGTACTGGCAAAGAAAAAAAAAATGAATGAGACTTTTTAAAACTCTGCATTATTGTTAGGTTTGAATCAGTTTGATAGCAATTCTCATTTTACCAAGTTAGCTGTCTATAGAGCTAGCATAAGGGTTAATATGGATGCATTTTATAGAAACTACAAAAACAAACAAACAAACAAACAAAAAAAAAAAACACTAGTGTTGTTCATCTGCTTCTTGCAATAATAGCTTATGTGATTTATTCCATTCAAAATGCTAAATGATACAATGCATAGTTTAATTTCACATATACTTCAGTTTGCTCTGGAAAGGGAAGAAAACCTTGTAAATCCCCTTTTAGGGATAGTTCTGTCCTTAAAAAAAAAAATAATCAAATTTAGTTTTTTTATTTCTTTGTCAGTAGAAGAGGTAGTTACTTGATGAAGCCCACCTACTCAAGACATCTATTATAGGAAAATTGAATCACTTCTTGTTGTGCCTTTCTTTCTGTTGACTATGGATGAAGCATAAGGGAGTAAGGGAGTAGTCATCTAAAAATAAAACATCTGATCTAAGCTAAAGTTAGGCAAGAGGAATCCTAGGATAGATAGCTAAAAATGTATTATCATTTAGTACTTAAAATACAAAGCCATATTGGAAAATATAAATGAGGAGCATTTAAAAAATATGTTTTTCATTGGATATTAGACATCTAAATATCTTTCAAAGTGAAAATACATCAGGAATATGCCCAAAGCCAAAACTTGTAATACCTATAAAGCATAAGTGCATTAGGTAGCATGTAAATTGAATTATTAGCATGCTTTGAACCCAAATATATATTGCTAATAAATGTATATTCCTATTTTACAACACTGTGATAGCATAGCCAGTCACAATGTATAAACTTTTAACGTAACTGTGTGAGTGGTAAGACCACCAAAATGGCAAAGAAAAACAGGTGTATTTGCTACAGAAGGCATCCAAGTGACCGAAGTTGTCTAAATAAGTAAAAAATAATGATAATGGACTGCAAGTTGGGGGAATGTCTACCCAAAGAAACAAGAAAGTTGACAAGCAGCATGGGGAGAAGAGGAGACCCCATGTTTTTGAACAGAGAGCAACAGAATAAAAATATCCGGCATAAGTAAGGGAAGTTGAAGGAGAAAACACAAATTGCATGCCACTCATCTAATCAGGTGCAACCATTTATTTTTATTTTTATATTTTTATTTTTTTACATTATTTGGAAAGTAACATTCCGAAAACAGATTACCTCATGTTGCATAACAAATTTACTCAGTAGAGAGAAAGCTTAAAGTGTCAATAAGCCGGTAATAAGGAAGCATGGGGTAAAATGAGTTTGACAGGTTGGTCATTCTGTGCAGTAGCAGATGATGAGATTCACAAAGGCATACATATAGTTTGTGGGAAGATAAAGAGGCACAAAACGTAGAGCATTTGTTTTATACAGCCTTTTAAAGCGATTGATGACTTAAGAAGCTGAACGTACAACCTCCCACTATGCTCAGTAGCTCGGACCTTTGCTTTTGAGTTGAGCTTTAAAACACTAATCAGTTTAAAAATGTGTGAGGGTTTATTAAACACATTTTTCAAACAGTTGCAGCTGTAGAGGGTGAGTATTCCACATCCCTAGTGTTTACAAAATAGCCACTTTCCTATCTATTGGCCTTCAAGCTTTGTGATCATTCATGGCTACTAACAGAGAGGCAAGAAACAGTAATCTTCCTTACCATGCACAGTCATCACTAACAGGAATAAAAGCTCTTAATTTTCTCAAAGGTAACCTCTCTTAAAGAAATCTGGCAGCAAAACTATGCTGACATAGATGATCTATGACATAGATGATCTATGACATAGATTATCTGTGATGAACTATCCTTAGATGATCTATCTCTAACTGAAGAGTTACAAGTTAATATTTTTTTTTTTTCTCTTTCCTATTATCATCATCAGGATGGAATAAGATACAGGATAGAAAAGAGACTGTAATTGTTTTTGTACTTCGCCTTTAGTAGAACCTATTAGTTACCTGCATTACTGCAAGGTAAAGAAATATCCATTTGCCATTCCTGAAGAGGAATGTGGCGAAATAAATGAAATGTGAAGGCTGGGTAAAAAAGCACAGCTCTTGATTGTGCTCACATTAATGGCACAGTGAAAGAATAAGCATAACCAATCAAAATAGCTAATTTGATTAATAGGAAAAAATGTCACTAGGCATTCTTATTGAAAGTGTGCAAGAATATAAACTAAGTAATGTATGTATCAGGAAATCAGTTATCACTGTGTTGGAAGTGCTTAGAAGACTGATAAATCACATACATATTAAATTTTAAAACATAATTTACTAAATGCATTCATTAGAAAACATTTGTATGCTGTATTGGTTGTGGGCATACAACACTATGCAAACTGATAGCTGGTGATCATGGCTGTGGTCCTTTATGGTACACACCTTGATGGGAGTCACATTGCTCATATTTAAAATATTCATCCATCATGGCCATGTTGTCACAGTCTTATGAATTACCTATATACTGCTGTTAGTAACACTATTTAGTACGCTCATATCTGGGTTCAAGGCACATCAATATTAATTAAACTTGCTTAGTGAACTTAAAATCTGTAGATGTCACAGGCTTCTGCTTTGGCTACACTACAGTTTAAACCAATTGTGCAGTTCAGGAGAGACTCAAAACCCAACATTTTTGAGGTACAGCAGCAGCTCACTTTATTCCCCCAAACTGTATTTTCTGGTAGTAGTGAGGAATTGGTTTGCCAGTCACTATGGCTAATTCTGAAGGTTTAATGCTGATGATATTTTTGCACTAAAGCTAGCTGTCACCTGCATATAGTAAATGTAAAACTGTAGTTTCATTTCCTTGCACTAGCAGTGCTACATTCGTGGTCACAAAAATATAATGGTACCAATACTCATACATTGCCAGAACCAGTTTCCCATTAATTTTTTTTTTTTTTTTTTTTTTTTTTTTCCATTAAATATATAGGAACTATGGTCTGCACTGCAAGGAAGGTTTCTCTGTAATCTGTATTTTGTACAGATACTGCTTCAGCATAATGAACTCAGCTCTTAGGATCCTACGGAAAAGCAGTTTCCTGAGCCAAAAGTTGAAGAGGAAAGGAAAGTTGTTCCTCATTCCTAGGTTACTGGTTCAATTCTAGTGGATGGCACTGACAGAAATTTGGTCATGAGTTAAATCTTTGTATTTGGTATCACAACTGCGTGATTTCTCTTAGGGCTGTTCTTAGGATCTGTCTTGTTTGAAGAGGGCAGATTGGCTGCAGGATACTGAAATCTGTGTTTGTAGGTCTGGAATAAACATCATGTTTCATACATGATATGTTTGTTAGAAAACATCTAGACATGACTAGAGCATAATTCTTCAGCCTTTCTAAAACCAATTGCCCCCATGCAAGAAGACAAGCAAATCCTAAATCAAGCAATAAGCCTGCCTAAGAAGTTGTATAGTGGTCCATCCTCTCACACACAAATTCCTATCATCTGCATCTGGATAGGAGAGTTTTTCATTATACATGTGCCTGGTATACAATACAACTCGTATACAATACAAGTATTCTAGGAGAATAAAAGAATATGGAGGAACAGTGAAACAATTACATATGCTCTAGGCAGGAAACAGAGGAATGGGAAGTTTCAGGCCTTGTTGAGAGTAGAGACTGTTCTAGGCTTGGTGCGACCCTACAGACCAAACCTCCTCACAGTCTGCTTTGGGCTCCACTGTCACAGCCAACCTTGAGTGTCTCGTTTGTTCTAGAGACTGATGGTTGGACCAGGTGATCTTGGAGGTCTGTTCCAACTTTAATGATTCTATGATTCTATGATTTTCAGCTCTACAGAGTAACTATTTGCCAAGAGTCTCCACTGTATGTGTGATACTCAACTGATCCATGAAAGACAAGGCCCTTAGACTACTGTGGGGTCTAGGAAAATTATATCACTAAACTAAGTTCTCCCAGTTTTCTTATCACCATTTATTTTACGTCAAACATGCAAATTCCTCTAACTACACTTCTGAAAACTTTTTTTTAATAAACAGTAATCATAAATTCAACAGTAAAAACAGGCTATACCTCAATCAGAATTTGCTTGAGCTCTGTTTGGCTCTGCCAGGGTCTGAAAATGTACTTATTCAGCAACAATACTGAGATCACAGTTTTTTTTCCACTACATGCCATAATAATGCTTACAGAACTCAGGGTCTAAAACATACATTTGGTGGAGAACACATCCCTGCCATGATGCAGAAAGCAAACAATTCCTCCAACCCAAAATGTCAGTCAAAACACATCCTAAAATGAAATTGATTTACATTGAAAGTACTGGAAAATATATATATATATTTTCCTTGAGTCAGTAATTTTGCTTGTCCCAATATATCAAACTGAGTTGGAATGAAACACTTGATTAACCTAGTATAACATGGCAACTTTAAAGAATGGGTGTGCCATGCTATTATTCATAAAACATTTTTTTTTTTTCTTTTTTTTTTGCAGACCAGATAGGAAATAGCTCTGCATCAAAGGAAAGAGAATGCCAGAGGCTCATAATGTCAGCTTTTCTTTTCTTTTCTTTTCTTTTCTTTTCTTTTTTTTTTTTTTTTT
>CM021769.1:49711491-49731244 GCA_011076525.1 Nettapus auritus | reverse complement strand
GACTGTCAACCAAAACACCCAGGTCCTTCTCTGACAGGCAGCTTTCCAACCACTCATCTCCCAGCCTGTAGCTCTGCTTGGGGTTGTTGTGCCCCAGGTGCGGGACCCGGCACTTGGCCTTGTTGAACTTCATACAGTTGGCCTCAGCCCATCGGTCCAGCCTATCCAGATCTTCCTGCAGAGCCTTCCTATCCTCGAGCAGGTCGAAACACGAACCTAGCTTGGTGTCATCTGCAAACTTACTGAGGGTGCACTCCATCCCCTCATCCAGGTCATCAATGAAGATGTTAAAGAGGACTGGCTCCAGTACCAAGCCCTGGGGGACTCCACTAGTGACCGGCCTCCAACTGGATTTGACTCCATTCACTAAGACTCTCTGGGCCCGGCCATCCAGCCAGTTCTTAACCCAACAAAGCGTATGCCAGTCCAAGCCATGAGCAGCCAGTTTCCTGAGGACAATGCTGTGGGGAACAGTGTCAAATGCCTTACTGAAGTCAAGGTAGACCACATCCACAGCCTTTCCCTCATCCACTAAGCGTGTCACCTTGTCACAGAAGGAGATCAGGTTTGTCAAGCAGGACCTGCCCTTCATAAACCCATGCTGACTAGGCCTGATTGCCTGCTTGCCCTGCAACTGCCGCATGATGACGCCCAGGATAATCTGCTCCATGAGCTTCCCTGGCACTGATGTTAAACTAACAGGCCTGTAGTTCCCCAGGTCCACCCTCCGGCCCTTCTTGTAGATGGGCGTCACGTTTGCTATCCACCAGTCAAGTGGGACCTCCCCCGATAGCCAGGACTGCCGATAAATGATGGAAAGCAGCTTGGCCAGCTCTTCCACCAGTTCTCGCAGTACCCTCGGGTGGATCCCATCCGGCCCCATTGACTTATGTACATCCAGTGCTGTAGCAGGTTGCCAATTACTTCCTCGTGGATTGTGGAGGCCACATTCTGCTCCCCATCCCCTTCCACCAGCTCAGGGTACTGGGCGTCCAGAGAGCAACTGGTTTTGCTGCTAAAGACTGAGGCAAAGAAGGCGTTAAACACCTCAGCTTTATCCTCATCTCTGGTATCAAAGTTTCCCCCCACATCCAGTAAAGGGTGGAGATTCTCCTTTGTCCTCCTTTTAGTATTGATCTATTTAGAAAAACATTTTTTGTTGTCTTTAACATATTTGCCAGATTGAGCTCCAGATGAACTTTGGCCCTTCTAATTTTGTCCCTGCACCGCCTCACAACATCCTTGTAGTCCTCTATTTTTTAATAGATTCTGTATTATACAGTATTTTAGCAGTCCAACACCACAATCATATTCCAGTCTGACTAAACAAAGCAAGAACGTCTTTCTAGGCAGGCAGAATTTTCTCTTCAAAGAGTATTTCAGCGCCTAATTTCAGCCTCATTTAAATCAATATTTTAACCAAGGAGCTTTGAGTGCTTGGGCCAGGTTAAAAAAAAAAAAAAAAAAAAAAAAAAAGACAACACATTTAATTTACTTCAATATTTGGCACATTTCAGAGAATGACTAAACTCTTCATCTGTGATATAGGTTCTTGTTTGGTAAAAGGAGAATGAAATAAATACCCTTTTAACTATACTAGAATACAGAAAGCCCATATATTTTTTCAAATTAGGAAAATAGTACTTCATGAATGCCAGAGGTATGAGTGGAAAACAGATTTCCTGGGATCTGCCCATGCATCAGCAAAACCATCAGGTTTTCAGCCAAATTAAATTGCAGGTTTTAGAGTACCTTGGAAGGAAAAAACAAAACAAAAAAATAGTGCTTAACTATACATATAAACTTAAAAAATATTCTAGGGTGACAGAAAAAAACATAAACACAATGAGGCAGAGTCAGAAAGTGTAAGGATAAGTGCTTGTCTCAGTGCCTCATTAAAAGAAGTATGAAGGCTACACATAACATCTAGTAAGACAGCTTCTAAACTCTGTAGTTCAAAATCTTGATGCTAACCTATCAAGACCTAGGTCTATCAAAATGTCTCTCTTGTCCTATACGTAGAACTCTCTGTACTTGCTCAGACCTGTGTTAACACTGAAGGCAAAAGAAATATCGTGAATAATTTATTTTTAATAACTGGGGTCAACTGCCTCTTGTCTGTATTAACTGAAATACAATAAAATAAATAAAATAAAATAAAATAAAATAAAATAAAATAAACCAATCAACTATGATGATATTTTAATTTTTCTTATGACGTCATAAAATGCAAAAACAATTTTTAACAATTCTGTAATTTAGCAACTGTGTGAAAGAGAGACATGGGGAAAAAAAAACAATAGTTAATCTGATTTGTATTTCTAGTCCTGCCATTCCTCAACTAAATTTAAAACACAAACAATAGAAAAAAAAATCGAAAATTTTTAAGAGTATATAAGAGATTTATATAATGATATCCTTGAATCCAGATACAGTCTATTGACATAGTACTTCATGCCTAAACTGCAACAAGTGTTTTTGTTTCGTTTTGTTTTTGACTGTGTGAACCCCAAAAAGTTTTTTCCAATTTAGGACATCTTTTATGTCTTTACAGATGAATCAAATTAGGGTTTACAAAGATTTATGAGAATTTCGAAACTAAAATTAAAACTTTAATTTCAAAGCTTGCCAAGCCTATAGATATAGAAGTCCGTAAACTTCTTTGTACTCTCTATACTTTTCTTATATAACTTGGGGTAAAGAACCTAGTGGAGAAGATTTATGATTCTCTAAACTGCAGAACAGACTTTTATCTTACAGTTAAGGAGTCAGATTGATGCTCTTACAAGTTGCTACTGTAGTTCCTTTTAATCGAAACAGACACTACTGAAAAGAGAAACACAAAAAAGGCTGGAGTGGTGCAAGGTAATCAGAAGCTTGCGGAAATACAGGCTTTTTGAAAAGATTCACTGTTATTGCCTCAACTACTTTAAAATAAACAAGTGTACAAGGAATTAACATATGTAAAATCCTACACTGAAGTGAGATTGGCTCATTTAGAAGCAGTAATACAGCAGGAAAGCAGCCTGCAGCCAACAAAGATCTGCACAGTGGGAGGCTTATCCCAGCAAACAACAATTCACACCTGTTAATTACGCTGAATGGGCTTGCACACAATGCTAGGCATAGCATTTATCCATTGTTTAGAAGCAATACTAATGTAATCTCTTACATTATTGTTATAAATTAAATGAGAGCTTAACATGAGTCATTTCCTTGCAAATCATCAATTAACTCATCGTAGTATTTGCCAGAGGACGCATAAAGTTCTAGTGCATCCTAAAGATATGTAAATAACTAATATTTCAGCTTTACTGACAATTATAGTGAGGTTTTTGGTGGTGGGATTACATCAAATTTGGGGAAATTCCTATTCAAACCATCATTTTTGTATTTAAAAACTAAAATACGTTTGTACTAAGAATAAAAAAAAAAACAAAACCTCTCACAGAGGTTTCACTTACAATTCTAACACTGACTAATTAGAAAGCATATCAAACAAAACTGGAGGTTTTAAAACAATATTTAACTAATTTGAAACCCAGTCAAAATCTAACAATAACATGAAACACTTGAGACTGAAGACTTTCACAATTTAATTCTGCTTCATCATATTAATGCTTGGAAGAAAAACTGAAGACATTAAATGTTTTGATATTTCTTCTTCCATCAAAATTATTTGACTAAAAATACTTTTCCTACCTGTATACCTAAAACAAGCAGCATTAGACGTTTTGTCCTTAATCTTAAACTCTAGGATACTCACTATACTGGCAACTTCCAAAAGGAGATTTCAGTACTGAAAGATTATGTTTTCCCATTGCTACTTATGTTGTCCTGGAGTTATGCCTGACTATACACCCAGCCAATTTACACATTAGATAAATATGTATGTCTGTAATAGTCATATTGAAAAACTCATTAGGACAGAATAAAAATCACATGAGAGAAAAAAAATCGCATAGGAGTTTGATTTAAAAAAAAAAAAAAAAAAAAAAAAAAAAAAAAAAAGTTAACCAGAATATTAAGTAGATTTTTCTGTACTAGTAACTTATTGATAAACCAACATATTAAATTAATTTCATATACTTTTAAAACAGGCCAGTGGGATTGCTAATGGTATTTTTATCCTGTGACATATTTATTTCATAAGAATTTGAAAGCTGCAAATATGTAGATACGCATGTAGTCTGCATCAAATCTCTTATGTGTCTAAATAGAACCAGTATTTCATTTCTGACACAGAGGTCATCTGTGACCTAAAAAATATTTTCCAAACTTTTTATTGTGTTTTTACGTCTGGAGCATGTTTCAGTTCCCTTCCAAAAGAAATCAGAAGTTTCTTTATGGTCCTTCTCCTTTGCCTGTATTTATCCACTCTTTCATTTTCACAAGAATACAATACCAGACACTCTCATCAGAGTGCATGCAGGACTACAAATCACAGTAAGCATACGTCTGTCCCCAGATTTAAGGGATTTGTTGCTTCATTTGATTTTGAAGAGACTTCAACAAGATCCTTCTTAAGGTGTTATAAGATTTGGGCCTATATTACATACATACATATTGGGCTCATATGTAGCCCTAATATATAGGGAGGGGGGAGGTAATTTGGTACCCTTCAGGAAACCTTTTGTTTTCCTCTACTCACTACTGCTGATGAAAAAGTAAGAATTCCATTTTCACTAGAAATGTCCTAAATGAGTTTTAGGTAAGGCTGGACAAATGAACACTTGGTTTGCTCTGCTCTGCCCAGTTAAGGTGATCCCTGCTCTTCCTAACAAAAATGCAAAGGAAGTTTGAGAATAAGGTTCACAAATTTGAATCCAAATTTAGGGATGCCAAGTCCCGATTATGAATGTTGGAGACAGCAGTGCAGAACCAGTGTGTTTTCACTGCATTTTTGCTAATTCAGATTTATTAAAACAAACAGTTAGTCTGAAAGTGAAATGTCAGCAGAAAATCCCTGTTATGCAGTCACATCTCTCTCCCCGATCTGGATCCCGATATTAATAACTGTGGAACTATAACCTGAAAGGATGCAAGTAGGAAAGAATTTACCCAGAACATGAGATGAATTTGCCTCACGTAGGTTTTGTTTTGTTTTGTTTTGTTTTGCTTTTTTAATTTTGAAGACAAGAATAATGGAAAAAAAAATATAATGCAACAGAACTAAGGAAAGAATACTAATTGAAAAATTGATATACTGCCAGACATTTTTCAGAACCACCTGCATCAGAATAAGATATAGTAACATGATTGTTAGAATCTCTTCATTAAATCAGTCCAAGTTCAAATTCAATGTGCCCAGCCTAGCTAATGTTACTGTTTTCTTTCTGTCATCCCTTAGCCTAACTCTTCCATCACTTTTGCTAATGTGCCTCAAGTGATAGTCCAGTACTTTTGGGGGTTTGATTTCATGTATGACCTAAGAAAGTATGATGCTATCTGAAAAAGCTAATGCTTGCTGAAGACCCTTCAGATGAATGAAATCTTGAAAAATGCACAATGCTGACTATCACTTGCATGTCAATAAGCAGAATGCCCTTGCAGCTTTTCCACTGGCAGTTCTGATATCTCTGTGCTTGGGGCATAATAGATGAGATGTACTTGTGTTGAGACTATTGAGATCTTTATGACAGAGAGCATGAAAAAGCACAAAATCTGCCTACACTTCACCAAAGAAACCTAAGAGACTCTTGGGTTTCCTGAGGTTAAAACAGTTTAAATTAGTTTTGAACATTTTGCAGATTGTCACTTGTTCATCTCAATAGGACGCAGATAGAGCTGCATGGCCATCTGTCCCTTGTTTCAGCTGCCAGCAATCAGCCACTTGGCAGGGCTGCGGCAAAGAACATCTCCATTATATTTAAAGACACACTGGACATTTTGCCGTGAGATTCCTGCCAGCAGTTCTGTATTTTAGGAAGCATCTGAGCAGAAGGAAGAAAGATGTAAAACTGGAAGAAGGTGGAGAGTTTCAGATTCAACTGTGAGTCTGAAGAATAAGTTGAAGTACAAATTGAAGCTTTTCAAAGGTTTTAAAAGGTTTGTGAATTTATTAACAATGCATTTTTGCCCTTGCATTTTAAAAGTAAATGACTTCTAATTAGATTATTATTAAATGAGTGGGTTCTCCTGCCTTATCCTCAAAATAGAGCTGATGTGACAGCTATAGAAATCCTAGCCTTCTGAATCAGCAAGCTCCCTTTCCAAAATGAAGTGGGGTTGTGTCTGAACTAGATCAAAATGCAACCAGAAACTACCACTGGTATTAATTTTTGGGCTTTGTTTCCAAATCTGCAAAAGAAATAAAATAAACAAATAAATATATATATATCTATAACCTTCCCCATCACAAGAAGCCTCAAAACACAGCTAAATATTTCTGAACGTTCAGAGCATGACCATCAAGACATAATCCCAAAGAAGGAGCAATCTGTTCCCTGTCAGAATTAGAGAAATGTACTCCTCCCCTTTGCTCCTCTGAGTTTCAAAACATGAATAAATTTGGAAAACTATGCAAAAATGAATGACACAAATCTTTGTGGTAGCTGGGAACAAACACAGCAAAGACATAGGACACTTAGACAAATATTCTGATATATTCTGAGAAATATTCTGACACATATTCTTAGACAAATATTCTGTGACTCATTTAAAAAATGGCCCATCCAAGAGTTATACTGTTGCGCTTTCCAGAATATTCCAACTACTTAAAACTAGTTTCCACAAAATTCCAGTCTAGTTTTAAAGGGCACCAGGCACTGGTGGCACCTGACAAGGATAACATTGTTAACCTTGCAAGCAAATACACTTTTTTCTTTTGAGAAAAAAAAAAAAAAAACACAAACAAAAAACAAACAAAAAAAAAAAACATGATTTCTTAGAGCTTAAATTTCCTTACCATTCCTGAAGACATCTGGCATTTCTGAAAATTTCCTTAAAAGTTCCCATGAACTTCTATTTGCTCCCAGAATTTTCACTTTCTCTATCTAATCTGGCCAAATCTGAAGAAATCTGCAGTTTTTTTTTTTTTTTTTTTTTTTTCTTTCTCTCTGTTTTTGAAAGGACTGTATACATGATCCATGTTTTATTGTTGTTGTTGTTTAAAATTACAACAACCTATGTTAGAGGCTTTCCCAGGCATGTGATTATGTGATCAAAGTTACCAAGGAGATGAACCTCTGGTTAGCTGCTAAAAGTAGTATCCTGAAGCAAATACAATTCCTGTTTATCAGCTCATTTCCTTTACTCATACACTTTACATTGTATCTCCTTTTTATGCTCTCTTCTGTGAACACAGACATGTAACAAACACCAGTAGACATTTATTATATTTACTGGTCTACTAAAAGTATCAGTGAAAATTCATAAATGCAAAATAAAATAATATAAAAAAAATCATTAAGTAATTATTCTATTTAGGGAATAATAAAAATAACAGGCTTCCAGATTATGTTTGTATTTAACAGCATCAGAATGATTATGGTGGTTGATGATCCAGAGAATACAAGACCAATGAGAAGTAAGGTTGAAGCCAGCATGGCTAAAATGGTGTATCATTACTGTGCACATTACATAATGTGTATCAATAACAACATAACATATAGTAGTAATAATAATACTATAAACTATAATCCTGTGAGAAGATTTAGAAATTTGATGACAATCTGGAATTGTCAGCCTAGTTTAAACTCATAGAGGCAGAAGTTAACATTTGAAGGATTTTGATTTCAGATTGTTTTGAGTGATGGCTGTATCAATTAAAACATTACCACTAATACTGACACGTAGGTAATCTCACCACAAAAACAGCTATTGTTTAGATATGAAAATTAAAATGCTGAATCTTAAATTAGTTTCTAGTGACCAATAGTTTTACCGAAGTTACAAGATTTCTATTTCTGTATCTATTTTCCCTTTCACCAACATAAATCAGCTCTGCAGTCTATAAACAGTAAATTATAATACCGTGCTTTGCTACCCACATGAAATGTGCTTTATCACCATTAAAGTCCATTTAAAATAGGGTTGTACAGACATGCAGTATTTCAAAATACCTTTAATAATAAATACAAGCAATAAATTGGTTATAGTAAAAACAAATGGAACAATGTAATTAGCCTATATCTCATAAGATTCACCCATCACTACTTAACAGCCTTGCAGCAAATAGCTTTGGTTTGTGAATTGCAGGCAACAAGAATAAGATTTAGCAAAATTGTTTAAATTAGAGACATGATGTAAATAGCTTCAGCAGTTGGCATGAAATTTTGAATGATATTGTTTCAGATTTTACTGAAATAAATGATGTGTTACAGACCATTTATTGAACGTTTTGGGCAGAAAAGTTTCACAGCAAAGTTGAATAGATTTTGCATGAGGATTCTTAGAGTGAATCAACGGAAGAAAACTGAGAACTGAGAGCTTTGAAAGAAGACAGAAAATGAGACTATTTTATGATATGGCCACAACTGCACTTTTAGCAAGTTATATTTCAACAAAATATAGGGAAAGAAAGAGGTTCTTTGTAGCATATATATTCCATCCACAATTGTGCTATATTAGTTCTATTTTATTACATTAAGAATATCAAGAAAGAGAATTTTATTTTTTAAAAAAGACATTAGATTATCCTCTGTGGTATTAATTCTTGTAGTACTGTCAGTAAGTTGATTATTGCTCTCTAGGATTTTTCCAACTAATGCTAAGCAGTCATAAGAGACCGCATATAACCTTTGGCGTATCAGAGCTTCTTGCCCTCCAGTCACTCTTCTTGCCTCAGCTGCTTAGCAATCTTTGTGCTGTGAATGGCTTGTGGGTGAATAGCTGGGTTGATGTGGTGAGTAAACAGTCCTAGCATTTACTGTGTGAATGAATAATATGGGACAAAATCATACTTTGTGTAATTCCATTAGAATGGATATGCTTACACCAGGGATCAAATTAGTTTGCTGGTGGATAAGTATACAAAAGAGCAGCAAATGACCATGTTACCTTCCTTCCCTGAAGATGCGAAATAGAAATTCCAAGGCTAGCCCAGAAAAGATGTTTGATCTATAAAGAATTAGCTAGACATTCAGTACTTGAAAAGGTCTGTCTCTCACTTTAGGACTGTTTTGGTCCCACATATGTCTTTGGCTTTTTTTTTTTTTTTTTTTTTTTTCTTCATAAATGCATCACCAATTTCATTCTCCAAACAGTACAGGCGCAAGATAATGGATTCGTCATCACAGAGACTGTCAGAATCATAAAACTGTGCTCGATCTTAATCTGGTTTGCTTGTTATCAGATGTTATTGACATTAGACTTACAGAAGCTAGTTAAAGTATAACATGTAAAGTAGAATCATAAAAAGCAAGCAAACTTCCCAGAAATTTAAATCTCATGAACTCAGTTAATAATTCTACACATTGATGTGTCTTTTGACACAGTTCTCCATCAGATATAGATAAGAAACACTTGGAGGGGCAGGGATTTTATCTAAAATGAAACCTTGAAACAAGTTTTCCCTCACTCACTGTTCCATATTCTCAAACACCAGAGCTGTGTGTGGTGTCCAGGAAGTCTGTCCTTGTGATGGTTTTACTCGGGTGGGCAGCAGAGTTCCACCACAACCGCTCTCTCACTCCCCCTCCTCAAAGAGGAGCGAGGAGAAAATACGATGAAAGGGGCTCAAGGGTTGAGATAAGGACTAGGAGATCATGCAATAATTATCGTGACAGGCAGAACAGACTCAGCATAGAGAGAAAGTAAGATTAATTGCTTATACTAACAAGGTAGAGAAGTAAGAAACAAAGAAAAGAAACCAAAAGCACCTTCCCCCCCATCCACCCTCTTCCACCTCCTCCCCCTGAGCGGCGCAGGGGAACGGGGGAATGGGGGTTATGGTCAGTCTACAGCACTTCTTCTCTGCCGCTCCTTCTCGGTCACTCTTGTCCCCTGTGCTGTGGGGTCCCACCCACGGGATGCAGTCCTTGCCGAACTGATCCGGCGTGGGCTGTCCACAGGCAGCAGCTCTTCAAGAACTGCTCCAGATATGGGTCCGTACCACGGGGTCCATCCCTTTGGAGCAAACTGCTCCAACCTGGGTCCCCCACGGGCAGCAGCTCCTGCCGGGTCACCTGCTCCTGCGTGGTCTCCTCTCCACGGGCTGCAGGTCCAGCCCGGAATCTGCTCCGGCAGGGGTCTTCCACAGGCCGCAGTCTCCTTCGGGGCACAGGCTCCACCGTGGTCTCCTCCACGGGCTGCAGCGTGGAACCCTGCTCCACCGTGGTACTCCATGGGCTGCAGGGGGCCAGCCTGCTTCACCATGGTCCTCACCACAGGCCGCAGGGGACTTCTGCTCCGGCGCCTGGAACACCTCTCCCCCTCCTTCTTCACTGACCTTGGCGTCTGCAAGGCTGTTTCTCACTCCTCTCACCCTCCCAGCTGCTGAATGGCGCAGCGTTTTTTTCCCTGTCTTAAATATGCTCTCACAGAGGCGCAAAACAACATCACTTATTGGCTCAGTTCTGGTCAGCAGTGGGGCCCTTACAAAACATGGGGCAGCTTCTAGATCCTTCTCACAGAAGCCACCCCTATGGCCCCCCCCCCCGCTACCAAAACCTTGCCATGTAAACCCACTACAGTCATGCAGTCAGGCACAAGGGCAGGAGTGTTCAATCTGTCTGCCCACAGGCACCATGTGTCCACATGCAGTGTCTAGGATCTGTTGCCTTGACAAAGAGGACAAGGAGGACACCAGCTGTACATATTCTGGATACTCAAACTGGTGATATGTGCAAGTTTGGGATGTGTCTTTTTCTACCATTTTGGAGCTGACAGTGATCTGTATGTCCATCCTGTTTCAACATTATCAGACATCAGCAGTCCAAACTGTACTTTGGTCTCCAGAAGTGTATGCCTGGTAAAACTTTAGGCAGATGCGAAGGAGTGCTGATTGTGCGCTGTGACCTCTTATCACCTGCAGTCTGACCAATGGTTGCTTCTATATTTAGCTTGATTGAAAATGTGTTGGAAACATAGAGGAATCCCATATAATTAAAGACTGAATCAGACCTACATTTACTTGTGAAAAGCTATCACTCATTACCTAACTGGGAAAAATTAGATAAAAATGTACACTCAGGTAACTTAGAAAAATTAGGCACCAGAGGATAGAGAGGAGAGAGGCTGATTTTCATAAGATTATAACACCAAAAGTTGGAAATAAATTGCTTTGTTTCTTCAGCAAAAAAGTTGAATTAAACTTACATGCAATAAATAAAGTATAAAAAAGCTCAAAGTTTATTTATCAGAACTCTTACTCTTTTTTTTTTTTTTTTTTTGTTTTTTTTTTATTTTTTTTTTTGTGAGAGAAAGAGGAAAAGGCTTAGCTTGAAGTTCAAAATATGGAAATATGGAAAGACCAAATGTTTCATTGGTGTAACTGGACTTAGCGGTGTTTCTGTAGAGCTGTGTATCCATTGATAGGAGGTATGTTTCAGACACAAAATGTGTTAATGTTTTGTTTATTTGCCTTCAATTTATCAGACTAGATGTAGATATAGTCTACACCAGCCAAAGTTAATAGTGATAAAGTTTGAAGAGATACAAAGGTTACATAGCAGTAAAGTGCCATAAGCTCCCTTAATATATTAAAGGCTGGAAAGGAGAAAAGAACTACTAGTGTACCACCACTTCATGAAAAATAGATTATTGTCTGCTGACAGGAAATGAAAAAAGGCCATGATGTCAACTAATTCAAAGTTCCTTTTCTCTCTGTCTAATCTGCCAGTTTAAAGTTTTATACTACTCTCAGTCCTCTGGATCTGGGTTAGAAAGTTTTCAGTATCATACGATATGATCGTTAAAATAATTTCTAATTTATGTTCATTAGAATTGGATGAAAATTCTTATTGAAACAACTTTGGCCAGCAATTTTTTTCTTCTGGAAAAGAAATGTAAAAATATATAAATTGAGATATATATGAATGTAATGCATTAAAAAAATCCAGCAATAGATTGATTTCTGAGAAAATAAATGCTGTTTTCTGTTTTGTCATGTTCCCCCTTCCCCCTCCCCCCCCCCCCAGTTTTAAATGCTTCATTTGCCATAAGTAGATGTGTTAGCAGATCTTATTTAGTAAAACTATTGAAAAATTGAATTTATTTGAAAGATTTCCACATAACATTTTTTCTTGAACAAGACTCAGTGTAAAACATAAACCTCTCAAACAATATGAAATGAAAGGCCAATGACATAGCATTCCCCTGCTCTACTGTACATTGGGGATAAGGAAAAATGTTAATTCTTATCAGCTTTTGTCATCTTTCTCTATTTTCTGGCCTATTTTCCCACTGTTTTATTATCTTTAATAAATGACACATTTACTGAGTGCAAACCATCTGTTTCTAGATTGAAACAAGGCTAATATCTTAAATGATTTGTGATCACCTGTGTCACTGTTGCTTTTCTATTTCACTATTTGAGATGGTAATATAAAGCTATAGCAGAATAGAAAGCAAACTAACAAAGCACTTTTTATTTTAAAATATTTTTTACAAAACTACTCAGCTGAATGTACTATTCACTCTTGTTCAGAGGGTACAAGGATCCTGAAAAGCAGCTTTCACACCAGGTAGGGTAGCATGTGGCTTGTAATTAACAGGTCTTACATGGATGCAAAGTGTTTTTTTACTAGTAAACGCTACACTGTTTACTAAGGGAAATTATTTTAAAATATAATATTTCAGATGTAGATGCTTTTCAAAACTTTTATTGAGAACCATACAACATGGCTGTGTCTTTTAGCCCATTCTCATTGTTTTCTCTTCTATTTATTGCAATTTCATAGAAATTAAAAATGAGATGTGAGAATGTGAATTTTTATTGGCAAGCCTTAATATCCTGTTAGCAAGCTTTCCAGAAAGAGTTAAGTAATTTTGATAGGATGTATATTTTTTTCCCTCCATCTTCTTGCTTACTAAAAATAAACTGTATGAAGATGCACAGTTCCATAGAAAATCACTCGGCAATAAAAAGTGCCCATTATAGAGTGTCAATGGATGTGATAACATGCATAATTTACCTCGGGGGAGCATGTAATTAGAAAATTAACCTTTTACATTTCTCTCCTTAATCAGCTGCAACAAATGACTGGAGAATAACACATTAGCAGCTGCATTTACTGTATTTACATGCTATTAAAGAGAAACTGACTATGCCTGAAGTAAGGAAAATGGAGAATTGAGCCTGTATATGTGAAGTACAGTGGTTGAGATGGCTTGGTGTTTTTTTTTTTTTTTTTGTTTTTTTTTTTTTTTTTTTTTTTTGTTTTGTTTTGTTTTGTTTTGTTTTGTTTTTTGTTTTGTTTTTTTCCCCTTCTTTCATTCTGGCAAGGGTCCATTACCAAGTCCAGATATCCCAAGGACATGTTACAGCATCACAACTTTTGCTTTTCTCAAGAACAAATGTCTTTTTTTCGTAACATATCTTACTACCATGGTGAAGAGTTAAAGAAAAGGGGTTATTTAGTACCACTTGCAGTGATACTTTTTTCTTTTAAATGGAATTAGTATTTTTCTATTAAGTAATTGATAGACACCAATTTCATTATGAAAGAGTTGTCTACAAGTAATAATGAATTTTAATCACTCTGAACTTTATCTGAAATTATTCGCATAGAAAATTAAAGACTCCATATCTGATTACCAATATCCAGAGTACTTTTATCCTGTCTTGTCAGCCATACAAAGCCTTATGTCATTGGTGGTCTCAGAGGCATTTAGAATGATGACAGAAGATAAAAATGCTGGTAGTACAAGCCTCTCTTAGAGGGTGAGTTATCATCTATTAGAAACGACAAGAGGTATGAGAGAGATGAGAACTTCTCCCTTTTTCCAAGTAATGAACAAAGGTGTTTTCTGTCATTCTGTGGAACATTACTGCCCTTCATCAAGAAATGTACATATTAATTTTCACAGGAAAATTGAGTTTCAACAGTAAGTGGAAAAAAAGTCAAAATGAAAAGCAGCAGTCAAGCTTCAGCAGAATAATGAATTCTGGAAGATGCAGAAATCACAGTATTACCATAGCTGAGGGACCCATGTCCCTCATGGTAAGAAAAAAGGAATAAATAGGAAAATGGCTTCTCCTGTAACCCTTCAGAGTAACTAATGTCTCACAAGTGATTTTTTTCTTTTTTTTCTTTAGCAGAAAAAGAATACAGTAACAAGCAAAAACCAAAGGCTGTGTTTCTCTGCTTAGGTCATGTAATCATGGAAAAACATTTGTCCTCTCAGCGCTTCAATTTATCTGCCTATAAAGTTAGCATAATTATAGTCTCTCACCTCACAGGGGTGTTGATTGACCAAACACTTTAACATTCATAAAATGTGCAGTTATAATGGGGTCTGCATCATAGGCATATTAGAAATTTTACATAAATTGCAGTTCTATAGGCAGTTGGTAGTCAAGGCCTAAATGGCTGCTGCCAAGGTAAGAAATGTCATATACAGCATCAAAACATCATATTCATTATACTCAGATTAGAGCCAATCAGCTACTACTGACAAATTTCTTTCAGAAACAAGATGGATGTGCTGACAGTTCTCCAAGATTACTCCATCTACCTGTCCCTTGTTCAATCTTTTACTATACAACATTTGTCTGGAAAAATCTTTTTCAGCATTGTCCTAATCGTAGCAGGGAGGAGAGAGGTAGCCATCAATTCTATGATTCTACACTGATTTATTTCCTTTATCTGTATTAAATTAAAATTAATCATGACTAGAGAATGGATATGGAAAAGAACAATTCACAATGACGTGTCAAATATTGGACTCAGGTATGTAAATACAATTAAACCTTTGACATGTGAGAATAAATGTGGGTGTAAATAATGTTATGTAAAATAATTATACAAGTTTAATACCTAATATTATTATACTGATTTAATCCATAACATTTTATGAGAAATACTGAAATGGTAGGATAATTTAGAAAGAGCCTGAAATTTTAGGAAGTATGCCATTTAAACAGGATTTTTTCAGACTAATTGTACATTAGTTTTCAAGATAAATACGAATACTAACTCTACTGTAAGTTAGTTGAAAATGTATAATATACTAATATAGCTTATATTTCAACAACAGGCTTTATAGGGAATACCTTGTTCCTTATCTCCAATCTGCAATAACGTTGGTACACTTTCACATAAGTACTAAGTAAATGTACATGTAAAAATATCACACATAGACACAGTACATGCAGAATCAGCAGAAGGCATATATTTTATGATATTATAAACATGTTTACATTTATTGTTATCTCCCTGAAAACAAAACTTAAAAACAATAATCTTCCCGTGAAAATATGGGACATACTCTACCAGATTACAGCAATTTAACATTGATCGGGATGTTGGTTTCAGCCATTTTATTTCATACACTAAATATAGTGTGATAGGCCTAAAATAAATCTATTCAGTTTGGTTGCAGAATATTTTTCCTCTGCATCGGATATTTAAAGTAAATTGTTAGCATCATATTCAATAGTATTCAACCTTTTTTTTTTTTTTTTTTCCTGAGGAGGTTAGAAATAGTTGAAAAATAGTGCTTAAAAAGTGACATTCTGGAATGTATTTCATAATCTTCAAGGGTTTTGTTGAGTTCTGACATTTTTCATCAATAGACTATAGATGAGTCATCCTATTTAAAATGCTCTGGTTGAAGATAGAGCTTGTAGAATTTGATTTAATGTACTGATATATATTTTTAAACTTAAACAAATGCTTAAATTTAACTCTAATTATTAAAGCACTTGAGCAGATGTTGACCTGTTTTTGTTTTACAATTGCATAACAGGGAATATTAGCTTCATCATATCATTTCTGAAATTGCAATGAGTCCAATCTATTTCCCACATAATTTAAAGGTCAGCCCTGCTACAAAGTTCTGTGTGCAAGGTTATAAGAAAAATATAATAGTAAGTCTTATTGTTCAGTATTTAAACAACAGAAATGCCTCCATTGAGACTTGTATTGCAAATTTGATTTTATATAATTAATCAAATCAGAGTAACGATCTGCTTTATTGAGACATTGCTCTGAATAGTCATCATAGTTGATAACTTATTTAGTAGCTTGTTAAAAAAAAGAGCTGAGTGCTATTACTACTGTTCAATTAATTAAAGTATGGAAAAAAATAGCTCACTTCGTGTTCAAGGAAGCTGTTCTTAATCAGCTAATATTGGGTACATCAAGTCTCCCATCATTATATCAAAATGCTAAGTTCTTTTACTAGCAGTAAAATAAATAACCTTGTTGATAATAGATGAATGTTAAACATTTTAGAAGTTCAGATAAGCCCTTCAGCTTGTGATATCTTCATTTAGTTTATTCTGAGCTATCTTTCCAGAGAAAGGTGAGAAATTGATGAAAACAGGGCATATCATAGGATATTCATTTCAGTCCTCTCCAGAACAAAGGACAGAGATCTCAATGTAAAAAAATGACACAATAGTATTACCTAGAGTTGCAAAGGTTCATGGAATTTTAAAGTTTTAATATAGCTGATCTTATTCTAGTCATGATTAACCATTTTGTTAGACCTAGAAATATATATTTTTTAATTTAATTGTGCAGCAGGTACAAAAACATTAAAGGTCCCTGAAAGCTTAGTGTAAAGAACATGCTCACAGAAAAAAAAAAATATATATATATATGCAATCTAGTGAATAGTGTATTTGAAACTGCAAGGTCGTTGTGATGGACTTTTTTTTCCCTTTAGCTCATTCCATGATGTTCATGCAGAATAAACATGTTCTTTTTTAAAATCACTTATGAATCAAAAGACGGATATTCAAGTTGACTAGTCATCTACAGACTAAGATGATAGAATTTAGGCTGTGGGTTTAGTTATATTAATGTTTAATATTACTAATACTATGTCAATACCTATTACAGGAGCACCAGATAAGGCAGGTTTGACTGAAACTGAATGTATTTCTATCAAATTACCCAAGTCATGTGAGTTAGTGTTTGTTTTGCCTAGAAGGAGGCAGATGATGATATTGAATCACTAAAAAGTTACAGTAGCACAAGCATAGGATGGTATAAAACCTGTTAGAATAAAAGTAACTCATCAATAAATTTATCTTTGATTTTATTTATTTATTTATTTTTAAACAGTATTTGCATTTCAAGTTCAGCTGCCATTTGCAACAGCTCTGTGACTTCTGCTAGTCTTCAGCATTTCCTCGATGCATCTTCAAGTGCATGTTCTTTGAGGGATACTGGTGAGCATCCTGTGAAATGTGGGCAGTGAATGAGCAACACTGTCCCAATATTGTTCAAAAGGATATTTTGTCAGTGATAAGAACTTGTAAAATAAATATTTAAAATTTGTAACACAGGCAGAAAATAATGAGTTGTGTTTAACAACCTTAACTCCTACAGGCGTATATTAAATCCCAGTACTTTTGAATAGGGACAGTGTATGAATTTTAAATGCTATATATAGCAAGGTAATTTGCAGATGACTGAAAGGTAGTGGAAAATAAGCCAATAAGAGTTATGATCTATTCAGTATGATCATAATCCTGAAACAAAAGGGGGATTAATCATCAAGAAAAGATGAAAGTATTAGCATTTTAGCATTTTATTTGTTTGCATATTTCATTCTCTACAATATTGCTTTAGAACACTGAATTCAAACTTTTTGGCAAAATTTTCTTTTTCTACAGAGCCATCAATACTTTTTTTTTTTTTTTTTTTTTTTTTTTTTTTTAATTCTAAATGTTTCTAATCAACTTTGAAGGATCAGAGAGGATCAGAGGAAAGTAGGTCTGTCTAAGGAAATCTGGACCATTTTTGTCAGAAATCTGGCTTTGGAAGAGGTAATGAATGCTTCAGTGCCTCATAAACCAGAGTGCTTTTGGGTACTTTGTGTAAGATCCATCTCAGTAAACATCGGACAACTGAAAGTTGTCATTCAAACTAGTCATCTAGTCTTTCTTTATAGTCAATGGAGAGAAATAAACACCTTCAGGGAGTGATTCATCTCATTGAAGATAAGCACCTAAGACAGCTTAGACAAATTGTCTGCCTACAACTTCTAGTTCTCTGAATATGAGAGTTTATACATACGACTGGCTTAGATTGAGACAATCTTTCAGACATTTTAAATTAGACAAGATTAATCCCATGTTTTGTGCCTGTTTGGAATCAAAGAATAAAGAATAAGGGAAAAATAACATAAATCTATATGACTAAATTGTGCTATGAATAAATTAATGAACTGATTAGCTGTCTTTTTAAACTTTATTTCACTTTCATATTCTTAAGTACTTGACAGCCGAACAGAAATGGTATCCAGAAATATATTATTTAGGTGTTCTTAAACAACATTTTCTCAAAGATCTCATGATGTCTCAAGTTTTATTCAAGGTCACTTTTCCTCACAAAAATGAAAAAGATGTCCTTGCACTTTTGAAAGAGTTAAGTATAGAGCATACTGTATATTTTGACAAACAACAGCTGGGGGAAAGAACCTCGGGTTATTATAATACAAATCACAGAATCAAAAAAAAATATATCAGAAAATCCTATCTCCTCATGAATACATATGCTTTTAATATACCAAAAAAAATATATATATATTCACCATGGTATACGCTTTGCAGACATAACTAAGACAGAATAAGTCTTAGATACATTAGGGAAGCAATCCATTACAATTCAGATTAACATGTCAGGAAGGTTGATTTAATTAGAAAAGAAGTTTGGACTTGCTAAAGCTTAGGCAGTTAAATAGTGGAAACTGATTTGTAGGACATCATCACCGGTAAACCCAGAGATATTTCATGTAAAGTTTTTATTTAACTATTTTTTGCAGTGGTCTTTCACTATACAGATGATACAGTGAAAGTGATTGGCTGTTTTACTGGGTTAACATTGTTTGCATCCATATTATATGATATGAAAGTCAATTAATTAACTAACATTATTTAGAGGTACCCAAGAATCTATATGCTTCAGCTCCTCTTCTAAAAATTCCCCTATATTATGCAGTGCTAGAGTAATGCTAAATAATTCCTAGCAGACATAAAGCATCAGTGCTCTAGGAAACACCAAAAAGCATCACAAATCTACCAGACCTGTGCATTGGACGCTCCTGTTCAAACCAAGTAGTTACTTTCATCTGCTGTAACAAATTGTGTAACAAATGATGTCAGGAAGACTGGATTTTAGAAATGGTTAAAATTATCTCTTTAAAACTGATTTATTCTGCCAAAGAATGTAATGGAACAGTTCTACATGGTTCATTCAGCCTAGTGTCTTGTTTCTGAAAATAGTCAGTTGTGAATGCTTAGGGAAAAAAAAAGTACCAGAACAGAGAAATTTATGATGCAAGTCTTTCCTGTGTACTCTCTCAGCTTCCAGATATTTGGAATTCAATATCTTCTTACATGAAAACTTTGTCTTCAGCTTTGCCTTTAATAGCTCTTAATAGGCTTCTTTCATAGGTTAGTCTATTTTATTTTAAACTGCAAAAAAGCAGTACATATAAAACAAAAGTCATTTTTCATTTAGTTTTTTGATGCTGCATTTTCACAGAATCACAGAAAAGTCTAGGTTGGAAGAGACCTACAAGATCAACGAGACCTACCTCTGACATAATGCTAACAAGTCCTCCACTAAACCATATCCCTAAGCTCTACATCTAAACGCCTTTTAAAGACCTCCAGGGATGGTGACTCAACCAC